>CM036570.1:16148208-16748208 GCA_020745775.1 Theristicus caerulescens
CGAAATCGTGCATGCCTCAGGAAGGCAGGAAAACCAGGGACAGTCTTTACCGTTCCTGCTCTGTGCAAAGCACAGCGACGCCCTGATTCTTGGCTGCGACTCCTTGGTGTTATCACAATATAGAGCAAAAATAACACCAGCAGCCAACACAGGGACATCTTTCCACAGAAAAGCAAAGCATGTTTTTGCTCTGTCCTTGGTCACTAGCCCTCATTAATTACATTTTGCCACATAAACAAGATGACAAGAAAAACAGAATTTCCAGATAATCCCGAAGTACTCTCCATTCCTGTCTACTGCGTTTATATCGGTGGCAACTGTCACTGTCACCTCTGGTGGCAAATACCGCATCTAACAACACAGAGTCAAACCTGTTTCTTGCTCAAGGGAAGGAAGGTTTTCCAGTTGCCTGCTGCCTTTCAGTGAGCACCATGGGATGGAGAGCTAAGGCTTCCCACCCACTGGCACAGAGTGTGGCATCTGAGACCATCTCAGCATGGGACGGGCTGTGTGATGCTGGATGGACGTGGTCCTTTGCCTGCTGCTTCTTTGGGGGACGGGGTTTAGGGGGAAGGGGAGCTGAGATTCCTCCCCAAAACTAAGTATTATCTTGGCTCTTCCCAGCCCAGCAGGAAGCACTCCCAGCCCCAAGGCTCACAAACACATCTTGGAGGGCTCGCACACCTCGCTGATGTTGTGTCCCTGGCTCCGTGGGGTGCATGTGCCTGCCAAGTTTTTCACTTGAACAAGGGGCATCCCATGACACAGGACAGGCACGGTGGTAGCTAAGGAAAAGCAAGCCTTACAGTCAGGCTTTTAGCTCAAGCTCAGAAGCAACTGAACCCAGCAAGGGTAAAAAACCAAATCCTAATCAGCACTATTAAAAAGATTTCTTTTGAGCTGCTTTTCTCTTTTACCCAGGAGGCCTGGTACGTGTCCCCCATCGTCAGCGCAGCATCCAGGGCCCACAGCCACTCTATGCTACCTGCAGACTGGCCCCCAGTCTTGACACCTTTCCCTCCAGCCTCTCTGGAGACTGAAACACAACAAAAACCGCTCTCGGAGCCGGCTCTTGGTATATCCCACTCGGCTCCCCATGCCTGGCTCACCCGCTTTCAGCCAGAGCCCTGCCACTTCCTTGGCAGTGATGCCTGGGGAATTTGGGGCCGTTATGTCTGTATTAGCTAGCTAGGCTGTCAGAGTACGCCCTGTCCCATTAGGTTGCTCCTTTATATGGATCTCTGCTACAAATAGCTCAATTATAACGCAAAACCCTGGAGAGACACATGGCCCCTCAATCGAAGTGTGGTACCTTACCAGGTCTCTCTAGAGACATCTTAGTGCTACAGCTGACAAAAGCTGATAACAACATGTTTTGTCCTATATCCTTCCTGCCACTGAGTTTCAGCTTTAGGGTTTCGCCATTAATGGAATTTCCTTAAAGTCAGGAGCAGAAGAGGATGTTAACAACCAAGTCTCACTTCAGCAGCAGCAAAACAGGGATTCACCCTTCCAGGAAGGCACTTTTTGCTCACACAGTCCTCACAGCAAAGATGGGCTGTGCTGGGCTGCACAACAAGTCTGCTGGGCTGCCCTGGGCTAGAAGGAGCCTGAAGCCATTTTAAATACACTGGAGATGGTGAGATATTAAATTATATTGATTATTTTTTCTGCTAAAGAAAGCTGGGGGCCGGGAGGAGACCACCCACTATATAGGAAATGCCTGCTTAAGGTTTATGAAGAGCAAGCGCAACAGCTCTTTCTGCAAAAAAGGGTCAGTTGCCAAATTTAAAACTGTTAAAGTACAAGAACAAGCGAAAGAAAATCCTTTGGGATAGAAACATTCTTCAGAAATGCTGCTGAGCCATCACAGAAAAGGATTTTTGCAGCAGATTCTCTTCCTAGAACTGAGCTTCCCAGGACCGCAGACGTTTTCTGACCATTAAACTCTCACCCTCCCCACCACCCTGTCCCCCAGGCAGGCGTTCGTTTCAGAAAAAGCCAGTTCCCAGGGTTTATGCTAGGCTGCGCTGGAGAAGTGGGATCAGAGATGGCTGCTGGGCCAGGTCAGGTCAGGTCAGCTCGCCTCGCTGCAGTGAATCCCACAAATCCCATTTTTCCTAAATCTCTCCCTGGCTTTCTGTTGGCTTCTGCCATTGGGAACAAACGGGTGCAGAGCAGCGGCTGGCAGAGCTCAAACAGCACATTGGTAGGGAACATAAAGCTTTTTGCATGGCTGATGGAAAAAGCCTCTTCCCTTGCCAGGAGGGACCAAGTGGCTCAGAGATGGAGGTGAAGTTTGGGCACCGCTCACTGCCGGGGCAATCACCTCCTGTCTCCTCATGGCTTCCTGACATGAGGACAAATTACTGAGGTGGACTTTGGTACCAAATTCACATCCTCGGGTTAAAAACTGCTCTGACTCTCCTTTTAGTCTCCCATCCCTCTTGATCAAAGTGTTTCACTTCATTCAGGGACAAGTTTTCTTCCAGCACAGGGCCCCTGTCTGGACCAGACAGCCGCACAGTGTTGCTTTCAGTCCCCAAGCTCCAGCAGTAAAACCATTCGCAGCAAAAGACCCGACCTTATTCACCACTGAGAACTGGGCACTGATGGCTAAGGGCAAGCCTGGCACAGGGCCGGCCAGCAGGGATGATGGCACGCTGGAGGCTTGCTGAGAGTGGTCACTTTTTGCAGGGAGCCAAAGAGCTGCATAAAGATTTCCGAAAGTCCAACCTCGCACAGCCCCAGAACGTACAAACACCATCTCCAGAGCTGGGAAACCCAAGCCTGAAGATGACAGCTGAGCACAACTGAAAAAAAAAGAGCAGCAAACAGGGGCCGTGAGTCTGTCCCCCATCTCCTGCTTGTACTCACGCATTACAGGGCTACACAGTTCCTTCACAGCAGAGGGAAACACAAAGGCCCCGAGGTGTTTTCCCCAACCCACTTGTTAAAAGACAAGATTGTTCTTTGGGCAAGAGGTTCAGTTCAGTTATTCTCAATAAGTTAAATTTAAAGATCTCTTAGAAGCACACAAAAACTGTCTTAAGCAGCAGCATCGTAAACCAACACAGTATCATGTAATGCCCCAGGAATTTCATTACTGCTAATGACAACTCACAGAGCATGTGGTTTGTTGGTTTTTTTTTTAATGGAAACAAGATTTTTTAATTAAAGAATAAAATTTATAAGTAGGTCAGAGATTAGGTGCTGCTTTCAGCTTCTAAGACTTTAGATGCCCGACCAGTCTGATTGGTTTCATGCCCATCCGGCACTGGGGGCCCCCGAGCATCCCCTGCATCCCCTGCCAGGATCCCAGGAGCGCGGGGGCTTCGCAGGATGAGGGGGCTGCGGGGGGCACCCAGGGTCCCAGCAGAGAGGGGCTGCGGGCTCGGCGGGGGAGCGCGGGGACAAACAGGCCCTGCCGCCTCTCTCTCTGGTGCGCCCTTAGGACGGCTTGCAAGGACTCCTGCTCTCACCAGGGCGGCGGGCAGGCTGACAGGTTCGATTACAACATGTGGTTTTCATTTGATTGTAGCGCTGCCATACCCAAGCCACCAAGCCTAATGTTTTTCCCATGGTGCTGTGGAGGTTGCTCTTTTCTTTTTCGTATGTTTCCACTAAAAGCATTCAGCAATGACCAAAAAATTAGAGTGAGGAAATTTGTTGGTTTGCCTTATTTTACTTGTTTTAAACTCCTCTAGAAAATCTGTTAGGAGGCTCTGCAGTGTGCCAGAACAAAGCCAAAGACGTAGTCTGCCTCCAGTTCAAACAATTCACTCTGATTTGGCCAAGTTGTTTGTTTTGGGGGGAAAAAAAATCATTAAAAATTTTGATCATATTGATCATACAATTTTTTGAACTTATTTTCATATATACAAAAATGCATACATGTGTGGTCATCAGTGAATGAACCGGTGTTGGCAGCTTAATTCTCCTGTGATTTCTAAGCAATGAGAGCAGAACTGAGCCTGTTCCAAGCCTGAGCTGCAGAGGCTAAGCACAGCTTCCTTGAAAAAAACTGCATCTGGTAACAGCCATGGCTTTGGGGCACGGAAAAAACAAGGCAATTATCATCCTTAGGACTCGGCGCTCCCCAGGAGGGACCACGAGCAAGGAGAGTGGCCATGTCCTGCCTCAAACACAGAGATGGGAGAGGAGGGAGGTGGCTGAGCTGTGGAGGCAGGATGAGGGCAGAAGAAAGCCCGTACGGTTGAACAATCTGGGAGCAGGGTTGGTAGGATGGGAAGACCAGAAGTAGTGACTGCGCAGGCTCAAACACCAGCACAGGGCGATGGGTACCTGTGGGAGGGAGCAGCCACAGAGCTGGGGGTGAGGCGGCCGGGAGGCAGGAGAGAGAGCAGCAGCACGGGCAGCAAAGGGCCAGCAGGGCCTCGGGAGCAGCAGCGCAGGTCTCAGCTCTTGTGCCGTTGGGAATCTCACCATTCACGACTGCTCGCCTAACTCCTCAACTCTTTACATCATTCCAAGTCCAAACAGCCAGTGTAAAAATTTGCAAATATTTGCATAACTGCAGAAAAAGACCTAAATACAGCCCTTAGTAAGAAAAAGAAAATCCCAAGATTAATTATTTCCTCTTGTTTCCTCTTTCTTAAGTCTCATGATATTGGGAGTTTAATTATTTTTGAACAGCAGAAGTCAACGGCATTGTTGTAATCTCAAAAACCCTCAGTTGCCTGGCTGGGCAGTGTCTGGGAAGGCGTTAGTGTTGTGCATCAGGGGACGCTTGGCTTCACCCAGCTCTCACTTTGTTGCTGAAGTTAAGTGGCAAATGTAATGGCAGCTCGCAGGTGGGGACATCAGGGCCTAATGGCTAAGACTACTATGAGAAATTGGATTTTATTGCTACTGCTGTGACAAAATTCCTATGGGCTGCTAAAATCTTGTTCAGCAAAGATCAGGCAGGAGGCTGCTGTGTGCTCCTCAGGTCCTGGTGCTCCCATCAAGATCCATGGGTGAGGCTGGAGGAAGCCCTCACCCTGCACAGTCACACAGGAGGTCAGCAAGAGATGTGCCCCGAGCAGCACAGACTGCTCTGAGAGGCAGCGACCCTGGTCAAAGCGACTCTGATGTGGCATCCACGCAGTATCCTTGCCTTATTTATACTCGTGTGTGCTGGTTTGGGCTGGGATAGAGTTAATTTTCTTTACAGTAGGTAGTGTGGGGCCATGTTTTGGATTTGTGCTGGAAACAGTGTTGATAAGACAGAGATGTTTTCGTTACTGCTGAGCAGTGCTTACACAAAGTCAAGGCCTTCTCTGCTCCTCACCCCCCGCACCAGCGAGCAGCTGGGGGTGCACAAGGAGGGGACACGGCCGGGACACGGCCCCCAGCTGCCCGAAGGGCTGTCCCATACTGTATGGCATCACTCTCGGCATGTAAAGCGGGGGGAAGAAGAAGGAAGGGGGGCATTCAGAGTGATGGCGTTTGTCTTCCCAAGTAACCATTACATGACGGAGCCCTGCCCTCCTGGGGGTGGCTGAACACCCGCCTGCCGATGGGAAGCAGTGAACCAATTCCTTGTTCTGCTGTGCTTGCGTGCGTGGCTCTCGCTTCACCTATTAACCTGTCTTTATCTCAAGCCACAAGTTTTCTCACTTTTGCCCTTCCAGTTCTCTCCCCCATCCCACCGGCGGGGAGTGAGCGAGCGGCTGGGTGCTGCTTAGTTGCCGGATGGGGTTAAACCACAACATAGTGAGACAGCATCATTTTCTCACTTCTGTGAGAATTAATTTAGTGGTGACTCTCATGTCGTAATAGCTAAGAGCTAAAATGTGACATACAGATATAACAGCACAGAAATGTCTGGGAGAAAATGAACAAGATCACGTGCGGTACAGAGCATGCAGTGAGCTTCTCCCAAAGAAAAAATGTTCCTTCCTTACAAACTACCACTGTGGGCCAGTGGGGACAAAGAGAGAAACAGGACAATGACAAAGAGAAGGGCAAACATTATACAAAGCTTCTGATCACAAGCTCTGTTGCAGATTAACGTTTTTATAAACAGTTTTGTTATGATCTAGTGCAAGAACATGAGCAGACAGCTCAAGCTGGGGGAACAGCAGAAGATTTTGGTTCATCCAAGTATAAGGACAGCATGAAATGAGCACCAAGTTTCCAAGAATGGCTGGAGGCGAAGGACCCTGGGAAAAGCAGCAGACAGCATGCAGCAGCAGGGGAGCAGAGCTAACCACCGGGCAGAGGGTGAGTGGTGTAGAGCCAAGGTGAAGGAGGAGAACAGTCTTGGCTGGGGAGCTCCAGGGGGCTCGACAGGGCTGGAGGAGAGAGCCGATGCATTTGGAGCAGCAGGAGGTGATGTGCAGATGCCCCAGGCTGGGGAAAAGGGGGAAAAATGTGTGATGGGAAGTTGGAGCAAGGGCAGAATTTTGTGGGGATCATTGGCAAACTATTTGTAGGAAATCGAAGGTGGTCTGCCAGACTGGAGGGACACCAGAGACCCCGTCAGCAAGTGCGCTGGAGGCGCAGCTACAGCAGTGGTTGAGGCTATGGAAGCAGGTGGAGCTTCGTGCGGAGAGAAGGGAAGGAAACAGATGACAGCCCAGCAGCCGCCAACCAAAGCTTCTCAGTTGTCAACCTGATCACAGCTTTCTGCGGCTCTCACTTCAGTGCCTTCCAGCTGATTCTACACCACTTCAAGTTAGAAATTACAATAGCTGCAAAACAAGTGCTGTGGTTTTCCCAGCAGATTCTTTGGGTAATCCAATAACGTATTTTCCTCTATTTCCATTAACACTGATTTAAAAGATACTTCTTCTACCCTCTGAAGAACTAACCTGTGGCTTAGCATAAAAAAATCCCATCTCATTCCTTGACATATGTGCAGCCACAGTACATTTTCTCCAACTACTCACAAACACTGCAAGAATCACATGTGCGACATGGCAAGCACGGTGTAATGGCACCACGTCTTATCTCAGCCACAAGGCAGAGCACACAACTCCAGCATCCATCGCTTGTGAAGTTCCATCTTCTACTTTCATGTATACAAGCATTTAAGAATTGAAGTAACAGTAATAGTAAAATAATAACGTAAGAGTCAAAATGTTTGAGAGAGAAGTTGTTACACAAACTGAAGTGTTACAACCTGGGCAGCTACAGAATTTTTTAAACCTACATCTTCCCTTCCAAGTGATGTAAGTATGTCTTTTCTACTTATACTGTCTTGGCTGAATTTCAACTAAATCTGCTCTTTGCTTTACAACACAGAGTGTCTTTCTTGATAGCAGACAGACCTGCTGCAGGTTCACTCCTGAAACAGACGCCTGAAGGCTGGGATGCCCAGTCCCCTTACCCTCTCAGGCTGGGATGCCCAGTCCCCTTACCCTCCCAGCCTGCCTTGCCTCTGCTGAAGCCCAGCTGCAGCTCTCTGCTAGCTCCTCTCACTTCTTCCTTAATTCATTTCTAAGCCACTTACCTGACAGACTTTCCACCATGAAGTAAGCAGTTAATTTCCTGCTTCCCCATTTAAAAACAACCTTGCATTTGTATACGTCAAATATTTGTACCTTCCAAAAGGTCAAGGATTTGCAAAGCTGCAAATTTTTGTGACATTGGATAATGAAAATAAGCATCAGCCCCAGGGACAGGGCTCCATCTGCTCTCCCGAGCTGCTCCACTGCCGATGGAGAGCGCTCCGGGAGCAGCATTGCTGCTCAGCCCCAGAAGCGGGGACGGGGCAGAAACCCAGCTCACTCCCGTAGTTAGTACGTGTACCTGTCTGTCAGTCCGAGTCCACGACATACGCGACACGTAACCTGAAAAACCGAGAGGTCCGTGCACATACCGGCCGATGAGAGAGCAGGTCTCAGTGTCAGCAGCCACGGCACCATGCAGGTAGTGCTGAGGACCACACTTGGGTTGAGTCAGGGTGATCACAAGCACAACAACCGCCGCCAGCACTCCTAGGGTCAGCAGCACCAGACAACAGATCTTCCCCGTAGACATGGCTATTCCTACGCTGCTGGCAGCAGCTGGGACGCTTTCACTCCTTTTGCGAAGGCGCCTGCTTTGCTCAGGGTGGAAGTAGGGGATCCCGGCAGTTTTGGGAGGGAGGTCTCACTGAAGCGGGCTCTGCCCCCTGCGACTCAGAGCTACAGTCTTTTTAAGATTAAAACCGCTGAAAAGGAACCGGTGTACTCTTTCTTTCCTGCTCTCTGACTTGTGAGAGGCTTTTCACTCTCTTTTATAAAGTAAACTTTTTCTGGCATAGCCACCATATGACCTTCTTTTTTTTTTTTTGAGTTTCTGATGAAAACATTTAACACATTCACTGCTGGAGCACTTCAAAGTGAAATCTCTATACTGCTTATCGGCTTCACACAGCCTCCCTGCGTTCACATTCTTGCCGTGTAAAGCAAATTACCAAACAAAGGCAGCCTACATGGTGAGTCACTGGGAAAATTACAATATCAATCCTACATTGCAAACGTGGGGTATTTTCTTTCCATAAGACTACTTAAAGAAGTAAAAGTGAAATAATACAAAATACAAAGCTGGAACACTCATATTTACTCTTACTTTACCCTATGGTTTATTATAATCTTGCCTATTGGCTTTTTTCATCATTAAACCTTGCCAGTGTCCACACCTCACATCCTCTGTAAAAGAGTGTAGCAGAACACCTTGAATAAAACAGCATGCTTCTGCAAAACATTAGAGCCAACAGCTCTGGGGTCCAGCCCGTGTCAGTCGGCAAGCACCGCACCCGGGATGCGAACGGCGGCTCCATGAGACCAGACCTGATGCCTCACGGCGCAGCAATCAGCAGCATGAATCGCTACACAGCGCGGCTGGCCCCAGCTAGCTCTTTGAGAGCCTCTTGAGTTAAAGATACGACTCCACATCTGCCTGCTGTCTATCTAAAAGATGTTATCTGTGATCCTTTTCCAGCTAGGTTTGGGAGAAGGGGAGTTCACCTGCGCAGATTTACACCTGTATTTCAGTACGGACTTTGAACTCGCACCCCCTAAACTTTATCTCATAGCTAAGTAATACTATTTCATGTATCGTGTCTCACGAAATGGATTTGATAGACTAGACAGTCTTTTTTGTAGTTGTAGCTTCCCATAAGGTTATCTTGGGGAAGTGAGAATAGTCCAAGAAAAATACATGGTTTTGTCCAAGATAAAACCACGGTCCCTGAGGAATAATTTCTTGGTCTCCACATCTCTGTCTGACTTGGCGAATATACTTGGCATGTGTAACAAGCCTCCACAGCTCTAATGTGACCCTTCATGTCACCCCATTGCAAAACATCGCTGATATTGTAAAATTTCTCAATCCCTACATAACTTTCATGTTGCATTTTTGACAAATTATTCTATAACACTTAAAGAATCGTCATTCTGGTGTTTTTGGGAAAGCTCTTCCCTGTAAATTCATAGTGGGGCTGGAGCCCTGACCACTCAGTACCAATAGACTCAAGGCTCAAGTGGATTTTGCCCGCTTGCTTTCATCAAATGCCATGGAGAATTCAACTGCAGTCTCCAAATTTCCATCAAATTTGGTTTTCAACTCAGCACATCAAACATCTGTATCTGGAAAATCACCCTTGTGCTGCCAAGGAGGAGACCTGGAAGAGGCAAGAAAGGTAAGAGTGAGTGCTGTCTCCTAGCCCATGTCTGGGAAGGCCAAGACATGGTTATGATCTATTCCAACTAACAGATGCCTCCCATAGGCAAACTCATTTGTCTTTTAGATATACAAATGAAGACTGAGCCTACTTCTCTCTTTCAATGTGTAACCTTTACAGTCTTATTGGTGCAACACTCAACTTTGACCATATTATGCTACAAAGTCTGCACTGACCCTCCGATGTGAGAGGCTGCTTAGCTGTTCACATGCTGGGGCTCAGGACTGTGACCTCTATTTATCTGTTTGTTTGTTTGTTTCTCAAAACTTTCACATTTATCATCATTGCCTGGGAGCGCAGTTTGCCTTGGCATAAATCTCCACACATAGCACTTCACTGCGAGGACTCTCTGGTCCTCCGCTGCCAGCGTGAAGGGCTTTGAATGCTGCATGAGAAGGAGCTCAGGTATTTAAAGACTCTTACAGGCCAAGATATACTCAAGGAGATTTTGATTAGAATTGTAATTATTAACAGAATCACCATTTATTAACTAATAAACAGGCACAGTATCTTTAAATTGTCCTTTATATCTTTGGGGTCCTGTTACATTTTTTCCCAAATCTTCAACCAACAGACCAAATTCAAAAATTATTTAACATCTGAAGTACAGGCATTGATAAGGTTGACGTGAACACCACAGCTTCCTTTCGAAGGGTAAGAAATCCTCAAGGGATAGAAATCCTCAGATTTTAAAAGCAGAGCCTAAATACTAAGTGAAGAAGTTGGGAAGAAATTCCCCTTGTAGATAAGTTATTGCAGAGGTGTTGAAGGGTCTCGGCCATTGGGCTGAGTTGGTGGGGAGAGTACACGGGGCAGGGAGTCTAATCCCATCATCTGGTGACCAAAGGGACGAGGGCAGGCTCTGGAGGCACCAGGAGCTTCTCCTTCAGCCTTGCTGGGGACACTGTGCACCTTTGCTTGTTTTGGCAGCAGTGTGTAGCACTAAGCCAAGGTAATTTTACCTCAAGCTCCAACATGTTCTTGACACACTGAGCTACCATCTGTAGAGCCTGCTTCTCTGACAGTGAAGCGGGTTTCAGATGATGACTGGTATCAGTCACGTTTGAGGAAAAGAAAGCTAGTTGCTGGTTGAAAGCCAGCCCTCATAGCCAGCCTCAGGATCCTGGAGGTGAGGAGACAATCCCAAAGAGCACCAGCATTTACACGTGCCATATGTGTGCTTTTCATTCAGCAGAATAAAGGTGGACATGCAAATCAAGGAGCCATCTTCTGAGAAGACGAAGACCTCTATGCTGAAGCAGGATTCACAACAGTCTGGGGCCAGACTAAAGAAAACAAGGTTACTGCCTTGTCTGCAGCAAAAGAGTAGGTTTGTGGCACAAATGGCATTTCAAGCATTGTATTTTCTCCATGCCTCCTTTTCTTCTGTGCTGCTTTCCATTGATTGAGGGGAAGAAAAGAACATAATTGGACAGAAAGCCAGACATTTCTACTCAGCAAAGAAAACCTGACTAAGCTATTGACCCTCAATTTATCATTCTTCATCTCATCTTTTAAAAATATATACCAAAAGAGCCCTAAGCGCACACCAAACTCATAAGGCATTCTCATGCTAGCGTACTGAACATCCTCCTTTGCCTTTGTCTTTGCACTGTCCAAATTACATTACAACACAATCAAGAGGATGCCTTTCTGCTGGTGCTTGCTTGCAGAGCACTGTCTACAGTCACCAAGCTCTTGTAATAAATATGAAGTGCATTTTGCGTTCCTCAACTCTAACTTTAAACCATTGGACAAAAGTCTAGGAAAGTTTCCAAGAGCATGTAACCAAAAGCCAAACTGGATGTATTACATACACTGTTCGACTCCTCCTCCATTCATGTTTCTTTATAACCCAGGAATATCAGCTGTCTCTATATGATAATCAAATTACAAAAACATAGGCAACATGCTGGGAATTTATTGTTCAAATCTAAGAGACTGGCTGTGAGTTCCACAGATGTTGGTGCTCATGATCCATGTGTCTCCGTACAATTTTTCAGAAAGGAGAAACACTAACCTTTGCACACCGTTTTCCTTTGCACACAAACAAGTTTTCTTTATTGAGGGCCATGGGTTTGCTCCCACAAAAATCAAGTTTGTATAGTTTTCAGACATCTGGAAAAACACATACTCAGAAACCGGAAATTCTGGTCCTGAAGAAGAACTCATTCATATCTCTCTTTCCTCTGTTATTTCTCAGAATTAATGATGAAATTAAGCCTGTAAACCCCTCTGATTCAGGAAAACCAAACTCTGCTTCTTTTGTTATTGAAATCAGAAACGGGAAACATGCTCTAAAATTACTCATGGACTTAATGCTCCACTGAGATTAAGTACCTTCTGAATCGAGGCTTTTGGTTTTCCCGTTAATTTCAAAGCATGCCAGGCATCAACTCTCCTGGTTCTCGCTGAGAAACTTGGCAGTACTTCAGCTCAAGTCTTGAAAACACACTTCAGGCTGCAGCTGTGATGGTGAAACAGATTCCTCCTACAAGCCCTGGAAGGGTTTGAGGGTGATCGCAGGCAGCCCGTGTGTTAGGAGGGCAGCAGCGGGGCAGCGATGCGTGACTGCGAGGGGGCAAACCCACATCCTGAAGAGGACACGCATCGACAGCCCAACACTACTCCGGCACTACTTTCCTCAGCCACCCTACCTCTCAGTTTCCCACTGTGAGGGAGAAGGTTCCCACTCCTCTTTGTGAGCTGCAAGCACAAACAAAGGGAAAGCACTCGAACAGGACAGTCACAAGACACGCACCATTTCTCGCATCACTGAAATCGAAAAAAGGACCCAGCAGAATCTCAGGGACTCCCATATCTTTGTTGATTTTTCCTGCGTTAAAGGCAGAGCTGCTGCCTCCTTCTTCCTTTCCTGCTTGTTACAAAGTCCCGTCTGAAAGAAACGCTCTGTCGAACCCAAACCTAAACATCTCTATTCTACAGTTCAGTCAACATATTGAAAGTCAATTATTTGCATGGCTCTACTTAGTGGCACTCACGGCACAGACCGCTGCCCAAGGGAAACTCTTCACCATTAACTTTATTCAATGAGTATATCCAGGCACAGTTAACTGCACAGCATCAGCATTTTATTCTTTCTATAACACGGCAGCAGTGCTCAAGATTAGATTAACAGTGAAACCTTCTGATTGAGCCTTTAACTCTTGAGTGCTCTTCTGGAGCAAATCCAGCAGTTTTCTTAAAGACTAAACTTCATTAGTACAATTACTATAGCAGTGAAAGTATGGCCGCTAGAAAACAAAAGGGAGCATTGTGTGCATCCGAAGACACCAACAGTAAACTCTGTCTGAACTTTGTGTTAGCCCACAGTGTTATGGCAGTGACCCCAAAGGATATCTGTGGAGGGTTTTAACTCACATGAAAGTACTAAACTGACTTAAAGTACTAAAAATAACATATTTGTAGTTAAATGCACACGTACCTATATGTAACAACATATACAGCTGCCATCATATGCTTTATAAGATCTCAGTGAGCCACAATCAGTGGAATAATGGTTCGCTGCCATGCTCAGTTCAAGAGCCGCCCTGCGTGGGGCTTGCTCACCGGGTCCCGCGCAGCCTGGAGATCCCTTGGCCTGCCCAGAGCACCGCACAAGGCAGCACGAGCCACTCCGAACGCACGAGGGAAGCAGAGCAGCTGAGCAAGCTGATGCGTGATTTTGCCAGGGATTTTTACAGAGTGAAGAAAGCACCATGCCCAAATCCCGAACTCTTTAACGCCAAAAGCCCTAGAAGGATGTTCAGAAAAAGGTGTGCTGTTGAAATACAGTGGGCCAAGTCAAAAAGGAAAACAATGAGGACAAAAATGCACTCTCAGCAAATCTCTGGCTAAGACTAAATTAAGGACGAGCAGCAGAGCATCATCCACAGGGACCTTGATCAACTTGAACAGAAACCTCACGCGGTTTGGTAAAGAGCAGGGCAAAGGTCTGCACCCAGCAGAACACCACCATGCTCGGCACAGGCTCTCTTGTGAAGGGCCTGGGCTTGCGGCAGGAGCCAGGCTGACCACGGGCCACAACACGCTCATGCTGCAAGCCTGGCCAGCCGCTACTGCACTCCTTCAGGAGTGTGGCCAGCAGATCCAGGGAAGTTAGCCTCCTCTTTCTCAGGCAGCACCTGAAATACTGCCATCTGCCATAAGAGCTGGGCCCCGGGAGCTCAGGAGGAGCTGAACAAAAGGCGCCTGTTAAAAGTCAGATTCCTGGTGCGAGGAGGTGCAACAAGCACAGAGGGGAAACACAGAGGGACCTCCCCGCCTGGGCGGTGGTGAATCCTTAGGTCAGCTTGAGCTGTCCCCTTTCACCTCACACACAGGCTTCCGAAACCCCTCTGGTTTCAATACACCCGTGCCCGGGGAGGCTGAAAGACCTAGGCTTGGAGCTGGCCTGGGCTGTCATTCGTGGCGGAGAGGGATACATTTAAATGACTATTTAAATGCCGGCAAAACCCACAAGCTTGCCTGTGTGTCCTCTCCCAGGCCCTCTACCTGCTTCTCCAGCCCCTAACACCCTGTTTCCTAACTCCACCTCCACAAAGCAGGGACTCTCCCCCACCAAGCGTCCCCCCATCCCCACTCCGGGTCCCCGGCCCATGCTCCTGCCTCACACCGGCAGCCGATACATGCTAACACCAGGCAGGAGAAAAATAGCAGGCAACCACTCCACAAGCTGCACATACTGAGCTCCAAGCAACTGTGATGCTACGTCTCCATTAGGCTGTTTGTGCAGCTGGTACGACTTTTTCTTTTTTTCTTTTTTGTTTTTTTAAGTTCTTGATGTTAGTCAAGGGTATATAGAAACAATAGGGACTTTTGTCTTAAGAGACCATCTGAAAACAACCTCATCCTCTCAGAAAGAGGAGCAAGGAGGGGAAAAATTTTTTAAAAATCCCCTAAATGAGAACTGAAAAGAAAATGAGACCAGGCTTTTCTGGGATTCCCAGGTAAATGACAGAGCTGTACTGCTGCACACAGCGAGCCTTTCCAAAGCACTTAATCACACTGAAATTTTTGCATCAGGAATCAAGAGCAGGACTAGCATCTGGATTTCATCTCCTCTCCAAAAGGAGCAGGAATGCTCAATCAGAGAAAAAATGGAGCGAATCAGATCCCAGTTTCCTCTGGAGACAGCAGGCCCCTTCTCTGCCTGTCCCTGCAGCTCTTTCTGAGAAGCAAGAGCATACACACAGCATCCTCAGCGGCGCTTTGCAGTTTCCTACCACCTCGCTGGAATCCAGTGACATCCACCAGCATCAGAGCTGGTGCTGGAAGGGGGAGGGAGGGAGAACATGTGCAGCTGGTGCAGAAAGGGTACCAAGGGACCGGGGCGTGCCTCTGGGAAGCCACAGGCTGCTGGAGAGACTCACTCACACTTAGACTCCCCTCTCGCGCATCCCAGCTTAAACACAGCCTGAGCACTCCGCACCGCTGCCCGCTCCACCTGCTGCACTTCCAGCTCTTCGGGAAGGACAAGTCCTGGAAATACAAGCCAGATGTGTGAGTGCTGCAAGTCAATAAGGATCTCACGAGAACCAGCACATGAGCGAACGCAGTGCAAGCTGACTTTCTGGGCAAGGGAAGGGGGGAAGAGCAGGTTCTTAACTGCCCTTATGATCCTCACGCGTTTCACAAGCAAAGCAATGGAGAGGCTGACAGAAGGAGAAAAAGCAGCTCCACAAACAGCCCTTGCCATGTCCTGGTGCAAAAGAAGAGGGTTATTGCTGATTGTGCAACTACAGATGTAGGCTCCTAGCTCTGTCTGGGTCCCAGGGATAGCAGCATTGCTTCGCAATGACATCCCTTCCTCCTGAACGGCCCTGGCAGCTCGTGTGAAACAACCCTTTTCTTGCAAGAATACAAGACTTTGCTTTCTTCACCAGGAAGTGGAGGAGCAGCATGCAGGAGAGGAGTTCAGTCTTCTGGAGTTTGCTTTCTGTCGTTTTCTTTTTCCCTGCTCATCTTTCACTACTGTTTTACTTTGGAAATTCCCCAGTGTTCAAATCCTCTCAAGAAACTGGTGTTTCCAGGCTCTTGCGCAATTCCCTTTGGAGCTGTTGTATTATTTATCCTTAACCACTTTCCCACACAGCAATCACTGTAAATGGCTCCTTTCTTCCTTCAAAATTTTACACCCTTTCCTCTAGGGACACGCTGATATTACAGTCCCAAAATTTAGTCATCTGGAACATGGGGTAGAAATTGCATAAATTCAACCGTTGCTCATTCACGAGAATGAGCAATGGGAATGGAAAAAACCCCTGCTTCCCCGCATTCAGAATTGGAATATTAATCTTTGTTGATGTTAAATATGTAATGTAAGAATATCTGAGCTGAGCTGGATGAGCGCTACATATTTTTATTTCAATAGAGAATAAGCTGTTTTCAGAATTTCATGCATATCCTTCCCTTCTTTTCTACGTTGCCTATTTAATTTTAAGACCTTTCTTTGCACAACAGCTGGTTAGGTTTCTTGCCATAGCGGAATAAGACATTTTCAGCTTATCAAATTGGAAAATGCAAGTAAGTTATTGTCAGCACTAAATTCTACACTTTTACAATTTTCATAAGCAAGTCCTTTTTTTCTGTCCCTCTTTTTATATCCAAAATCTGGACTGGCTACTCAGACCAGCACTGAGGCTGGTGAATGCTGTATGGGATGCTACGCATAGTACTACAGGATTGCCAAGACTATGTTGGAACATGCCCAAAAATACCTGAGCTGACAAATATGTGTTGAGTATTCTTTCAAAGACACCAAGAACCTATACACCTATTAACTACAGATAGCAGAAATGGAAAAGGCAGAGATATGGAAAACAGAAATACTTAGAGCAGTGTATAAATACTTAATATTTATTTAACACAGCTCAGTGCCTGTCACCTCCTCCAAATCTTGTAAGAGAGCTCTCGGGAAGTGGGACAGTGCAACAGCAAACTTTAGAAAACACAGTCCTGGGCGAGGGCTGCGGTAAAGAAATCAAAGTTCTCATCAATGACATAGTCCCTTTCCAAATCATGTGGCAGCAGCTGTACCAGCACAGTACGTTTCATGTCTTTGCTTTAATTGACTTCTGCTTTATTCACCACAAGCCTTCTCTGGATTCAAACCCTAAGCTACTAACGCAGAGACTTCCACAGAAGTTGTCAAAAGAAAGGTAGTGGCATGAGGAAGAAAGTTGACTCAAGAAAACCTTGAGATGTTTTTTTTTTTTGCATAAAAAGCAGAGTTACTGGCCTCCATATCAAGGGGCAGACGGAAGCAGCAACACAGAGAAACAGACGAGTTTCTACACGGTGCACCAGGGTCAGTGTAGAAAGGACATAAAGTAAATAATGCACACAGAGACATCTGGGTTTTGTTTGCTACAGATTAAAGGACTTCCAGCAGTGACTGTTCAGGGTGTCCTGTTTTAATGAAAATTAAATTCATTTGAAAGCTTTTGGACCACAGAAATTGGATCTCAGTGTGCATCTCCAGAGCTTCATGCTAGCAGCCAGAATGGCACTGAAACAGAAGGAAATGGCCTTGGCCCTTCAGCCTCACACATCCTCTTCTCTGGAAATCAAGAAGCCAAAACCCAACTCCAGATGCCACAGCCATGGGGCTAATTGCATCGTGGCTTCCTTTCTAGCCCTGTTCTCCTTCCCTGTCTGCACCAGCATCTTTCACAATACTTCCACTTTTAGTACTTAGTTCAAGCAGAGCATTTCGGATGCTGTACACCAGTAGCGACCAACTTTTCTGTCACTTCAGGCCCCAGGACGAATTACAGAGGGTTGAGATCCACAGCTCTCCCATCAGGTGTCTGCAAGTGTTCCCATCACATAGACAGCACCGATCCTCCTCCATGCTGCTTTCTTTCCTGAGATCCACATCATGCACACGCGTCCTTTCCAGCTGGCAATCCCTGGTGCAGCCTCTTGAGTGCTGCATAGCCATAAAGCACTCAGCCCCCAAACCTTGTGGAATCCATAATGGGTTACAGACACCCTCTGGGTTCCCCAAAAGCATGGGCAGCGCCTTATTATTAAAACTTCGTCTCTCTTCTTTCTTGGTCAGTTGGTGCCTGGGGCCACTCTCTCCCTGGTAACTCCCTCTTGACATGCCAGAGCCTGGCCATGCCTCTGCCACAGGGGCACTTCTTTTCTTTCAGCAGCTCTGCCCAGCATCTCTCACCTCCTGGAATGAGGAAACTTAGCCCTTCAAACCCAGGTAGCCATCACCAAGGGACACCCCGAGTCCAGAAGAAATGCTGCTTCTGGAGTCAACCCTCAGCAGCCCCTTTGCTCCTGCCAAAAGGCAATCAGCACTTTTCTTTCCTTCCGTTGCCTGTTCCCACTCTCCACAACCTGAGGTGACTAAGAAGAGACAAGTGACACTCAGGTCCTGGATGTCAGTCCCTATTTTCATGTCAAGTGCTAAAATGGTGCCACTTATCAGTCTCGGAGCCAAGCTGGACTTCCCCTCTTCTGCGTCCTCCTCAAGGTCTGACACGTGCTGCTGAGTCAAGGGCAGATCTGTGCTGGACTCCAGAAGCCTGCCAAGCCCAGACTCTCACAGACTGTAAAAGTTTGATATTTCCTTGCCTGACACTGAAATTCAGTCAGTCTGAACAGGGCTGGACACACACATACATACATCACACACACATTAGTGGCCAAGATTGCCCAACACAGTGTTTTGCAGGCTTGTTTATTCAAGGCCAAACAAACAACCATTTTGAAAGTATAAACCCAGTAAAAGCAAAAGTGCTTATATTTGGAAAACTTCTCTGTTCTCCAGACATTGCTTAGAAAGAGAAAAAAAAAATTTAAAAAACCTGAAATAGTTCAACATTCAAATGTAAAGACATTTAGTGCAGCCCTGTCCTGGTTTCATGGTCATATATACTGTTTCATCTGAAGAATATTTGTCTCATTTGCTTCCATTCAGTTTCCACCCTTTCTACAGGATAGGCTTAGGTGTTGACTATATTTACATAAGAACACAAAACCAGACAGGTGGGTCAAACTGGGAGCCCCACAGCTCGGTATCCTGCCTCCGACAGCAGCCGGCAGTGGATGCCCAGGGAAGACTACAGCAGGAAGAGTATAGCAATAAACGTGTAGTGATTTTTCCCCTAAATGCTCTCCCAGCCTCCAAATACTTGCAACTCGGGAACTTCCTGAGCCACAAGTACAGTCTTTGTATCTGGTAGCCCTTGATAATTTAGTTTCATGAATTTCTGTAATTTCGTCCAGCTTCTGATTTACTGGATGCTAAAGTTTTTTCCAGAGCAAAAACACTGAATACATAAAACTCTACTGTTTATTTGAAAATTAAGGAAACTGCCTGGTTTTTGTCTGCTTTTTAATGCTGTTAGAATTCCAAAAGCCACAGCACCGCAACAAAGCAGGTTAAGTATTACACAACAATGAACTATCCCTAACAATTAACTATTGCCTTACTATCTGCAAAATTGTATTTCGAATGCCTCCTTTTGCAAGCCTCAGAGGCAATCTTGTGATTCCTCTAGGTCCTGTTAGAAGACCAGCTTCTGGATCTGGAGATGAGGAAAGAGTGGGAGTGACCCACTTAGAAGACCCAGCGACTATCACTCCATCAGCATCGAGCCCTGCTTGAACATGAGCTGAGACCTGGCTCGTTCTGGGCTCAGTGACAACATCTCTACCAGAACATTGACTGGGCACAAGGAGCTCCACTGGTACAGAGCAGCCATGTCCAGGCTAGTAAATTGGTTACTCCTAACCCTGGCTGGCTGCAGCAATCTGCATTTTGAGAATAGTTCCTTCACCTCCCTAACTGCCGACCCACACCCAGGAGCTGGTTGAGGAAACTGCTGGTTGGAACAGGCCAAACTCACTAGTAGGAACGTGTCGGCAAGTTTGCCAGCACCAACAGTCACGTTCCAGCGCCTGTGAATGCTCCTGGGTATGCCTGGATCTGTAGAGAAGCAGTCCGTGCTGCATCCCCTCAGGCTCTTCACCCTAGGGCCCCCAGACTGCCGTTATTCCAGCAGTGGAATAACAGTGGTAAGTCTCCGCTTAAGAAAAACAGGACTTGTCAAAATAGCTGTATTTGACCTGAAGAAACACTGTCTCTTCACCATTTGAGAGGACTCTGTGCTCTCAGGCCCGTTACCTTCTGCTGCACCTCCGGTGGGTCCAGGGCAGTAAGGTTGCTGGGAAAGAGCCAGTCTCAAAGCAGGCAGCAGTAATTCTCCTCCTGAAACCCGCGGCTCATCATCTCCCCTTTAACACCCTGCAGCATCCCGATCCCTGAAGTCCCAGGGAGGAGCCCATGCAAGGACCTGGAATAAAGGCCTTGGGAATGTTACTCTAAATGAACAATCAGAGAGAAAGAAACCCTCTGAGACTGAAAGAGCTGCCTGTCCTGTGAAGGACCCTTTAGGCAACTGAGACAACTTTTAGGGCCTTTTCTGAAAAAATAGTTGAAGTACAGTCCTAGCCCGGCAGGAGCCCTGGAATATGAACTAAAAAGGGATTTATAACAAGAAAGAAGAAGGGAGATTTGAGTAACCGCTTGCTCTTATCCAAAACCACAGGCTTTATCCATTCAGCAATAACCCTGCACCTACAGCCAATATTTAGTTCATGCCTCATGGATGTGTTGGCCAGCTAAATGGGATCTCCTGATAAATGCAAATATGCCGTGACAGAAGAGTTCAACATAAACACAGAACCGTCTCAAATCACAGCTTAGGAATGATAAACTGCATTTCCCAGGACCCACTAGAAACCCAAAAGCAAATTCCTATCCCAGTTATATTTACGTTGACACCTGAAGTCAACTGAGATTAAAGGTGTTAACTGCTGAACTGACAATCACAACAGAAGCAGTGACAACATATCTGTCTCACGGAAAACACACGATGGACTGGAAATCATTTCCAACAGAGAACATGACAGAGAATAATGTTTAGGTCGGACTAAAGTTAAGAGCTACCATCCATAATAGCCAGCTGCCACATGAAGTTAAGGACGGAACTTGCTTTTGAGTCTAAGCAGTTCCATTGGTGGTTCTTCAGTGATTCAGCAAAGTGAGGATTAACGGTGACTACCTGCCACAGAGGACAGGTGTCTACATTTTTAAAACTACTGTTACAGTAGTATCCTCAATAACAAGGCCAAAAGTTGGAACTAGCCCTCAGTCTCCTCCTTGCTCCAAGCTGACGCTTATTCATTTCTGCCAACGCAGCATGAATTCTCATCCTGCAAATATTGTTCTTGTAAGATAACAGAAGTTTTGTTTTTCTTGGGGTTGTAATTTGGCATTTCTGATAAAGTGTCACTAGTAGCAAAATGATTTAAAAGAAATGGAAGGATTTAAAAGATAATTAGTGAACTTGTGGTTTTCTTCAGGGCTGACTTAACTCCACTGTAGCCAGAATGTAGACAAAGCAAAGAGATTCTTGTCAAGGCGCTGGCTTTTCAAGACACTGCCAGGAGCTCCCTAACAAGGAGAAATGCAGATGACCATAGCTTTACATATGCTGAAGAACTAGCACTCCAGCAGCTCTGCACTCTCTATCGATATGCAGCTACATTCATGCGATCTGACGTCAAACAGAGTCAACTCTTCCATGTTCCTTGGTGTTTAGTCACTTCCTTTTACTAGAAGTAGCAGGAGTATCAGATGTGAAATGGCTAGCAACAGGCCAGGAATTGCAGAACTACAGCTCAAGGATGGTGGTGAAGCAATGTGGATGCCTAGCGGTTAAACTATCACGGACAGGAAGTAAAGCAGCATGAGCTGGAATCTCTCAGCATGCTAGATATACACGACATGAATACTAAAGGTTGAAAAGCAGAACACACTTCTGGGAAATAAAGGAGTTTAAAAAAAAATACAGGCTTGACAACAAAGTTCATTAGTGAAACTGGGAACCCTGCCTTCTCCCTGGACCTCTGTGCAATTCTAAATGCAATCTGATAGCAGGGTCCTTTAGAAGGATGCAATGAACTTAATCTCTGTTTATATAGGAGAGTAGCTCTGTCCCAAGAAAAATGAGTGGGTGTTGAGGTTGCATTGTGTTAACCCTGGCTGTGCTAGGGGAAACTGGTCATGGCATGTTGTTTTCCTCTCTAGCAGTGACAGCCCTAATCATTTTAGCTCACGTGGATCCCCCCCCGGGCATTGAGGGCTACTGTGCAGGCTCAGCATACCTCTGGTTCTGGTTACGCTTCCAGCGTATTGCAGTGCCCGGCTTGGTGCTGACACGTGCACCATCCACACTTAGCACAGGAAACACAACTCAGAAGGAGCCAGAGGGGTATAAAGCTCTGGTTGAGAAGGACCCCATTGTCCCAGCCTAAGAGCCACTCAGGCCTATCCCTCATCTATCCCTAGGCTGGCACGTATCCATGGGGCACTCCAGGCCCCCAGGCAAAGGACCACTCAAGGGAGAGCCCTAGTAGATGCCCTCGCTTTACTTTGGCATCCCCTTTGAACTCCACTCTTACTATATGGCTTGAGTTCCTCTTTCTCAGAGCCCTAATCTTGACCCTAGACCTAGACTGAGCTCTAAGCCAGGATCTCAGCCACATCCACAGGTCACATAGTGTTGAGGGAACCCTACCAACAGCCTTCCAACTATTTTGGCAACCCCTTTTGAGTGCCCCTCTCTCACTGTACATCTAGGATTTCTCTTTCTTAGATGCCTAACCCTAACTCTGTGCCTGCACCAAGTCTTATGCAATGGGAAACACCACAAAACTTGGTAAAGTTTAGGTGGGGATGGACCCAACGGTCCCCAAAGTCAGAGCTACTGCTGTTCTCCAGTAATGCTTTGATGAGTACTCTGCCCTGTCAAGTGGGCTGTATTATGAGAAACATCTATGCACGAGCCATCAGTGCCTCAGTGCATTTAGAAACTAATATTCAATTTAGTTAATAGACTGGGAGATGAGGACACCTACAGGAAGCGGGCTAGGGGATCTTCCCCAGTCTGTTGCTTAAGCATTGCTTCAATAACGTTGTTGACATTACATCATCCTGTCCCTGTGCCACAGAGAACAGCTGGCAGGTCTGCAGAGGATGACTGATACTGCTCTAGGACCAGCCATAGCTCTTCTGGCATTGATGGTGCTGATTTTTTTAACCCCTGCAGCTGACCAACAGAAAACTGTGGGTTGTTCTGGTTATGCCTTTTTGTGTACAAAGAATCGCACAAAGGAAGTTATCCTGGACACCGCATCCATCAAACAGGAGCTAACACTTTCCTTGATCTCAGTTCTAACGTTCTTCTAGACAATTCTAGCCCCAACACCTATCTAAGTACCTGGACTGAATCAGGCCCTCAGACTTCCTCATCTGTGTGTCTCTACTCGCCTCTTCAATCAGCCGGTTTCTCTTACCTCTGCCTCTATGCACAACAGCACTAAGCAAAGCCTCTCCTACCCAAGCACAATAAATGCTGTCCGCTGTTCTTCAAATATATACAAAGCTACAGCAGCGTCTGGCGCTCAGGTGACTATCTCAGGTGAAGGTAGCAGCGTACAGCAACCCCGTAGCAGAATCCCCGTTTGCCTCAATGTACACAGGACGGCCACATAAACCTTGCTATCCTTCTTAGCAGAGCAGAGGCTGAGAGATAGACGTGACTTATTGACAGAAAGATACGAGTGATTCACTTATGGCTACAGAGCAAGTCAGTGGCAGGGTTAAGAATAAAACCAAGGAGGAAATCTTCCTCACTCCACCTGTAAGACAACACTTACACAGCTCTCTTTCCACAGTCAAAAAGCTAACACAACTAAGAGTTTGAAGATTGAAATGCAGCGTGCATATCAAAAAGGCACTGCATTCCTCTCTGTAGAGGTCTTAGAAAGACATACCACAGTTTCACAGCCAGACAGGCAACAAAATTCAAGTCAGACAATCAAAAAAAATGTTGTCTTTATCTACGTAGGAGTCTTATTTTCTATATCTGTGAACTTTTTACTCTTCCTTTTATGATTATTTCCAAAACTAAAACAAAGCAAAGGTATCATGCATCAAGCATGCCCTTTTATCTAAGAAAATGAGCACGTTCAGAAATAGCGCTGATTTCGGGATCATTTATTGACTGACCTTACTTTTGATTCCTCAAAGCGTACTGTATGGCTTGCTGTTTAATCAGCTGCAGAAGAATTTATGTAAATAAGATTTAGAGGTTGATGGAAATTGTCTGTTCAGAAATACAGATCTCTAGAAGAGCTCTTTTGAAGGTGTTTATGATATACAGCCACCTGAATGCCAGAGCAATCTTCCAGTGTTTAATGTTTCTCCTCACTGCACTCCTGTGAAGTAGGAAAGCCCTCATTACAGAAAGGCGAAATTCAGGCTCTAAAAAGCTACATGACTAGTGGCAATCCAGCAAAGCATTTAAACACGTGCTTACTGCCTTCTGTGAGATTCCTTACGCACTTAATTTAAGCATATGCTTAAACACTCTGTGAAATCCTCGTTCACAGAGAGCTGACGTGCCCTTGGAGACGTTCAGATAAGGTGCGAAGTGCAAGGCAGTCAGAGGACGCAGATTTGGTTCAGCTGCTTTTCCATGCAGACTGGAGAGCACAAATATTGGCAGGATGAAATGGAGCTGACCGTTTTGTCTGCCAGTCCTCTCTTAGCTTTGGGGAGCAGCATTTCAATGACTTTAAGCTAACCTCACCTTAGACACCTAAGGTTGCCAATGTCTTTTTCTCCTCTATTATGGCTTGTTCAGCAGCTCCTACACTTCTGAATGTGAAGGATACGAGAACAGGTATGAAGACATGAGGTGCCTGCCCACACAACCTGGGCTCTATCCTCCTTGAATGACAGCCCAGTCCAGATACAATTTCTGCTGCCACTCTGTCTCCGAGCTTCCTAGAACAGGAGCTGTTGATAGCGAACAGCCATATATTTATACTGCACAACAGAAATAACACTGCAACACAGCACTCATCTGAATCCCTTCATCTTTATGCAGTAAACTACATTTTATTTTAACCAACAGTAATCCTACAAATCACATTCATTTCCCACCAAAGTAGGAATAAAAATTTATGTTTCCCCTCAGGCAAACGTTTTACTTATTCTCCAAACTTGAATGATTTTAAAGGCACCTTTTGTGATATTCACTATTCAATATTTCATATTCAGATGCAAGATTATAAAGTTTTAATATTTTGGAGAACAGAACAATGTGAAGTTCCATTTTTATAATATTCCTGTAAGCCCTTAGATACCATCCCGCACCTGATATGATCCCACTGACCTCCCTACATTTAGTACAGGTTGACACTCAATGAAGAACTGCAGGGTTTATTTTAAATCCAGTCTCATGGTACAAAATAAACTTCAGCTGGGGAAATCCGGCAATTGAGAACTTCACGGGCATAAGATGAATTGCTGGTTGGTAATTTATCTGCTCCAGCTAGCTCTGTGTCACCGCTTTCACACACGGCAGGCATGAGCCTGGTGCCCCTGGCAGCCGGTTTGCTTTAGGTTGGCTCTAACACCAAAGGGAGCAAAGCAATAAAAGAAAAGGTCATGTCCTCCTGGGTCCCAAATTTTTCTTCTGGGGCCCATTTTGCACTTATGTTCAGTACTTCTGGAAATACACCAGGAAATTTGGTTCAGGATAAGAACAGCCTGTTCCAAGACACTTTCTCTCATCTCAACGTTTCAAATGTTTTTGAATGCTTGGCTCTGCATCCAAAGCAGAAACTCTTAATTCCATTCTAATGTTATGCAAGTACCAGTCTCATATGACTGTGAAATTTTGTCGTGACAATTTTGCTTACAGACTTGGGCACTTGAAATGAAAAAAAAAAAAAAGGAAGCAAATAATGGATAATGGGAAATACGATGCAGTCAAAATGGTGTTACATGACCACTGGTAGAAAGCAGCTTCAAACCTAATTACTTTTGTACGGCAAGGAAACACATCCATCTTCCGTTTTCAGGGAACAAGAAAGTGTCAGCTTCTGAAATGAAATTAAAGATCATATCAATCCAAACCATCTTTAAAAATGTATTTGGCTGAATACAAATGTCTGGGCCATTTCTGTAAACATCTTCGTGCAAATCTGTGGTCTCCCCCACAGATAGCTAGGTCAATTAAAGAAAAGAGAGTGGTGAATAAACCTGTGTAAAGCTTTGAAAGGTGAATCAACATCAGAAGTTCTGAAATGCAGTGCTGAATTTTCTAGAGGAGCAGCTGAGGGGAGACAGAGTCAAATCAACAGCATGCATCTCACAAACTCAAAGGGATTCCGAGTCCAAGCTCAAAGACAATATTCAAACTTACATGAAGCAATCATCTATGACAGATGTTCACTTCGAGGTCAAATACACATGTACGCCCAATATTTCACTGGCAGTCTTGCAGTAACTGAATCTGTATTCTTCTAGTAGAAAGATGTCTCGGGATGCAGAGAATCTGCTCATAGTCCCTTCCGTGCATCCTTTCAACTGACCAGCAGTAATGCCAACTTGCATATTGCAAGATATATGATGTTTCTCTTAGGGATGCTGCACGGAATTTTTAAAAAACCTACAATCAACACCTTCTTAAAAAGACCTCATAAATGCTCACTTGACTTGGAGCACTCTGATCTGGTAGTACCAAATCAGAGTCAAAATAAAGCATCTCTCCTTCGCATATCAGGGAGCCTAGTCCCAAGTCACAGTGGTGTAGATCAGTGGTGTAGATCAGCAAACAAGTTCCAGGAGCCATTTCAAGGCCCCCTTTTCTGCTCAATAGCAGATGCTTGTACTGAAGGAAACTTCTGTGAGAGAATACTTAGCTCCCTTAGTCCTTATCTTAAAAGGTCTACAGGCAAATAGTTTTGAAGACAATGATCTCCCAGCTTTGAGGTCAACCCAGGTTCTTCCACTGGTTTCTACAGACCCAGAGCTCCATACGGTATTCTCAGAAGCTTCTTACATGAGTCTCAAGAAATAATTCCTTTCTACCTCAGGGGATCTTCTTTATTTGCTCTTTTTTATATTCTTTTCTGAGGTTCTGTAACTGATCCTCCTTCATGAGCTCTATGCAGTTTCTTATTCATGCATACTTCATCTCGCTTGTCAGGCTGAAGCACCCGATATCCAAGGCTTTCGACTGTCACCCCCTGGTCACTCACCCCAGCAATTCACATTGATTTCTTTCATCTTGACTGCCAGGAGCTAAAAACTGCATGTTCTAAGAGCAAATGCTTCACATGGGTAAATGACTGCAGAATCAGAAAGGATAAAGATGAAAGCCAGTTGGCAGACAGCCATTAGTGGGAGAGACATTCTGCTTCCAAATACTGCTTTCAAAAGGAAAGAGGAGATTATTAAAGGTATCATTAAATAGATTCACTGCTCTTTAAGAATGGCAGTATCTGGTTTTAACTGGAAGGATAAAAATAACATGAAATACCGTATCAGTCACAAAACCAACCAGCTACAGCTTCCTCCATCCATATTATGGCTCTGAACTGCCTCCCTTCCTAAGGCTATTATTTATTCTTTATTATATTTCATTTTATTAAGCAGCTTAGAGCTGCATTTACTTGTTTAGGGTTTTTTTGAGTACTGGGGTTATAAAAGGACCTGGATGCTAAACTAATCCAAGGACATCTTGCCATGGTGATGGCTATATAGGATCCTCGGGAAAACTCACCTACAACAAATCCTGCAGATAGAGAAGCTGCCTTTCAGGCACACAGAAAGAGCAATCACATTTGCAGGTACCCAGCACGGCCTAGCGAGGAATATCCCTGTCTGCTCTGTTGAGGGACAGATGCTTCTCCACACACTGCTGAATATCATGCAGTTATGGAAGACACTAGGAAATGTGTGGGAGCACACAGAGACATTTGTTCTAAGTGAGAACAATGATTACCTGACATACATCAGATTCTCTCTGGAAGGCCCAGACTCCACAGCTGGAAATGCACAGAACTGAGAGGCCGATTTGGGGCTCGTTAACAAAGTCCACAGTCAGAGGAGCATTTCGTAGGGAGCCCACTCCTCCCCTTTGTGCTATCTGGTGCAGTACGCACATCCAGTTGTACGATGGAGGTGCAGCCAAAGGCAATCCCCCTTCTTCACCGTGCTCACGTCTAGCCCCGAGTATAGGACTGCAACTCAAGCAAGAAAAGGTCACATTGTGGTCAATGGCATTTTGCAGAAACCTGGTGAACTGAGATATAGAAATGTCAGTTTGGCAAAGTATAAATAGCAAGCAGAGCTCTAACTGCATGCTTCAAGTATTAGTCAATGCTGAACAATTCATGCTTATCTTACTGTATCGAGATCTCGCTTTAGAAATATCTAGAAACAAAATGAAACCATAGTTTATCAGCTCAAAGTGCCATTTCCTTCGAAATCAACAGGAAAAGGTTCTCGCAAATGGAACAAAGTGTTTTTCCCCCCAGGCTAACCTTGATTAATTAATAATCAGAATACGGATCACCAGCAACTAGAATGGGAAATGGTACACTAAATGTTGCTTTACTTCTTGAAGCCCAAACCCCAAAACTCAACCCCTATATTACTAAAGCAAAACTCAGAAAGTAGTTTCAGTAGCGATGCTCACCGTATTCAAACTTCCTCACACTCTGGGTCCAAGAGTTGCTTTAGCTCCCTACGTAATGCATTATGTTTATGCACTCTGCCACCAGTACTCATATTTTATCCCAAGTGTTGAAATGAGATTACTTATGCCTCAAGCTCCTGGATTCATGTGATTATGCAAGAAAACCAGTTTTAATTAAAAACAAATTTCTAGCACTTCACATTGAGAAGAAAATCTTCAAAATGAGACTGCTAGAGTTGCAAAACTCAAAGTAGACATAAAAAGGCACAAAACACACTGCTTATTAAATCAGACTATCCGTAAGGTACTTTCACGACTGCGGGAGGCAAGCTGGAGTTGGGACTATTGATAGCGTGCTCTCATGCAACATCCTAAGCAATCTGTGTTTGCAGAAGCTAGGCAAAAATGTAACAACTTTGCAGAAATCATTAGGAGAAATTAATGGATATACCCCAATAGAAATTAACTGATATGTAAAAAACCTGTGTCTTTTTTCCCTCCCTCTTGCACATGATGCAAGACTTCAAAGAACACTTCTCCCTGCAGAGCTGTCCTGTTGCTTTCCATCAGCCCCTGGAGATCACACATTTCAGCAGGTACCCATGCCAACGCACCACTGTCCTCTGCTTCTGGCTCTTTTCAAACCAAGAGTTACCGCAATTTTTACTTTATATTAAAAGACAAAGAAAATGCTCTCTGATCTAATAAAAGAGCTGCAACATAAGAGATAAGCTAGAGCAACATTTCTATGAAGGCTTCCATTTCTGCCTGAGAGTGTCCTGGCGTCAGTAGTGCACACGTGCAATAGTCTTGTATTTCTTAAGGATGAATTTTTATAATCCGAAGAGGAATCCATGGAAAACCCTATCATTTGAGAATCTGTAAGATCCTGCTACTAGATATGTATTTATTTACTCTGAGAGAGAAGTTTAATATTGAAAATTTTTGTCCTGGCTAAATAAATTAAACGTACAATAGACTGCTCAAAGAACTATACACTAAAAGTAGGCAGACCCGCAGACACATTGCCCTGCAACGGTTAAACATATCCTGAGAGCCTGCTGACGTTTCGTTCAGAAGAGCAGCCGTTACACACGAGTGGGTTAATGTTTTCTCAGACTACAAAGGGAGTCTCATCTTTATCCATGTGAAACTTTGACTTCCAGCCTTCGCAGGTCTGTGCACGTTAGGGACAGTATAATGTTGATGTCTGCCTGAGCCGAACAGCTTTGGAAAGAGAAGTTGCTTCACCTGGACCAGAAACATTACCAGGGTTCTGAAAATTGCCCTTTTCTCCTCACCTATATGACTCCAGGCTGCGTTCCAGCTGAATTCTCATTAACTGGTAGTCTGGCTCCCATCACAGCTGAACAGACCATGTGTTTTCTAATCATTTCATCCATCCCTGACATATCAACACCCAAACAATTCTCCAGCCAGAAGAACACATTTGACAGAGTTCTTCGCTGTTATGACACTCTAACCTGTCCTTACGGGAAGAGATTAAGTTAATCCTGCACAAGCAATGAGGTCTGTCTAATTTATCAGAAACCTATGCTGTTTGTTTAAATTAGATTATTTCTAATTTATCTTTTTCTCTCAGATTCATTGATTAGCATAATCAGGCTAAAGTCACAGTAACTTGTTCCCAGCTTGGACTTGTCGTTTGCTGCATCCGAGTCAGACTTCAAGAGAAGCTAGAGTGCCCAAAAGCTTGTCTGCTTCTCCCTCTGATATCCATTGGCTTTACAGAAGATGGCATCTTTCGCTACACACTGCTTCCTTTTAAAGTCGGTACGCCACGTTGATGTAACACTCCTTCTGTACCCAAACTTCCCACTGAAGTCTGTAAAACGCGGTGGAGGCCCCATATGATTTAATTCAAAGTTTTTGAGTACTGCTTTCAGAAAAGAAGGCTGTGTGAGCTCCAGAGACAGCATTGCGAGCACCAGAACCACCCAAGTCTGGTTTCTTACATACCCCAAATGCTTAACCTGAACATCAGTAACGGCGCAAGCTGCCGTCGGAGGATTTAGAGTCTCTTTTCCTAGCGGATTTTCTGGTTCTGAGTGTTGTGTTAGCTCATTCTACTGCGCACAAATTGCTTCTGCTCTACTGAGTCATTCATCTTTATGGCAATTGTATGACCCTAATTACCTCTGTAGAGTTTGATTGAAACTGTAATGCTGTAGTGATTACACCAAGGTGACAACACACCGGCATACCTTTGAAGCTACCGAGGAGAAGTGTTAGCATGGCTGAGGCTGGTCACTTCGGCTGTGTGCTTCTTTGCCTAACAGAAACCTCGAGCACAATGAATGATGAAACCCTGGAGCAAGCACCAAAGCGGACTACTGAATGGAATTCATACTTTCAGAAAACAGCTCAACCGCCAGCTACCTCAGGAATATTCCTCTCAGGAAAAACATACCAACAAAATAAAAAAAAAAACCCTTCTTGTCGCCGTGGCTTAAAGACAGCTGTAATTTGGGAGAAAGGAAAAAAGGAAACCGAGGTAAGTGGCCTATCAGCAGGTGACAGCATTTCTGGGCCTCTGTCTCTCCATCTGCAAAACGGGAAAAAATACGTACACAATCCTGATACATACATTTGAAAATGTTATATGCAATAGTGGTAATGGACCTATAGCATTGATTTCAGTAGGCTCCAGAACAGACCTATAAATATAAACAGGCTGTCATTCCACAGTTCTCCTCAGCAGTTCCCCTAGTTAGTAAAACAGTTCGATAAATTTCCCCCATGCCGCTATTTTATTGACTCGCACCAGTGTTACTGAGCCACCCCTACCGAGCACCTCCAGTGTTCTGTTTCCACTTATTCACCCCATCATTTATTTCTTATTTCTCCAATTCTGTCACCCACTGAAGACACAGCAGGTCTACTGTTTCCTTAACTTCTGGCAATCATACCCATAACTTTTATAGCAAAATAAACACATTGCAGCAGCTTTGCCATCAAGTCCCGATAGCTTTTTCTGGCGCTAGAATAGCTCTTTATCCCCACCTGGAGGAGGGACCGACCCTTCCAAGTGTTCACCCACAGCCAGGGACAGTCTCCATCTGCAAATGCACTTTTAAACCATGGCCCGCATCCCCCCGGACACGCGTTCCCAATACGTATGTGCATCCCAGCAAACATCGCTCACGCAGTTCTGTTCAATCACGCTTTTGTGCCTGTCAAAGGACTCTTCTGTCATCTGTTACCAGCTTGCTGCATTCAAAATACTGGGCATTTGTTTTTAAAAAAAAATCATACGTAATATAAAAAAGGAGAGGAATAAGCATATTAATTGCCTTGCAGAATTCCAAATGGGGCTGTCTGAAAAGCTGTTAATTTGTCTTTCCAGTAGTCAGGAACTGGACTGCTCCACTGCCACTGGAGCCGCTGCCTTCCCTGCTCTTACCCACCGCCAAGACCAAAAAGCAGTTTTGAGATCCAGTTTGGGAAAGGCAGACTAGAGTGGAAGTGTATGTCGATACAAAGAAATAATGTACCAATTTTAATTCTGATCCTCTAAACATGTATGTAAATATTGAATCGTTTTACACTGGCAAATAAACCTATTAACCTGGATGAATAAAGTCACCTTGCGGGGTCAGAGCCGATCTTACAAAAGGAATTCCTCTGTCGTTCTCTCTAGCACAATTTTTTACCCTGTTAATGACAGCAGTGGAGTATGAGGCCACATCGTTTTGTCTGACCTCCTACACAACCTAAACCAGACCGTTTCACTCAACCATTCCTGCACCTCCTCCCATAAAACAATCAAAATGATCGAGAAAATCTACGTTTTACCCACAGTGATCTTTTCTGGCAAAATCTGTAAATCTTGTCACAAACAAAAAAAACCTTGTCAGAGCAGGATTATTTTCTGTAATCATGTTTACTGGTGTTAATTATATAGCTGTTTTTGGTATTTTATAAAGTTAATTCTTCTTTTCTAGACTTCTGACTGGAGTTCTCTCTCTGAATGCTGGCACAATATGAGCATTCCTCTGGTTTTATGGAATTTCCCCCAAATTCCCAATTTAAAAAAAAATGAGCAGCAAATAGTTTTTCCGGCCATCTCTTTTTCTTGCACACGAATTACTGGGGCTTTGCAGTTCAATGTATCATCTTGCTTCCTTCTAAATATGAATCACAAGCGTGTATCAAACACTCTTCCGCATTATTAGCAACTTTAATTTTACTTTGTCTGCCTACCAGTGGGGTATTTCTACCACAAGGATTTCTTTTGCTCTCCTTGTACGCTGAGAAGTGATTATCCTTGCCTCTACAACCATGTGTTTTTCCTGGTGACTTCGGCTTCTCTTATCAATTCTCTCAACCTGACGTTGCGATTACTGTTCCCTGTAGCTCGGCTGATGTACGCGGCGCTCATTTCTGAGAGTCTCATGCCATAGCTGCCTCATTGTCTGATGTAGTTTTCTGGGCATTCAATACGCTTTTATTTAAAAACTCCTACTTTTCCTCCACAGTATTGTGATGTTTTCCTACTACACCGTTTTTAACTCCCCCCATAGCCTGGACGAAAACTGTCCCTTTGCACGGCCAGGATGCATTAGCAAGGCGGCCTGTCCTTGCTGACAGGGTGCTCTCCCCAGACACCAATATCTGAGGAAACGATGGCTTCAGCTTCACCACCGCACACCCCGCGCTGCTGCGGGCCTGGCTGGCCGCGGCACCCTCCCTTCTAACCGCTCTGCGGATATGTCCGCAAAAGAGGCCCCGCGGCCCGCCGCCGAGCCCGGGGACCCTCGGGAAGGGCCCGCAGGCCGCGCCGCCCGCAGCGCCGCCATCTTGGAGCGGGAGGGGCGCCGCGCCCGTCACCGTGGCAACGCCGGCCCCTCCCCTCCGCCGCGGGCGGCGTCACCGCCGCGCGCCGGGCGAGAGCGGTGACGCAAAAGGGCCGCGCCGGCGCCGCGCGCGGGAGGCGGCGGCCGGGAGGAAGCGTTAACGGCGCGACGGCGGCGGGAGAGGCGGCATGGCCGGCCCGCACCTGCAGCAGCCCAGCTTCCTGCTGGTGGGTGGGTGGGTGGGGGGCGGCCGGGAGGCCTCGCACCGAGCCCGCGGGGCCCTGCCGGGCGGTGCTTCGGTTGGGCGGGCGGTTTGCGGGTAACGGCCGGCTTTGCCGTGCGCCTGGGAGGCCGTTAGGTCAGTCAGCGGAACTTCGGCCGTGTCCACAGAAATGCCGCACCGGGGGAGCGGCGTAATTAGGGGATTTTTACGTCACGTTCTACGTGATCAATACTGTCCTTTCTGGCAAGGGCGATCTGATTTCCCTTATGGTTTGTAACAGGCCACCTTGAAGGCAGATTGCATAAACAAACCGTTTGTTCAGAGGTGCCACGACCTGGAGACGGTCATTGAGGAGTTTCCCGCCAAGGTGAGCAGTCCCTGCCTTGCCAGAACCTCGCCGCCCGGCGTACTGCAGGGGAATGTGCTTTTTTCATATTACTGTTTTCTTTGTTCCTGTTCCTCTCCTCAAAAGTTTTGAGGACCCCGGGTGAAACAGTGGGAATCCAGTGCTTCCCAAGAGTTAAAAACCTTTTCTAGCCATTAAAAGATTGGTTTGGTTGCTGCACTTCATTAATATCTTTCAGCCCCAATTTATGAGGAAAACTAGTTTTCAAAATGTGACAAATAATTGCACGTGATGCTGATGAGTATCGCTGGAACTTTAGTAGAACCAGAAATAGGGTAGATTGCCTGTAAGTGCCGTATTACAATGCATTCTTTTCAATGGAAGCTCTGCCCAGGGACAATCTGGAAGCACTCATAAATAGCTGGCAGGCAGCGTCTTTGTGCTTTCTAGTACGTGCAATAGAGACTGTTCAAGTGAGGAATTGTACGCATTAACTAGTTGTGTCTGTTTTCCTTAAAGGAACTACATGGTATCTTCCCATGGCTGGTGGAGAGCATTTTTGGTAGCCTGGATGGCATCATTGTAGGCTGGAATCTTCGCTGTTTGCAAGGAAGAACAAACCCTACCGAATATTCTGTGGCTTTGGATTTCCTGGATCCCAGGTAAACTCATCCGTTTCAGCACAGACTAAAAATGTATCGTGAACAAATAACCAGTGTTTGACCTTTTTCCGTTGTGCAAACATAAGTTCGGAAGAGTGAGACAGGAGAGGGTACTTACCAAGGACTTTCTTTCTGATGCTTGTTTGCAGTGGCCCAATGATGAAGCTCGTTTACAAACTCCAAGCAGAAGAGTACAGATACGACTTCCCAGTCTCGTATCTTCCAGTGAGTAACTGAAAAATTTGTAAGAAGAGAATGTAGTTGTCATTGCAGCTATTGGAAAGTTGCACGCACTTTATAAGTACGGTTCAGTATAGGCCAGTATAACCTCAGTGCTCCAGGTTTAGAGCATAACCGTTTCTTTAAACGGTTGCTAGAGGAGAGCTCCCAGCCATAAACTTTGTAGGAGATGGTGGCTGTCAGCAGCCAGATAGTTGTGCTGTTCAGCCAAGAAAGCTGCACTGTGATTCTTATCCTGTCCCCAGAGAAAGTCGTGTGCTTTATCTTGGTTACCAGTGGTTGCAGGATTGAAAATAGTTTTCCAAGCTCATTACGGAGCGGTGCCTTCCCTAGCTGCGCTTTGTGCCCATGTGTTTGAAGACTAACTGCCATCCTAGATATGAAGTATGGCATTTCAAACAAAAATGTTTATCTGCAGAGTTGTTTCACTGTGTTTCTTCCATTGCTACCAGCTACCTGCTATCTAGAAATTGATTCAGGTAGTTCTACAGTCTTTAACAAAAGGAAGCATCATTTACGTATATAGTAATTGCTGGTCCACAGCTCAGTTACCCTAACAGAACCATCAGCCATCAGGCAAACACCAGTCTTCTGCTGCTCCCACTCCAACTGGAAAAGTCTTGGTGAAGGCTTGGTTTTTTTCTTTATACTGAATACTCATTTTTGGTGAGAAAGTTGGCAGTTATCTAAAGCGTGTGCATTTGCACAAGGAACTACTGCAATGCAGTAAAATCCCACTGAGCTGAATGCAGGTATGATCCCAGAGTGCTGGAATGCAGCAGAACTTCACTATCTGAAAACATACTCTGCAAGTGCGCTGAGTAGCCTGATCAATATTTCATTACTCTGTCTTTCAGGGCCCCGTGAAGGCTTCAATACAAGAGCAAGTCCTACCTGAATGCTCTTTATACCACAACAAAGTCCAGTTTCCGTCATCTGGTGGTTTAGGTTTGAATTTGGCTCTTAGTATCCTTTTAACAGTTGGATATTTAACTCCTTTTAAATGTCTAAAACTGAGAGATTGCGAAGCATTTCTGTTTTGTATTTATTATGTGTCTGTGGTAGATCACTGTCATGCTGAAGAGTTTGGGCTCATGAGAAATGTTTAGATTCCAATGAAAAATAAATTTGTCCTCTTCATATAAACCCTTATGGGGGAATTTCTGGCCTTATTCAAGTCAACAACAAAATTCCCAGTGATTTCAGTAGAGCCTGTATTTCACAATTTTTGTTTTCGTAACTACTCGTAGTTTATGCAATAGGATAGAAAAAGGGCATGTTAACTCTGCAGCTAGTGTACTTGTTGGAAGCAATCTAGCTGCAGCTGCACTGGTTTCAGGTTGAGATAGTCAGATGTGCTAACAAGAGCAATGCAAGCACACCTTGCCACATAGAGAAAACCTCAATTACCAGTGTTTGAGTCAGCTGGAAAGCAAGAAGGCAAAGCTGAATTTGCTGTTAAGCTCTAGCAAGTTAATTTAGCATTGACAAAATAAAAACTCAATGTCTAGTCAGCATCCCCAGATATCTACAGCTGTACCTGGTTTTTATTATCTGATCCTTGACTCTGTTCTTCCAGATCCATTTGAATATTACATGTTTTACTTTGCAATTAGTTTGATTACACAGAAGGTAAGTACCTTTTGCAATTTTTCCCTTAAAATAGTATTAGCCTTTCTTCGCTATGCTTTAAGGGCCTGCTGAGATGCTGTCCAGCTAAATTAACAGCAGTTTCATCTGTACTTCTAGAATTTGTTATTGCTTTGGTTCAGTAGATGATGTAAGACTGGATAATAAACAAAAAATACCCACCGTAGATATACCAGTAAGCAGTCTGTCCAACAACGTGCCAACACGGAGCAGGCAGTGGGTTCCAAACGGCTTTCCTCCCCCTCTATCCAATAACACCATTAAGTCATAGCCACAGCTTTGGACTGCGGTGTCTGGTTATTTGGTTCCTCTTCCCGTTGTTACCTGTGCTATATAATGCTGCACTCTTCTCATGCTCGCTTACATTCACTACTACAGCAAGAGTTCTCTTACAGTGAGTTACTTTACCTTTGCTCCACAGTGACTTTGTTGTCAATTCACCCTTTATAACCACCGGGCTTCTGCTTAGTTATACTACATGGGTCTGGCTGCGTAGCAGACGCTCCCTAGCAGTGGCTTAAAATAACGATATATAACTCCAGGCACATCCTGTGTGTCTGTTTCAGAACTCGCCCGTCACCCATCATGTCAGCCCTTCCAACAGCGCTTATTTCATCTTGGTGGACACATACCTGAAGTGTTTCCTGCCCACAGAAGGAAGCGTCCTTCCTCCGCCTTCTTCAAACCCTGGGGGAGCCATCCCTTCCCCGACTCCCAGGTAATGACTGCAGTGCCAGAGGCAAATTGCAGGAACAGCGCTTACAAAATACAGCTTGTTGGAACGAAATCTCTAACAAGCAGAAAACTCCTCTGCTCTCTATGATCTGTATGTACTTATTATATAATTACAGAAATAAAATAGATTTATGTTCACTTAATTTTACCATAAGGGTTCATTTGAAAGTCTGAAAGGTAGCTATTATTGGAGCAGAAAAGGCAAGTACAAGCAACAGAAATTCACCAGTTCAGCAGCTCCAGTTGTGTTTTGTGCCCTGCGACTGGAGGAGGACAGGTCTGACTGTACTTGGCAGCAGTTTTTCCTATCGTCAGAGACGTATGGTGTGTGGTAAGGATGGCACTGGTGATAGCCACTGGTACCGGGGAACTCGCATCTTTCATTGATGTTGCTATAAAGCCAGACAACTTGGCAGTTGGTTGTTTTGTTTCAGGTCTGAGGTTGCCATCCTGAATTGTTTAATGCTCTCATTACCTGTTTTGCAGTTCTTTGAAACTGCTGCGTCAGGACCACGTCTGTGGCTTTGTTGCAGACTGATAGCACTCGTAGGTTTCTTAGTTCATAACTTCCTGGTATAAAAAGCAAACACACATATTAGTAACAAATCATATAATGAGTGACTGCATTTCAGGTGGCTTTTTGCATGGTAGTAGATCCAGGTGTTTAGCCACAACTGGAAGGAAGAGGATGAAACATTTTTGACCACTTACCGAGGTTCTGTATGTCTGTGCGATAATGGCATAAAAACAAACTCGCAAAGTTGAAGTGAAAATTCTCCAATACAAGCACCCGGTCTTTTGTCCTTTGTAGTGGCTAAGTGTGTGAAAGTCCACATTTTCAAAATTGGTTTTGCTACTCGAATTTATAAAATGTTATCGATATTAGCAATTTTATACAAATATAAAAATAAATGGGCATTATATTTTATATAACTGCATTTTAAATACATTTCAAATATAGATTTCCATGGTCTGTGGAGCCTTAGCATATACCTAGGAAAATACAGATCAGGTGAATTGTGAATATGGAAGGCAGGATGAAAGAAAACAAACTGAATAGGAGAAAGTAAAAAAAATGTATTATTGAACATAACATCAGGTCTGTGTAAAGCTGGTTCAGTGCAGTAGGAATAGTGATGTAGTGTGTGTTTGTAGTTAAAGTGACTAGTAATTGTAACACCTTGCCGAAGTTTGAAATGTGTAATCAACTATGCAGTTTTACTGCTTAAAGACTGTTCTCCAGTTTATAAACCGGTGATTAAAAGCAATGATCTGTTTCCCTGTACTGAGGCTTACTGACACCAGTATTTCCATTCCTTTGCCCCTAAAGGTCTCCAGCAGTGCCTTTCACTTCCTACGGCATGCATCACACCAGCTTGCTCAAACGGCACATTGCCCATCAGCCTTCCGTGAATGCTGACCCAGCGTCCCAGGAGATCTGGAGGTCAGAAACACTGCTTCAGGTAAGATGGATTTAAGGAAGAAAACACCCCACAACATTTCTCGCTGCTAACTTCTTTTTAAACCAGAGACAGTTATGCCATTTTGCTTTAGCTTGTTTTTGGAATTGAACAGTCCAGCTGTTGTTTTCTGTTAGTGAAACAAAGAACCACTGTGAAACTGTTAAGTTGTAATTTAGAAAGGCACTTATATCTTTCTTTTAGACTGCATGTCAAACAACTGATCTCAAGCATTTGAGTAATTTTTTCCAGAAAAGTTTCTAAACCTGATTTTTTTTTTTTTTTCCCCCCTTACATCAATTCTGTGCTGTAAGCAAAGGTTGAGCACAGAGAAATTGGTTCTGTTCACCATCAAGGGAAGGGAAAGGAGAATCTGGACTTAACAGTTGTTCTGAAACAAGTTCCTACCGTGTTGCTGAACTGACTTACTGATGCAGGTGCTAACAGTATGCCAACTCAGCCGTTTGCACTGACGTGATGATAGCCTGAAACATCTCTGAATAGGTGCCTGCCTATTTACAAGTACAGCTTAGCTTTCAAATTATATACTGTGGTCTTGCCTTAGACGTAGCTTGTGACTGACAACTCCTGGATTATTTCTCTTTCCCTAGCTGAGAAAATATTTGTTTTGCAGATCTTTGTTGAAATGTGGCTTCACCACTATTCACTGGAAATGTATCAGAAAATGCAGTCCCCTCATGTCAAGGTAATAGTTTGTACTTCATGAGCGTCATCTGATGGTTGACCTCTTATCTTGGGGTAAATCTCCTATTCTGTGGAGAATTTTTTTGGTATATTGGTCCAAAGGAAAGAAATGACATCAGAGTATCCACGAGTGTGACAAAATTGCTAATCTAGTCATGAGGGGTGTTGTGAATAAGTGTGTCATCCAGATTTGCCTTCATTGCAGAAGTTGTGTTGTTTTCGTTTTGTTTTTTTGTAAAAGACAAGTTTGTGGGATGGTCACAACAATCTGAACACCAGTAATCAAACTACTAATGATGAGGAAGATGCCCCTGTAAAACCATAGTGTTAAATCCCACTGGGGCAATGTGGCTGCTAAAAATAGCTAAAACTGATTTCCAGCAGTGATAGCAGCTGTTACTGAAATACCAACCAGTAAATACTAAATCCGTAACCATTTTTTAAGCATAAATCCAAATTAAAAAAGGAAATCTTACTAAACTGTCCTTCAGTGTTAAGTGAATAAGCCGTTTTTGTTGTTTCCTATTCCAAAATATGCTTTTCACCATAATGGTTTCGGAAGCAGTTCTGTAGCTATAGAGTTCGGAGTATCTCGCAAGCTCTTGCTCAGATAACGCACTGTTTTAAGCAGTTTGTGGTGGCCTGTTCGGTAACAAACTACTGCATGTAAAAACTAAGTAAGTGTTGGGGAGGCTAAGATCAAAGGCATTATAAATGTAAAGGGAATTTGAAGGATAAAGTGTTGATCCTCTGAATTCCCTCTGGGTCACAGTGGGACTTTCACAGAAGGGGAGAGAAATGTAAAAGCTACTCAGGATTTATTCCTGTGTGAAAGAGCAATACAAGAGCTGATTGACTGAGAAATTCTGATCCTTCACTCCACAGGCTATAAAATAACAAACATATTTATATTCTGCTAGGGAAAAACATTGGAGAGCTGAAGTGTGATGGGTTTTGTCTTTTGTTCTTAAAGTTGAGGTCAAAATGCAAACTCACTGATGTTGCAAAGTCTCCACTTGGGACTCCCAGCAGCATGGCTGTGCACCTGTGATGGAAAGGCTTTGCTTGAAGTACCTTTGGTCTGTCCGTCTGTCCAGTCTCTGTGCATCAAGCGCTGTGCTTAGGCCAGAAATAATGATTGCTTTAAACTTCTCTCCTCTGTTCACCCTCTGTATTTCAGATGCTCTCTTCTAACACTAGGGAGCAGCAGTTACAGACAGTGACTATCAGTGTTGTGGTGGAATAGGGCCTAGGTAGAGCTTAAAGTTCTCCGAAATCGTCACTTCAGGATCCTCCACAAGGTGTGTTGAGCCACAACTTGAGCCCATAACTCCCTGATGGTATTTTAGTTTCATCTTTGATGGGAAGTAATCATGGGCGTGTAAAAAAGGAAGTCTTTGCTCTTTGGGGGTTAGAACACCTGAACAGGGGACGGGAATTCCCCGTGACATCCATAAATGGCCAAAGGATCCCTCCTGCAGGGCTGAGGAAAGGTTCCAGACCACTTGCGGACAGGGCTGTTCATAAGCCTGTGATGCTTAAACTAAGCTTTGTAGACTGGTCTCAGGGCGGGCTGAAGGAGAATAGTCTGCTTCATAGCTCCTCAAATGAGGAAGGAGAATATGCAAAAATGCAAGTGTTGTTTTAACATAAGGGTTAAAGGACTTGACTGGAAACCCAAGATCACCCTAAACCTTATTCTTAAAGTTATTAATAATTATGCAGGTTCACTTGATTCCATTTAGCCTTCTGTGCGTTTGGACGGAGGGGTAATTAGTGACCATTCATCCCTGGATCTAGACCTGTTTGACCATCAGTGACTTGAAATGGCTACGTACCTGTATTGGAAGGTGGGAGGAGGTTCCACAGAACTTGCTCGCTCTTTGTCCAGCAGCCAGACTCGTTTGCTTTGCTGGGCCAAGCCAGATCCCAGATGTGTAATTTTACTGTGAAGTGCTTCCAGGAATGATACGGTTTCCTTAAACCTTGTTAATGTCATCACAGGCTTCTCTTTACAAGTAGAAGGCGGTGGAATGGGAATGAGTAGTAAATAACTTCTTTTGAGAAGATGTACTTCTTTTCTACTTTACTGCTTTGAATTCTTTCTGGGTCTGGTGTGAACCTGAGGTTGATGCTATTTTTGCTATGCTGAGTTTCACTTTTCACCATTAATTCAACTATTTTCCCATTCTTTTACATTGTCTGTTTGCTTTTTCTTTCTCGGATGATCCAGAGCCCAAGCGTGCAGCATCTCTTTTCCTATTGCCTTCTGCTGTAATCACAACGAACCCTTAAAAATAAGTTGTTTGATACAACTTGGTGCAATGCTTCCTGACCTTCCAATGCCAGGTGCCACAGACCCCAGCACTGCATGCGGAACACGGTTAGGCTGCAGGCTCTTGCTGATGCCTGCGGTGGGGGAGCCGATTATGAAGCAGACGGTGCGTTTGCGCTGTTGAGGAGCTTGCAGTGACAACCCTACCACTCTAAGAGCGTAAACCAAAAAGACGCCAAACTGGCGCTAGAGGGGCTTGGGCAGGGGCTGTTCACAGGCAGCAGAGGTGTGATCTGGAGAGGCAGTTTAGATGCCTGACAATAGTCATTGGGATCTGTGTAGCGTACATTTTTTGTTTTATGTTTTCATTAATTTCATACATGTGTGTCACTGGTGCTACAGTATCCTCTTCACCATCACGTTGTCAAAAAATACTCCTTACCTTATTCATCCAAGAAGGGATCTGGCTGAGGCTTGCAGAGATCTCAGTGTTGAGGCAGGATGCCTTTTGCATCAGCATATAACACTGTATGTTAGGTATGTCTTTTGCCTTTTTAGACACGTGATGTTTCCCTAATAGTAAAAGTAATTTCCTCTTTTGAGGAAATTCACAAGACCTGCAGCCTTCCCAGACGGCCTTTAAACAGAAGGAGAAGACGGAGGATTTCTCTGAACTGGAAACTTACTGGACAGGCTCACAGTGCTTATAAAAAGCCAAACCTTTTTTTCTCCCTGTTCCTTGGGAAGAAGAAAGTATCGATTTGAGTTCCTTCCCAGTATACAAACCCTACTTCTCCAGCAGCACAGGAAGAAATGGCAGAGTTTTCAAAATAGTATTAAAAAAGCTTGCAGAATATTGAACGCTTTTACTCCATTATTTAATAAAACACCGTAACAGCGTGTAAACCCTTGTTGCTGCAGTTCAGTTAACTTCTGAAAGGGGGAGTTTATTTGGCAAAAGCTCCAGTCCCCTACCAGTACTTGCTCTGAGGGTAGCAAAGACAACAGCCACTTACAGCTATCTGTTTTTGACGCCTGCTCCCAGTTGTACGCCCGGGTTGATAAAGGGTATGAAATACTGCGGAATCAATCTGCTCAACACCAGAAAGAAGAGGATACTGTGGCTGCAGTTGTTATTGTGATATGTTGTCCCTGACTGTAATTGTGATGTTCATTTTTTCCCCACACCCTTCTTCCTTGGGCTCATTCTCACTTTTTTTTTCTCTTGCTCTCTTCTCTCCTTTTTTCCCTCCCCCCCTTCCTTTTTGTTTCTGTTGTCTCAGCTGGAGGTTCTCCACTACCGACTCAGTATCTCCAGTAAACACCACGGTAGTCCTGCCCAATCCAGCTACCAGGCCCTCCACGCATACCAAGTATTATCATCTTTTCATTTTGTTTCCTTTTGAAAAATCTTGTTCCATCAGATAATCTGCAAAGTGTATAGGTGCTAGCTGTACAGCAGCTTTTTCTGCTAAGGTATGGTTTTACAGCTTGGTTGAGAACACTGCATTGAGATTTACTAAATTTTCAGTGAAAACAGATACTGAGAGGTGTTAGCAAAGGTCACGGAGAAGAGTTAAAATCTAGCATATTATGAGGACTAATTGGGAACTGCATTTTTAAAGATGCGTTCTTGTAATGCATTGTAGAAGGAGGCTTATCAGCTATGCTGACATTTTTTTGACACCAAAGCTGGCTTCACGGACGGCAGATTTCTGCCCCTCACGCACTAGTCGTTTAAGCAAACTTTGCATGGAAGAGAAGATTGGAATTTACGTGGCTGTCTCCTAAAATTAAGGTAGGTAACATCTAGGGGTTTTTAGCCAGGGAAGTGTCATTGGGTAGTACTAAATTTGTAGTGGCAGCATGAACTTGACTGTCCAGCTTTGCAAAAGCACACGAGCGGTACGTTTGCAGATTGTTCAGGAAATGTGCATGCAAAAACATTCCTGTTGGAACAGATTGCTGATTCCTCTTTCCCTACTTCAGCCCTTTATTCATTGGGTCTTCATTTTGGGAAAGGGGAGGGCTGAGCATCTGTACTATAAAGCTCTTAGTATACTATAAAGCTCTTTAGCACTACATGGAATTTTCCTGCTGTTTAATCCTGTATTTTTTTTTATAAAGTGCTATGATATCTCAAGGTACTGCTTAGAAAGGAAAACAGGAACTACTACTTGTCCTTAAATCTCTGTTAGGATTATGTTTATCTAATTACTGTGTTAAGAATGGCATCCAGCCATCCTGTAAGCTAAGGTTTGACAACAAAAACACTTGTGAGGAAAAATAATTTTTAAACCAGTAATTGTTTGTAATGGTGCTGATCCAGGCTAAGAGGAAATTATAAGAATTGCTAAGTGGAAAAACTACTAGCATCACCTGAAACGATGTATTGAAATAGTGATACTGGTGGTTTTGTAAGTTCAAAAGGTACCTTCAAGAGGAGCCTAGAATTTTTTTAAAATTACACCCTTTCAAGGCCTATAGCAGAGTGTTCAATCTCTAATTGCTTTTGGAGATCCTGATCTCAACTCCTAGGACCAAGTAACTTCTCTGAGTTCTGCCCTCTGCATACAGACTCTCCTCAGGACTGTAGAAAGCGTGCCAACCTAGCAAGAGCTGTCAAGAACACCAGAGCAGCCTGCCTTAGAGCTGGGAACAGGTTATCCTCTCTCGTAGCAGAGTCTCGGATCTGGCTGTACTGCATGACTGTGTCTGTCATCAAGCCTTGAGTCTTCTCCTGGAGTGAACTTTACAGTGTATTAAAAAATTTTAAGAGATTGTAAAAACACATCTGTTTTGCCTCAAGCCTTGCAGAGAAGGGACACACAGACACGCACAGAACCGCTCCCCCCACCCCCAGTGCTGGAAATACTTTAATGGATTTAAGAAGCGGAAGCTTTTTGGCTAAAAACGCCTGCCAGTCCCCTAGAGTCACAGTCCAGGTCTTACCTCAGCATGGCTGCGTTCGACATTCTGGGAACATCTTGAGCTATTGTCTAATACCGCCTTCCAGCATCTTCCATCAGACTGGCAGGTGTAACTTTTGTTTCCTGTACGTTCTTCTCAGCTTTTGAGAAACATGAGAGATGTAAAACTTAGAATCCAAATGATATCTTAAAATCTGCCTGCAGTAGTGGATTGAGATTAGTTCCCTGCTCTTAAAGCAGATCGTAGTAGCGAAGGAATTAGTGCTTTGTCCCCAGATTCTGCAGCAGACCAGCTCTGGTGCTGGGCACCCGGGAGAACTAGCTCTCTTTCACCTCGTCCATCTCCCTGCTATGTCATGCGCTCCCTTGTTTATTAGTAAGGTTGCTGTGGCTCACCGTCACTCCTTGCGCTACCCCCACCCAGGCCACTTCTACCCGTAACGATGCTAGGAGCAACAGGATCGCACAGGACTTGAAGCAGTTCCTACTCTTGCCATAACCCTGTCTAGGATTATTCTTTCTTACGAGGCAGATGAGTACCAGCATAGGAAGGAGAGCTCAGTAAAGCCAGCCCAGAGCATAGACAAAGGATCTGTTGTGCTGTCCACAGCAATGAACTTATAACCATAATGAAAGGCTGAATAGTCTTTTTTTAGAAAGGGGTAAGTCGAAATCTACCAGTTATTCTGTTCTTTAATGCTAGCCTGAAACTCAGCGCGTTAGAGTACTGTAGACACTTTTTCTTACAATCACATTATCAAAAATTCACTCCTGTTTCTTAGTGAACTGATGGCAGAAGATTGATGCAGCTTGTCCTAGGGTGTAAGTCTGTCTAAAATCAGGTGGCACCAAACTACGGTGAAGAACCTAGAAGGAAGAGAGCGTTTCTTGTACTTTGATTTATGATCTGAGAATATAATTTTCCTGACTTTATCTCCTGGACATGTAGCATGCGATACTCATTATCTTCCTGTCTTTGCTTTGAATCTAGGAGTCATTCAAGCCCACTGAAGAGCACGTGCTGGTGGTGAGACTGCTTGTGAAACATCTGCATGCTTTCAGCAACAGCCTGAAACCAGAGCCTCTCCCCCCTTCAGCCCACTCCCACACAGCCAGCCCCCTCGAGGAGTTTAAAAGGTAGGCAGATGGGCAGCCTGTCTCTGGCACATATAGAGCTGCTCCCTGAAAAGCTCTGCTTTCACCGAGAGGCTGAATTAGGTTGTTTTGATGGCTAAATACAGAAGTACGTTATCAAAAGTACATGAGAGCTAATGGATTATGTTTCTCACATCCCCTAAATGGGGGGCAGCTTCAGGAGGGGGGATGTCTTGCTGTTACACTAGTCTATATCTCGGCACAAGTCAGAGAAAAGAAAATGCTACCAGAGGATTCTGGCCAAGGGTAGTGGAGAATTTTATATTTATATATTTGAGTTGAAATTCAATGGCCAGAAGTAGCTTCAGTTAAGAAAGAACAAGTTTGGGTCAGTCCTTTCTGTATTTGCATGTGTGGAAGTGTGTTGGGTTGTCGGTTGGCTGGGTTGGGTTTTTTGTTTTTTAACTTTCCTGCGGGTTTATACATGTGACTGCCTTTGAATCTGTTTGCAGGGTTGTAATTCCTCGGTTTGTCCAGGAGAAGCTTTATATCTTTCTGCAACACTGTTTTGGCCACTGGCCTCTGGATGCCTCTTTCAGAGCAGTATGTACCTGGCTTCTCTTTCCAAGTCTGTACTCAACAGAACTAGTCATTACTTATTGCTATTCAGCAGCTATTTCTTGGTCTTTAAATCTTTTTTTTTTCTAGAGCAGTGAAATTCTTTAGGTACCATGTACATTTAGTGTTAGAGTGCCGATTAGACATAAGAAGGAAGTTGAATAGATCTTGGTGAGCGTTACTACAGGCTGTTGGCTGATTTTCCTGACACTGAAACTGGCTGGGGATTGACAAGAAGTAGGTGTTACTTCTAAGAGATACATTCTTCTAGGTCCTAATTTCTTACTATCTTATCTAATATGATAGGTCATAAACAAAAGTAATATACGATATTAATTTATGATAGCAAGATACTGCAAATATTACCTCCTGCAAGCCGGAAAAGAAATGCATCAGACCATGCCTCTCAGTAATTAATGTAGGAGTTTAAAGATGCAGCGTGTAGCGGGGCTAGCTCTTGCTGCCTGGAGCTCTAGCTAGCTGTGTCGCAGTGTTTGAGGCGCACACGTAAGGCAGACTGTCAGGAGAAATGTTTACAGAGGCCATGGCAGAGCTGTTCTCCAGTGCAGCTGGGACTCCGCTGTGTTTCCTCAGGGTGGGTACAGCTGTGCAGAAGGCGAGAGCTGAAATGACGTTAATGTAGCATCTTGTTCGCTTACCTCAACAGAGATTCAGTGAACACTATCAGAGCTGTTAAATGCACCTGAAGTGTAGCCACCAACTATGTTTTCTTTTTTTGTAGTAGCTGTTTGCGCTGTCTCATTTGGGTATTGCAGGAAATCCAGTTGGCCCTAATGAACGTGCACTTAGGGTTTTTCAGTTCTTCTTCAAAGATAGTCAGATTACTAGAGAGCTTTATTCCTAGGTGTCATTAAGATAATAATCACTAGGTTTAAAAGAAACAAACAAAAAACCCTTTCTGTCTTCCTTTCCAAAAAGTATTGATACTCATGTGGTTTTATGTGCGATTTTGCTTAGGTTCTTGAGATGTGGTTAAGTTACTTGCAGCCTTGGAGGTATGCTCCAGAAAAGCCACCACAAAGCGCAGAGCCCTTGCCTCGCAGCGTGTCGGAGAAATGGTAAGGAGGAGAGCAGCTTGAGTAACCTGAGCCAAACCTCAGGTGTATGCAGATCCCGAGTAAAACAGCAGGGTTTCACCACCCACCAGCCTGAATTAGCCTCCTGTACAAGATTAGCGATTATTTCGTACAACACAAGCTGTAGTTTTGAGAGGAATATTCTTTTGTCTCGGTGCAAAGAGGCCATCTTTCCAGGGATGGTATAAAACAGTCCCTTAATGACTCGTTTGGCAGAAGACAAAATAAGCTATTTAAATAGCTGTACTCACAGATCCTGTACTCACTTTGACAGGGCTGCCTTCATTCAAGAAAACCTCCTCATGTACACTAAGCTGTTTGTAGGATTTCTGAACAGAGCGCTTCGAACAGACTTGGTCAGTCCAAAAAATGCTCTCATGGTGTTCCGAGTAGCCAAGGTCTTTGCGCAGCCCAATCTGGCCGAAATGATCCTGAAAGGTAAGTGGATGTTTTGACATCTTACCTGTCCTCACAATGGCTACACCTTGCCTTAGCGGCACGGAGGTGAATAGACGTACTCTCCCATTTTGTGTGCTATTTTGCGATTCAGAAGTCTGTGTCTTCGCTAATGTTCGTCGTATTGGTCTATGTGTCTATAGCTCCTTTCTAACCACCATCATTTAGATTTCATTCCACAATTTTTCTTTAAAGAATAAAGAACCCAATAGTGGGTGTTTACAATAAAGTCAGTTTTTCTTACACTTGTCTTGCTTGATTATTTACCTCAGGATTAAAACTTCTTATATCTCTAAAGGTATTTATACTTAGCAAAATAGCTAGTCAGCTAGTCATGCATGGACTTCAGGATAATTAGGATACAGCAAACTTGGGAGAGGCAAGATTGGACAAGGATCGATGCCTGAAGTGTCGTGATTCTCCACTGCCTTTGTTGAAAAAAAGTTACAGGCTTCAAATGCTGTCTGTGTGGTCTGCATATAAATGTGCTCTGGCCCTTTCTGCTGGGGGCAGAGAGAATTAAATGAAAGGAGGGAATTAAGGCCTCTTTCCCCTGGCACTACCTGCCTGTCTAAAAGCAAGCTGCCCAGCAGCCTTAAGACGCTTTGTAGCTAGACCTTCCCCAGGCAAACCCAGGAGGATCACCTAACCGTCTTCACTGCTTCTCTCAAATTCTAGGAGAACAGCTGTTCCTGGAGCCAGAACTTGTTATTCCCCATCGTCAGCACCGCCTTTTTATGAGCCCCACGCTTGGTGGGAGCTTCTTCTCATCGTGGCCTCCAACGATCACAGACGCCTCATTTAAGGTGAAGAGTCACGTGTACAGCCTGGAAGGACAGGACTTCCAGTACAAACAGATGTTTGGCACGGAAGTCAGGAATTTGGTAAGCAACAAGTTTCTTGTCACCGGTCTTTCTGCTTCGACAGGCGTTTTCTCATATTATGAGAAGGGAAGAGTGGAAAACTTCACAGCCTGCACTGCTGTATGGTTAAGTTTGCTGATGGTGAATTCGGGAACCTGAGGGGCTGCAATCCAGCGCAGCTGTAAAAATCTCCTTGCTCTTTGTTACATAGGAAGATAATGGAAAAGTTTAACATGAAGTTAATGTTAACAATTAACAGAAGTTAATTGCTGCCTCGGAGCAGTCTATCGCGAGCATTTCCTCTGACATGCTTACTGTGAACGTCTGACTCACTGAATTGATTGGTACCCATCGGCAAGTCAGATAAAACAGGAGGGAAAAAAAGCAGCTGAAGTTTCTTAAATGCTTCAGCAGCAAAGCACTACCTTTGCCCTATTGGAAACTAAAACAGTCTCAGCACACGTCCATAGGAGCTAAGAGAGCGAGTTTGCTGGGTCTGCTCTCGCTGCTGGGTATCGGGGCGCAGTTTATCCCTGTATTGATGCTTAGTGGTCCTTTATGTGCGTCCCACACAATGAATTCTTTTTTGTTTTAGGTGTTAAAACTGGCTCAGTTAATTTGTCAGGCGCAGCAGACAGCAAAATCCATATCGGACCATTCCGCAGAGACCGTGGCTAGCCAGTCCTTCTTTTCATGGTTTAGATTTACACCCTCTGAGCTGAATGGTTCCTACACAGGCAATGACCTTGATGAAATTGGGCAAGACAGCATCAAAAAAACAGATGAATATTTAGAGAAGGCACTGGAATACTTGTGCCAAATCTTTAAGGTAGGTAACATCTTTCTAAGAACCTTCCCCATGTGGCCATGTGAACAAGAGTCGGGATTCCTCAGGCACGCTTCTGTCACGCTTGTACTTTGCGGGGTCACAAAGCCACCCAGGGACCCTGCTTCTGGGCTTGACTTTACCTGACCACTTCAAAACCGCTTTCAATATAGACAGAACTAGGTGCTCTCAATTCCAAATATCAAGCCCACTTTGTTCCAAGTGACCGCTCTTTTGGACTGTAGTTTATACCAAACTTGGCTCTTTACTTGTGCCTGTTCTCACGTTTACAAACAGGCAAGACACACTTAAATGTTAAAAACAGTCCAGTATCTTCTAAATGTAAAGAGCTATAAAAATACAACACGTAACGGCAGCTGTAGGTGAACGGATGGGCTGGGAGCAGGCTGTCTCTTTGCTTGCCCTTCGAAGAACGGGCTCAGTTTGCCGTCAGCCGCACTCCCTTGTACAGAATTGACCTAGGAGGAGACGGCTCTTTGGCAGCTCTCACCGCGCAAGGGACACGGAAAACAGAACGGCTCTCTGGGACTTGATGAGCAGAGACAAGAAATCTGGAGGCTTTTATCTCCTTTTAATGTCTAACTGAGGCGCTGCTGAGCACTGCTTGGCATCTGTGCTGGCTGTCAAAGGCTTCCACCGCTAAGGAGTTTGCGAAGGGAGAAAGAAATGAAATAGAGGGGTAGATCAAACGCACGCTTTAAACTGTGTTGTTCTTGAGTAGCTGAACGAAGCCCAGCTGACCCAGATGATGATGAAGTGTGGGACCGCTGAAGATGAGAATGGAAAAAAACAGCTTCCAGACTGCGTTGAAAGCGAGGACGGCCTGGTTCTTACGCCCCTCGGCAGGTACCAGGTGAGAGCAGAGTCCCTGTGGCTACCCTAGGCTGTTCTTGAAAAAACAAGTTGCCCTTCTGCACCGACAGAAATGCAGTTTATCTGGGGCTAGGAGAGGGCCTGCATAAGGGTGTTTCAGATGGGAGCTCCAAGATACGGGGTTTATTTTCCTGTTTCTAGATCATAAACGGCTTACGCAGATTTGAGGTGCAGTATCAAGGAGATGCTGAGCTCCAGCCCATCCGAAGCTATGAAAACGCCACCCTTGTCCGCCTCCTATTTCGTTTGTCCTCGGCGCTTAACGAAAGGGTAAGTACAGCATCGCCTCCTTCTGTTTTCCATTGCAAATTCCTCCTCTTCACTGCACCTGCACATAGATGACACTGGGTTTGTCTCCTTTAGTGGGTATTTCCTAATGGTATCGGGCCTGCTTCTCTACCTGTAGCTCTGCTTTTCCTACACAAAACATGAATAAATTAACATTTTAAATGTATTCTTCATGCTTGATGAACAAAGGGAGTATCATTCAGAATGAATGTTTCTAAAACAGGAACAGCAAATCCTTTCCTTTCTATAGATAAAAGGCAAGTCTGCACTAAAGCAGTTCTATTTAAAAGTGCATTTTGCTATTTTTTTCCCCTCTATTTTTAGAATTCTCATCCTATAAATGAAGGAAATTGTAAAACAAGTCACACTTTATGACAGTAGTTGCAGCAGAATCCTAACCTTTAAACTTTCCTTACCTCAGTTTGCAGCTCAGATGGACGTGCTTTGCTCCAGGGAAGACTTCGTCGGCCGCCTTTGTCGCTATCATCTCACCAACCCCCACCTCGTACAGAAAATCAGGTGCAGTCCCGTGGGGAAGGACCGCGCCGGCCAGAACTGGGGACCGAGGATCAGCCTGAGGTTCCTGGCTAGCTACAGGACGCTCGTCTCGCTGCTGCTGATCTACTTCCTCGCAGCCTGGTTTTACATCGGGCCCGTGGGCTGCACCTTCCTTATCCTCGTGGGCTATTTTCTTTATGCCGTGATAATGACTTTCCTCTCTGAAGGATGGAAGCCGCACGAACACTAATTTCCTTCTCTCGGCTTAGGCTTGTGAAAATAAATGTTTTAAGGATGAGCCTGGGATTCAATGACTAAAATGTCTGAATTATCATATCGGATCTTCCTAAAGTATTTTTTAATATTAAAGTTAATTGAGTTTTATAAACAATGCTGTGGTCTTGTGGAGTAGAGATAATCAATGTAAATTTTATTTTTATAAAAGTGTTCCTATGGAATCTAGTGAATGACTTTTTTTTTTGAGGGGGAAGAACGAGCCATCGGTATGGCAACAGCTCTGCTGTGGGCTAACAACAAATGTGAAGTTTGGAAACAGAAATGTTTGGTTTAGCATGTGTTTGGTTTAACGTTACAGGGGTAGAAGCATTTAGTGCTGTCCTCTAGGAGCAAGTCTGAGTTACGCTGTCTGGCAACTTCCATGACAGTACTATAGAAAAGGCTGAGGGTTTGTTTTTAAATGAAGTCTCGTGCATCTCCATGTTGGGCACCTCCCTGTCCCCAGGAACGTGATGGTAAACCGGAGGGACGGGCCTGTTTTCCATCTATTTCCAGATATGTTTTAACCAAATTGTTAAGAAATAAATCCTTTCACTGCCTCAGGGTTAGGCCCTAGCCTTTAACTGCACCGCCCCCTTCTATCCTCATTTCTTGGGTTACGACTTAATTACCTATTACAAGCTATTGGTGCCGCTGGTTCTTGCCGTAAGCCACGGAACGGTCCTGGCTAAACGACTGCGTCTCGCACTCGTAGATGCCATTACGACTCTTGACCACGTCTTCCCCTTCACCGTGAGGACAGCGTCGCACGGCGCACAGAGCCACCTACGATCCCTCCCCTAACCTCGGAGGCGCGCGAGTTCTCACTTACCGTAGAACAAAGTAACCGATGGCCACGACAGAAGGTATCTAACGATCAGCGTGGGAGAGCAGTGTAACGTTAGCATCCAGCACAGGAATAATAATAAATTTATTACAATAGAAACAAACAGATAATGCATTAGTTCATGTACAAAATACTGATAGCATTCTGCTGCCTCAGTCAGTGCGTCCTAAGTACCCACAGTTAAAAACATCCTAAAACTGATGACGCCACACAGATTTACGAAGGTCATAGCAATTTCTTGACACTACGGTAAGAGAGCCCAGCTGCTCTTCAAGGTTTGCTGCACAATAGAGGGCGATGGAGCGGGGTACAATGGGAACACCTGAAATCTGAAATGCTGCACCAGGAAATGAAGAGTGAGCAACTGAGAAGCACGGGGAAAACGAAACAATCGCACTATGCATGAACTCGGTCACTCGTGGCGAATGTTTTCAGTAGAAGTGCCCAAGGATAAAGCAGCTGATGACTGACCTGACCGCCCATCATTGCTCAAGGCACAAAATACTCGTCGTCAGTTCTACTCCTGAGCTGTGCTGGTTTCCTCCTTTCCTTTTCAAACTGATGTAGCACAGACGCATTCCCTGAACAGCATCAACGCCCAAAGGAAGCCAGAGGCCTCAGAGAGACTCAGTAAAAGAAGAAATGTAGCTACAGCCTGGTGGGCTGATGTGCGGCACTAGGCTTTACACTGGGGGGGGGGGGGGGTTCCCCCACCTTTGCTGAGGTTAGAGAGGAAGTCAGGGTGCACATTAACATCTCTTCTTTCTCATCACCTCACTCTTTTGGAGTGAGAAACGCGTGGTCCATGCTAACCAAAACCCGTTTATACAATGTAGTGTTTAAAATAAGCTATAAAATACTTCTTTTTCTCTATTCGGTTCCCCTCCCACCCCCAAGTACAATTATCCAGATTTATCTCACATATTGGAGGGGGGCCTTAAAAGGCTGTAATTTATCCCATCTCCGGGCAAAGCTAATAGACAAAAAGATTCCTGCAACCACTGAGAGGTTTGCACGCACATTCTAGTTGCAGCTAATTTATTTCGGGGGGGTATCAGGTCACAAAACAGACAGTGTGAAAGGAATACTGGCACTGAGCAAACTTTGAAGCAAATTAAGACATTCTCTCCCTACTCCCTCTTATACCAGACTCCCTGATGGAAGTCCACAAATAATTTCTTCTCTAAGAAGACAATAAAAACTCATCCTAATACAGTCTCAAGAACCATATATACACATTTTGTATATTTGAAAATGCTGGCAAAAGTCCACAGAGGCAGAAGATAAAAAGCATGAAAGCTAACTCTAACATCAGGTTCTCTACTGAACCTGACACCTAGAAACAAAACAACATAAGGCTTCTTTCTTCTGAAGTACCCTCCCCAAATGTGATTTTCCAGTGGCATGTGGAAAGGCCAGCCGTTGAGACCTTCTTTCTCGCTCCACGATTTAGAAAGTGAGATGTTATGCAGCAGAGAGGCAGGCCTGACGAATGCTTTGTGCCCAGGTGTTTAAGAGTGCCGTGACTGAATGCTTGTCTGGAAGTTGCAAGAGTTTTGAAGTCATGTACCGATACACTGACTGCAAAAAGGGGTTGGCTGCTGGAAAAAAAAGATAACGGATAAATGGAGTTATAATAAAAACAATATTAAAAAAATTAAAAAGAGGAACATTAGGTGTTCACATCTCCCCACTATCACCACATACGCGTGCCCAACACCCTCATACCATATTGTCTAGGGTTTTTTATCCACAGAGGGCTCTGATCGGGATAGTCCGCTGGAACGCTGAGCTGTAGTGGGGGGACATTTGGAAGATTCTTGTCATCTGGAATGCAAACACACTTCCCATCAGAACAAAGCATTCCTTGCTGGACGGAGGGGGTTTTGTGCATAAGTCAGCTTGGTTGCTAGCCTCTGAAGCCCAAGGAGGAACCAGGCTGCACATTTCCATTTTTACTGGAAGGCAATCTCATTGCTCGCTTTAACAACACTCTTAAATTCTTGGGGAAAAAGCCTGGCAAACACAGCTCCACCTCTTACACCTTTCTGCACCTTGCCAATCTCACCATGTCATCAGCTGAACTTCACCGAGTTAGACACCTCATTTTTGAAAATTAAGTGCCTTTTGTACTAATATTCAGGACAAAACCAGCTCAGATTTCTCAAAGGGGAGGAGGAAAGAATCTATTTTCCCCATTGGAATCCAAAGAGCAAATAAAGTTAATAGACTGTAACACTTTATGCTTATTCAGCTGAGATGAAAAAAGATGCAATCCGAATTTCTTTCTTGAATATATACCATTGTCAGTGATCATTAGCACAAATTGAAATAGACCCTCCCCAAAATTAACATTTCTCTAGCTCTGTGCTAGTTGTTGGAGGCAGAATAATTCTCACATCTCAGTATAGGTCAAAGATTGTTGCTAGCAACAAGTAATTTTCCAGACACTAAATGAGATTGCTAATTGCAACTTCAGTGCAAAGAAAGGATCGGTGTGAGTGAAATCTCCAGGTGCACGCTGAAGCAGGCTGTGCAGAATGCCACGATTAAGCAGTGCTATGAATCTGGTAAGTATAGACTTCATGCAGAAGTCACAGGTTGGCAAGATTCAAGACTGTTAGCAAAAAACTCTTCAAATTTCTACAATCAAGCTCAGCACTTCTTCCTGAATTCAGCACTCACAGTTTCTTCTTGCTTACCTAGCTTGCATATGAGATGCACTGTGCCGTTATTACTGCAGTGGGAAGGGTCCAGGTTCACCAGGAATTTAGGATTTAATCTTGCAACCTCCCCTTGTAAGACATTTGGTATGGTCTGTCTTTCATCCTCTTCGTATTTCCGTTTTCGAGGGGAAGCAACTGGGGCCCTATGTAAAATACAGTCCACAGAAGGACTAGGTGAAAATGTTATGCCAACACCGCATTTGTCAAATATTTTACAGGTGGAAAAAGGAAAGATATAACTCATACCCATCCATAAACCCATCTGTTCTTTTAATAGTTTCTACAAATAAATATTTTTCCCTTAAATAACGAACATTTAAGACAGACAGCAAGTCAGTGATACATACGTGATGGGCGGTCCGTGAATTGCAGTCATAGCTGGCATAAACGTACGGTAAAGGGAATGGTTGAAGACTGGTGAACGGATGTTGGCCAAAACAGCATCCAAAAGCGGCTGACACAAGTACTGCTGTTTGGTGGGGGGCACTGGGGGAGGCGGTGGAGTAGGCTAAAACACAAGAGAAGCCCCTTTTCTTTTAATCGTCACCAAAAAAGAAATCTCTGCTATTGATTCTGAAAAATTGTCTAGTAGTAAACTTCCAGTGCATGAAATGCAAAGGATTCTCAAAAGCGCATGCAGTAACATTAAAAAAAAAGTTCATAGAAAGAACTACTCAAGTCTTTGCACAAAGCACAAGAATTTGAAAGTTCAGTTAAAAGATACATACAAGTGACACATGAAGTAAATGCTTGCCCGTTTTTTCCTGTTTTCTTATTTTGTCCAACCTTACTTGAAGTCTTAACAGCATGAGCAACAAGAAATGCAAAAAATTATCTTGCCAAATCATAAGACCTTTTGGAATTAATTGCTTATCTCTTGCTAGCGCGAAGCATTACGTACCACAGCCATATCATTTTTCAGCTTCTCCAGAGCAATTTCGCATTTCTGCAGTGTCTTCAGAGGGCATCTGCAGAAGAGGAGAAATTTCATCACCACAAAATGGTCACCTCAGCTGAAGTGCTTCTGCTGTCTGAGCCCCACAGACAGCGTCAATGCCAACATGGCTGGATGCTAAATAACAAGTTTCTGGAAGAGCTGGGGAATCTGATGTCCAGCCCAAAGGAAAAGGAGTTACCGTTTTGAAGGGTCGGTCAGGATATCTAAGAGACTCTTCATTTTACTCAGGTCCTTCTTCCTATCTGAAAGAATATCAGAGACACAAACACTGACTACGAGAACAGCTTCCATACTCGCAGACAGAAATAACAGTATACTGTTAAAAGTGAAAACATGAGCCAACACTGAAGAAAGTAGTGAGGATCCAAGATCTTTCATCTAATCGTAAGCGTATCCATTGCGTAAGCTCTATGTGTCTCAAACATCAGAAGTAAAGGAAAAGCGATGAGAATTTAAGGATGAGGATTCTACCCACTCTTCACAGTAAAACCTTTACAGTCATAGGCAAGAAAGAGCAACTAACTTTCACTGTCACTTTTAATCCCCTGAATAGAAACCATCACAAAAGGCAAGGTACTGCTGCTTTCATCAGAAGAGAGAGCTGCCAGAGAGAAATGCATGACTAAATAGAGGGAACCTCACCTTCATTTTTATCTATTTTATTGATCATCCTCCGGAGCGGCTCAATGTATTTTGATAGCTGTTTGAGTTTCTCCAGATACTGTTGCTCCTCTGACTGGCTAGAACTGGCTGGACTCATGACAGAATTTGGATTTCCTAGTAAGAAGACAAGACTGCATGTCACAGGGATGATCAAAGGTACTGCAGAACAGCATTCTCACATTTCAGAACCTAGATCTGAAATGTGGCACTCTCAAAGCGTAGCTCACGTCAAATATCCAGATCCACAACTGGATGCCCTCCACAGTTTAAGTGCTTGTCCAACTCTCTAATCTTTGTGCAGAAATAACATCTTCTGTGGACAGAACAGCAATTCCCATTTAATACTTTTTTTTTTTTCTGAAAAGGTCCAACGTTTCATATACCCATTTTCTAGGTCCTCATTTTGCCTTCGCTCTGGTACATTAAACACTAAATCAGCACACCGAATTTGCTGCAGTTTTCCTTAAGTCGGTGCTTTCCAAACTGCAGAGCGCACAACACTGGTATGAGAAGGAGCCAGCACGTTACTTCCAGTCACAGTATCAGAAACTGCTTATTACATCTGGGAGAGAGAAGAGCACAAGTGTCACAGCCCACCGAGGAAGGTGTCTTGGAGGAAAGCAGCCTGCTGCCTGCAATTAAGTGGTTACATCCTCTACAATTGCAAGCTGTTGCTAAGGGCTCCTTCCTGCATGGAGCTAAGGAATCATTATGCCGCTGTAAACTTGCTCCATTAAATTAAGTATCGTTCTTTTTTCAAAAGACTGGGGAAGTAAGAAAAACCCATTACATAGTTCAGTGATGAGAAGAGGTTTCAATTGATTTTGATTTGAGATACCCACGTTGTTGTGTTATGTGGTGCATGTGACATGTTCGCTACTTGCAATGCTGGCCGCTTTGTAGAGCTCTTTAAAGTTTCCATCCTGCCAAACCATAACAGGTCTCCTGGGAACTATCGCAGTTACCAAAGCATACCCCAATTCACAGTCTGCAGTACAGTTCTCAGACCATTTACCTGGAGTGTTTAAAGGACCTGGGGATGGGACACTGAAGTTCTGAGGTGTTCGTGCAGCTGCTGGGCTCTGGGATGGTTGTGGAGATGGACTGGGGAGAAAGCTGCTGGGTGATGGAGCTGGGCCAGAGCTGAAAAATAAGCATAAAATCAAACCTGCCAGAATCTGACAAGGAAGCATGATCAGCCTGTGAGCAGACACGCTTTTAGTAAGCATTGTTATGGCACTCTGTAGCTCTGCCAGTACACTTGGTGAGGATTTCATACACAGCTTCTTTATTTAAAACGGGGGTTTTCAGAGTGTGTTCGACACAATCCCACCTGTGCTCTCACTGAAGCTGATGTTAAAATTCATTCACTTCAACGGAAAGAGAGTAAGATATATGGAATGCTTCTGAAAACCTCACCCTTACGGCTGTGACAAAGGTCCTCAAAAGCTGCAGTCTAGCTCACCTGACATTTGAATTTGGCTGAGAAGTCGGCTGGCCTGGCTGAGGAGATGGCTGCGGCTGCGGCGGCGGAGGCATTGACTGGGGCGTTTGAGCTTGCTGGACAGGAGAAGGGGATGACATCATGGTAATATTGTTCTGGCTGACCTGAAATGTGGAAAAATATAGGATCAATAACAACAAAAGGGAGTAGAGGATGGGAACCTAACTAAAAGGCTTTACCTACAGAGAGAAGCGTATCCTCAGGCCTACGAGAAATGAAAGCGTTAGTTCCCTGTTCTCCCCCATAATGACAGTCCCACCTGTATCACTCTTGAGGCTCTCAGGGCAGTACTCCATATCAGCTTTACTAGAAATAACCATTAAAACTGCACATAATTTGAATAACTGTATAATAATTGTTTTTCATTTCCCAAACCATCACGTTGCAATTAAAATGTCCGAAGTGCCATCTGAAAAACCTGTATTTTATTAGAACTAGAGTAAAGAAGAACGGGAAGAAAAGACAGTTCTAACTTGAAAATTAACAGCCACAAAAACCCCTCCTTATTTTGACATTTTAATTACAGCCTTCAAAGGTCCGTCAGACTTGACTGTAGCTTCCCAACTGGTTTTCTTTAGGAGGAAGGAAGAAAAAAAAATTTAGTAAGCCAAGCCACCAACATCTTGTTTAAATATTCAGCTTTGACAATCTGGGTGGAGACAGAAACACTCCACACTGAATGGCTGGATGGAAAAAAACGAAGCAGCTTTCTGACCTTTGGAGAATGATGAGGTGTGCCTACGGGACAAAAAGGACGAATAAGAGCATTTCCAGAACAGCACCAAACTCTGGGTAACCACTAAGTTTATTCTGTACGCTCTAAAGTGCCAGAGCCAGACGATGCTCAAATTAGAGCAACTTCTCACATTTGTTCTAATGGACATTTTTTCCCCTTGATCACTTAAAACCAAGCAAAAAAACCTGTATCGTGGCCAGGAGCATGGTATAGTAATGCAGATATTAAGTGATCACGTTTGTTTAAGGCACATGCAGAGTTCTTATGACCTGAGGCTATAAATAAGTACATACAAAGATAAACTGAATTAGCCCGCAGAGGCCACATATTGCGACTCAGTAACCCATGCGTCCATTCTGGAAGTCATTGGTTAGCGCCTTTATGAATTAACAACTCTGTTTCCCTCACTCTAAACCGTTTTTAAGCAAAGGTCCCAGTAAATCCCCAAGTCCCAGACACTTCATGGGCACTGCAATTTGGTGCTGTCCTTCGCTCACTCGGTAAATATCCATCTAAATCATCCAACTGTTTCCAGAGGACGTGATATTTAGCCCATTAAAAAGCAAGGATTGCATGGTCTACTTCTGCATGTACGCACTGAATATGACTGGAAATGCTTTGCTTGGAATATCGCATTACAGCTGTGCAAGAGGTCACACTCCACGAAAAAAAAGGGCCCAAACAATCCCAGCTAGGTGCAACTGTAAAACTACTAACCTTGAAAATACTAGTTTATCATCCATTAAAGCATAGTTTAAAAATCAAATGCAGCCTGACATACTATGATTTTTTTTCCCAATCTTCAATAACCCCATTACCTTCACAACCTCTCCTACAAAGATAACATCTAGAACAAGTGAGGCTGAAATGATGATTTAAATCAGCTATTACATCTTCCTTTTGTCCATAATCAACAAATACTGAGACTGTGCTTACTGTTTTTCATAGGAGGTAGATCCTTTAACAGCATGTGTCTCCTCAACAGCTGGAAAAGCATTTCTGAGACTGAAAAGCATAGTCTGCCTCCTGCAGAAACCAAGCATCTCACCACTGTGTGCAAGGAAGTTAGGATGAATACTGCAAAAAGAACTCCCTGATTTTTTTACAATTCTATTTAACGTTCTATTAAACAGCAAGTGATTTAGAACTTACCCATACGGATACTGCACCCATTTTTCATCGACAAACTAAGACCACTTTTGAGCAGTTCATCACTTCCTGAAAATCAAGCCCCTTTTAAGCGTTCCAGGTTGGTTACATAAAATAACTTCTGAAAACTTAAATCCTTGTGTTTTGGGAAGGAAGGAGAAAGATTTCATTAGGTTTTTTGCCAGATTTAAGCTTCTGTATCTACTTCAACACCAAGGTCCCTTCACATTAATTTACAAAAATGTTGCAGAAAAGCAAAGAACAGAACACGCAGCATCTACCGTGCACATAAGCACAGAATGAATTAGATCTTTTTTTGCATTATCCCTTCTCATTTAAGTACGTGCATAGGCAAACAGCTTTCCTTCCTGCAACAGGTTTGCTCTCTGCCAGCTTCATTTCAGAATATCAAAGTCTAATACTAAGCAAAATTGTGACATTTTCAAAAACATATACTCAGAAGTATGCAATTCTGAATTTACTGCCTTACTTTTCTTTGAAAGCAGTTAATTTGCAACATCATAATTTCAGATGTCTTCCTATAGAACAGATCTAAAGATGCTTTCAGCTTTACACTTCTACATTGATTGCAGCATATGGATTAAAACAATTTAATGAAATTTCAACTTCTAGGGAATGCTCTTTCCAACTGACTCCCACTAAAAAGGAGGCTTAAACCAAAACCACCCAATAAACCCAAAAGACAAAAAACCTCCCTCTGGAGCTTTAACTTCATTAAACTCATTTAGCTCCTCATTTAACTCCAGAGTTAAGCTATGGTTACTGACCATTTGTATACCCTTCATCTTCAACATATACGAGGAAATGCAACTACGTATTTTTTCACTGCAGAATGAGAGTTTCTGTGTCTACAAGCATATTGACGGACAGCTATTACAGCCCACTGAACGTGAATTTACTCTGCAACGCTACAGTGACCTGATATGACACCAAGCCCTAATTTTCTAAAGTCTTGCCCAAAAGATATTTAGGCTTGCATGCCAAAAGTTTGCACTTAATACCCCCTAAATCAAAGCTGTTCTTAGTGTTTAGAGCAGACCATGCTGGAAGATAAACTTAACTATGAGACCCACCTCCAGTTTGCTGAGTCTCAGGCAAGGAACAGCACTCTGCAGATAAGGCTAGCGAGAGTTTTTCAGAAGCTCCCGGTAGCAAGAGTGCACAATATGCAGAAGCTAATGGCAAGGAAAAGGCGACTGCAACAAGGAAGTGATGGGTAATAATGAGGAACAGTAGAAACAATTTTAGTCTAAGGAGAAACTCTAGAAAGCATTTACACTACTGTACTTACGGTTCCAATGTTAAGCCAGTAAGCACAGCCTTGCCTACTCTGTTGCAAACCGGGTTTAAAGTTCACCATTATGCTGCTTTACGTGACAAAATGCAAACTCTGCAGAGCTTCAAATAAGTTCAGATACAGGTTTCCATATTCACAATCAGGCCAGTATCACTTGCTTTATTTTAATATTAACTCAGTTTTATTTTTTTCCCCCTATATTTTCAATTTGCTGAAGATTTCTGTGCCAACAATAAATTGGAAGTCGATGCTATTGCAGACTGCAATAAATTTGTAGACAGAACTTGAAGGTTTTGACAATAGAAATACAGGAGAATGATTGGTATTAGCACATTACTTATCTAATTACTAAAGCAAAAGCTAAGTATTAGATTAATCTTTTAAAATTTGAAGATCAGCAGGTTTCTTGAGTCAATCCAAATATGGTATATGAAACTTCTTGTAGCTGTTCAAAAAGTGCCACTGACATTGATTGTAGCTCACATTTGGTAACTATTCAGGCACAAACAAACTTCAGCAAATGAAAAAAAAGTCACTTCTAATTCTCTGGCAATTCAAAAGATCAGGAGATTGTGGAATACAATGCCATATCAGTAAATATATTCTTTTGACTGAAAAGACCGTAAGAGTAAAAAAAACCCAACCAAACAAAAAACCCACTGCAGAATCAACTGAGCCTTGTGATAAAAAAGGACAGACTGACATTTGTGTGATATGGGGTAAAAATAAATAGCCACACAGTATAGATACCACATCTGGTCCTTTTGTTGAAAGGGATTCTTCAGTGCAAGACGCTTTTCTAAAGAGAAAAGACACTCTCAACTACCTATCACCAAGTCTAAATGACTTTTGATACTTTAGTCAAGGAGATGACAGACTCCTAAATGTGTAATTAATAACCAGATATATGCTACAGCCCTTTACTCCTATTGTGCACAGCTGCAAGAGCTCTGATGACAAGGAAGTTATATCCAACGGACAATATTATTTAAGCATTTTACAAAATTAAGAGGCATAAATGAAAACATTTCTAATCCACCTAGAACCCGAACAGAATGTTTTGGCAGACAGCACTAGAGATTCATGCTGATCCATCCATCCATATCCAAGTATGTGGCATGTCAGACTGGCTTTAAAGGCATGCTTCCCACCACCATTAAACCGTGACTCACCCATCCTACCACCTGCTCAGGAGCCATTTTCACTCCATTCATTGCTCATAAAGAAATTTCCTTTTTTCTTCTGCCTTCTCTAGTTGTTCAGTCTTCTACATCACTTTCACAATCCTTGGCATGCTACTGAGAGCACTCCTTGATGACCAATTCGCTTGGTGTCAGAAATCAAAGCTCCTCAATAACCACAGACACGACAGCACTAAAAGATCAGCCCATGGCACTGCATGCTTAAACTGGAGGTCTTTTGTTATGACTCAAATATAAGCCAATCTAATACTTAAATATCTACTGGAAGGCCTCATCGTCGAACCAAACATTGTGAATACTTCATATGGGGGATGATTGTCTCAGTATATATAAACTGCTGCAGCAAATAAAGCTCAGAGTAAATTCTCCTTTGACTCAACAGCTGTGCCTGCGTTTTATTTCAGTTAACATATAACAATGACCTGGATTGAAATGAGCATCCATCTTAAACCAGAAGCAACAATGGATGGGTTTGCCTAGGTCTGCAAAATCTTTCTGGTCGCTGTATCTACCTGAGCAAATTCCTGAGAAGAAAAGGCTGTGCCTACTAAACTTGGTGCAGCAGCACTAGGAAGCAGTTTCAGACATTCCACAGCCCCACGACAAGCTTGCAAAGGAAACAAAAATGCAAAGAGTGAAGAAAATTTAATTAAACCTATGAACAAAATGCAGCAGTATTAAGAACTAAAACTGCACCTGGTATTAAATTTGAAAATTAGCATCTAGAAGAACAAGACATGATGTTCATGAACAACAGATAGAAAAATGCAGTTGAATGCTATTCCACCATCGTAATACGATATGTATTTAAACCAACACCAGTCACGTGGGGCTCAGCAAACTTCTGCAGAGCAGAGCAATGCCTTGTTTCATGACTTACTGCTAAGAACTCGGTTCTATTTCATTCTAGTTCTCCCATTCCCGCTCCCCCAAAACAACACATTTTGCTTGCAAAGCATGACTGTGAGGTCTTTAGCAGATCCGGACCTGCACCAGGCAGATGCAGTGCTCTGACACACGCATCTTCCAGCAACAGCTGGATAGGTGCTGCCAGCCTGCCTACACAGGTCCTTCTCTGATGCAGGTACAAGTGGGATCCTTCTGGCAGTTCCTCCTACACAACCGTGAAAGAAAAGAGCAGCTCTGTTTTTCTTGGTCCCCGATACCATGCCAAGAAGCTACTCAAAGTGCAATGAGCCAACTTTACTATTAATGAAAGAAGCACCTGTACAGAGCATCAACACATGATGAGTAAGGTCCCAGACACAACTCAGCCAGTACGCTGCAGTACTGACTTGCAACGCTCTCATAAACGCACCCTGTTGGAGTATGGACAAAGACTAAGCAGAAACCACAACATTTAATTTAAGACTTGAATCAATTATGAACATGGAAACGTTTTAAATGTTAAAACAAAGATCTATGCTGCTTTAAAAATGCTTTATTTGATATCCCAAGCTCTCAGAAAAGCTATTATTTAAAATGAAAAAGGATCCATAAAAACCCTAACAGCCCAATACCCTGAGTAACACCAGCAAGTCAGTTGTTCGATGAAAAAGTGAACTTCCCCTTGCTTGAAAGCAAGTGCTATACAATCACGTATTGAAGGCTTTGCACAATTCCTGACACAATGTGCTTTGACTCAGTAAATACCTGTGGCATTTGCTGTCCGCCCAAAGGAATGGAGCTTGGCGGCGTAGCAGACACAGCGGTGGTAGGCGGGAACCGTGGTCTTATTTGCATCCCACCTCGGGCCATAGGTGCGGTGATCATCTTTGAGGACAGAGGGACAACAGACAAAAGTAATCGCAAAACAAGAAATGCAGTGCACTGGCAGGATGAGAAGCACATGCAACCTCCAGGAATTAGGGGGGGGAGCATGAAGGGAAGGTTAGTGAGCTGTTCTCTAAAGGTTAACCTAACATGCTAGCTTATAGATCGAACTCCGTTTTATATCCTTTCTATCCATTTTCAGAAAGCATCTAATGAATTCTAGGTATCTCGAGAGAGCTGATATGTAGATTCAGATTCGTGGGTCAAGGTCTGACTATGCTATCATTTGCGTGTAGGGCTTTTCCTAAATTTTGCCTGGCATCTTGAACTTCTAGAATTCTGGAAATAAGTACTCTAAGACTGTTGTCAAGAGTGCTCCATGTAAGGAGCTATATAATGCCATAGGTTTCTGCTGTGCTTTCCCCCACTGTGGACTCAAAGGATTTAGCAGGATTTGCACATGCCGCCCTTCATTATAAAAGAATTTGGCAGACAGTTCAAGAGCAACTGTCAGTAGGAATGCTCCACAGCGAGCAAAATTTCAGACCAACCCAACCTATGACAGTATAACAATGCCAAAGACAACAAAAAGGACTTCTGGGTTTGAAAAAGCTATTTTCTTCCTTTTATAACCCACAGAATGAGTCAAATACATCCTTGTAATTTCCATCATTTTGACAAATACCCATTCCTCTATTACTAAGCTGTGCTAAAATATTCCGAGTCCACAATCTGCCTCAAGCTTATTCGTGCACTATTTGATTCTCCAGATGCATAGACTGAGCACACCCTAAAGTACAATCGCTTAGGACAAATGATGAAGGTTAGCATTAGAATTTGTATTTTAAAATAGCCTCAGGACTATGCTACTCTGCAGCATCTAGAAGTGCCTTTCAGAACCATCGGCCTGCACAAGCCACACAGATTTAATCAGATGTATCTGTATAGACCTCTGTTACTTAAAATTTGATAATACACCGTATATGCTGAGAATTTACAGCAAATACAACATAGTTTTGAGGTAGCATTCAGTTAACTTTTGGCAGCTTCTCTCTGGTACTTCAAAGATCTACTGTAAAGTTCTCTGGGGTACTTTTCTTCCAGCATACGTATTACCGAGGAACCTACACAGGCCCTAACTAACCTACAAGTTAACGAAGTCTCCTTTCAGTAAATGGTTTGGGGCATTCTTGCTTAGTGTTCTATGTAAATGGACTGAAGCAGCCAGCAACACGTCTCTAGAGAGTCAGAGAATGCATGTGCTTACAATTGTTAAAAATAAATAAAATTAAATACAACATAGCAAGACTGAAAAAGGAAAGCAATAACTGATAAAGAAAACAGTGTCAAATTCAGCACAGCTGTTAGTTCACAACATCAGAGCAATGCAGTCCCTTTCCATCCAGGCAAAGAGGGATGGTCAGAGACAGGATTTCAAAAGGGAAACAAATGAGAGCGCTTCAGACATCACACACACATGCACATGTACGCACACAGCATGCAACAGCCACCACAAGCAAACACAACAACCCAGAACTGGCACAAAGCGCAGGTGGATGCTACGAAGTGCAGTGAAGGCTACAGTATCAACATGAGAGCTGGTGAAGCAACACAACCCTAACAAAAAAAACCAACCAAACAAAAACAAACCCAAAAGAAAAAAACAAAAAGGGAAATTGCTAGGAAAACAAAACCAAAAACGTATCCTTCCAGGCACAATCACCCCATCTTAGACCCTCGTGAATGCACATGGATCTCTGCAGCGTGTGAAATCCCAGGGATGTTATGGTGACCCACATGTCCCATCTTGGTCCTGTTTCTCATGCCACACCACCAAAGTGTGAATGTTTAGATTACTTCCTCCGAGGTCAAGGAAATTAGAAGGATATTCACAGTTTAAGTGTCTGGCAAACCACTAAACACCAGCATGACAAACTCCGATTCACAGGCTTTCAGCTGTTTGTTGTATTGTGGTTGGTCAAACATTTATGCACATGCACACAATTTTGGTTTTGCCTTTTTGTACTTTTTTTTTTTTTAAACATGTGCTTTGGAAAGGAAGTGTATATATGAAATGACACCAATTCCACTCTCTTAACATGAGTAATCTATTTTCCCGTTCTCCAGCTGATTTACATTCATGAAACCCGTGACCCTTTGACAACGGAGTCAGGAAAGGGGGTTCCAAAGATTGCATCTGTTTTATGCAAAGCAATATCCATGAAGGAGTTGTTCCTGTCAGTCCAAAAACAGAAGACAGCCAGAAGTGTTCAAGTACTTTTGAAAAAGATTTAAACTGAAGGCAAATCCTCCTCCACAACTGAAATTGATTTATCTCAGTTTACAGAATTGAGAATTTTACCCCATAAAAACAGAGAGCAAGCAGAGGAAGAGAGTCTCCCTCCACTGTAAGATACAAACCCCATTATTTGAAAAAAAATGAAGTGGATTATAACAATTAGAATCCTGAACCTGTAATTTCCTCTCATCTAAAATCCAAAGATTCAGAATTCCGTAACCATGCAGCTTCTGGTGAGCACGTGTAAGTACTGCGCCACTGTCACTCCACCGAAGGCAGCTCTGATTTTCAGAGAGCAACAGCCAATCTGCATTCTGAGCACCTGGAGGAGTTGCACCAGTACGGTGATTTAAACTTGATTAATACTTAACTCCAGTTGATGACAGACTTTCTCTTGGTGCTGCGAGCACTTGTGTAGCACTCCGCGGTCACTAGGACACGCTTAGTTTGTTTATCAGCTTCACCTGTGAGTTACATGCTCACAAGGAGTAGACACCCAACCAGGGTAACACTGACATGCATGGTGTCCTTACAACTTCAGAGAACTTCAAAACCCACATGGATCCATGTTTAAACCTGGGATTGCTTTTGCTTTTATGTAGGAAGGATGAACAGAAACTTTACAGAAAAGGAAAACCGCAGCCCTATAAACCAAAATTCCCAGTTTGAAAGCCTCTAGAGACTAAGTTTAAATGTAGCAAGCAAAGATTAGGACAGGGTTTGTTTATAACAAAAGCTTCCCTGAACCAGATGAAGAAATCAAGGCAGATTTTTTAAAAATGCTGGTGCTAGTGAAAAATGTACTAAATACAAAGCAAAATCTACTCTTAAAAGAAACTTCCTATAAATTACAGAAAATCCATATGCACTCTCAACACCGAAGCTGCATTGTAATATTGTACACAGCCACAATCTTAAAACTAAACATTATATACAGAAAATATTTACAGAAGTACAAGAAACCCGCTTAATTATTGGACTTCACAGTGGTAAGTGAATTTTAGTAGACTCATATTGCAAGGGCACGAACATAAATGGAGTAAAGCCTGTGCGCAGAATTTTCTAAACTCCATCCGTGACAGATAATGAGGAATCCCTGAGTTTACTACACATCTGAATAAAGCTGCAATACAAAACCCACTGTCAACCATCTTATCACCAAAACTTTTCAAATGCACTGTGCTGTTAAGCCACTGGCATATGAATTCACTAAACGGGGCAAGAATGAAGTTGACTCTACATAAGCACAATCCATCCGCTTAGGAGTTGAAAAGAGCGCTATTAAGTTAGGAAAAAGAAAAAAGTCAGAGTCTCCTTCCAGTCAGCCTAAGTCCCTGCAGCTCCCACCTGGAAATTATTTAAGAAACAAACAGAAGTTTTAATTCACATTTCAACTGTAGAAAGAGAATTCTGCATCGCTGCCAGTACTGTACCAACTGTACTTACCACTGCTCAGCTTTTACATCCTGCGTTACGTTGACACAAGCAAAAGGACCAATACAGAAATAGAACTTAGCCACCAACAAGGATGTGGGCCACATGAGAGTTATGATGGTACAAGACACTATTCCTGATACAAGTCTGGGAGATGTAAGTTGAAGAACCAGTTGTTACCACAGTCCATGTAAAAAGCTTCCAAATGTCTTATTGAATCTAACATGACTTGTGTGCTGAAGGGAAAATGGTGCATGCAGACATGGAATGTCTGGGCATATGAAAAGAACTCTGCCGTTAATCCTAGTCAACCTCATTTCATCTGTCTGCCTCAGCCTCTTCATCTACAAAGTGGTGATAATTGTACTTACCCATGTCTGTAAAATGCCTCAATATGAAACACTACAGAGGTAAGCCACGAAAGACTATTTCATATTCTGGTGGAAAATGGGATGAGAGGTTCAGCTCAAGCCATTCCCAATTTTTTTCCCCATGCCTCCTTCATACCAGACACACATCAAGGAACAATCACTGGGGCTACAAGTGTATTGCAGGATAAGAAAACTGTGTTAGACAATCAGCTTTCACACAGCACTTTTTTTTTTTTTAAATGTAACTCTGCACTTGTGACACATGCCATTTTTTCTTCACAATTCACATCCAGAACAAGAGCAATCTATATCTACTGCCCATTTCACTCAGAAAAAGAATGAAAGATGAAAAGAACGAAAGAGGAGTGCAGAGAGATTTCATTGTCTATACTATTTTTTATGATCAATACATGGAGATGGAAGGTAAATCACATGTGAGTAAAGACAGCAGGCAAAGATTCACAGTACAGAAATCAGTTTACACAAGAAAGCAGTCACCTAAGGAAGTTTAACGAAAGAAGAGGTGATACAGTCCAGGTACCAACAGTCAGACTTGTAGCGTGACCACAGTAGGCCATCTCATTGATGTGCATTCCTGTGTCAGTACAGGCAACAATCTCGCCTACTCGGGACAGAGAGCATGCACAGAGAGGTTGTCAACGAAATCCTGCCTCTGACTCCAGGCAAAGGAGAAACAGCACAAAATCCCACATCCCCTTACAAAGGGGATGACACATCCCCTTACAAAGGGGATGACCAATCTCACCCCCCTCATCAGAAAGCCACCAGAAACCCTTCTCCATGCTCATCTCTAGCATGCACTTGCTACAGGCCTATAACTAGTGATACTGGCGCCTGGGCCCTTACCTGCCCTGAAGCTCCCATCTGAGCAGCTTGGGCCTGAGCTGCTTGCACTGCTGCCGCTGCCTGCTGCTGCTGGACCAGCTGAGCTCTTACCTTGAGTATGAAAAGAAAGAATGAAGTAAACATACATATCTGATTAGGGTATGACACTTCTGTTTCAACTATATTGACTATACTCATAAAAAAGGGTGTGGAGACAAGATCAGCCTCACATACATACTCTGCCTAGAGTTTTTGAGCTTTCTTTATGAAAACAAGTTCCCACGTTCCTAACATTTAGAACAGTCTTCCCATAGACTGTGTACCCAAGATTCAATTTCTTCTTGCAACTTCTTCCCTGTACTATCAGGTCTTCCTATGACAACACTAGATACTTCAACTTTCTGGCACACATAGTTAACCACATACGTGTCGATTTCCCTCAAGCACACTGTATTAAGCACCTACCAGCATTTCAAACGTTTATGCATTCATTCCGACTGTCAGTGCGATGCACATGACTTCTAACTACTCCTAGCTTAGCCGGTAGGAGCACAAAGTGGATGTGTCGACTCATCCACATGGGGTCAATCTCAAGCGTGGCTGACACTCCACTCCTCCCCAGCAAGGCCCAAAGAAAAGCAGGTCTTGGGATTACGGCTGACCTTTTGCTCAGCCGCACACATGGAGCCCAGAAAAAACTGACTGTAACGCAACATTTCAAAAAGCTGCACCATTAAGAGGATGACCCAGCAAGAGGCTCAACGGAGTAAAACTATTGTCTTGTCCACATTCTCTTCAAGGCAGGAACTACCGGTATCTTAAGCTTTGACCAAGACCTCTAAACACGGCAGCAGAAGCAAAGCCAGCATGCTAGAGAGCCAACACTGGCTCCAGTCACATGCACTAGGCACTTCAAAGCACTTGCTCATGTTCTAGAACAGCAAACATCATGGAGGTGATTTTTCTTTAACTAGAGTTTGCTTCTTTTTCTTTTTTTCACCTGTCCATTCAAGAGTAAGACAAGAAATTATTTTTAAATATTAACTGCATAAATGGTTTTCACAGATTTCCAGAAGTCCTACTCTTAGACACACAACTGTTCTCTACTGGCAGGCCCAGACATAAACCTTTAAACTCTCCATACCTGTAACATGCTAACTACAGATCTCTTCATAAGCTATGTTTTTTCCTACTTCACTATTAGCAAAAGTCAAAGAATTTTTTTTATTTCTCTAGAAGGTCATAACGAACCAATAATCATCTGGTCACTAGCCCTTACCTGCATTGCTTTTAATTGCTGTGGCGTAAGAGTAACAGGCATAACCTGACTAGGAATTTGTCCTGAGATTGCCTGTGGCTGAGAAACCATGGGCTGGGGTTGAGGCTGGGATTGTGGTGGAAGCTGAGGCTGTTGTGCCTGAGCAACCTGTTGTTGTTGTTGTTGCTGCTGCTGCTGTTGCTGCTGTTGTTGTTGCTGCTGCATCTGTTGCATCTGCTGTTGCATTACTTGTTGCGGTGGCTGCTGCTGTATCTGTTGTTGCGGTATTTGTTGCTGTTGTTGCTGCTGCTGCTGTTGCTGCTGCTGTTGTGCCTGCATAGCCTGTGCTGCCTGCAGCTGCTGCATTTGGGCAATTCGCTGTAGTTGTTGCTGCTGCTGTTGCTGCTGCATCTGAAAAGCAGGAAAAGCCAGGATGCTAAAGCTTCCAGCAATGCGATAGCAGCCTTATTTTTATAGCATAAACCAAGAGCAAACAGAGCTGAGGTGTTAAGTCCAAAGGGAAAGCCCAACCTTTTTACCCACTCACTCCTCATATATCTCAACTCTACATAGTGCACATCCCGTGGTTTCAATACTACAAGCTTGTCTCATTCAAAAGCAAAGATAAAGTCCATCAGCTCCTCCTGTACAAATGGGCTAAGAAGCACTTATTCACATGTAACCTGCATCAGCACCACTATTTACCAGAAACTGCACAAGAGCATGACAGCTGAAGTTTCCTCTTCTGCTTTTGTGCCTAAGGATGATACATATATATGATGTGCTCAGCACATATTTTTTAAAGTGGCAATGTGTAATTCACACAATGACAAAACAGCCACTATTTCTAGAGTAATACAAGTGCTTTTAGTTCTTTCCTACGCCCCTGTCCTTGTCAGAATGAAAGACTATCCTGATGTTTATAAAGAGACAAAGGTTTTAATCGTCTCTTGCTATGACAGAAGAAAGCAACCAAACAACAGTGAAGCCTTTCCTCTGGGATGTAATATATTGTTGCCAATTAACTTGCAAGTCTAAACTGAAGTCTTACCCCAAAGTGGAAATGCGTTAATAACAGGCAGCGCTGATATTCAGTACTTCCATGCAAGCCAAGCCTCGCTTGACAAGTAACTGAACACAGATCACCTCAATTGCCATTGTAATTATTTGTCATCACCTGCTGTTGGTTTTGCTGCTGCTGCTGCATCTGCAGTTTCAGCATGTGCTGTTGCTGCTGCTGGACGGCTTGCAACTGCTGCTGTTGCTGCTGCTGCTGCTGGGCTGCTGCAGCTGCTGCTGCCTGCTGCTGCTGGACCTGAAACTGTTGTTGCATGGCTGACTGCTGGGCCTGGAATTGCTGCTGCTGCAAAGCCACTTGCTGCTGCTGGAATTGCTGCTGCTGCTGCTGTTGTTGCTGAGCTATCTGCTGAAGCTGAAGCTGGGCTAAAAAGAAGGTAGACTGTACTTAAAACATGAGACCCAAACAGCGTGAGAGACAGTTACCCAGTATAAGTCATAATAATTGAAGAAAATCCCTGAAGTACATTAACATTCTTCATTAGCAGCATATACTTTTGCTTCCTCAAATGGACAAGGCACATGAACAGCAGAATTAATGACACTTCCTACTACCAACTTCTAATTCTCACTGCCTATACTGAGTCAGCAACCTAGGTAAAGAATGTAAAAATGTGCAGGAGGCAATATGCACAGAGGTCACCAGCAGGAAGCACCATACCCATAGAAAACATAGGTGAGCTCTACAAAATCAAAGTTCTGAAGTTGACATCTTGTAGGATGAAAGAAGCATTTGCTCATACAACAGCTAGACTGTTCCTCACTATACTAAGGAAGACGTTTATCACATTACGTAGCAGTACTTGAAATCACTTCTTCCCGCAGGTCACCTGCCTGATTTAGCCGAAGTATGAAATCTCTTCAGCACCCTTTCCTTGTGGAAGAGAGTTATGTACTGAAAGGCTGATCTGATAGTTTCAGTGGTTGCAGCAAACTGAACACTTACTCTGCTGAGTAGCTGTAGAGACACCAGGCATACCATGAGGGGCCATTCCCGAGGTTCCAGGAGGCTGCTGCTGCCCTGGGAGACTCATCTGTTGTCCCATTGGGCCAAGGCCACTCATCCCACTCATCGGTGCTCCTTGAGCTCGGGAAGCCATGCCCATTCCAGGCGCCCCTGCTGGGGGACCCCCGGTGAGATTCTGCAGGGCATTCATCGGATCTACAAAGAAAACAGTTACCAATATGCAGCCAGCCATGCAATTGCCTCCCCAAAATCCTCCGTTCTCCATCATCCACTCTCTGATCTGTCAGCTTCAGACCACGACTAGATCCAGCACCCTGAGGATCTGACATTCACTGCTCTGCCTATGAGGCCACAAGAGGCTTCTGGCACGTTTTTGCCTCTCTGTAAACAGAGTGGAGATGGAAGTGCTTCAGATTTGCAAAGTTCCAAATAGATTCTAAATACATTAGAGAAAAGGAACTTCTTAGCCACTTCTGAATTTATATGCAAGTCAAAGCAAGCTGCCAACAGAACTCCATGAGGATATTCAGCTCGTAACCTCAAAAACCAAGAGAGTCCCGCTGTGGATCCAATTAGCCTCTTCCTCCTGAGGTCACACGGAGCAGCAGTGCTCAGACCAGAGGAAGTACTTTGCTATACAGCTCCCCCCATAACATCATGTTTATTATGCAGTGGATAAATTCAATGCCTTTCAAGACAGTTGTCATCATCTGAATCCTGGGCACACAGAAAAGTGAAGTCAAAGAGGGAACGGCAATTCAAGAGGGCAAAACACAACATAGGGTTCAGAAGCAACATTAATCAGGTAGAGAACACAACACCCCATCTTTCTTAAGAATACTTATAAAATAATTTCCAACTGTCTAGGCTGGATGCTCATCAATCACAGACTGCATATTTAGCTTACAGGGGGATAAAAATAGAGGAATATACTATGGTCCTACCATACCCTGCTGTAAGAATTAGCACAGAGGCAGAAGACATGATCAGATTTAACCTTGGTCAAATGGCAGTGCGTACGCCCCACAAACACAATGCTTGCCTCTGATGCAACCCACTGAGGAACCCAAAGCTGGTAACGGGGACAAACCTGGACTGCTCAGCAGGAGATTATTTTCAATCACTTGTTCTTTCAAGAATCTCACTGCTGTAAGCTAACAAAAGTACCAACAGGGAAACAAACAAGTCTTGTGTGTTACATCCGAAACTCTGTCCAAGCCTGTCACCCCATCACTGAACACCTCCAGGACTATCATGCTACCTTTCCTTTCCTCCAGCAGCATTTAATATTCCAGCTAGGGAATCCACAGCCTTCCATTCTTAGTACACCACAGCCCTCATTTCTAAGCTGTTCTATTTAGGAAGGGGGGGGTGGGGGGGGGAGAAGGGGGGAAAAAAAAGCAGCTCTTACCACTGACTGAGGCTTGAGATTTCTTATTGTCTGCAAAGGAAGAACAATTAATTGCCTTTGTTAATCTTGTCACACACAAATTTGTCCCTTCAGATATACTCTCTACGAGAAATATATTCACATAATAATTTAAAAAATAAAAAACCACTGCCTACTGTAGTTCTAGAAAAATACATTAACCTAAGCCAATTTGGTAACCAGAACACTACACGAACAATGGAAAGAAAGCAAAAATACAGGAAAAAATTAGCAAGGTGGAAAAAGTAGTAAGTTTAAATAATTTCTCAAAGACTCTTCAATTATAGACGGATGTGTAACAGAAACGGTATTTACAAACTAAGCATGTATATTACGGGAAAATTTTTAAAGCAACTTGTGAAGAGTCACATGCAGAACCACACATACAAACCCTAAACTCTACTTTTTTTGGGAGGATGGCATAAGCAATCCCATTACTGAGGAAAAAACAAAACAAAACAATTACTTACGAATATCTCGAAAATGGATAATAAGTCTGGCCACAAGAGAAAGATATTCCTCCTAAAGGTAAAAAAAATGGGTATTTTAGCATAGGAAATAAATACATTGCAACCATGACTTTCTGGTTCTTCAGTATTTTTCCTCAACATCACAAATTTTACTTTACAATGTCTGTGGGCTTTTCAGAGCAGTTCACTTGCAAGGAACAGTCTGTTCATTAACTAAGTGAGAATATTTTTACTAATAGGTCACTGTGGTTAATGGTACAAGAAGGCCAAGAAACCACAAAATTCACTGGAAAGAACCTCCGTGACAGTCACACTAACAGGATCACAATATGTGAACATAATTATAAACCAATACATCCATTTTCCACTTCTTATACACTCCAATTCCTTTTTCTTAAGAATTGAACCTGCTTACTTGCTACACTGAGTGACTTTAGTCCTTGAACTATGTCACATTCAGACTACAAGAACTTTTTTTACGGTAAGTTAGTGTTACAAATACAAGTAAGTTAACAACTTTAAAGACTAACATATGATAGAAGTGTCAGAAGCGAAAAGACAAATATTCTTTGCAGCATTTTATTAGTGTGCTTCATCCTGTGTAAGAGAAACTGCACAGGGCTGAGACAGCCTTCCTGGCCATGAAACTACCAACTCACCAGCGAGGATGCCATCAGGGGCATGAATTTGTGACATCAGCATTATAAAATTTTCACCAAGACAAGTTCTCTCTCAAATGTGCCTTGTTTGGAGACAGCAACAGTATCCAATTTCTCATAATGCAGGTCCAGGAAAGAAGTTTACGTTTTGGTAGAGTCTAGAATTGTACATGATAACCAGACTTTCACAGAGACCGCAGCACTTCCCTTGGTCTTACTCTTGACACAGCGTTTTCATTGATATCTTAGTCTCTCCTGACCACCAAACTGGTCATACGGAATGGTGCTACGCTGTAGATAAAGGAAATTCTATGCAATTCACTACACACAAGTCTTCAGATAAGAATTAAGTGCGGTCCCATATAGGCATTAAATGCTGCAGCATCAGCAAATCCGTCTTGGACTGAAGTCCAGTTTGATGCATATACTCGATGCAGAACACCTCACTTCCCCTCAGGGTAAAAGAAGCACACATGAATCAAAAATTTTGCATAACTACGTACTCTGAGCAGAGACAGTTAACTAAGTGCATTGGGTTTGCCATTTCTGCGGGTTGTTCCAAACTTCTTTTGACACCCCAGTAACTTCTGGAAACAAATAGAGATGCTTTACCCTTGTTTTGGCCTTCATAAACACATGACTCTCCATATCTTTGCTGGATTTATTATGGGCAACACCAGCCTTCCTCATAGCATCATCACTGAAAAAAGAGGAAAAACACAAGGCGGGGTATTAATTGAGGACATCAGAAAATACTTTCTGTAGTTAGGAAGGTCTGTAAACGAGCTTTTTACCCTTCCCTCATTTCTAGATTAAAAAAAAAAAAAAGAAAAAGAAAAAACCAACCATGACACAAATTACTTAAAATTGCCACCCTTTAAAATTTCTTCAAATAATGGAGAAAAAAGCCAACCAATTTCTAAAAGGCGACACAAATATTCTTTACAGAAATTCAAGAACAACTGCTAAGCAAATCATTATTTTACCACCTGATGTATTATTTTGACAAAATACCGAGACCTGTTCATTTAAGGAAAGCTGAATGACAGGGTTAATGTAATCCACGTTTGGTGAACAACGGGCTTGATCCTGCCTAGCGTCAGGCATTTCCAAAAGAATCCTCTAAACATAAGGTGGAAGAATTAAAAAGAAAAAAGAAAGATTGCCTAAAGCCAGAGAGGTTTGACCAATGAGTGAGAATAAGGAGCGGGAACACGGATCAGGGGCAGAGAAGAGCAGAGGTGTGCGATGTGCAGGGCAGGGAGGGGACAACCGACATGAAAGCAGCAGGTGAAGCAATAAGACGAAAAGAAGGCCCTGTTGATGGAAAGTTGAGGGGAAGAAAAAGAACAGGTTTGGTAATAAAAAGCTTTCCGTTCCCTTACTATTCTTTCCCATTTACCAGCCAGAATCACAGGGACTTGCTGTCCTTTCTCCATCACGCCTCTAGTAAACTGGATTTAGATCTGCCCTCTGGATGGTACATTGAACATGCAAGACGAAAAGGAAAAAAAAAAAAACCAAACCACACATTGCTAAGGACATGGAAAAGAAGGGGCATGCTCAGTTCATCAAAAAGTAGCAAGCAATTCAACTGTGAAACATGCAATGAGATAAAGACATCCTAAAACGAGTTCAGTCAGGTGAGCAGCTCTATTCAAACCCTCCAGGCATTCTCGTTCTTGCGTTTCACTTCGCTGCAAAACCTGTTCTGTTTTAAAGCAGCCTAGCAGCTACAGTCTAAATTCCACAAACGAGTTACCAGGAAATACTTTCACCTTGTAAGTAACATCTCAGCAACTTATTTCTCAGTAACTGCTGTTGCATGAGCAACTACCCTACGCTAGATGCATAGCAGGATAGCGATCCCTGAAAGTTTCAGCCAGTCCGAAGGGGAACTACTGTTTTCGTCCCCCTGAATTTCTACCACCTCCCATGCAGCAGGAATGGTGCTTGCATGAGCAGTAAGCTGCTTCAGCTTCCTGAATTAACTCAACAACACAGCCACAGAAGTGAGAAGAGCAGATGCTATAGCCTTAAAACGCAGCTTAGGCTGCCACAGCTCGCACCCTTACCTTGCAAACTAGTAGCCTGGTACCATACATCCAACCTGCCGTAGCCTGCAAAGCAGACGACAGTAGAACATAGCTACCTGCTGTAAGGCTCCCTCATGGTAACTTGTTTGTGTGGTCCGGCAGACACTAAAAAAAAATGCTGTTTATACATGGAGGTTACTTAAACTGAAGCAGAATCCGAACATAATGCAGAGTAACTATTCCTCCATGTGCAAACAAGCCTTAAAGTGAGCGGCTCATAAAGGAGCTCTGCTGCCGAGGAAGAAGCTATATCCAAATATTGACACCTCCCTTTTTTAATGCTTTCCCTTTCAGAAAGGCTGCCTCCAAATCCACGCTACTCTGAATCCTCCTTAGCTTCTCAGTCCGACAGAACAATGACAATGCCTCATTCTGAGAGCACCAAGGACTGAGCAGGCAAAAAGACAAGAAAAAGATTATGCAGAGGCAAGCAAAGAAAGAAACGTGTAGGTAGTACCAAGTGGCTGTGACACAGACAGTGATCAATGTGGTATCGGGAACTTGGAAAAAATCCACAGCAAGGAAGTTATCTATTTTTATACATATCTACCATTTCCTTTTGGTGTTCTAGAACATGCAAGACATTTCATAATGACTACATCTGCATTACCAATAATGCCACTCCAAGCACTCTGTGTCATATCTGTTAGCATTCCAATAAAGGTTTAGGCTAGGAGGAAGAGAAAAACACACAACTTGTTCTTTGTTCACATATTCATCTGCAATTGACATAAAAATATTTACGTTAAAAGACTGGGAAAGTCACTAAAAAAAAAAAGCCATGGCTTTAGCATAGACTTAAGGATACCAAATAATGTATCATATCCTTGCAGAGCATCAAACTCAACAAAACTCTGAAAACTAGATGGTAGCAGCCAATTCAACCTTCGTCTGCCTCATAAGCACTCACTAAACACATCATAAGATGCACACTAAAACTCTGCCTTTTTCATTTCATGCAGAACACTCAAAGTTGTGGTTTCACAAGATGAAGCATTCAACACCAACGCCAGCTTCAGGAATTCCCCCTCCATTCCCAAGAAGCTTGTTTCCAGCCCAACAACGCGTAACCTCTCACTCAGGCCAGCTGGTCTAGTTGAAAAATCTTGCAAAACACGTTCTCCTTCAAAACTGCACCGGCTCCCCTATCCAGTTCACACTATGACTGCATGAATCAGTTGTTCCAACGACACAAAAGGGCAATGAGTTCCAGGGCCAACACCATGTTAAGCCATGTAACATCACCAAACGCTGCTTCACGAAACAGACTATTTGATCACTATAACACTCAGCTCAACAAACCTTTCTTGCTTAAAAACAACGGGGGGGGGGGGGGGGGGGGGGGGGGGAAGCCTGCTCGTGAGCCATTAGCCACATCTAGCCACATTACAGAGTTTAAAAACCTCCAAGTAAACACCAACAAATACATAAAACTTCAATCACTTCATCTTGTGCTCACGATGCTGTCCCACACCATCTGTTAGTTACAGATTTCAGCAATAGCAGCCCTCGCTGCAGGAACACCCCCATACCAACACAGACCAGCAGCAGACCCGAACCAGGAATTACCCGTACTAGTTTATTCACACTTGCTGGACAGAACACGTGTAGGCCTGAAGGGCCGCAGTCCCCAGGACACCACCTTCAGCTACAGCGGGAAAGTAAAGGACAATCCAGCCTCCCTACGGCCTTGTTCTAGCACTCCCTTTCTTTCCAGTTCTGCAGTGATGAAAAACCCCTTCCCACTACACACAGAATGAGCCCTTCATAGTGTCACAGCATGTCCTCCAGCAGAGGTGACCAGGTCAGAAGCCACCCCTGCCGAATTACGCCAGTACAACTGTCTGTGTGGCTGTGCCATCAGCAGTACTGAAGAACAACCAAGGTTAAAAATAACCACTTTTCCTGAGTTATTTTTAAATTTGAGAAATTTCCCTATCAGGTTCACTGCACGGCAACCCAAACACTTGCAATGAAGAGGTATTGCAGAGGCAGTAGCTTCTTTGGTTCACAGTTGTGTCAAAATAAGTATTTATAAAATGCATCCCTCACTTTCCACAGTCCCAGGAAGGGAGCAACATCTGCCTTTTTGCCTGAATTCTCATCAGACAACCTAGGCTGGAATATAAAATTCAGGCTGCTTTATGAACTGGTGTTGTGAAGTGTTTCACAGAGAGCAGCAATGCAGATGATATCCCCCCCCCCCCCCCAAAAAAAAACTTTTGCTGATCCACTGATCTGCCTGCTTGTTCCTCAGTCTCCACCTCTGCCTCCTTTCACGTGCTCTCCAAAATCTCATCCTTATTTCTGTTCACGCATGTTCTCTCTTCTCATCTAGCTGAATCATTAGCTAAATCTTAAGTAAGAACATACATACCAAAACTTCAAGCAAAAAACTGAACACAAAATTAATGGACCACCACACAAGTTACATCCCTTTTCTCCGCTCGACACTATTCCCGCCTAACATAGCCTACAAGTAGCTCGGGGCAGGAACTGTACACAACTGCGCACTGAGTTTACCACCTCGCAACCCAGTTCAGAGTTGTCCTTCGGGCAATACCAACATTTAAACACATGTTAAGGAAAGGCCTTTAGAAAGGAGACTGCCAAGGCACCAGTATGTGCCTGCTCCCTGTAAGGGCCAGAATAACGGGGTGCCCGGCAAGAGCAAATACATATTCACACTCCTCCGTCATCGCTGTCTCCTGGAGCAAGCTGGGAGAAGCCAAAGCTGATCCCTGGCCTCAGTCACCCCAGCTCAGGCATTCCCGGATCTAGCAACAGTATCAAGCCCTGCTTGGGCCTGCAGTCATGCAAGAACCCAAGGCTGAAGGGGGCTGCTTAGGTTATCGAATGCAGCATTCTCGGAAATGATGATAACCAAATCACGCACATGGGCCACCGAGCATTCCACACCGCATCCCTGAACCGTTCATCCACATAATGTCACTCTTTAAAAAAAAAAAACAAAAACAAAAAACAACCCCCCCCAAAAAACACCGAAACAAAAAAACCACAAACCCCCAAAACTTAAATTCAGTGTTGTAAAGGAAACCCAAGTGCGAATTAGCAACAAATTAAGACTTCTGTATCCAGAAGCTACAACAAGGCTCTCAAAATGAATTATGTGAGTGGTTCCATACATTTAAGTTAACTTTTAAGACCAAGTGTTAATATTCGTCTTGACAAATAAAAATCACTTGTTATTTGCAGGATGAACTGGAAGATAATACATACATATAAGAGTGTATTTTCATAACCGTTAGGAACAACCTTCCCACAAATTAAGAAAACTTTCAGATGATTCACCAGATATTTATTTTAATTACGTCCCTCTTCCACCTACTACATTGGCCTCACTAATGGCAAAACTGGAAGCTTATGGAAAGAAACAGGAACTTGTTGCATACAGAGCTCAAGTCTTTTTAGCCAATATATTGCTTCTATTTCTCATTCAACAAACCTATCTATTATAAACTCTACTTCTAGCTAGCTTCAGTTTATTCCAACTACCAGCACAAAACCAAGGCAAGATGTTTTCAGATCTCTAGCACATGTTGATCACTTAAAAAAAAAAAACAAACCACTGCAGTCATGGTATGCTTATCCCAGTAACAACTTTGTTTGCTTTTTAAACAAGACAGTGAATACAAACATATGATGTATACTATGAAACTGGATGGAGCACAAGGAAGAAACATCACTTACAGACACAACCTTTAAAAAAAAAAAAAAAGACTGCGTAAATACACCTATAACAAAAGCACACAGATCATATACAGACATCTGTGCACATATGTAAAAGACAACAAACCAAGGACATTTTACTTCTACTTTTTCACAACAAGAATTAAAAGTTTAAGGTTACTGTCATCTCTTCATATGGCATTAACCTTAAAGATTTTATTGGTCAGTAGCAGTAATTTTTTTTTCTCTCTGGCTGTATGCTTCCATTGAAACATTTATCAGCATTGTTTACTGCTCAGAGAAAAAACAGTTACAGTTCGCAGGGCAAACACAAAACCAAAGGTTTATTGTGTTAAGGTTTGTATCTGCTGACTCATATTTATTTCCTCAAAGTTGCACAGCATTCGAGGGCACTTTTGTTTGCTTGTTTTGATGAAGGAGTAGAAGAGGAGGAGAAGAAAAAGCAAGGGATTAATCTAACAAGACTAATGACTTTGCAGAAAGTTTAGAAAGCAAAACATCAGTTCTGAGCACCACGAAAGTTTGCACGGCTTGGACAGACAGGCATTATCGTATTTCTTTAATGAATACCATAACAGTTTAATTCTGAAACAGCACCTTAAGCAAAGCCCACAGCTAGGCAGTAAAACCACATGCACTCAAACACTATACTGTTTACATACCATTAAAAAAAGACAGTCTGTTTTTAAATATTGATTCTCATAAGCAACAAGGCAAGATCAAGCTTTTCAGGCACACATAAATAAGGATTTCAACATCACTTTAGAAGCATTGAGCAGTGCTTCACCACCTTTCATTGGGTAAAAGAGCCTTCCATAAAATAGAAAAAGCATGCAGAGCAGCAAAGTAATTCAAGTAAAGTGACTGTTTCACGAAGGACAACTGAAAAGGCAACAAGCTGAACTTTTGTCTTTAACAGTCTTTCAAGCATCAGATAGATACCGATTATGATGATGCTTGCTCTAGAAGTGAGAAAGCAAATCCCTGTCCAAAAGAACCAAAACAGTAAGTCTCCAACACTTTTATTTCATTTTTGCCCTAAAAAGTCAGATGCAAGATAGCAACAGCGGTTTCCACAGGACAGACGATGTCAAACTTGGCAACGCTACGGACACGGCCAAAAGCGAGGCGCTGAAGCAGGTGCTGTCAGGCGGGAGAGGAAGGCGGCGTTCCCGGGGAAGGGAAAGTGACAGGGCGGGAGGATGGGAGGGACGGGGTCAGAGCAGGGGCCCGGCTAAGCCCGCACAGGCGCTCAGCAAAGCCCGGTAACCAGGCGCCCTCGCAGGGGGCGGCGAAAGGGCCCGGGGCAGAGGAAACACCGGGGGCCACGGACGAACCCAGGCAGCAAGGGGGGGGGCCGGGAAGGACTCGGAGAGGAGCGGAGACGGGCGGGACGCAGCCACCCGGGCGCGGCGGCCCCGGGAGCCGCTGAAGCCCCGCTGGCAGCGGCCGAGGCCCGCCCGCGGCCTACTCAGCGGCGGGACCGCGGCCCGCACTCACATCTGGCTGACGAGCTTCTGCCGGAAGTTGGTGCTGCGCCAGTCGGTCTCCGGCCCGGTCACGTCCATCCCTGCCGCTGCCGCCGCTCCCGCCCCGCCGCCGCTCCGCCGCTCGCCGCCGCGGAAGAGCCGCGCACCCGCTTCCGGCGCGCTGAGGGCTTGGGGGAAATGCAGTCCCGGCCAACTCTCGCGAGAGCTCCCGCCTCGCCGCGGGGCTCGCCGGGAAATGTAGTCCCGCCCCGGGCACGCTGCCAACGGCAGCCGCCCGCGCACCGGCACCGCGGGGGCGCGGCCGCCCGCAGCCGCAGGTCCCGCACGACCGGGCACACCCGCGCCCGGGCGCGCCGCCGGCAGCCGGGCCGCGCGGGTGACGCCGGGGCCCCCGCCGCCCGCCCCGGTTCCGGCCGCCCCTCCCTCGCCGGGCGGGCGCGTCACGCGCGGCCGCCGTGGTTTCCGGTCCGCACATGAAGGCGGAAGCCGCTGGCGGAGGCCGCCGCCGCCGCTCTCGGTAGGTAGCTGGGGCGGCGGCGGAGGGGGGGGAGGGAGCGCGGGCCCCCGGCTGGGCCGCTCGGTGCTCCCGGGGAGGCGGCGTTACTCGTTCCCCCCGCGGGGAGCCCATCCCGGCCCGGCCCCCCGCGGCGAGGCCCGAGCGGGGGAGGCGGCGTCCCGCTGCCCCGGCTCCCCGCAGGGGGCACGGGCGGGGGGCCGCCAGCTGCAACGGCCAGAGCGGGCCTGGGGGGGGGGGGGGGGGTGCAGCGCGGCAGCACCGGGGCGGCGCCCGCCGGGTCCGCTGCCCGCCCCCGACCAAGGCCCCGCCGCCCCCCCGCCAGGCCGCGGCTGCAGCCAAGGCCCTGCGGCCCCCGAGGCTGCCCCGGCGAGGCGGGGGCCAAGAGCCGCGTCCCTGGGCTGCCCCCCGGGCGGCGGGACCCGCCGAGGCGTTCCAGCAGGGGAAGGGAGAGCGAAGCCAGAAGCGTGCTCCAGCAGGCTTTCACCTCTTGGTCGCAGGGTTAGTCCAGAGCCAGGCTGTCTCTTTCCACGATGGGCGACTCCAGGTAGCCTTCGCCTGCAGAGAAAACTGCTGATTCTGTGTGATGGGGACATGTATAAGTTATGGGGCGGGGGGGGAACAAACCCACACAGATCCCCACCAGCACGAAATTAATGTAGTAAATAATACGAATGAATTAATGTTTGATACGGAAATCAGAGCTGGAACATGCTGGAAGAACCCTTTGCTCTCTTCCAGGTCACTTAATTGTTGTATTTGGCACAGAATTAATTACTGTCTAATTTTTTTTCCTCCTTGTATTTTAGACTATTAAAAATTCATGATGTGGTTTAAGCAGTTCAACAAAGCAGGTTCAAGACTTGCCAACTAGCTGAGTCTCTCCAGAGTCATAGAACATACACCGCTGGCTAATTTATAAACTGTCTGGTTTGGTGTAGTTATTACTTAGAGAGCTTGATCCCGTAGAAGCTTCATTAAAAAAAGGTGGTATTCTTATTATGGAAGAGACTTTAGGATTTTTGAGGGGCTTTTAAAAGTTCTTGGGATAATTAAAACAATTCTGTCAAAAGAACACTTTCCTCACAGGTTTACCAGATCTGTCTGGACACAGAACTAAGCACTACCTCCTGATTCTGGAAAAAGCTGGAGCCTTAATGGTAGGCCACTTGTTTTTAGAGTCAGCAGGTACACCCTGCCTGGATATAGTTGGCTAACACTCCTTCCTTCAAACACAAGCAGCCCCTCCACCCAAAGCAGAACATGACTATTGAAAGATTCAGATGAAAAGCAAATCTTATTTCAAGATTAGGAATGAGAGGGAAAAAAAATAGTAGTAAGACATAATCAAACTCTTAAAAGATGATGAAGCCATAAGAGAAAGCATTTTAGCACTGTATTGAATTTTTGTTTTCCTTATTACAATTTCTTGGTAGCATTTGGGCCACAGGCCGCTTCCCAAAAATGCACCACAGAAAACTTGACAATTCTATGAATTTGGGTAAGTTGCAAATTACTCATGGATGAGGCAAAATATTCAAGTTAGAAAGCTCATACTCTTTAGGTTATGCTACTGTTTATGGGGGAAAATCCTTTAAAATATTCATATATTTAAATATAGATACATTCCATGGGAATTTTGCCATATACATATTAAATATGAGATGGTTTATTCTCGATATGTCTTAGAAATAACTTGTAATCGGCTTGGGGAAAAAAAAAAAAAAACAAACCAAAACAGGTGTTTGCTTCTGAAAGGAATGAATGCCAAAATTTGTGAGAGAGCATAGTTTGCAAAAGCTGTTTCCCAAACCACACCTTTCGGTTTCCTCCCACGCTTCAAGTGTACTACTAATGCTAGAAACTGAAAGCGGCTCAGAAATTCAGCCCAGAGTGATGTGCTTGCGTATTTCCATTAGCGACAAAGAAAGATGGTGCGCGTAGACCTAGCAAAAGCATCTCATCATTCGATGAGTGTTCAAAACTGATGTTGAGATATTATCTGCTACTAGATGTCTTAGTTTCTTTTTGTGGGGACCTCAGTCAAAAGGAGGTTTTTGGGTTGTTTCCTGTATTTGTGTAAGGTTCCTCAAGTGAAGTGGTATTTCAGGAAGAAGTTTGGGGGTTTTTTTTGCACAGTTGTGAATGCACAGAGGGATAATTCTGAAAGAAGCGCTGCTGAGCAAAGCTTCTGTTTTTCCTTCACCCCTCTTCTCTTCCCTTTTTCTTCAAAAACCATGAAAGTGGCTCAAGTCTTGCTACACATAATGGTGTACTCAGCTGTCTTCTATGTAGCAGAGAGTCTTACAAGTGCCCATTACAAATTTTGATATAGTTGGTGAATTATTCCAGTATTTGCACTCCAGTTAGAATCAACAATCATTTTGCTTTTCAGTTTACATTGTTTGTGGCATCACATCTGTTTCCTGAACTATTTTGGCAGGCACCCAGCTGCGTCCCCATTTTGCACACTCCCCGACTAGCTGATCCATTTGTTTGTGTGCCCTCTGCCCTGTTAAAATTCTGGTACATAGCCAGGTTCTGCCTGTTTGCGTTTGCAACCCCTGAGAGTTAGCATAACTAGCATTTTTGCTCTAGTCTTGTACCTTGTCTTCTTGTCAGGCTTTCAGCTGAAGCCTGGCTTAGATCCTAATTCGTGTTACTCCCTAGGGAGATATGAAGGTGTGGGAAGCCTTAGGGCACGGATTTTGAACTTCCTTCAATGCGCTAAGGCTTTTAAGGGTCTAATCTATTTGGATCACAATCAGCACGCCATACTGGCTGCTCTGTATTAGAAAAAAAGCTATGAAGAAGATGGCCTGCAAGAAAGAGGACAGAGCTGCAACTGAGGGCGTCGGCAAGCTTTAAGACTGGACAAGAGGAACCGCGTACATTTCAATAGCAAAAGTCATGCACCTGGGTCAGAGTCACTCCATATATCAGAGCAGGTTGGAGACAAGCCTGGCTAGAAGTCAGCCTTGCAAGACGAGAGCCTGGGGGTCCTGATGAGCAGCAAGTTGAATGATTCCTCCAACAGGGGCCTTCATACTGTGCTGTGTTAGCAGGAGCATAGCCAGTAGGTCATGGGAAATTATTATTTCCCACTCTATTCAGCACTTATAAGCCCACAAAACCTGAATACCATGCCCAGCTTTGAGCTCCACGCTGAAAGAAAAACCTGTGAGTTCAGTGGAGGACCACCATACGGGGCAGGAGCACACACAAGGAGATGCAAGAGCATGCAAGGCAAGAAGGCTGGGCTTGTTCAATACAGAGAGGAGGCTAAGGGGAGAGCCAGTTGCCATTTTTTAAGCTGTCTAATGGGTACAGGAAAACATAGAGCCAAACTCTTCTTTGTGGTGCACAGTACCAAGGATGAGAGGCAAGTGTCACAAGTTGCAGGAAAAGAAATTCAGACAGGATAAAGAAGAAAACAAATGTGATGGTTCAGCACTCAGGTTTCTGATTATGGACAACGATGGAGATTCTGCACTTGACTAGACGAGGCTCTCAGCATCCTGACCCGATTTTGAAGTTTTCCCTGTGTCGAGCAGGAGATTGGACTAGAGACCTCCCAAGTTTCTTTCCAGCCTAAATTATTCCGTAATTCTAAGAAAGCATGGGACCCCCACCAAGCCTGAAGCACCTGTCCATATGGCAGTAAGCTGAACGGATTTGGATACCCGACACCAGCAAGCTCTAGTTTATTTTGGGCACAGCTGATGCACAAGAAAATATCACTATCTGCATAAGACACCTCTTTGCAGAGATGTAACTGACAGCCGTGAGCTCTTCAATACAAAAATGTCTGAGTTTCCATAGAAACTAACTTGGATAATCCTTCCTGTATCCAGCCATTTCTCAACAGCAGAGAATCAGGGCTGTCAGCACAACTGTACAAATAAAAAACCAAAACCCACCCACACACCACACACTAGCAAGCATCGCTGTATGACACAGATGCTAGTCATAGAAGGGGTGAATACTTGCCTAGGTGTGTATCATACCATGCAATGCCAGTAACGGCAGCGGGATGCATCCAGGACATATGCCCTGACCCAGCTGCTTGCAGGTGCTCCCAGGTACAACACAGATAGATTCTTAGGGAAGCAGGACTCTCTTCTCCATCTCGGGAAGCATGTGCTCTAAGCTGTATGAATTCCTACTCCCCAGAGTGTTCTTTACTGGAGCAGCACACAAACACCTTGGTGTAACAATTGCTCTGCACTTAAAATTCAGACATGCATTCTCTTCTACCACATCTATTTTACCGTGCGTTTAACTTATTCTTTCCTCGTTCTATGAGCTACTCCATTCCTGTACCCTGTGTTCTTAAAAGGGTGAGGCTTCTCAGTGAGCGCAAGAGCAAGCCAGCATACCAGTCTCCCACCATTTTGCCATTTGAATGATCAAGCCACAATCCATTCCCTCAATTCCTCCTGTCCCAGCACCAACCTCCTCGGTCATAAACCACATATCTTCCCTGCGAAAGCAAGTATTCCGTCATTGATCAGAGCAGGGATTTTGTTAAAAAACTGAACCACAACTCTTTTCACATGCAGATAAGCAATTACTTCAGTTGAATAATCGGGAGCCTCACTGAGGCTTGTACTGTTTCATACAAATAATCTGCAGAAGCATGTTGTGGTAGTGGAAGTTGAATACAAGACAGTCACACAGAGCTATCAGCAAGCCACTGAGACACTGTTACTTCCACTGTGTCCATAGCTTATTACAAGAGACCACTAGTGATACAGTGAGCTTTGAATATAGTACAGGAAATGGAAGGAAATACTAGATTTCCTTCATGCTCCCTCCATGTCTACCGTTGCGAGGCACGGCTGATTTCTCCTGGTTCCTAAATGGAATCCAGGCGCAGAATATAGACAATTTCCTTCTATTGAAAAGGAGCAGTCATGTCTTTCTAGAAACCTCTGAGGGTTTTGCCATTTATGGGGGGGGTTGTTTTGTTTAACTCCTTGATTTGAAGTGACCAAACAGTGCATGTCTTCCTACATTAGCACTGCCCATAGAAATGCACATACAATTACTGACCTCATACGCCTCCTTCTTCTTTATGTACTGGGCGCTCAGTTGTAATACCCTAAAATTAATTACCACATTAACCCATGTCCTCTAAAAGACAAATGCAAACCAACATAACTGCAGTCTCAAATACCTTGTGCAGCCAGCTGAAAAAATCTCTAGTCTGATTTTCTCTGCAGTTTCAAAGTGGTTAGAACAAGGACTTGCCTTCCCTTGTTTCTGGAGACAGCAGCCCACAGCACGTAAGACAATACTTTTTATCTTTGCTGCTGTTAAGGAAGCACAGCAAACAGAAAGTTCCTCATCTCTTCCACTTCAGGGTCAGTCCTGCAATACTCAGCCACTGAATCCCACTGTTAACAGCAGACCGGCACTGAGAGACTTCCACAAGAAGAGAGGGAAAGATAAAAAAGGCATTACTCAGATTTCTAGGAACTTGGCTCAGTCATAGAGCAAGTTTCTCAGTAACAGAAGTAAGAGAACAGGGAGGCCTCAAGAACATCCTCCAAGCCCCCTTCTGGTAGAGAGGCTCAGGACAGAGGGAACTTAGCTGCATGGTTCAAGGGACTGCATTTACCTTAGCTAGCAAGGGCCTGCCTACAGCTCCTTCATTTACAGGGACAGAAATGCCAGCCTGTGAAAACAGTGTCTCAAGCTCTAAAAGCCAGCAAATTCATGAGTGGTCAGGAAGGAAAAACAGTAAATAGAAGGGTTTCTGCAGCGTGCGAGAAGCTGAATGAACCTGTTCTGTCTCTTCATTCAGAGCTGTACTGCTTGTACTACATTTAGCTTTTTCTTTTTTTAAAGGACAATAATGATTAATCAAAATACAAGTTTGAGGAGATAGGGTTAAATTACTTTCAGCTAAAAATATACAGAGGTTATTCAGTAAAGTTACTTGCTATTTTGAAGATCAATGGACACTTAAAAGGCATAACAATTCCTAGATACATTAACAGTCATTCCCCCCCACCCAGCCGGTACACCACACATAAAATAGCACACTTCCACTGATTGGGGTACTAGACTTTCAGACAGTAACAAAGGCACAAAGCACACAGGAGAAAGGCCATAGTGAAACCACGCAGCCTGAGAAGCAAGGTGCTGTACCAATACCCCTCCCCAGCAAATCTGTAGTCAGCGTTTAGAAGAACATTCAGAGAAATACGCTAAACTATCAGCTCACCAAGCGTGCTGCATTTAATCCAGAAAACATGAATGCCGAAACCACCCCGCTTTTCCTTCAAAGACACCCACAGCACAACTCCACTAACCCTGCTGCAACAACTGCTCTTTGTAACTTCCTACCCACCCAACGCCAGCTGCTCCTTGTACAGCTATTACAGAGGTGAGGGCACTCAGCAATCAGCTAAGGGAATCTTGCTGGCCAGCCCCCACCAGCTTTCCTTGTCTTAAAGGTCTTGTCTACCAGCTCCTAAGACTACCTAGGTACAAGTTAAGAGGCTTTCCATGGCTTTTGGCTCAAAGAAGAGGACTTAACCACCTATGTCAGTCAGACATCATGGATTAATACCATCAATGCTCACCTTTAATTTTATAAGTCGGCAACAATTCATAAGAATCATAGCAGTGAGAATTTTTCTGGAGTCATGTGTTACCGCTGGTTAAAACTATGACAATAGGCATTCATACTTATTTATGAGCCCTGAAGCCCGATTTAGGAGAGTAGGGAGATACTCGTGACAGGATATAGGTTCTCTGAGTAGCCACGGTGTCATTAAGAAACGTCATGTATCCACGTACAAAAAGAGCTTATGAGTGCTGGCAAGTTTTAGACCACGTACACTGTACCTGTTCAGTAGTATTCCACCCTTTTTCCACAGCAGCATCAGTATTCAACCTACACACCCAAAACTGGTTAGCAGCAAATAACTGTGGATGGAGAAATACTCACAGGTAGCTACGGAGAGCGGTGAATTTCCCTACCATAGTGGCTCTGTGCTCCAAATGCACAAGGCAGCTCTTGTGTTGGTGTACACGCGTGAGCGGTCACCCTGAGGACAGCCAGCTCACCAGTGACAGCCCAGCTACAATCCAGGGGCAGAAGCTGAGAACAAGAAGTAGGGACTGCCAAAATTCAGAAAATAGTGTGTAGCAAAATACCTGTTAGCTCAGCTGTTGACTGGCCAAAAATCAGCTGTGGAGGATGGTTCAGCTGCACTCCCAGCATCTGTGGTTGACCCCACTGGGCTCACCACAGGTCTGCGAGCAGGGCTGGTTTGTTCAGCTATTGCTAACAGTTCTGGGATAATGCAAGTCCATCTCTAGTAGAACTAGCAGTGAGATAAACTCCCTGCAGATCTCCAAGACAGCCCCATTTGTCACTGAAAGCTCTGCAGATACTGATGTTCATACAGGCTTCAGAATCCCTGAATTATTTCTAATTATTTTTTTATTTACTCTCTTTCATAATGCTATTTGATCTTCCTGGTTCTAGTTACCGTATTTGTAAGATAGGATCCCTCTGGGGCTTTACTTGCGGAAAGCTTCACCCCCTTTCTGTTCTTTTTTAAGATTATTTGGATACAGAATGTATTCTGAATAGTAACTGTCTACAGTTATATTAATTAAAGTTAGATTTAAATCAAGGCTTGGCATGATTATACAGGTTTTCCACTCTACCCTGCATGCCTCTCTCTTTCTCTCTCTCGGGAAGCCACTTCTCCTACAATACATTTCTTTGCTAACATTTGTTACACGGGTTCAATGGCCTCTGTAGTTTAATATATCTCACTAATTTCTCCCTAGCCTCTCTTCCACCAATGGCTATGCTACATGACACGCTGTAAGACTGCAGCAAAGGTCATGCTGCTTCCCCTACCCAACAAAAGTCTTTGAATTCAGAAAATAGTTCATTTGTTACATTTACTTCTGCTTTTTGATGCAATAATTTTACTCTCATAGAGACTTCTTTTGATACAGCTCTCTAAGTAGCTGAAAAGATGCAACCTTTTTTGGAGCATTAACCACATTAACTCTGAATGGTTAACCACATTAAACTTATCTGAATCTGTTCCTCATTTGGACCACATCTCACCCTGTTTTGGTTTTGCTGCATTTATTCCCTTCTAGTGAAATGGGAAATTTCTGATCAACATCCAGGAACACTCACTCCTTCACTTGCCTTTCTTACTGTATTATCTCCCTTGCCTCGATCCATCACTTTTCAGTATTCCCCAGGAGCAAATCAAATGACACAGTAATGTTTTGTCTGCTTCAAAAGCAGTCATCTTATTTCTAGGAAAAGCATCTACCTGTCATGAAAAATAATCCATTACTCATCTCTTCAGCTGATGATGGATAGCTTCCCCCGTATACTCGACCTGAATGTGCTCCTTAGAAGACTGTCTCATCAGAGCTCCTCTTCTGAGCTGGTTGTCTTGGTTTTGCTGGCAAAGAGCAGACAACCATTAATAGGCTTTTTCACGTTTTTTCCCATCCCATTTACCATGCAATGCCACCTAGCTTCTTTTGTTTTGGACAGCATAGGATAACTTCCCTCAGGCAGGCCAATAAATATTGTCATATTTCTTGGTGTCATCCAGCTAGCTCCTTCCTCACTGACCACACACAGAATACCTTGTGCTACTTTGAGAGATTTCCAATGCTGCAGTCGCTGTCTATGGCTGGCACAATTAAACAATGCTTCCATTCCCTCATTGTTTGTTCGGATTTGCTGGGTTTGTTCTGCTTTTGCCCCTCTGACTGCTGATAACCCCTTGTGACTATCCCTTGTGCCACTAAGCTATTTCCCAGGCCACTGGAGGAGAGGCTATTATAACTGTGTCTTAAGCAGCCATATCAGCTAAGTTATTTCCTTTTGCTAATGAGGTGGGGTTTTTTTAATGTGCTCTGACAACTGGATAGAGTCTAAGAGCTCTAACTGCTCCAACTTCTGACATTCTTCAGAGACAATGGAAAGGGTAAATTACAGGATGGTAGAAGAGGACTCAGGAGATTTTGAGAGCTTAACCATAGACATGAAACGCAGTCACTTCCAGCTAGCTTTTTACAGGTGTTTCCCCATGTGCCATAGGGGACCTTCCTGCAGTGTCAACGGCAGCCCTAGAAAAAGGTGCAGGATAGCCCTCTACAGCGCCTACGCTGGAGGAGATACCTCTCTGCAGGGAATCACGGTGAAGTGGAAAGCGGTTGTGCACGCTAGCTTGAAGCTGTCACAATAAAGAAACTCACTTTGAAGCCTACAATTTCATATAGTATTTTGTAGAATGATAGATGGGAAAATGAAAAAATGAAAAAGCAAAGACAGGAAGAGAGGAGAGCATTCAGATTCTGGGGTAAAACATCAAGAGAAAGAGTGAAGGTGCGATTTATACTGCAGCAAAGTTATCTGAGGGTATTAGGCAACTTGGAATCGTGTCACTGTTATAAATTATGCAGAAATGCAAAGGAAACAAGGGGTTCTGCTAATGGGTTGGGAAGTGAAACTCTTGCTAAGAAAAAAAAATATCCCCACGTGCTACATACTCTGACTCTTGAACTGAAAACCCACGAGTCAGAATACTTGTTTGAAAAGCCATGTTCTGCCCGCTTGGTGTGCTGATATATACCTGTCTGTTTCCGGTATCATCATTCAGAATAATTTCTTCAGGGTAGAACTGTCTCTCCATTGACTGAAGAGTTGGTTTGGTTTATCTTTTGTGACAGGCAGGGGTCAGAGGACCATTCATAAAGCAAAAGCCACAAACCTTTGCTGATTCTGTTGTCTCACAGATTTCATTCTGCTACAGCTGGTGGCTGAGCATTTCTGCCTGGGATGGCGGAGGATCAGGAGCTGACTCAGCCACACAAAGCTCAACTCGAGCCCTCCCTTCAGCAGCGCACCAGCAACACATACCGCAGTGCAGAGCACTCTCAGGCCTTGCTCAGTGGCTTGGTATCTCTCCGAGACAGCAGCATCCTCTTCGATGTAGTTCTGGTAGTGGAAGAGAAACCTATTGAGGCTCATCGCATACTTCTAGCTGCATCCTGTGACTATTTCAGGTACACTTCAGTATGGCAGTAACAAGCATGTGTCTGAATGTTGCTCAAATCTGCGACATCCAAATCTTCTGTCTTGGCACACGGCTTCTGGATGTAAAATTAGACCCTTAAGATGGAGCTGAATGTGTTTCAAAAATACTAAGTATGGCTTTATTCATCTCTCTGTTATTTCTCTACAGAAATAAAGCTCTTGTTCCTGCACACTGAGCTTACCTCCACTAAATTCACTGCCTGTGGTACTTGGAGGTACATAAAGAGGAGAGACTATCCGAACAGGTGTCTTCTGCATAAATGCACTCTGGGTGGCTTTTGACATGTCCTTAGCGTTGTAAGACTTTGCCCATTGTGCTGATCATTTCGTAGCACACAGAAAGTCACTGGAAGTGGGTCGCTCCTCTGTTACACGCCTGTAGTGTGACTCACTGTCCATTAAATCAGGCACTCCCCTGGTCAATTCGACTAGCGGTTTCTTGAACTGACTTTATTGTCATAGAGCAAACAAACAAATCCCAAGGCAATCCAGACAAACTTCTAACTGGAGGGAGAACTGCTCTAGCTTAGAAAAAATTCCTGCAGTCCCAAGTTCCTCTGTTTTTCCTCCTCCCCCACACCCAGCGTATCTGCTTCTGCCCACTGGCTATCCATATGTACTGGGTCTGTATTTAAGTCCTTCAGCTGCGAACCATACCTTTCAGGTGGCCCCTGCGGTTTTCCTGCAGAACAAAGAGTATTCCTTTCTTAGGTCCTGAAGGCCTGTACTCTTTGTATCATTGGCTTCGAGAAGAGGTAATCCCATAAAAGTGTCTGGCTAGGTTTTTATCTTTCTGAATATTTTTTATGTTCCCAGGACAACATAAGATAAGCAAACTGAAAATAGCTTCAATGCAAATCTGCCATAGCATGTGCCATTGTCTTTTTTACAGAGGAATGTTTGCAGGAGGACTGAAAGAGATGGAACAAGAAGAAGTTCATATTCATGGCATCTCCTACAATGCAATGTGTAAAATCTTGAACTTCATTTACACTTCTGAGCTGGAACTCAGTGTGAACAGTGTACAGGAAACCTTAGCTGCAGCCTGTCAGCTTCAGGTGAGGTACTGGGAGATGTGACAAAAAAGAAGCAAGAAACAAAAGCAACGATGAAAGAAACAGAAAACGGGTATCTGGTTAGATGGAGGGTTAGGGGTGAATAAGAGCATGGGTCTGATAAGAAGAATTTCTTGGGGAAGCTGTATCCACTGGAACTAACTATATAAGGGGAGGAACAATGAATGAGTACGTGCACATCTCATTTGTGCCAATGGTTTTATTACTTATAAACATTTACCATTTCGTCTGGAGGACTATTTTATATAGTACTCACTTCCAGTGGTCTGCTTATGAAAGCTTCCCTGGAATAGAATACCTCTGGCCTATGGTAAAGGACAGGGCTTGCTGCTCAGAAATTGTTGTGCTGCTCAGGATCCTCCCCAGATTGAGTCCAGCAGCACATAACCTCCCCTGACCCCGTCACTACAGGAAATCCTACCACTATGGTTTCTGCATCAAGTGCAGAGTTCATGTGCCTTTAAGACGAGTTTTTTTTCTCTAATTTCCCCTGCAGCTAACTGCTGCACAAGGCTTTGGGACTAAATCTTAAACTTCCTGAGTGCTTGCTTTGGTTGATTTCTACACACTTACCACCACTTCGTTAGCAGAGGGCCTCTCGGACAGCAGTTAGTTCTTTATTTGCCAGTAGTCCCTCCTGCCAGATACAACTTCAAATTGTATTCAGGAGACAACACTAAATATTAATTTTCCTTTCACATGGCTTCCTGTGCTCTTGAGTGATGCAGATATATTTGTTACAGATACAGTCTCTGATACAGTATGTCTGCAGTGCTCTGAAAGAACGATTACGGAGTGACTGTAAACCTGGCTTTACCATGTCCTCCATGCCTTCCGTTTCCATGACTGCCTCCCAGGCAGCCCGCAGCTTGGTGCCGTGCTAACGAACCAGGCAGCCTGGCTGTCCGGTGTCCCATGTGTCTTGGAAGACATACTGCTGCCGCAGTTGAAGCCAAACTCGTAGGCTTGCAGTATAGTGTGGCTAGAAGATCTGTGTTATATTCACCTATGTGCCCATGTTGGGTTCTTTTTCTCTGGAGAAAGGTGAATTGGGCGCAAGTGAACATGGTGATCAGACTGTGAGGAGAGCAGTCGTCTTGTGGACAACTTTCTTACGGTCATCCCAGGCTTCTGTCACCCGTCCCTCGAGTGTGAGGCAAGTGGTGTCTGAAATGAAAAATATCTCTCTCTCTTGCAGATTCCAGAAGTCATTAAGTTCTGTTGTGATTTTCTCATGTCCTGGGTAGACGAAGAGAACATCCTTGACGTGTACAGACTAGCTGACCATTATGACTTGAGACATTTGAGTGATCAGCTGGACTCCTACATTTTGAAGAACTTTGCAGCTTTCTCAAGGACACAAGTGTATCGACAGCTACCTTTGCAGAAGGTCTACTCCCTTCTCAGCAGCAACCGTTTGGAGGTTAACTATGAGTTTGAAGTTTATGATGGGGCACTTTTTTACCATTATTCTCCAGAGCAACTGGAGACAGATCAGGTCTCCCTGATGGAGCCCCTTAAGCTACTTGAGACAGTTCGTTTTCCTCTGATGGAACCCCAGATCCTGCAAAGGCTTCATGACAAATTAAGTCCATGTCCTTTAAAAGATACAGTCGCAGATGCATTAATGTACCACAAGAATGAATGTCTTCAGCCAATGCTTCAGAGCTCCCAGACGCAGCTGAGATCAGAGTTCCAGTGTGTAGTGGGATTTGGAGGGATGCATTCTACTCCATCCATTGTTCTCAGTGATCAAGCCAAGTATCTGAACCCCTTGCTGGGAGAGTGGAGGCACTTTACAGCTGCGCTAGCCCCTAGAATGTCCAACCAAGGGATTGCTGTTCTCAATAATTTTGTGTATTTAATTGGCGGAGACAACAATGTAAGTGGTTTTCGAGCAGAGTCAAGGTGTTGGAGGTAAGATAAGGATAATCCTGCTATTATTTTTATTGCCACCCTGTTGCCCACCTCTGAGTCAGCAAGCCAGTAGCGCAGTCTGTACGCTTGCTAGCCGAAAGATTAGGGACTGAGCAGGGGCCTCACTGAAAGAAAACACAAGAAATAAAGACATGAGCCTCATAGTAACAGGAAGCTTCCAGCAGCACTTATAGGACACAGCCAAGCCTGAAAGGGTAGAAACAGCTAGTCATTCAGGAGTATTGCCTGTACTACTTTCTGCCTTGTTGGAGGGGGGAAGTATTAAAGGTGTGGGAAGCAGTAATGAACCTAGAACCCAAGATTGCCTAGATGCTCTTGAACTAGGATTTTCTAGAAGCTCTCTGTGTGTAGTTTTGGTCCCACTACAAAGGGATTTAGCTACCAAAAAGTGTTTTTAAATAAAATGCTATTACTGGTTGATTTTCAAGAATTTGTGTGCACAATAGCAGCATTCCAGGGTCCTCTTACATTCTTCTGTGCCAGGGAAAAGCACAGGAGGAAGGATCAGATTTAGACCTTCATGCCCATTACATTGCAAAAACAGATATAAACCCTTTTGTCTCTATATTGTGGTAATTTTTACTAGCTTTAGCGGAGTTGCCCTTATTTTATGGCATGCGTAGTTTCACTTCACAACCAGTGTTCTCTGTAACTAAAATTTCCAGACCAGATCGATATTTTGACCTGAAAGGGAATCACGAGGTTCGCTTTGAGCAGCAGATACTTGGGGAAAAGAACGAAAGAACCCAGCACGTGTTTATGCCCTTCTTGGCCTCTCGAAGATCCAGATTCAGTCTTTGTGCTATTTTTAGACTGTTTTACCTTGTAGAATGGCTTTGTGCAAGCAGAGATTTTGATATATAACCTGACAGCGGTGTGTAAGATAATGGAAAACCTAGGCTTTTATAGCACGATTACGTCAGCTAAAATACATCTTCTAAAAATAGAATAAAACAACTTTGCTAATAATAAAATGCTGACAAGGCCAAATTTCACTCCACTCACAGCTGAGCTCAATTTCAGCCAAAGACAGTACAGTAACCCACATCTGTGGTGCTGTCTGGTATTCCAGCAATGATTCTGTGGCTGTATGAATAACTCTCTTTGATCCCATTCTTTTTCAAGGTATGACCCCCGACACAACAAATGGTTCCAGATCCAGTCCCTACAGCAAGAGCATGCTGACCTCAGTGTTTGTGTTGTGGACAACTATATATACGCTGTCGCAGGCCGAGATTACCATGAAGACCTGAGGGAAGTGGAGAGGTATGACCCTAAAAGCAACACTTGGGAATATGTGACACCTCTGAAGAAGGAGGTAAGGAGTGCATTAGCCACACACACTACTATAGCTCCCCAATTTGCGATTTAATCTTTTTAGATGCTTTTCTCGTGTAGCTTTAAATTTGCTGATATTCAGATGGAAAACAGTAGCCTCTGTATATGGGATAAACGAATATCAAGAAAGGAGAATAATTATATATGTAAATTACATTTTGAGGTTAAATGCTTGTTTTTCCTGTTTTCTTTCTGCACCTTTATTGTGATAATCCTTAAAACCATTTAAAATGGAACACACAACCTCGGGGAACCGGAAGTTCCCATTCCTCCTGTGCAGGTAAACTATGAGCCACAGTAATACAAGCTTCTCACTTACAGTCCTGACAACATGCTTTACTCCTGATCAGAAGAGATATTGCCCCAGTAAGAAGGTACAGCAGTTTCTATAGACTGCTTAGTTCCCGGACACAGCACTGAGATTGGGTAACAAGTTCCGGTGACAATAGCTTATGTGATGCAGAATCACATCTCAGTCAGCTAACGTAAGACCATTACTCATGTGAAATACGTGAGTGAATAGCTATCTTTTGTCATGACTACCATTTATCCTTCTAGAACAGCAATTGCCAAACTAGCAGTCGTGACCCCAGGAACCAGGAAATGGTGTAGTGACGGGGGAATTGGGGTTATGAGTGGAAAAGTTTGTTCTATTATTGCTAAAAAAGGCAAGAATTTCCATTTTCAGGTTAAAAGTGTTGCAAAGGAGGAAGATAAATACAAACAACTGCTTGATGAATCTTGGTTAGGGAAGAAAACTAAAATCCTGAGTTATCTTTCAAGAAACTATGCTGATTTCTACTACACCCTTTAAAAGCTCACACCTTGAAAATATAAATACATATATATTATTAAATACATAGATAAAATTATATGTATATAATATTAAATATAAATATATAAATATTACTGCCGTTTTACAAAAGGGATGCAGAGGCAGAAGAGGATAAACAGCTTGCATGAGGTCACAAATATGTGTGAATGCTGAGAATATAAAAAGCCTTAAGGTCCAACTGAGTGCTACTAAGTAGGATATCTCGCGTTCCTGATAACACTGCTAGTATAAAAAAAAGTCCAACAGAAAGGCTTCCAAGTAGACTAGGGAGAGAAGCAATAGCATGAATGATCTTCTAGTCAAGGAAAAATAAAGAATGAGAACCCACTGCAGTTCTGGAAGTTTCAGAAATTCTCGTGTATTTCATTCAGAAATTCACACTTACAGCATGATCACCTAGCAAGGAATTGTCTATAAGAAAATCCTTCCAGGTGTTGATAGCTGCATAACTCATGGAGAATGTCACTCGCTTCATGCCTATTCCATACTTTGAAACTGGGAGAATACATAAATCCAGGCCTCACGCTCTTGCTTTCCCATGTGGTGGTACAGGTGTATGCCCATGCTGGAGCAGCACTGGATGGGAAGATGTATATTACTTGTGGGAGGAGAGGAGAAGACTATTTGAAGGAGCTGCAGTGTTACGACCCAAAGACTGACCGCTGGGACGTTTTAGCAGATGGTCCAGTGAGACGTGCTTGGCATGGCATGGCTGCGCTGCTAGGAAAGCTCTATGTCATTGGGGGAAGCAACAATGATTCTGGCTACAGAAGGGACGTTCACCAGGTGAGAGCATGTCGTACCTGCGTCTGTCTTGGAAGAGTCTGTCTCTTACGGATGCCTGCACTCTGATGTAATGCCTTTCTCCTACTAAGTATGCAAACAAAACTGTCTGCCCAGCAACAGCTACTGCACTAGCTCTCCCCCACTCAACTGCAGAACTTGCAATGATTTATTTACTGCTGTGTCTTGAACGCATTGTCTAACCCACAAAGCATTAAAGCTCTACCACTTGGAATTCTTATCAATTTAAAAACACCTTTGATGGATAACATTCATTAGCATGCACATACCCGATAAGTAGCACATCAATTAAATTTACTTTACGTTGTTTTCTCACGTGCATTTTTTTCTAAGTCGAGGACTTTTGAATTACCAATGTGTAATGTTAAGGATATGTTGGATGGCAACTGTATAATGCAATTAAACGTACAGTACCTGATGATGCGTGATGGCTGGAGAGAATTCTCTTGAGTCTTATTCCAGCTTCTAGAAGTGCTAGAGACATGAAAAGGAGACACAAAAAGTAACTGCTCTTATAAAGCCAACGAAGATGACAGAATTAAATCTAGCTGCAAAGTGTATCTGAATGATAAAAAGGTGCTTACAAATACAAGCAGTTAGCCAAGTAGGTACCCAATGAAGTCTAAAACTTCCCAACATATGGTGCAGGCAGCTTAGCAGATTTGTCATATTTGTCTGTTCACGCACATTTTTTCCTAATGCAAACAGATGCATTATGTCTGAGCTTACATCAGCATGTATCCCCATCTCTTTCACTTTTGTATACATTTTTCAAATGACATACAGCTGTTACTCCAGCAGCAGGGCCAGAAGCTGTGATTCAAAGCTATATGGCAACTATGCACAGTTTTCTGCCGAGTACTGCACTTCTGCTACACAGTGAAATGCTCTCTCCGTTATCAACACCCTGTCAAAAGACTGATGATGCTGCACGGCTTCCTGAATAGTCTGCCATATGGCCAGGCTCCGTCACTAAGATACACGTTCCATTTTGGCTAATGCCTTTCTTTTTTTCACAGGTTGCCTGCTACAGGCCAAGCACTGATCAGTGGACAAATGTATGTCCGCTTCCTGCAGGGCACGGAGAGCCAGGCATTGCGGTCTTAGACAACAGGATCTACGTCTTGGGAGGCAGATCCCACAACAGAGGAATCCGCATGGACTATGTCCACATTTACGATGCAGAGAGAGACTGTTGGGAGGAAGGACCCCAGCTGGAGGATGATATTTCTGGGATGGCTGCCTGCGTCCTCACTTTGCCCAGGGCTATTTTAATGGAAACAGAGAAATGGTTCTCGGAATGGCATGCAGACCGCATGAAGTATCACCTTGACTTTCCATCAGAAGTTATGAGCGTATCAGACTGGGAGGAATTTGACAATTCAAGTGAAGATTAGAAAACTTTAATATTTATTTTTTGCCAGTGGATGAGGAAATTAAGGCTTGGGGAAAATACTTAAGAGATTTTATATGCCTTTCTTATATACATAAATCAGTATTTAAAGGTTTGAAAAATAAGTGTTCTGCACAAAATGCCATTCACAGTCAATATCTGCCCATCTGCACGTGTTCTGCACAAAACGCCCCTTACAGTCAGCATCTGCCCACCTGCCGGACAGCAGCATTTTTAAAGTAACCACAGAACTGCCATTTTCCCCCAGTTAAAGTATGGAGGTTCTTTTGCTTTGAAGGAGACTCTTCTCAACCTTCAGCATGGACAGAAAAAAAGGCACAGAAGGCTCAGCTCGACTAGCTTCTTTCCTTCCAGCTTTTAGCTTGAAATAGCTTTTTGAGATTTTTTTTTTCCCTTTTCTTTTTGGTAATAAAACTTCCTAGCCAGCTTAACACAGGAAGGTAACACCGAGTGTCTCCCTCCTGTGCCAGGTGTCAGACAGCTTGATTGGTTTTTCAGCAAGATTGAACATACAGAAGCAGGAACAGGAGCAAGAAAGTCTGAACCTTCAGCTCATCTGGGCATGCAGCCATCTTTGTAACTGGGTTAGAGCCTGTGAACTGACACCCACTCCTGAACTTCTACACTGCAAGTTCTGTCAACACAGTGGAAAGAAGATTTCTAGAAAAAACTCTCTGTACAGAGTATAACAATCTCATCGTTCAACTGTCAGGCACATTTGTTCACAAGCATAAATTAATAAATCCTTGTCAGAACTTTGTTCTTTTTAACTGCTGTCTCAGTTTTATTAACCATGACGTGGAGTCTGAAAGTTTGCGAGCTTCGTTAGATCCTATAGGTAGTACTACATTAGTATCAGTGAAGTTACACCAGCTTGGGAGATGGGCAATTTTTTTCATTCTTTTATTATATGCTTTAGAAGAGGATAAAGGGAGCAGAGATGATTGGTTTGCCAAGAAAAAAAGTAATAGGGAGATAACTAGAGGTATCAAAGATTACACCGGTCCAAGACCCTGTAGTAGCTGAACTAATGCCACAAGCATAATACAGAATTACTACAGCTCAGAAAGATAAGGCATAGTTAATCCTTCCTTCATGAGGCCTTAAAATAATTGGCTTCTGACCACCATCTTCCTTCACATTAGTTTAGAAGCTGATTTAAAGTGTGAACCAGTGTGATACCTGAATAGTATGGGATCCTTCCTCTTGGAGGGGCGGGAAGCAATTAGTGCCACCAGAAAATCAGGAAAAACTACCACAAGCTTTTTTATCTTGTAGCAATGAGGTTGAAGAAGGGCAAAACCAAAGTGACAATCAGAATGATATGATACTAGTCAAGTATCATCGCATCATGCCGAATACTGCACATGGACGTGCTACTTCAGAGAAATGAAAGTTGTTTCTGGATATTACCATTACTTAGGGCTATTTTGTCTATGGAAACAAAGATGACTTCAAAATGGACCTAGATGACTCTACATTAGTAGACTGGGCTTCTGGAAAAGATGCAAGAGTATTTGCACCCTTCTTTTAATAAGCTCAACAGCTTTTTCTTGGTAAGAGGGGCATCTGTTGGATTTTTTTCTGCAGCACTGTCAGTTTTCACCTCAATCTCTGAACCTTTGCCAACTGGCAAATAAAACAAAAGACCTGGTAACTGCAGGAAACCCTGATTATGAGCTTCTTCAGAAAATCGGGTTTTGGTAACGAACTCTGAACTGCACATGGAGTCTGGAAATAGAGACAGACCAGTGATACCCTATGTCATTTAGCCTCTTTCACGATACAAAAAAGTAATCATTCTTTGTCTAGCTTCTTTTCCTTTTCCTATGTGTACCACTAGAGGGTATTACTTACTATTACAAATAACCAAGCTGATAGGCTAATTCTTAGATTACATAGGAGAATATAAGACGTTCATGAGTAATTATTAAGCTAAAGAAACATCTTGAGAAAACTCAAGGGTTGGTTTTTTTTTCCAGCTTCTACCCTATCACTCCTTCTGTGTTTGAATACTAATTTTTAGATAGGCAGATAATCCATTTTTCCATTTATCAGTATATGCAATTTTGTGATCGCATTATTTATTAACCGTTGCAGTTGGAGGCTGTGCAAAGCAAATCAGTATAAGGCTTAGAATGCAGTTACAAGGAAGCTACTTTTCCTTCAAGCAGATCATCTACCTTAGAGTGAAGTGCTGCATTATTTTTTCTGGTTTTTTTTAGTTACTGGTATAATACCCCTAAATTACATGAAATACCTAAGGGCAGGTATTATGTATTTGGATTTGATAACAACAAAGCCTCTGATGCTTTCACTCCCCAAATTTCTTTTCATCTGAGCATAATGTGACTGTTGAAAGTCATGGTACGCACTATCTTACTTGCGTGTATTTTGTTTAGGCAAAAAACCACGGAGTTTAGCTTAGTTCACACCACCCTAATCATTTAGCAGTAGCTCATTTTAGTCCAGCATGTACCTTTTCAAACTAACACATAGGCTAAACAATAGTAAAATTGCTTTGCTTTAATATCGGCAATTTTATCTAACTCGGCAGATATAAAGCACTTTGTTCTTCTTGTTTACTACAGTTACCTAGATGAAGAAATTGCAGGAGAGATTACAGATTGATACGCAGAGCTATAATTACTATTGATCGGTTTTCCCATCAAGAATGATGCTTCAGGAACGTGGCCTGCAAGAGCCCACTTAAACTTTGCGTTATCTCAAGAAAAACAGCTCTCTTCCAGAACTGAGTGATCAAAATACCAGCACTTAAACTGCTGATACGTTAGGAAGTCCAGAAGAATAATAACTAGGTTTCTTGATGATCTATTTTCCTATTTCCTGCCAGCACAGAGGTAAAGCTGTATAGGCATATTTGCTAGATTTGTAATTAGTGGACTTGTATCCTGAAGTATTTCAGGCTTCCACATTTGGAGAAGTGATTGGGATTGCTTCAGTTTGTTTCATAACTGCTTTCACTACTGTATTTCTTCTCCAGCTGTCCCTCCAAATCCAACATATCCTTTCCCATTTCCTCATGGTTTAAATTAGGGTCGTTAACATTGCATTGGAAGCAAACCCAGCACTTGATTTGAAACAAATAAGGATTCTCATTCTATACCCTGGACAGAAATTTACTTCTCCTTACTTAGAGACCAGCCACATGTACAATTTATCTGGCATTCAGCCCAACGGATGGGGTCAGAAGCTTCTGGCAAAAGGAAGAAGGAGCAGCTGGGCGCAGGGAAGGAGGGACGGGACTTTCTCAAGGGAATATTCTGCCAACTGAGTTTTTATGTCATCAGCAGCTGATGCACTTTAAGAGCTCCCCACTGCCTCAGTTGTGCTACAACTATTTGGCCATGCCCTGAGGGTGGAAACTGCCAACAGGTAAGACAAAGAGCATAGATGTTTTTATGTGTAATAAAAATGTAAAGTGCTACCATATATTTATCCGTTCTTCCTAAACAAATGCAGTTGTAGGGATGTAATACACCCGAGATGATTGTAGTCCAGGAAGCTGAAGCCCAGTCTTGTCAGATAACATTAATGATCTTGAACAAGTCGCCTTTTTCTCACATGTAAGTAGAACGTGGGATCTTTTACCTAGAAGATCTGGCCTAGTTCAGCCACAGTTATTGAAACTGAGGGGGGGAATTACTTGAAGGATGCACACAGCCTGCATGAATACAAGTTCAGAACAGCAAATTGTGGTAGTTCCTCCCAAACTGAAAACCTCTCCGTGCCTTAGAGTCCTCTCTGGATGGGAAGGTGGGTGTGCTGGTCCTCCGGCATCAGTCCGGCCCTGTGCAGTACTGCACAAAGACTGGTTTACAATTAAATACTATTTATTCCTGACATGTTTCAACTCTTTTGAGATTTTAGTATTATCCATACGAAATGGAGGCAAAATAACTATGTATTTGACCTACTACATTTGATTTTTATTATAATGAAAATTGTAATTCAATAAAATGCAGCAATAGGAGTTTTTATTTCCTTTTTATATACTATGTGTTACTAATTCTGCTGCTAACTTGTGGCTTTTGTAATTATTTTTAAACACTATTTAGCATGTTATTGCAAGTCCAAGTACTATCTTTTAATCTATGTTTTGGCCATGGCCAAACAGAAAATGATCCAAACCTGTTCAAAGGACAGAAGAAAACATAATAAGCTTCATAATCTATTGTAGCCTATCTACGCGTGTTTAAAACTGACTCTCATTGGCAAATACAAGCACTTAGACCAGGAGGAATGGATCAAAAGTATAGCTACAAAGTAAGCTTCTCTAGCAATGGACAAATATTTTTGCATAGATGTGAATTTTCAGAGGGTATGATTGATCTCTGGGTCTCCCGCTCGGCTACTGTTGCTGTACATGACTAACAGCTGCTGTTGTCCGCCCAGGAGATGGCTGTATTTCAGCGGCTGGTAAAGTGATACCTGTACGTGCATTCAGGGCCTGCTTTTAGATCCTTTCGTGTCAGTGATGAGACTTTCCTGGATGATTCTGTCTAAAGCATAAGAACGACACTGGATGAGTCCTCCATTTTAGAAGATTTGAACTCTGCTAAATCTCTAGACACAGCCCATACGTCCCAATCCAAACACCTCAGCTGGCACTAGTTGTCAATGTAGGGAAAAAACAAAAGAGAAAAAATAACCATGTTGTGACTGAGCTTTCAGAAAAGGCAGAGCATGAAAGAAAGACAGGGAAGCTGGAATAAGACTGCACAACGGTCCAGTCAGGCACTTCAAGACAGTCATCTTAGATCTGTTTCTCCATTTTAAATGTTTTTTGCTTTCAGGTGCCGCTTCGTTTCACATTGCCAGCCCCAAAGCACAACGAAAAAACAAAATCAAAAGCACAAATTAAACAAAGTCACCAGACTGAGCTAAACTCACGCTATTTGCAAAGGTTCCTAGCACGTCTGGGGGATCAGTGCCGCCGCTCCGCCGCGGCCTCGCCTCCCGCGGCTGGCGATGCCGGCCGCCGCTGCCAGCGCTCGCCGGGCCGCGCCGCGGCCCGAGCCACCAGGCGCCAGCCTCCCCACGAGATCCCCTATGGAATCCCCTATGGAATCCCCCATGAGATCCCCTATGAGATCCCCTCTGAAGCGCAAACGGCTCCTGCCGCGCCGGCGCCTGCCCCGAGGCCGGCCGAGCCCCCCCCGGCGCCTCCTTCCTCTCGGCGGCAGCGCCCGCCATCTGCGGACAGGGCGGCAGCGCCGCCCCTCAGAGCGCGTAGGAAGCCACCCCGAGATCAGAGGCGACTGTCGCAGTGCGCCGTTTTGTTCCTTAATAATCGACTGATAGAAACAACAAAACCTCGGGGGAGACGACCTCTGCCTGCAGGCCGCCCGCGGTCAGGGTGCCTGGCTGCGGGGCGTCCCGCCGAGCTCGGGTGCGGAGAGGGGAGGGAGGCCCCCGGCGGCCCGGGGCAGGGCAGGGGGAACCCTGGAGGGCGGGAGGGGAGCCTCGGGGCTGGGCAGCACCGAGGAGGGAGGACGTGCTGAGAGCCATGGGAGAGGCGGCGGTACGATGGCTTCGGCCCCGGGACCGGGCAGTTTCTGTGGTAAAGCGCGCCCGCAGCCCGCCAGGGCGGGGAGGGGAGGGCGGCCCCGCTCCCCGGGGCGCCGCGGGCTCCCGCACCCCGCCTGCCTCCGCACGGCGCCGGGGCCGCTCCCGCTCACTCACCCCCCGAGCGGGCAGGCGCTGGGGCGGGCCTGAGCGACTCCAGCCGGGAGGGACCGGGGAAGGGGAGGGCGCTCCCTCCCCCGGGGCGCCGGGACGGGGCACCGCCGCCGCCCTCCCCCGCCGCGGCGCGCCTGCGCGGGGCGGTGTCTCGGGAGCGCTCCTGCCGCCCGGCGCCGCCGCCATTTTGGTGCTCGGCTCCGAGAGGGGAGGGAACCGATAGGAGAGCCCGGGAGCACGGCGCTTCTGCCTCCCCCGCCCCACCCCCGGCGCTGGGGCACCGTAGCGGGCTGCCCTCGCCACCTTCCCGGGCCGCCGGTCCTTGTCAGCCGCCGCCGCTCCTCGCCACCCGCCCAGCCGGGCCCGCCGCAGGCCTGAGAGGCGGGAAGGATGCCCTGCACACCCCGCCGCTGAGGGAGACTCGGGGGCCCTGACCGCCGCGTCCGGCCGGCCCCACCCCAGCCGCTCCTCGGTCCTTCGTCCAGAGGCACGGAGCTTCCTTCGCCCTTCTCCCCCTTTCCCTGGGCTTCCTCTCCTCTGGGCCGGGCACCAGCCGCTTCCTCCTAGCCCCCAGCCCGCTCCGCCTCCCGGGCCTCCTTGCCCAGGCCTTCCCTTCTCCGGGTCTCTTCCTCCGCCCGGGCCTTCGGGCTCCTCACCTTCCTCCCCGCTCCCTTCCCCTTCCCCGCCCGGAGCCATGTCCTCCGCCGCTCGTTTCGATTCCTCGGACCGCTCCAGCTGGTACGTGGGCCCGGTGTCCCGGGCGGAGGCGCAGACGCGGTTGCAGGGGCAGCGGCACGGCATGTTCCTGGTGCGGGACTCCTCCACCTGCCCGGGGGACTACGTCCTCTCGGTGTCCGAGAACTCCCGCGTTTCCCACTACATCATCAACTCCCTGCCCAACCGCCGCTTTAAGATCGGCGACCAGGAGTTCGAGCACCTGCCCGCCCTGCTGGAGTTCTACAAGATCCACTACCTGGACACCACCACCCTCATCGAGCCTGCGCCCAGGTGAGTGCTGCCCTCCCCGCTCCGGGTGGCGGGGGTCCTGCTCCACCCCGCACCCCCGGGGTCTCGACTCTGGACGCAGGGCCACGCCATCCGCGCTACGGAAACCTCTCTTGGCGGCCCTCGCTCGAAGCTGTTTCTAGCAGCAGTGCTCGGTGACCATTACGGGTTGCTCTTTCAGTCAAGTCATCCATAAAATGCACGGGGCCTGTCCTTACAGCGCACGTAGGCATACGTAAAGGTACCGTGTACATCTCTACCACTGGCTATAATTGCCTTGCAAGAGGGTGTGGCCGTGCTTTGTGTCAACCTTTTCCACTGGCATTGTCCTTCTCTTCCTAGGGTGGTTGAGAAGCTGGTTCGCAAGTGTTAGTGATTGAAGCGCAGCCCTGAGCTCAAGTTGCTGTCTGCCCCTGCACCCACACCGATTACGATAGAACAGGCCTTTATGTGATTAGACTGCTTCACCCTGCTAAATCAGCTTTAATACATTCTAGGACAGCATTTCCCGAACTTCTAGAGTGGCATTTCCACCCCCCAAAAATGGAAAACATTTATTTCTCACAGTTTGGTTATGTCACTGTTTATCTATATCTGCATACTGCGTGTACTACACTGAGAAATGCTATTCTAGGAGGATGGGAAAATGTGACTTGGCTATGAGCTCATTCTTTGTCCTGTTCCCAACGCGGGACGTACCTGCAACTCACATCAGTAAACTGCTTATCAAGAACTCTAGAACGTATTCCTTATTTTTAATTAATAAAGCCTTTCCCAGTATCTTATTTCAAAGCTTTTGGGCCTCCTGGATAGAATGAAGTGAAATAAAAGTTAGAAAAGTAGTGACACATTAAAAAAAGAAATTCAAATTGGTTTGCTTCTAAATTCTGCAGTTTAAAATCTTGCTATGTTTTGCAGATTAGCAAGTTATAGAATAACTTTGAGGTTTATAGTCACAATTTAACCTTGGCATAGGCCAGCTCTTAATGACAATCAGTAACTTGTCAAAGGTTGACAATCACTTGTCAAGTTGGAAAAGTCAAGTGGTCAAAAAAAGCCTTTCTGTAGAGCTGTCAGGTGATGGGAGGGATGTGACTGCACTAGCTTCAAGAGCTCTTAAAGCTGCTGCAATTTTTCTGGGTAGTGATTGTGCTGTGGCTAGAGAGATGGGTAGGTTGCGAGGGGAAAAAGAGTCACTTTCAGCATTGCAGGAACGCTTAAATGGAGCCGCCCAGTGTTACGTGCATGCTTAAACTTGGGACAGTTGGGAGGGGGAAAAAAGTCTACAGTGAAGCAATCTTTATGCTTATCTCAGTTCTCCTTAGCCTGGATGCTGTCATGCCTTTCTGGATGTAAAAACTTGTTCTTAATCATCGGTGGCAGAGACTGACTTGGCTTTCTCAAAACACTTGAAAACTTAGCTGATTCCACTTGCTTACTTGGTATTTGTTAGGAGTCTTGTGTGAAACGTTTTATGAACATTTTAGTAGCACCTTATTTTCAGGGTTTTGATTGCATATTGTTCTCTCAGCGTGCAGAGACAGATGGGACCTAGCCTACTGCGAACTGACGAGCTTTTTTTATAAAGCAGCAAATGGGATTGCCTAGGTGTTTTTCCTTAGCATGATTTTTGTTCTAAACTCTTTTAGAAAAATCAATGACATGGTTGATGGTTTGAAATTCTGTTTGAAGGAGACTTCCTGCTGCAGTAGGGAGGATGAGAGGTAGCATTTCTGGTTTGTTTTTCAAATCTATTTTTAGTTAATGGACTAGATTTAGAATAGGGGTGAACAGGTATGTGCTTCAGAACTGTTATTGCTAATTCTTATTTTTGTAGCATTTTCAGGGAACTTTGCACTCATGTGCTTGTGCTTTTGAAGGCTGTTGATTCTTTTAATTTCATAATGTACAGCATGAAGGGGTGGTTTTCGTGGTAGGATTAAGTAGTTTGTTGCATATAGCCATACAATGCTTTTAGCTCTTGGAGATGACATTTTAAACTTGTAAAACAGTTGAAAACTGACTGTTTTAAGCTTTCTGTTTGTTCTGTGTCAATAGTGAGCTCTGACCATCATTGCAGATGTTCTGAGCTCTTGCTTATGCAGAGTGACTGCTCTCTAAAGGGTTCCCTCTATCCCTCAGCTTTGGCTGCAGCAGGGTGTCTTAAAGCAGCATATATCTTCCTGTTCGGGGCTTCTGGCTTATCTTGCCAAAATCGTAGGGACTGGACTTCCATCTTATTTTGCAAGTAGCAAAAGAGAATTGAAGTAGGCTAGTGACATGCATTCTTGCTATCGTAGCTTAGGTAATAAGTATCTGCTCTGGCCTAAATGCGTTAAGATTTCTGACAGCTGCTTTGAATAAAATGTGTAAGATTTATGATAAAAATAGATTGCAGTGAAAATAGTCTAATTTGATGAACAATCTTATATATTATCACAGACAATAAAGTGACTGTATTGAACAGATGATGGGCATAGTAATAAACAATGATGTGAATAAATTAAAGGTAATATTATGGTTAATAAGGCAAAGGAATATTTCTAGATGGTTAGCTTTTTCATTTCTTACTCCATTCTTAGCAGCGGATGCAAGTATTTCATATTGTCTTTCATGAAGATGTCACTTTTAGTTTATTAGGTATTTAAATATGCAGTAAAGATAAGTACTTTGAAAGTAATAATTTTTCTGTTGTAACAACCCTTTGAGAGTTGAAGTTCTAAAAATAAGATTAGGGAGCTTAATTCCATATTACTTTCCAGACAAGAGGGGAAAAGTGTTGTCTCCTAAAAACACAGGATCTGCCTCTCTTTTCTTAAAGAAAAGAGTTTTCAAGTATAAACATGACTGGCTGTCCCCGTAATTCTGCGTGTAAGTAGTAGGATTCGGTTAGAAAGGTGCTGTAGTACCAATCAGAAAGACAGCATTGGACGTCTAGCTTTGAGTTAGAAAACTGTGTTTATCATACCCTCCTCTTTCGTTCCCTTTTCCCCACTACGCTCCCTCAAGTCTAGCATTTAGAGTTACTAAATTCTTTAGAAGTGGATGCTGCAGTTAAAAGTGTAGATGAGCTGAAGAGGATTATTTAGCTCTCCAAGAGCCCCTCCACCCCAAGTCACCCAAATAATTTTCATTTGTTTTTATGTATCATGACTCTCATAACTTAAGCTATAGAATTAATTTTATTCTACCCTAAGATCCTCACAACAATCCAAAACAGGTGGATGAAGATTTTGCATTACTTCTCCCAATTTTCTGCATCCGTGATAGGCTTTCTTTTGTTGGGTTTCTGGGGAAGCTAATTTGGGTATTTAAGTAATTGCTTGAGAGCATGAGTTACTCATGAAATGCCCCACAGTGCTACCAAGCTAATACTTTTGTTACAAAGCTGAATAAGTAATTCTCCTCTAATTGGTGTTTCTACTGTAAAACTGGTACTTAACTTTGTTACTGGAAATATAAACCAATAGCTATCGCTTATACCAAATCTTCTTTAAACTCAGGTATCCAAGTCCACCCATGGGATCTGGAAATGCCCCTGCTATGTCCACTGCAGAAGAAAACGTGGAGTATGTTCGGACTCTCTATGACTTTCCTGGCAATGATGCTGAGGATCTTCCATTTAAAAAGGGCGAGATACTGGTAATTGTAGAGAAGCCAGAAGAACAGTGGTGGAGCGCCAGAAACAAGGATGGTCGGATTGGGATGATTCCTGTTCCTTATGTAGAAAAGCTAGTCAGGTCTTCTCATGGGAAGCATGGAAACAGGAATTCCAACAGTTACGGTATTCCAGAACCTGCCCATGCTTATGCTCAGCCTCAAACCGCAAGTCCCCTTCCCTCCGTATCCAGTACACCTGGAGCAGTGATCAATCCTCTGCCATCAACACAGAATGGACCAGTCTATGCCAAAGCTATCCAAAAGAGAGTACCCTGTGCTTACGACAAGACTGCGCTGGCATTAGAGGTAAGTTTTTCCTCTGAAGTCATACGTTTTCCATTGTTTTGTAAAATAAGAAACTACACATTGTTAGTGGCAAAGCTGGTGCGGATGACTTCATATGGAGATAACTATGTCAAGGGACTGAGAAGGAATTAGGTTACATTCTGAAGAAAGATCTACAAAAATTGCTTCATCTATACCACTTCCTTTGAGAAAAGTCACCAAGTTGCTTCAGGACCTCTATTTACCCTCTCTTCTTGCCCGTTCAACAGTGCAGATATGTTAGAAGGGTAGTGGAGTGTATACATCCTGCTGTGGAAGTAAGTGCTAGTGAGAGGATGGATGACTTTGCTTCTCCACCTAATCTTGGGGAGGGAAAGAGACATTTCATTAATCATTGCAGTATCCCAGGTTGAAAACTGGCAGTAGCATCCTTCAGAGAAAGGTAAGTATTGCCGATAAACATAGTCTTTCTGATCCTCAACTGTAGTATGAGATGCACTTGATTATCTAGGTAGAAATATGTTGGAAGTACTCTACTCCCTTTTGTTTTCAAAAGTGGAGTTTGAGAAACCTTAAGACCTAAATTGGGGGCAAGGGAGTTAGATGAAAGGCTGTGGTGTAACCTCTAAACTTGTGTTGAACCTTTAGTAAGTTCCTGTACTTGCCAAAGTATTTTTTATTTTATTTTTATTAGGGATGTCTTTAAGACTTTAGAGCTTTATTCTTTAAATGGTAAAGAATTCATGTTACAATTCTAGTTTAACTGGCATAAATGATGGATTGGAAGAAGTTTTTAAAGCTCTATCCAGAACACTGAGACTGTTACATTTAGAGTATACTGAAGGCTAGTTAACCCATAGTTCAGAGATGTCTCACCTGGAAAAAGTGCTAATCTCAAAGATGAGATTTGAGTGTGCTACAGTACTTCAAGGAGCAAACGCAAGGAAACGAGCAAAGGAAGCAACAGCATTTTAGCAAGTAAAATAATAGTGGTTTTAAAAACACTTTTGAACTTTTCCTGTTGCTTTTGCTCAGTTACATTGCAAGTTGAAGCTGTTACCTATAGCTGATGCTTTTGACTGAAATTTGAAAGGTTATTTTTGTGACTTCCAGTTTTTCATAATAGTTGCCCTAAGTGGTTTTCCTCCTGTATTTGCAAAACATCTACAGGTGATTGCTCTTAGAGGATTAAAAATTAAATATGAATCACTGGATTTTCCTTGGGTCCTATGAAATCTAGCAGCTTGTTATTTGTGAACAGTGTGTGAAAATTATCATAGAGCAAAGTGTAAATTCACTGCCAGCTGCACTGTACAGAAGATCCCTGCCAAAACTACTCACGCTTCTGAAAACAAAGCAAGACAAGCAATTGATTCTGTTATGTTATCAGTGTGTCATGGAATTACTTCAGGGAACTTGCTTTGCTGCAGGGTAGCAGAACCGCTTGGAAGGATGGCCCTCAAATAGATTTTTTTTGACTTGCTCTTTAGTGACCTGGTTAATTCCATCATTTTAGCTACTCTAGGACACCAGTAGGTTTAACTCTCTGACCAACATGTAGGTTTGAATTGTTTTGAACCTTGAAATTGCTGAATTTCTGTTGGAGAGATTCTTCTCTTCCACTGAATTCTAATCACTTATTGCCTCGTGTCTTTGTGTCTTCCACCACTGGCACGTTTTGTCTTCCTATGTAGCCTGTTCTCTTTGCAAGTGCACCTTAGCCACGCTGTGGCTTCTCAAGAGGCTTCAGAAGTAGAATTCTGGGAACTGATCTACATTTTCATTACAACCAGTGATTATAGCTTCTCCATATCTATCCATGCATAGGGAACTTTAGCAACCTTATTATAGCAATATTTTTTTTGTCGCATGTACTACTCAAAGAAAAAAAATGCAACTTCTTTTCATGATCTTCCTTCAGATTGCCTAACACCTGCTGGGCCCTGATGATGTATTTAGTCCCAACCTTGTCCGGGCTCTACATATCACTAAATAATCTTGACCATTTGAAGCTTCTATTTTGTAAGAGCGCTGCAAGTAGCTAGTGGTAGGGAAATAACAGCTTATGGGAATGTTTTGGGGAAGAAAGTTAATGGTGTTCTTTCAGAATAATAGTATTTGACAGTACTCCACCTCAGTATAGGTGTACTCTAAATCAGTTCAGCCTGTATAGGTAGAACACCTTGTTAGTATAATTGTACAGTGCCCGATTGGGTAATCTCATTAAAACTGATAATATGAGAGCAAAATATCTGTTTGCTGGCTCTAGCTTTGTGTGGTCAGCACACAGACAGTACTTAAAAGGAAGAGAATACCATCTGTAGTAAGTAAAGCTGTTGCGTAGTAATCTGCTCAACTTCCTTTTAAGTGGAGGGATGTCATTCTCCTGGATTCAGCTTGAAAATGGGACAAGCTCTCTGCCTTTTCTGTTTCACACTATTGTTTATGTAAGCTATCAGAAGTTTTCTTTGAGAAAAGATAAAGATTCGTAACCTGTTACAGAGAAGTTTGCTTTATAAGGAAGGTATAATTATTTTTTTTTAAATTTCTCACATGAAAAAATGTAACTTTTAAAACAAGTGAATATTCTACTGAAAAATCTGAAACAAGATCTGTTTGGTTGGATAATGATGGAGTGTTTAACTTTCAAATAGTATTTAAAATGTGACAGTTTAAGGGCAACTACAATGTTGTTCCTATAAGGATACTAGTTAATATGGCATTTATTACAATTTGGACCTTGCTGGGCTAAAATTATTTAGCATTCATATTTGTATTGTTGAAGTGACTAATGTCTAAATGTTGACTTGGTCCTACTGCATTATATGCTCTACTTTTATTCTTAAAATAAAAAAAATAGTAATCTGTTTATAGGCTAAAATAAAAGTTTTAAGTATAGCTACTATCTCAAAGCGTACAGTTGGTATGCAGGTAACTTTGGGCATCTCCCTGCACCGGTGATCAATTAGTAAAGCCTATGATTAGTTAAATGTATTTCTAAGATTTACATATACAGTTGTCAGCTGAGTTAGTTACCTTGGCAGTTCAGATTTAATGTTTTTAATGGAATGATTGAAGTCTGCAGTTTCTCACTGCAACTGACTAACTTTACTACTACTGTGTGTAGTATTTCCATGGATACTGCATAAAAAAACAAACAAACCACAAAAAACCCCAAAACCAACCCCAAAACCAACCACCCAGATCTGTTTCTTTACTTGTGTGCTTTTAGCCAAGAAGCAATTTCCTTCCTTTCGGGTGCTCTAGAGGAAGGAATATGAAGGACCGGGATACAGTGTCCTGCATTTACTGGGACTAGGACTCTACATTGCAGGGGCGTGTACTGCTGTTCTTCAATCCTGCTTTTCTTCGGGAAAGCTAGGAGGGCAATCCTGTGTTCAAAGGTTATACAGGATAGCACTTTAAGGGGGTGATGAATTTTGTAAGAGCAGAGATTCTTTGGCACTGTTAATATGATACAGAGCAGTGAAGTCTACCTTAAAGTTTCTTGGCATTTAATAACCTGTAGGTCTATAGCCAGCCTGTTAACAACAACATGCCAGTGAAGCCGTGTTTTAAACTGGCATGCTCTAACCAGCACGTGAAGCGTATGCAGTGCCCAGCAGGCTAAGACCTGGTATGTTTTACCTTATAGGAGCTTATCTCTTGGTAGTTGGGTACTTCTTGTTTGGACCCAAAGTAGCTGATTGATCGCTGACTTCGACGCAACAAAGTTCATTATGTCCAGCATAGTCAGCAGACAAACTAATGGTGGATAATTCCCTTAAAATTAGTGAACTGTTTGAAGGTTGATTCAGGACGTGAACAACAAATTCCAAATTCACTTATAAAGCGGAATGAAATGGCGTAAGGAACCAGAAAATGGGAGACCTGCGGCAGCCACTAGACTTATGTCTGCCACGTGTTTAAAAAAAAGGTTCTTAAATATATTGCAAACACTGTAATAAGTGTCATAGACCATTTTGAAGGCAGCAGTAGTTCTAGACTTCATCTCCAGACTTAACATGACAGTGTTATGGAATCTGAAGATTTTTTTTTTTAAACAAGAGCTTCATTATATTTTTATAGCAAAGTTTTTATGCTAATGATGGCTTTTTCTAGACCCGTGCCAGCATTATAGTATTAATTAGTTTATCTGTTCATGATCTATCAGACATATACATGTATGTTTGCTAATACAGAGTTAACCTGTCACTGAAATATTTTGGTGAAATAAATATCCATTCACCATAATTATATAACTGACTTACAATATTTCTCTCGAGCTTGTTACAATTAGGTTACAGTTAACTTTTTTCCTGTTCAAAGGAAAGTTGAGATAAGTAGGCCAAAATGTGCTAGTAGTAGAACTTTCTTAATTAGGAAATTAGGCTACTTCTTTCACTAGACAACAAGCATTGTGCTTTTCTCAAGCCAAGGAAACTTAGTATTGCTGCGTTAAACATTAAAATGCCTCTAACCCACAAGGTCTAGATTTTAAGCAAAATATTGAGCCTATACTTGTGTAGTGTGAAGTGGTGATTGGGGAGCTTTAGTTCTGATAACTATTGAATTGAAAGTGGCATTGGCAGCAGGATTCCCGTTTCTGTGCTGACATGCACCAAACTTCCAGTACGCTACCTTTGAAAATACAACTGACAGTTACTTCAGAGATTTCATGTGCAATCTTAATCTTTGTAACTTCCTTTTCCAGTCAAAGTTATTGATGGTTCCCATCGTGATAGTGCCGAGTGCCTCACAATTTAATATACATTTACCCTCAGTGCTGTTTGCAGAGTGTTTTCAGATGAAACTGAAAGCAACATGGATAACCTAGACAAGATCCTGTGCTACAGTGAGATTCAGTGGGGCTCAGGAACGATGGTCTATGGGAGTGTTTGGCTCTCCAAATTCTGTACAATCATGACAGCTGGCTCAATCAGCTGGAGACAGGCCACCATCATTTAATGAAAAGCAGCACCTTACCTGTGGTGCTGCAACCCCAACGCTGGCAATTGTCCTAGCTATACTTGACATGCAAACTTCTGTTGTTTTACTCTGTTCCTAGATGAGGCTAGATTAATTGCATCTAGGACTTCAACATTTCTCTGCTGTCCTTTGACCTGCTTTCATGCCTCAAGAGTGGTTGAAGGTCTTTACTCAGAACTGCTTGATTCTCTGGTTTGGGCATCAACTATTATTCTTCTGGCACACAACATCAGAAGTTAAGGATAATTAAGCTGTGCTTTCAGCCTGTTGGTTTCCTGAATCTTCCAATATGTAAAGCACCAGCTACTTCAGTGTCACTTTGTCCTGTTTGCAGTGCGACTGAACTCTGCCTCTTTTGCTTAGCTCAGGTTTATACCTTTTGGGGACAATGGGATATCGAGTAATTTCTTAGTATTGAGCCTTGTTTATTCTTCTCCAGAACAGGCAGCTGGTCTGAACAATTGTTTTGGTACTAATGCTAGTGTTACCAAAGAAGGTGAGTTGTAACACTGATTAGGATAATGACCGAGATTCAACACCCCGTAAATTGCAGAGAGCAATATGTTTTCTATAGCTATTGACCCAGTGGGCTAAAATGATGATTTAGAGTCTTCATGCATTTTTATCTCCTTAAACTTACATTATGGAACTCTATCAGCCATAAAGCTATTACCATACAATTGTTGGAATAGCTGTAAAACACGTTGAATTGGTTGACTGTGTGACTAAAATGGCACGCAGGAAACCTTCTGCAGTGTATGAATCAGCTTCAAATGGAAGACAGGTATGGAAGAGTCTAGAGCGAATGAAGTAACCTTTCTGACTGGCATGTTCCACAGCTTGTGTTTCCCCAGGGCTTTGAATTCATGCTGTAACAGGGACATAATGAAAGGATGCTATCTAAAATACCTTGTGATTTTTATCATTTGGGTGGAACCAAATGGCTGCATTTCAGAACAGCAGTTGATACTTCCATCCAGCGATGCTGGCATGCTTTGCAAGTGAATTAACTTATCTGAGAGATGCTGAGACTAAGGAGGCATTATCCTAATTTATAGATCAGGGCTATGAGCTGTCCAGAGTAATACAGGAAGTTTGTGGCAGAGATGAGAATAGAACCAGGTCTCCTGACTCTGTCCTGTGCCTAATCATAAGACAATCCTTCTGACTGGCTTAACGCATTCCCTGAAAAAAATAGCGTGTTAAATAATTTTAGTGGGAGATCACACCTCAGCTGACCACATTATAGATGCTTTAAAAAGCATTTACCAAATATTGCTTTTAATTAGTACTTTGGGGAAGAATTACATAGAGGGACTTGACCAGATTCTTCTAGACATTGTCAAAATGGAATTCTTTAACATAAGATCCATGAATTATTCTATCATGACATCAAGGTTCCTTCTCCAAAAATCTTGTTTCAACATGCTGTTTCATTTAATCTTCTCAGGGGAACTGCATTTTTTTTTATAATAGCACAAGAGGATATTCAGAAGCTTTCATTAAAAAAACTCTCAGAAAATCATATAAAGTTATTGCAAATCATTTTACTATTCCAGTGGTTCTTGGCATATGGAAGTATTTTTTGAGTAGCTTTTGTCAACTAGCACTTCTTAATGGCAAATACTGATTTGTAGCAACTTTGCCCACCCAGTAGTCTAAATAGCATTTTACATTGTTAATCTACATGGCAGTTTGTTGCAATGCAATAGATTTATATTGTAAATACTTTTTTCTTCCACTCAGCTAAAGCAAGACTTCCAAACCTATTCATGTTGTAGAAATCATTCAGAGTCAAATTGAAGGATATCTTTTTCTAAAGCTTCAAAATGAATAATGGATTGATCTCTACAGCATGTGAGCAGAACTAAGTTGTCAAAACTCTCAGAAAATACAGGTCTATGTTTTTGATCCAGCATACTACAGATTTTTTTTTTTCCCCTTCCATGAATAAGATTAAAGTGTTTGAGAGTGGATTGGTTTTATGGTGTGGTGCAAATGCAGTTTCTTCCTAGGTTTAACTGTTGCGATGTTGGCTGCGTCTTCTTGAATTTGGGTCTAAAACTAGGAACTTGGATCTGTCTTCAAGGGTTATTTAAATCTAGCAGTGTAACGCTGAGTATTTATAGATGTTATCAGCCTTTTCCTAAAGAGACATTTGTTAAGTTCCTGTTTAGGTCATCTTGTTACTATTTAAAGCTTTCTCTAGCCTTTCTATTCAGCGAAAAGTCTGACAAATTGTGCTTTATAGCAAATACCCAATTAAAGCATGCTGCAATAGTCCATGAAGAGTTGAAAACCAGTCAAATTAATGCTGTATGTATGTGCTGACTCTCATGGGCAGTGTATAGCTACTTAACAGTATATACTGGCTTCATGTTTGAGTTTAGGAACAGCATAAGAAAAGATGTCCATTTAAGAAAGTAATATGGTCTCAGTTATATCCCAAGAACTTAAGGGAGTTCAGAGGGTTTTCTCCTCTCTTAAAAGCACAGGATTACAATTGTTCCAAGTGTGACAGTCTTGAATTTGGGGAGGGTAGACGGGACACGGACAACCCAAGTAGTGGAGAAAAAGGAGGGGGGGGGGGTGGAGCAACACATTTTGCTTAAATGTCTCATTTCATTCTAATATGCAACATAAAGCTTAAATCTCTAAAAGAGTTTCAAAGGTTGAGAAATTTTATTTTAAGAGATGTAACACTGAGTGACTGCCAAGGAGTTTATTATAGTATCTTAAACTTCACTTAAGGATCCTTGCTTCTGAGTGATCTTCAAAAAATATCTGTTGGAGTGGTAACTGCTCTAAACAGGCTTCAGATCATCCAGTGACATGCACACTGTTCTGTGAACTCAGGCTGTTGAACAGAAAATATACAGGTCTCGCCTGAAAAGTTTTAAACTAAGGCCCTTGGACAAGGTCCTTAAACTACCTGCATCTGTTGTAAATTTTAATACTATTTGGATAATATAGACAAATGGTTATACATACTGCATCAGGACTAAAATCGAGTTTTTCCTTAAAGAAGATGATCAAAGCTGGTTACCTTTGGATTTCACAGAAGTAGCTCAGTAACTGAGACTCAGCTACAAAGAGCTTGGACCTAGTTGGGGGAAGAAACTTACAACTGTTGGCCATTCGTCACAGGCTGGTTCTGCTTTTTGTGAAATTAGTTATTAGCTGCTATGTCACTTTTCTAATATTTACTATAGTTACCACATAGAGTAAATTAAGTAAACAGGAAGGGAGGTGTAAAGTTAGAGAGCTGCTGCAACAGACCACGTGTTCAGCTACTCTGAAGCATTTAAGGGAGAAATGACTAGCTAGCTAGTCTCAAACACTACTTGTCAAATTGGATATTTTGCTTTGTAAATTATCCCAATCCAAATTAAATACAGGCATTGAGCAACGATAAGAGTAAAACTTATCATCATTTGGGCTGATGTTTCTTGCTTGATCGTAGTTTAGCTTTTGTCATCTTTCACTGCCAAATAGGAAGAGACAGTTATGGTAGGAAAGGCCTGACATGTCATTGTTCCTGTTTCAAATTCTTTGGCAGGAAGTAGAGGTGAAAACAACAAATAAAGCTACAATCTGTACATCTAATACTTAAAAAAGTTTGAGATTGCTTGTGCCTGCTTCAGAAGTGTACCATTACTTTAGAAACTACAGAAGCTTCTTAGACTGGGATAATCAGAACTAGAACTTCACGTAAAGGTTTCTTTGCCATAGAAATCTCTCTCTGAAAAACTAAATTTCCTTTGAAATAAGCCAGCTGATGCTAAAACCAGCGTGAGTACTGCGCTCTTTGAATGGATGTTGCATCTCATTACTGATGGTAGATTTCGTTATCTTCATTTATATCTAAACTAAATACATTGTTGCATGAAGGTGTAAGCTTTGCTATAGGAAAATGTGTAGTTCAGCAATTTGTCTGAATATGTACATATACATTTAGCTAAGAGTTTGAAAAAGAGCACAGACAACATTATCATGTTTAGCAGCAAAATGTTGGTATTTCAGTTAAGTGAAGGTAACTTTTCAATTGAACCTTATGCCAAGAAGAGGGTGGAGTTTTTTTTCCCCCTACAGTAGGCTTGTATTTGTTGTTCCTCTTCATTTGATTTGTGTCAGGGGTGAGATTGCTATGTGTGATAACTTTTTTTTTTTTAATTATGCAGGTTGGAGACATTGTGAAGGTTACAAGGATGAATATAAACGGTCAGTGGGAAGGAGAAGTCAACGGTCGAAAAGGGCTCTTCCCATTCACGCATGTCAAAATATTTGACCCTCAAAACCCAGATGAGAACGAATGATTCCCTCTGCCCGATTTACACTGCTGCTTCATTTTCCTGGCTATCATTAGCATTGTTTGAGGTGGGAGGATGACTTAATGGCGCATTGCTAGCATTGCTGATTTTCCAGCTTGATGCAGTTTGATGGTTCTTTTAACATACATTTGGAATATACAACTGAAGTCACTGCCTGACCTTCATACCATAGTTGCGTCATCCAGAATTTAGTTTCACTTTTAAAACTGTTGGGCCTTAAGCTGGAGAAGACTGAACTGGTATATAGCAGAGAAGCATGGGAAGAAAACCTTTCCTGTTGAGACTTCCATGGACTTTCTGGCTTGCTCAGTAGGAAGAGCCCTAATCTTAGATCAAACATACAACTTGTGCATTACTGTCCAACAAAAAGCAACAACAAAAATGCAATTTTAGGACTGGAGAAGACTTAGTTTTAAGAGAACCTGTCCTAGGTAGTACATTTAAAATGATGGTCTCTTTAAAGGACAATAATTGAAGCTTATGTATTCTAAGCAGTTGTATTAGAAGCTGCTCTTTTCTGTTAACTCTTAAGCTTGTTGTTGACCTTCCTGAAACAGTGTGTGCTAAATGCAAATAACCATTGATTGAGCTGCATCGAAGCTGAGGCATTTATTTATAAGGAAACTTAGGAGAGGTTGATATTTGTAAGCTGTTTTTGACATACTTAAGGCATTTCTGTTGATTTTTGCAAGCACTAACTGTAGAAAGTGAGCTTTACAGGGAAACACTTTGGCCTGGTCTACATACAGCTCTTCTGCAGTGTTGAAAGTGTAGTTTTACTAGCATAGAAGTGCTTGTCACCAAGCTGTTACTTGGTAGGCAGACTGATCAGATTGCCATGGTGTGGAGAGGGAGGAGAGGAATGGGACAGAAGACCTTGGTAAATACTGATAAAATCCTCTTATTTAAACATACACCTTTTATACCCTACAGGCTCCCTTATCTCTCCGGAGTTTCCTAGCTATGCCAGCCCCAGCTTGTTGAAAGCTCCTTTTCAAACACAGTACCTTTTTCTAGGGTGTCTCCATGTTGCTGTGCTTCTTTTCCAGAGCTGCTTTCATCTTCTTTTTTTCTTCCCTCTTTTCCCTTGCTTGCATCCCAAGTCCTCTGCATGCTGCTATCTTTTCTTTACCCTTCCAAATGAGTTGGCTCTGGTTTATATATGCCTCAATCCCTCCCCCTCCCAGCATCCTTTAGAAAATGGTTAATTGGAGTCAGCTGCCAGGGTTCCCCCATGTGATAAATTAACGCTCAGGCTGGAGGAGGCCACAAAGGTGTCTGTTATCAGTATAGCTTCTTTCCCTTTTTCTGTACATAAGCTATACTGCTGTAATTGTACTTACAGTAGGCAACTAGATGGCTGCAGCTAAATAAGTACAATTCATGCCATGCAGGTTAAGTCCTTAGCCTGTGTACAGGATATGAAAGCTTAGGTACAGTAGTATCCTGTGTCGCCGCCTTTACATGTGTTTTGTAGGTGAACTGGAATGCTCTTTTAAAAATCACTGAACTAACAGAATACGTGTCTGCAAAGACTACAGCTACAAACCCTCCCTTTTCAGACAGCCTGGTTAAAGAAAAATATCTGTTGCAGAAGCTGACAGGAGAACAGCAGCCTCCCATTTTTTTTCAACTTGTGAAGGCTGTCAGTTGTAGCAAAATGAGAACCTTCAGACACCCGTAGAATCTCACCAGTTCTTATAAATGTCAAGTTATATAAAAGTTGTTGTCTTAAGTTCCAGCATGTTTTCTTGTTGACTTGTGTCGCTTGAACCTAAAAAAAGCATGTTGTTCTTAGCTCCTGTGAAAGTGCCATGAGAGCCTTAATTGGAAGGCACTGAAGAAATGCAAAACTGGCATTTGCAACAAGACATTCAAAATGCTGGGGTTTTTTGGTTAGTTTTTTTTTTTAAAGTCGTCTCTCCGTTCATCTATTAGCTGTTTTCTGTCTATTGATCAAGTGGCTGACAGTCTAGAGGTTCTTGTAGAGCATTTTACTACCAAATTAACTGTGAAGTAGAGTAGCATTGACTGAAGTGTTTGGTGCTGTAAGAGTAATTCTTGACAACAGGCATTGACATTTTGTCTTGCAAAGAAAAGCTATGCAGCTCTCTTTCTTAACTAAAGAAGGTCATGCTTTTTCTGTGCCCCAACTATATCCGTAAGTTTACTACATAGATTGTACTACTGAAGTCATCTTTTGAATACAGAAACTGCACTAAACTCAGTCTGCTGCAGAGAAATCTTACTTCAGACCTGACCTAGTTACAGGCAGCTCTTCAGAAGACTGATTGTAGAATTCTTCCTTTGCATGGTAAATAAATACTGTGAGATTTGACATCTTGAACACAGCTTTTGACCTGGATTTTTTTTTTCCACTGAAATAAATGTCTTGACTCATCCCCTCATTAAATAAGGTACACACTTTGAACACAAGCATTGTTTTAGGTTTAATCACGTTCTGATACTGCAGAAAAGCAAAATATTTTACCTTCAAAACTATGCAAAATTTGTGTGTAGTGGCATCTGAGGCAAAGACAAGAATTCTTAAATTTCTGTGAACCTCGTTTTGGGCCACGGACGAACAGTGGATGAACAGTTTCTCTGAGTAGCAGCGGTGTGGTTCAGGTATGTTAAATGTGGTTTAAATGTAGCACACTGACCAGCCTAAGCCGATTGTAACCTTGCTTCAAAACGCGTCTTTGCTATTTTACTATGAGACAAGTATTTATATGCAAATACTGCATTTGATCAGTTTGCGTTTCTCTTTGAAGGACTCCGGATTCTCAATCGCTTGTTGCTTGCTTACACGTGTGCTGTCTGTTGCTTTATGAAGCCTCTTACATTTGAGGGATAACCTCTCCTCGGGCGCGTGAGGTATACTTCGTATGAAGCCCGAGAGCCTACAAGCGATGGCTTCAGTCTGTGCCCCATTAAAGTCGTTCTTGCTTTGAACTAGGAGCTGGTTTACTTACCTGGTGCCACAATAGTTAGCTGTCACGAAAGGCTTACCGTTTGACTTTCTGACGTCGTGTACATGTGTATATAGACATTGAAGCCTCTGACCAGTCTGAAAAGTTTAAATGAAAACTGTTTAATCAGTGTCCATCACTGGATAAGCGCTAATTTAAGTCATGATTGTTTACAAATTGGGAAAGACTAAACAAAAGGGAATATCCTGTTTGGGTTGGAGCTCTGAAGAACCTGAGCATTATTTTTGTAAAGGGAAAAACAGCATTCTTTGTGCCATTTCACGTGCCTGTACGGTAATTTTTTTACATTGTATGTACATCCTGGGAATGAGTTAGCTGCCTTTAGTCAAGTTTCCAAGCATTTTCCTCAATACCTGCAATTTGAAAGTGAGACCTGCCTAGAAGACTACCTTTTGGGACCAGTGAAAGCATTCGTTTATAGTTGTCATTTTCTGTTTATTTGTGTTAAAGGAAAGCATGTTTTGGGACAAGTATACAGTTACTGCAGTGGGAAAGGTGGCCTTGCATTTGAGACAGTCTTCACTGTGTAAACTTTAAAACACAAGATGTAACTTAAAGACCATGATCTTCAGGCAATAACATTTTATGTAAGCTTTTAAAGGTTATTTTGGGGATCATAGCTTGGTTTATTTTTTCTGCTATAAGATTAACAGTATTAAATGAATTATATTCTTAGAATATATGGAGTGTCTTTTCTTAAGATTAGTGCCTTTTTAATTTCGTACTCCACTTATTTCATAGAACTGGTCCCAACATGAAGCCACTGTTGTTTTTTTCCCAGTGCCCTGTTTGTACAGCCTGAATAAAACTTGCCACAACTTACAGTATTATTTGTTGTCTTCAGTCTTAAAACCTTGACGATATTAGTAGAGCATTTCAGTCCTTACTCTGTCGCTATGACGCCCTGTTTTGTGGGTGAATGAGGGTGCCGACCCAAGCTTTGCAGAACCCAGGGAAGAGTCGAGCAGGAGAAGGTGCTGTTGCCCGGCTGCACGATGCTCTCCTGTTCCATCCTCCGCCTCTCCTCCGACCAGACTGCTGTGCTCTGCAGGCTCACCTGAAAACGAGGCCTCTCGGTACACAGCTTGTCGCCGTCTCCTCCACCCTCGCTCCCGACACTGCAGTGCTCTTCCTGTCACCGTATTTAACGCTGCTCTTTCGCCGGGGCTTTTACAGACCAAAAGAAACCATGACCTTCCTTTACTGTGGTACCCTTGACTGTGCTTGTGAGAATGGCTGGTTTATGCATACGGTTTGAATTTAGCTTGTTACTGTTTGAGTAAGCAAGGTGTAACCTGCGCAGGTGCCGGGGAGTGGGATGGCTGGCCTTCCAGCCGCTGCTGAAAGGTGTCGGCGTACTACGCCATAAATACCTGCTTTTGCACGTCAAAAACCAGGAGGTCATCTTGCCTTTTTGCAGTCAATCCAGATCAAGAATAGCACTAACCAGAACTGAAGGGGTTTTAATATTTGGGATCATTCAGGTAAATCATTAACAAGGTGTCGAAAGTTGAGATGATCTTATGCAGGAGAAAAACTTAAGAGGAACATCAGACCCAACCGCTGCAAAGGAGAAGTCTGAAGAGCTCGTGGTGTTTCCCTGGGCTCTGCCTAGGTATGTTCACAGCCTAGTGTTTGTCTTCTCGAGCCCAGATTGCCACGTTAATAAACATTCCTAGCCAACTCTGTGTAGCGTCCTATCATCAAACATTCACGTTTGGCAAGTCAGGTTTCAGAGAAAACCATGAGCATTTCAAATGCGCACGAAAGAACAGGTAAGGTGCGCGCACGAGGCCCAATAACCCTGTTTCAAACTATTTGTAAGCTTTTAGCCTTCAAGCAGAAGCTGGCAGTGCCAGCCCGCGACGGCAGCTGCTTCTCGGGGCATCTTCAGCAGCTCCTGCTTTGCCGTTTACGCAGCAGAGGCGAGCGGCCCCTGCTATCCCAGCAGCCTGCTTCTGCAACTGCGTTACAGCCCATGCTCTGCTCTGCGACACGAGTGACCGGAGGTGCTGCACATCCTTTCTGACGCAAGGGTGGGCCACGAACAGCGACGGCGTGAGACGGGGGCCTGGGCTCCGCTTTGTTCCGGTAACACCCAGGCTTCTCCGACGCCCACGGCAGCATCTACCTGCGCTTTGGGAGGCAGTGGGAGACGAAGTGCCTTCGTAGCCGGGGCTGGGGAGGTTGGAAATGCTTGTGTTCTGTACGGGAAGGCTTCATTTGTGCTTCAAAACGCACCAGGTGTCACCAAGCATAAATCTGCACCACTTCGTAGTGACGCGAGGCCACAACAACCTACGCTGCCTTACTTCATTACGTGTTCAGAAAGAACTCCTTTCCCTTCTGCCACTTGAGCTAGGAGCGGGTTGCTGGGTTGCTTTACTGCAGCACGTTTCGGCTGCCAGAAGGGACAAATTCGCAGCCGGAGGAGGCTGCCAGGACTGTGACTCGCCTGCGGTTTAAAATGCAGGCTGCCCGCTGCCTGCCCTTGCAGGAATCCCCAGCGGCGGCCGCCCTCCGCCACCCTCCGCGAGCCCCTCTGTCCGGCGGCCTACCCCGACGCCGGCCTCCCAGGTGCTTTTCCAGCTGGGGACCGCTGCTCTTCGCGCTGCCCTTCTCCACGGGCCGGCACGGCTCCCCCTCGCTGCAGTCAGGACTCGGGGTTTGCACCAGGATGCCCAGCGCAGCAGCTACCGAACGCGCCAGCCACTGCCAAGTTCGCTCTGCAAAAAGTCAAAGGTAACGAGGAACAAGCAGTAACTCAAGCTGGGTTTACTTCTGGCTTACCTGCACTTAGGCTTTCACTAATTTAAGTTTGGACTGGTTTAGTTAGGTCAGTCCAACAACAGGCAGCGTAAACCTTAATTTTTAGATGCAAGCTAGCTGGGATGAGCTGGGTTACGTTTGTCACCCTCATTTAATTAAAAGGTTTTATTTCTAAACCAGTACAATAGTAAACATCCCTTCAGATTCAACCAGATGTATGCCTGCTTGAGCTTACAGCCGTAGGAAATGTGCCTAAATACACTCAAATAAAACACTGCCACAGCAAATGAACACGTTTCCTTGTAATTTTGTATGTGATTTCCCATAGTGCGGATTGCGCACGTCGGAAAGCTCTTCAGGTTTGTGCTCGCCAGCAGGATGGCTCACTCGGAGCAGCTCTAGCAGCTTCTGTCCCTCACGCTGTCCCCGCTGCCTGTTTTTGGAGGGCAGGTCAGCTGCTCATAGCAGCTGCTGAAGCGCAAGTCACAGCCCAGGGCGGCAAGGTAAAGCAGTTCCAATTTCAGGTTACCCTACCGCCCCGAGCTGCGAACTGCGGCAGCCGCTGCGCAAACAGCTGAGCCCTCCGGCAGCGGGGACAGAAGCCACCCCAGCTGTCCCAGAGCGAGCCTCCTGCTCCGAGATCCGAGCCCTAGGAGCTTGCCTGCGGCCAAGGTTGCACCAATTACTGTAACTCATTAACACGGGCTGCTGCGTGCCCACCTTGAGCCAGGCCGTCGACATGCGGCTCCAGCCGGACCACCCTCCGCAGCAGCAGCCCGGGAACCCAGCGCCCACCCCGGGGCTCGGACCCGTCTCTGCTCCGCAGGGCCCCGCTCCACACCAGCACAACCGCTGGGAGCCACAAGCTGGGCCGCTGCCCCCGTTCAGCGGCGCGACGGCCGCTCGGCGGGGTGACCAGCGGCCCCTCCGTGCCAGACGCGGCCCCACCTGCGGGAGATGCCGTCCTCGCTGCCTCCGAGGCGGGCAGGGGGAGCGAGGGGCGACGGGGAACTAAGGGCGCTCTCCTCAGATAACCTCCCCGGCACCTGCTCGCTTCGTTCCAGGCGTTCGGTAACTAGAGCCCTCCCTGCACCCGTCATTAGTCATTAGTCTAACCCGCCGCTGGCGCACCAGACAATCGGGATCAGAGCTAAATCTGGGGTATCCACAGGGAACCGGCTCCTGCTCTGTACGTCCTGCCTGGTCCCGCAAGGGCAGCTGAAAGTCAGCGCTGAAAAATCCCCCACTGTAATCTTGCCTTTGGTCTAGAAATTAAGCGCTAAAGCCCAAGAGAAAGCGCGGATCCTGGGGGCCATTAACGCCCCTCCACTGTACTGCGTTTCCCAGCCTGCGCTCTCTGATGAATCCTCTCCAGACCCGGGGGCAGGGAGAGCTCTCGCTGGCTCTCGCTGGCTCTCGCCAGCCCTTGCTCGCACGTCAGAGGGCGGCGGGGGCAGAAAGGCCGTGCTGGATGAGCTGCTTTGCCTTTCCCCCCCCGCCCCTGCGGGCCGCCCCAGCACCCGCGATTCGGCTGGGCGAGCGGCGAGGCAGAGGAGAGGATGCTGTTTTGAAAGGACAGAAGGGGCTGACATACGTGAGCAACGGGAGCTGGTTTGAAACTCCTGGCACTCGGCCCTTGTTCAGCCCACCACCACTTGGCAGCCAGGCCAGGCAACCAGCGCGCCGGGGACGCTCCCGGCAGAAGGGACAAAGCCGGCCAGGTCCGAGAGCACGCCGCCACTCAAAACGTAAAAATCAAACTTGCCCATTTTTCATTACTGTGAAGTACCCCGGGTAATCTACAGACTTACGGGCCCTGTGTGTTTCTAGACTCTAATCCCAGGGAGTTTTTAATGTATTTTATGTTACTTTACTAATTTGATCCGGATTATGAGGTAGTTCAGGGGACTCTCACGGGGACTTCTACATGCTGAATCCATTTCTGTAATCTTGGACTGCCTCCTTTTTGCCCTCGTCTTGTGACCAGTGATACCATTAATCCACTGACCTTGAAGAGAAACAGCTTTTCTCTTTCCAGGTATCGCAGCTGGTGATCCGGCTCCGAGCCTGCGGCGAGGACGGACACGCGCAGCACGGGGCCGGCCTCCTGCGGAGCATCCAGCCTCGCGCGCTGCATGGCACGAAGGAAACGTCATTCATCAGACTTGGTCGTCTTAATGTAAGAAAGACCGAATGCCCCCCACTGCCCCCGACTACCTGGAACAGCTACTCAGCACTTTGGAGAACTAGATCTAAAATTAACAGAGATAATTTCCCTGCAAGAAATAGCACCTTGGCCTGGCCACGGGACACATCGGGGGGAGTCTGAAATGGAAAGGCTAAAATTGGCTCCGGTCTGGGATTCTGCTGAATGGGCTAACACAGGTCTGAGCAACACACGCCCGACATGGGCACTGCTGGACACCTCTGGCCGAGATCATCCCCAGCGGCAGGGCGTGCCCCAGTAGCCACGTAAAGGCTACACCAGTACTCAGCGGCAGCTCCCGCCCGTCCGGCGCTGGGTGACCCACCCTCGCTGCCACCTGCGGCCGTCTGATGGAGGCAGAGGCAGGCGACGGGACGGAAACAGCTCTCCAGCCGGCGGGACAAGGTGCTGGGTTCCTAGCAAAGGGTTGTGCTGTACAGCGATGGTGGCCCACACGCCTCCACAGCGGTGTTTGTGGTATCAGTGCTGGCCTAAATTTAAATGGACAAAAATAAAGACAGGTTGGAGAGCAGCCTAGGAACAGAAAGCGCGCACAGTCCTTGACGGGGCAGTGAAGATGTAGGGCTTTCGCCCGTCGAGCGTGCAGGGCTCACGCCTCCCTCGCTCCAGTGCCCCGATTTCAGCCGCACGCTGCGGTCCCGCGGCCCGGCAGCAGCAGGGCACTGAGGCAGCTACAGAAAACAGAGGGGAGCGGAGGGAGGAGACGACGTACCTGGCGAAGGACAGGCTGATTTAACACCCCTCCCTGCTGCCAAATGCTCCGTGGGCTCTGTAGTCAGCACCCAAAATAGAGCCATAGCCCGTGCCTCCTCCAGGAGACAGTCCCCGCTGGAAACGTGTCCGGGCAGCGCTGGGGCAGCGATTCACAGCGCAGGCAGCCACCCCGGGGGCTGCTGACGCCGCGCCCCGCCGTACCTGGCTCCTCTCCCTCTCCCCCACCACTCGAGCTGCCTGTTGATGCTTGCTATAGCCTGGGAACCTGACACAGGGCTCGACCCAGCGAGGAATGTAGGCAGGGTTCGGGCAGAAAGGAGGAACGGGTCCGCTTTAACCTTGGGGCGCAAGTCAGAAAGCCACCACGCGTGGCTGTCATCCAGCGTCCGAGACACCTTGGCACAAGGGCTCCCACAGACCAGACCGGCAGGGGCTGAGCGGCTCCGAGGAGCCCCTGCGGCGGCCTGGTCTCTCCAGGACGGGCTGCGCTGCCCTGGGAGCCCTCCTGCGCTGCCCTGGGAGCCCTCCTGCGCTGCCCAGCGCGAAGACGCATCCTCCCCACGCAGAGCGGCTCGCCCTGGGTGACCACCGCCTCCCTCGCTTGCTTTGCTGCCAGGTTCCCTCCCGAAACGTGAGCTGCTCCAGCCCCAACCTGCCCTCGACTCGGCCTCCAGCAGCGCCCGGACGAGACCGGTCACGCAAAGCCCCTGCTCCGGCGGCGCCGCGACAGCTTCGCCCCTTCTGCGCTTCCATGGCGGGGCAGCAGCGCGGCCGGGTTCTTGGGTTTCCCACCTTCTCCATCGCCTTGGGACGCCCTCGGTGGGGCTTCCAGGCCCCGAAACCTTGGCAGCGAGCTCAGCGGAGGCTGCCGCAGCTCCGGCCGTCCCCGGGCAGGCCGCAGGCAGTCACTGGGTGGCACTGTGCCCCCGCCTGCGCGGCCGCCCGGCTCCCCCCGGCCGGGCTGGGGTGTCTGGAGGAGCCCCCGGGGGGGCAGGGGTGCCCGGGGGGGAGCCCCCGGGGGGGGCAGGGGCCCCGGCTCCCCTCCCGAGCCCGGCAGCCAGCCCCGCTCGGCCGCGCCGCGGTGGAGGCAGACGGGGACCCCCGGCAGCCCGCAGGGAGGGGACCCCGGCTCCCAAATCCCGCTGCCTCCCCACGAGCCTTTCTGTCCCCGCTACGGTCACATTTTCATTACCATGGTAAAAGGAGATCGACTGCATCTTCACGATATCCCCCTCCATAAAACTAATAGGGCAGGCAATTGGTGCTGCCCTGCGAAGTACTTTATAGTCTGGACTCGAGGAGTCAGCGCCGCAGCTCACGGGCCCTCCCAACCCCAAATCCCAGGAATCTCAGCGTTATTTCTCCTCGCCGTCCCCCCTTCGGGCTGGGAGCAGGGTGAGGATGACCACGGTGCCCTGCCGCCTGCCCTTGGGCCCATCTCCCACCACCCAGAGCCCCACTCGGCTCCCGCGGCACGAGGCTGCTAGGAGCATCTGTAGGGATCAGGGTTTCTTCTTTCCAGGGCCCTTCTCCAGGGTGACTCAGCTCTGCCCCGATTCCAGGAGCTTTGACACCATCAGCGTGAGCCAAGGGCCGAGACACCAGACCCAGCTCTGGGCCAGGGAGGTTTTGTTGTAAACACTTTGCCGTTTGCTTCATTTGCAATTGAAAGGCAGAGGCCAGGCTCACCCTGGGAGGAGAAGACAGCCCTTCTTGACATGATGATGGCAAAACCCACTCGGCTCTGTAAAAGCCCCTTCCCTCCACATTGACGGCCCCACGTTTGTTTGGGAAGCTGGAGGCGACGCGTTTGGTGTAACCTGGAGCCCCGTTTCGCAGGGTCCCTGGCAGCGTTTGAGGGGCTGGTTTTGCTTCGCGCATTGCTGGGACGCGGCAGACCTCAGCGGTGCCCTCCACGTGTACGACAGCCTGAAACCAGTCCTGGCTCCGGCAGACCTCGGGGTCAGCTCCCCAGACCTCGGGAAAGCGATAACCAAACGGAGCAGCAGCTGCCTGCCTTCCTTCTTCCCGAGGTGTAAAAGCAGCCTGAGAAAAGTTTCCTTTACTCGCTCCCCCTACATTAGGCCTTCCAGGGAAAATTAGCGCAAATGCAACATCAGTGGCACCGAGGGAACGGACCCCGAACGACTCGGAAGGGGGTTAACGAGTTTGTGGAAGTCCTCTCTTCGGTTGCCACCTATAGCTCCAAAACCTGACAAACAGCTGGGAAAAAGGATCTCTCTGCTGAAAATCAGTGCTGGTTAGAGGTAAGAGCTAAAGATCCTCCACGGAGTATGCGGTTGCAAAATAAAGTGGAGGCGACTCTTCCTCTGCCATTAGGGTAGGAGACAAATGGGAGATGGGAAAGCAAAAGGTTTCCAGGTCTCCATAAAAGTCAGAAGGGAGGCAAAGAGCTCCTTGCTCCCCTCTGCGGCTTATTGCCTTTCATCTCTCTCTGCCGTGGTGTCCCCACCTACCCCGCGGGACAGAGTCACGTTTAGACGTGCTGAAAAGCTTAACTAGGATTTGCAAAAATGATTCAAGATCCCCAGATAGGGACTGCCGGAGACACGCGAAGCGTTACTGCTCGTCCTTCGGAGGACGATCCGCTCCTCGGCGCCAGCGCTGCCGGCGGACAGGCGCTCGGCTCCCGCAGGCACCGGGCAGGTAACAGGAGCGTGCTAGGCAGAGGGAGCAACGCCAGAAATCCCCCCAGCCCCTTACAAACAGTTTCCTCCTTAGATTAACTTGATATTAGACTGCATGCACTCCAGAGAGTTTTGTAAAACACCTCCCAGTCCCGCCGCCGTCGCCGCCCCGAGCACGGCAGCGCGGGCAACCTGCAGCAGAGCTGGTCTGTGCCAGCCGTTCTGCTGCCTCCGCCACCATCTTAGCGCTGTAACGCGATGGGAGGGTTAAAAGAAAATGCTGCTGAGTGACCGCCGTGGGTAGCACTTTGGGACTAAAATTTCCTCCAGTACCTGGTTTTAAAGTTGGGACTAACGTCGTTCGGACTCCACACCAGAGCTCCGTGCTGTCCCGTGGGGGACAGAAGGGAGCACAGCCCAGCTTCATAACCAAAAGTCTCCACCTTTAATCCCAGGACAAGATTTCTTTGCTAGGCACACGACGAGCTGCCCTCCCTGCCTTCTATACTGTCTGCTGACGTTTGTATTTCAAACTAATTGCCACTACATCCCCTGATCCTGCCCAGCTGGCTAAAAAAATCCAACACCCTGCGTACCACCGGGACCTCTTTGTCAGAGGCTGTGAACTCATCTCCATCCAGCACCAGGGTGGATTGAACAAACTGAAGCAGTATTTTATTGCTGAAGCATAAAACATGGGAATAAACAAGCACCAAAGTGCTACTGATCATTAAAACCAGATGGGAGCCCATTTACTGCCTCCAGCAGCGAGGTGCCACCGCTGCTCGGCCGAGGCCCCATTGAAATAGGAAACCCATCGCAGCGCCCGGGAGGCGCTGGGCGGCAGCGGCTACGCGCAGCCCCTGCGACTCAGCCCTGGATGTATCTGTGCTGTCCTCTCGCCACCGCCCCGGGGGTAACCAAGGAGCGACGGAGCTCTTAGTCCTGGCTCCAGAAGCGCAGTCGCTCCTGTACGGTTGCGCCTACATGAAAATGCTCCAGTGGGGACAAGCAGCCTGTCCAGGGCCAGTCCCACCGTCCGGGGGAAGCGGGATGGGGAGCATCGCAGGCCGAATTGTCCACACACAGAGCAGGGACTTAGTGGCATTGCGACAGCATTTGTTGGCACATACGCCAGAGAACCACCGCAGGCTCTGGTCGCCCCTGTGCGGCTCAGCTCCCGGACGGTGGATTATCCAAAGCAGCCCAGGTCTGACCGTATTTCCTCACCGACCGGTGCTGTCTGGCAGGGGGAGCTAAGTACCAGGGTGGGAAGAAGCCAGGGGCTGTTTCCTCTCCTTCCTAATCAACGCGCCCACCACAGATAAACACACAGCAAGAGCATTCCCAAAGTCTGGAGTACTGGAAACCGGCCTTCAGCAATAGCTCCATCCTGAGCACCCGAGCTGCAAGCTGAGCTCACCCCCCCGCCTAGACTGAAGCTTGGCACTTTCATCTTCAAGTCCCATCTTCCCTCTCGGCAGCCCGAAAGCGGGCGCTGCATGGGGCCGGGCAGATTCCCCGGGCCGCCCCTGCGAGCCGAGCGGAGCTGCAAATGGAGCAGCAGGCTGCTGGAGAAGCAGAGACAGACAGATGCTTTTACACTTCAAAGGAAACAGGGCCCTGGGAGGCTTTCAGGAATACGCACAAATCGATAGACTCCTTTTAAACACCAAGCACATTTGCTCAAGTGTGAGGCAATTAGTCCCCGAGGATGGAGGCAGGACAGGGCCATTAACAGACATACGGGCAGGACGGAGCGAGGGATGAGGAACACGCGGCGCGGCTCCACGCGAGACTGCCAGCCCAGCTGGATGAGCTGGAAACCTTGCTGGCCTGGCCTCGTCATCCCTGATTTTCAAAGTGTCCTTGTGTCCCCAGGGGCTCTACACATTAGGATCATTTAGCCTCTGTCAGTGCAACGCTCAGCGCATCCCTTTGGTGAAGAGGGAGGTTTTGATCATATCACTTCCACTGCTCAATTGTTCACTGCTTTTTTCCCTGGAGAATGATGCCCGGGGATGCCCCAAGGACGTGGGAGGGCTGACTTACACTTGCTGGATCCGCAGCAATTCTCATTTCCCCCTCACCTGAACGCTGCCGATGGTGCCCGAGCTGCTCTGGACAGCTCTGCCTCCACGGAGCCCCTTCTAGAGGGTAAACCAGAGCCAAAACCAGACTGTGAGCGAGCAGAGGGCTGGCTGCTCAGCGCAAACAGAGCCGGCCTGGGGACGGACCCGCGGTGCGACAGGAATCGGGGCTGGCTCGTCCCCACCTTCTCTGCACCAGCATTTCCACGCAGATCTGCCCTTAACCCGCCGACTCCCAGGTGCCGGTGCTTTGCAGCCCCACAGGCGGGAGCTGGAGGAGCGGCAGTGCACGCAGGAGGGCTCTCCTGTGAAATACTGCTGTATTTTACACGTACAGTCTTATTTTTCAGTGAGAGGCAGAGATACCAAAACTGAGCCACGTTTTACGCCCGGCTGTGTGACTGACGGTGCGCCTCTCCTGTATCGCTAGCTACCCACTCCCACTCTCCTTTATGGAGGCACGAAATTTTCCCTCTTCAGTAAAAACAGGAGAGGAAGAAATAAAAATCTCCGTATGTCCCCAAAGAACTGCAGGAGATGGAAATTAAATCCATCCGCTACACTCACCAAGCAGGGCGCTGTCTGGGCAGTAACGCTGTAGTCGGACACCTGCACGTTCAAAGAAAAAAAAAGGAGCATTAGAGAAGCGCCAGAGGCAATCCAGCGCCCTACAGCAAAGCACGCCACGCCATAAACCAAACTCGTGTGACTTGGAAAAACAAAAAAGGAACAACACTAAATCCAGCTGAGCAGCAACACCGTTCATCACGGCTGCAGCCTCTCCTCACCCCTGCATCAAAGGATTGCTTCCCCCTTGGTCAAAATTTTGTCTGACGCTGCCGCCCAGGCCCAGGCCTGGAGAAGGCTTCGGCATTTGCTCGGGGCAGCGCACGCCGCGTGCGGCGGGGAGCACGGGCTGCGGAGGAGACACGCTTTCCCGACTTGCTTCACTTCGTCCTGTGAGCCCGCGAGCGGCTGCCCGACCTCTCCCTGGGTTCCTGCTGCTCGGGTTTGCTGTAACGCCTAGAAGCCGCATTCAAACCTTACCACGTCTCTGCAAAGCGCGACAGTGAAACCAGCTTACCTGGGCTTGCCGGGAGCCAGGCCAGGAGCACGCCTGCTTCTCGCAGCCGGGGACACCGAGAGCCGAGCCCTAGGGAAACAGGCAGAAACAGGCACCCCGTACAGCCGCGAAAGAACAGCAGCAAAGTTGTGCCTCCGAGCACCGCAGGAGCCCAGCGTCACTCGGGGCAGAGGGGGAAAGCGCGACAGACCACCCCTCCCCAGGCTTTGGGGAAAACCCTTCGTCCTCCCTCCTCAGCTGGCCCTGCACAGTTTTACCCCCTCTCTCTTTGCTCTTGGCCGCTTACAAAGTAAATGCAGGCTGAGGGCGGGGAAGCAGGTAAGTGAGGACACCTGCACCCCGCGCATTTGGCCACTGATGAGCAGGGAGGGGGCTGGCAGCTGCCTGCAGCTCCCGGGCAGGAGGTCTTTGGCTTTGGGCAGGAGGTCTTTGGCTTTGGGCAGGAGGTCTTGGCTTTGGGCAGGAGGTCTTGGCTTTGGGCAGGAGGTCTTTGGCTTTGGGCAGGAGGTCTTGGCTTTGGGCAGGAGGTCTTTGGCTTTGGGCAGGAGGTCTTGGCCTTGGGCAGGAGGTCTTTGGCTCTGCACTGGTCCAGCCCCGCACAGCGGGTGATGGCTGCTGTTGTCAGCCAAATGCTGCATCCCCCCTGCTAAGAGGCTCCGTATGGGATCCCAACCTGGGGCTCGCGAATTAAGTGGCTTTTAAGCTCTGCAATAAAAAACCATTTGACTTGAAGAATGTTATTATTCCTGGAAGGGGGGGTTGCGCTGCTTGCTTGGATTTGCTTAAGGTGACATAGCACGTACGCTGACCCAGGAAATGCACAGCAGGAGTCTCCTGGGAGGCTGGCCAAGGACCAAAGGACGGCTGCGGCCGCGCTGGGCAGTCGGGTCAGCCCAGAAGGACGCAATGAGGCCGCTCAGCCTGGCTGCCCAGCCACAAGGCGATTCAAGTGCCCCAACCCATCCTGGCTCCCCAGGATGCCCCCGCGCCACCCCGGGCCCTCGCTGAGCCCCTGCGGGGACAGGGGGTCCCTGCCCCACACGTGAGGACTCGCTGCCCGCGCCAGGCACCGCAGAAGGGGCCGGCGAGCGGCGCTCCCGCCGGGCTCGGCCAGCCCAAGGAGGCTGATCCGATGGCACCAGGCAGCCAGTTTGCTTTTCAGCAGCTGAGCAAATCTCTCTCCCTCCAGCTCCTGGAAATCAGATAAGCTCCTACTGAAGCCAGCTGGTAGCTGAGGTCACAGAGGGCGACCGAGTGGGTACAAGCGCAAGGGCCGCAGCCTGGGCTGGCGAGAGGGGAGCCTGCACCCCTGGGAGGGCTCGCCTGCCTCCGGCGAGGCGAGGGGAGAGGTGGGCGCTTTGCCGTGCCGCAGGGAAGCACAGCCGCTCACCGGGATGTGGCGTCTGTGGAAGAACTGCAGCGCTGGCAAGAAAGCATTTTTCTGCCATTCCCATCTGCACTGAAGCAGCGTCAGACAAGGCTTAAGGCTGCAAAAACCAGTAGGAGAAACCAAAATAAATCAGGCTCTTTATTTCCCATAGGAAATGTACCTAGATCCCATTTATAGTCCATTTGCCCTCATCCTTATGTAACTCCTCTGCAGGAGAGGAGCAGAAAACGCAGAGAAAATAAACAATTCGCTGCAAAGAATTAGTGTGAGAGCCTGAGTCACACCTAGCAATGCAAGCAGATAACCTGGGGCTCAGTGAATACGCTGCGCGGAACAACGAACGCCGAGATCAACGGCGTGTGTCACGCATGTACGAACTGGCCTCGGGTAACGACTGGAGTGGAGCCACTGGTGTGCTTGAAAGAGATGCACGAAAACCACACTTAGAGTTTATTTTATTGCTCTTAATGGCCTGCCTTCCGCATGTCTCATTTCCTTTTATTGAAGCTGTCAGAGAGGCATTACATTATCTCACATGCGTGCAAAAACAGCATTTCAGTCGAGCTCATACAGACTTTTAAATGCCACAGCTGAAGAAAACAAGACAGTGGGAACTGCAAAGGGAGGAGGCAGCAGCAGTCGGGAGCACACACCTACGGGCGAAATTTCCAAAGGCTTCACAAACCAGCCAAGCCACAGGCTCTAACCAGAGACAGGCGAGCGAGGAAAGTAAAGGTACTTTTCTAATGAGCTGGATGATTCACTGGAGAAGGGCAAGGAGTCCTGTTGCAACAGAAGGCTGATGAGTAATTAATGGCCCGTCCTAGGCACAAGGCCGAGTCTTTTACCCCGGTGCAGAGCCGCCTGCCAAACCAGCTCTACCGACAGGTCCGCGGGGCAGCAGCGCTTGCAAGGCTATTCTGAAGGTTTGAAAAAAAAGAACATTACACCGACATTTGCACAAGGGCTTCCCTGTGCTGCCCAGTTCTCCTCCGTTCCTCATACTCACCGCAGCATGGTTTTCATCCTCATTAGCACCCTGTGACAGAGGGAAGGAAATGCAACCCGACTTCAAAGATAAAGAAACAGATCTAACCACGTAGCCTGCGAGGGGGTGCGGTACTTTCTCTTCTCTTGTTGGCGCGGCCCTGGCAGCGATCACGGCGGGGTCCCAGGAGGACTGCCCCCGCTGCAGGGACCCTGCAGGAGGTGCCACCCCGGGGGCCCCGCGCACAGGGCCCAGGGCGCCGAGCTCCCGAGCCAGCCTCCTCGTCTGATACCCAAGATGTGCAAAGCAGCGGTGGTAACATCAGCTACTAATGCTCAGACAGAAATTTTTTCTCATCCACAGAGGACAGTCTTTTACAGCTGACCTGTCTTCGCGCAGCTGGCATTTGGACAGCGGGAAATCACATTATTCTGGGGTTAAAAACAATCTCCTCCACGTTTTTTTCCCCAACCAGATGTCTGTTTGGTGAGTCACTTGCATCCAGATGCGTGTTGCGCACAGCACGTATAAATCGCTACTGGCCAGGGTGCTATCAAAGGCGAGGCTAACGGGGTACTACGTATATATACTGCGGTGAGTCTGACCTTTACTTAAACGCTGCACATCTCGCCCCCATCCTGCGAAGCCGAGGGGACGTACTTGGCTGCTCTGTACGTATCATAATTGTGGTACAAAAGCAGTTACCAATATACTATTTAAATAAGGAAGCGGTCATTGTAGTTGAGTTCCACAAATTTGTAGGGCTACTTTTCAAAGTCATTTTAACAATAATAAACACGGCTCAACGCCTCTACGCTACACTCAGTGCTGACCTGGCACCCGAACAGACCAGCACACAGCCTCTCCCGGTGTAGCTGCACACCGGTCCTGATGCACCGGTGGTCACAAACCTGCCCAGGTCTGCTCAGAGACAACGTCTTGCTACACACGCGCGCACACACACAGAGAAAACCATCTGGCACACAGGCTAAATGACACACCTCACTGCCTACCGATGGCTGCAGGCCACGCGGCAGTTTGTTTAAAGTGATACAAGAAAACATTCCCGAAATAACACCTAGGAACACATCTATCCTCCCTGAGAAGCAAAGAGCCTGTCTCAAACAAGACCCCGCTGCCAGGGCCGTTCCGCCGGTTGGGCGAACAGGGATGCTTCCCCCTTCTAGCGCAAGACAAAAAGAAATCCTCTTTGCCAGGCAGCGCGCAGGCTGCTCGCTGGCAGAAGGGCTCCTCCCCACAATGGGACCACAGCGGCAAGGGAGGCGAAACTGCTCTGATAACTAAACGTGGAAGCAGATCCCTACAGACTCCCAAACAGCGGCAAGGTGACGCTGCCGAGCAGCCCGGGAGGTGCCGAGCTCGCCAGCAGCGCAGCACGCAGCTCAGGCCCTGCAGGGCATGCGTTACAGCCTGTGCCCGCTGAGCAATGCCGGGCGGGCGAGAACTGCCTATCGACCAGGCTTGCTCGGAGCGTAGCACAGTAACCACGACTATAAATTATATTCTCCAGGGGTGGCAGGCGGTGGAAGAAGGAAGAAGTTCACAGTGAAAGATTTCCTTTCCCTCGAAAGGAAGAGGTCGGAGTGACGCAGCTAGCACTGCCGTTCGCGGCCCTGTTTCTGACAGCCACAGGCCGTTGGGAACCCCCAGAGCAGCCCCCCATTCTGTGAACAACCTCCCTCCACCACCGGCAGAACGAAGAGCGTGTTGCACTAACCTCGAGTCTAGGGGTGACAGAAGAGGGACGGGCGGAGGGGACGTGCAGGCACAACACACAGCCTTGCTGCCGCTTCTCCTGCACGGGACAAATTCTTCCCTGCCTGCACAACCCACCACCGCGCTCCAACACATGGGCGTTGCTGTGTATTTTACCCTCGCGTGCTGCTGGAAGAAAGGCAAGACACTAGCTTTAGTTTGACTACACTAAGTGAGGAAACTGCTCAAGGGGGCACCGGGATTGCTTGTTTTGCTCGTCTTTGCAATAATTTTCTACAGCTTCTTGGCCACCTGGATGGCTTACTGAAAATCCTCAGCCCCTATCTCCTTGCACGCAAGTCTTGGGAGGAAAGGATTTTGGAAACTGCCAAATGCGAGACGCAAACAGCCTGGGACTGAGTTCGGCAGCTCTTTAAATACTGCTCTTGTAGCTCCTGTGGTTTCCTACTCCTGCTGGGACAAAAAACCACCGCAGAACACATTGATTCAGCCAGACTCACGCTGAGGTGGCTGGGACAGCCACCAGCTTAGCCACTGCTTGTGAAATAGCGAGGGTGGTTGTGCAAGGAGACAAGGAAGTGAAGGTGTCCCACGCTACGGCCTGCAGCAATGCCTCTTTGCCTAGTGCAGACAAGGCTTCGAGATCAACACTCCAGAGCAAATATTATCTCATTTACAATTTTCTTTCAGTCTTTTCTTTGGGAAGGGCCTTCCCTGTTCACCAGCAGGCATACGGGAACAGGGGGTACTGGCTCCACTCCGCCATGGTCCCGTGGGCATGTCCCGGAGCCCCCTGCGCGTTGTACTCTGTGGAGAAGGCCGAGTAGCTCATTGCCCGGTACTGGCTGTGGGAAGGCACCATCCACTGGCCGAGGCCTTGCTCGGTGCCGTAGGGACTGTACACGGGCGCTCGGGCCCCGGGTTTCCCGACAGAGTCTAGGGCCATGTTCACCACTCCTGTGTAGTCCTGGGGAGGAGGCAGAGGCGGGGGCAGCGGAGGCAGGTTGGTGAAGCCCTCTGGGAGCTGTTTGGAGTCATGCTCGGGCACCGTGGCGAGATCCAAGGGGTGGCACCTTGCCCGGAAATCGTTCAGGGTTGCGGCATCGCGGGCGGGAAGCTGCTGGCTGTCCCCGGCTTCGTGGAACCTGAGCCCCGAGGGCGGAGAGAAGAGCGAGTCAAACCTACCGCAGTGGAAAACCACTGCAAACCCACACAGATCCCCTGGGGAAAGGCAGGGCAAGCTCTCAGCATGCCCTCGTCCCCTTGCCTACTGCTTCATCGTACTGTTAGTGGGGATTTTGGTCCAAGCTTCGCTGTCACACACAGAAAAAACTAAATGCCAGAGAAGGTAAACCCAGACCACCCTAGTTCTGGGTTAGTTCTAGTCTGGGCTCACTATAACTCATGCCTGAATTTGCAATGATAAGAAGAAGGGGAAAAAAATAAAAAAAATCACTGGAGTTCTGCCACTCCTTCAACACGCTTCCTTCAAAGGACAGGCAAGTTCTGCGGTACACAGAGCTGGCTGGGAGAGCATTTCAGGACAGGGAAATAAACAGCACTACTAAGACATGAGTATGCCCAGAATCAGTGGCTTTGAAGGAACACAGAAAGGCTTTGTTGTGGAGGTGTTTCCATGCTAATCTAGCACCTATCATCCAGGCGTGCTGTCCAACAGAAAGGCATCCTCCCTCACTCCCACTAGCTGTTTTTCTTAGGAAATAGCTAGTAGAGGAGGAGGAATCCCATCAGTCAAAGGGTGCCTTTGGACAGGAGCACCGGGAGGTGGGACTCACCGATAGGTCTGGTAGGACGGCGTAGGCACTTGCTGCTCTCTGGCCAGACCCTCCCTCTGGTCGGCTGGCACCGGCGATGCTGCAGGAAAGGCATGGCTGCCATTCTGCTCCGAGACCCAGAAGGGGTACCCGCTGCTGACCACGATGGGGTTACTCTCCTCCTTCACATCGGCAGTCTCATCTTTCTCAAAATCTGACTCACAGCGGGGAAAAGAAAGAATGGAAAAAAGTGAGAAGGGGGAAGGGAGAGCCAGAGCTCACAATGGTCTATTGGCAGCTGGATTAATCACAGGATGGTGGAAGGACACACGCTAACACCTCTTCCCTAGTCATACTGCCTTAAGGGACGAGCCCTTCGCAGCTTTTTTCTGCCCTTACACTGTGGTGTTCGGTCCTGCCCTGTCCTCTCTCCTTAGCTGTGCTACTGCAAGCAGCACCATGAACTGGAGCAAGGAATGATCAAGCTTAAAAACAACCTAACAGAAAGAGTAAAGATTTTTTTTTTTTAAAAACGGTATCAGTTCCCCCATCTGCACCACAACCCAGCTGCACAAACAGCATTGCTGGTACAACTGCACCGATGAGAACCAAGAAGAAAGCAACGGCTGATACCGCGAGCTTGTATCGCTACTGAAGAGAAAACATTAAGAAAGCACAGCCTATGCTCATACGCGGTCACAAAGCGTGGCTGGGCTGGGAGGCTGGTGGGAGAGCTGATGAGTAGTCAGCAATGACAAGCGACTTGCGAGCAGGCTCCTGTGGCTCATTGCCAGAAAGAGGCAGAGACCCAAAGCCATCAGAGAGCACCCTTACAGGCTCCACCCAGGCCACTCTCCCCGGCAGGAGACACAGCAGAGCTATGTCGCTGTTCCTTTTCCTTCCTGTGGCCTGGGCACCGTTTGGAAATCATTCTCTGGGCTTGTTGCGATCAATATTACCACGTTCCTCAGCAGCGGACTCCTTTTCCTCGGGCAGCTTCCTCTTCTGGCCCTTGGCTGGGCTGGGCTTCTGGCATTTGGCACGTCCTTCCCTGAGAAAGAAACAAGACATGGGGGTAGCTTGTACGTGAGCTTTCTGCCTAGGTGAATATGCAAGGGATGCTGGACAAGCCCTGGAAGACAAAAGGATGATTTGAACCTCTCTGACTTAAACCTCTCCTAGCAAAGCACCCTGATGGGCCCTTGGGAACGCTCTTGCCATAGCCGAATTACAGGGTTAGCCGTGCCGCCTGCCGCCAGCGCGCGCTTCCAGCGAGAGCCCTCGCCCCGCAGGATACGAGGGATAAACCCGTGAAGGGGTTGCCCACTTCATGTTGTACAAAAGGCACAATCAACATGGAAACTCGGCACTGGAGGTTTTGGCTCTGAGTTTGTAAGTGTAGTCCGACGTTGGATATACATACTATACACACAGGCACATGTATGGTAGGGTGGGTCTTTTGCTTGAAAGCAACTTTCTTCCTAAATGGAAAACGAGTTTAAGCTTAGTCAGAAATGATCTTATTAGGAGGAGAAAGAAAATCTATGACATTTTCAAAGTTTAAGTAAAAAAGAGTCAGCTTTGGCCTTTTTCATCAGGAAATGAGATTTTTTTTCAGGCACAAAATAACACAACCCAAAATCTCAGGTATTTTCATAACATTTTCTGCTTGGAAAAAAACATTTTTTTCTTCTCTATTGCCAATCTATGGTTGCATTTAAGCTTTTTTTTTTTCATCTTATCCAGTGGCTGCCCTCAGACCAGACAGCAGATCTCGCTGGTATTGGTATCCATCTTCCTCTTGCAGACAAAATCTCCTGTTGGAAGAGACACTTTCCCACACACAGGGAAAGGAGATGAGGGAGACTACAAAGTCAGAATCGAGCTGATCTCGAAGAGACACAACGATCTCCTGTGGACTCCTGTTATCACTGCTGTTCACGTGTCAGACTCCAGTCTAGCTCCGACTTGCAAGGGAGCGCAGGTCTCCAATTTGTCACGCCTCCCACATTTCTGTCGGAAGCCCTGTATCTCCTCCCACTCCCCAAGTCTCTTGGGAGGAGGCTGCACAGGGGGACACCACTCCCAGATACGGCAAATGCAGCGTGCACAACGCAGCAGGCTCTGCAGAGCCGGCTGCTGTAGCTTTGCTCAATGGCCTTGGGTAAAATTCACAAGTGAACTCCAGTTAGAAATAAATTAAGATGAAAAAACAGTTTACCTTCGAGTGTTCTTCCCATGCTCACGGAAACCTTTAGCAAATGGATTGTTGTCAATCTTGAGCTTTGTAATCTTAAAGTAAAAGAAAGGAGGTTCAGTATCATGGTGACTGGTTGGGTTCTTTACTGTTTCAAGACCTTCACCTCAGTATTTATCACAACAGCTTGTCTGAGGGTTTCGGGCATGCCCTGGCCACACTATCTGAGCTCTCCCAGCAGCTCCCGTTATTGATTAGGAACTGACAGAGAGAAGTGACTTTGCCAGGGTCAGCGGGAATTTGGGTGGGATTCGTCTGACCAGAGAAATATACAGGGTCAGTATCTGTATCTGGACTTTTGCCCATACTTTTTACTGCATTTAGGGTTCTGTTAATCACTGACAGCGCACTTAATTCAATTAAGGTGCATGATTCATCTCATCCCAGAGTAGATGTTTGCCATAGGAACCATAATGTGCCTATTTTTTCCCCACTGTCCATCACAGGCGCCCAGGGTGACCAGCTTGGAAGGAGACACCTTCCTCTACAAGATTTCTAAAGACAGAGTACTTAGCTACGTGTCCAAGGGCAGGACTTGCACACTGTACCTGCTCATTCTGGTAGGCAGTGACAGAAGTGAAGACAGTCTCAGGGAAGCTGAAGACTTGAAAGATGCTCCAGCGGACGCTGAAGAGGTCATCGGCCTGCACGATGTGGAAGCGAGGCTTGTAACGGTGCATGGAGTGGAGGATGATCTGGCACAGAGACAAAGGAGAAAGCTTCTATGTGCAACCACCGCCAACGCCCCGTGCGGAGCCTCCCGTGGAGGCTCCCGGGACATCCATTTCAAACCAGGGACGCCTGCCTGGGACCGGTGTCTCCACCGTGCCTCTACAGTGACAGTGCAGACTAAAGCCTTCCTCGGCAGTTAAGAGAGCACAAGGGCTGGGCTGAGGGAGGGAGGGCACTGGGATATGTTTTGATTTCCACATGATCTAATTTCTCACAAATCTCGCTTATTTCCCTTACACCCATCTGCAAGGAATTCCAAGAGAGCACAGCACAAAGGCCAGCTACAACCTACATGCCCGTGTTGATCCAGAGTGTTGTTGGTGAGCTTCAGTTTCTGGAAGGAGACGGGTTCCTTCATCCAGTGGCTGCCGGGAGCTGGGGAATCCGGGTGGACGTAGGTGCGACAAGGGAGCTGGGGCTCTGCTTTCCCAGCAACTTCCCACTGATCTTTATTCCACTGTGAAGGGAAAGACGGAAATCTAGAGCTTAAAAAAAATTACTTTCAATATAGCAAAACCCCAGCAACTTTGCTTCATCGCTGATTTAGTGGACTCCTCTAAAGCACAGTCCTGACGAGCAGCAGATTGTCTCTCATAAGCCACGATCACGTTACCAAAACAGCTCCAAGTTTAGGCCCCATTTTAACTCCCTTTCTCCCAACGGCTGTCAGAGAAGTCTGACGTTAATCGTGATTAAAACTGTACCGCTTACAATGAAAATTAGTTACCTTTCCAGCTGCTCCCCAGGCAAAACTGACAAATAACTCCAGAGAGGCATAAAATCCATGAGTCACTTCTGAACTTTGTTCAAAGACAATTTATTTATCAGCCTGGCCAGCGAAGCACAAAGATTAATCTATTTCAAATGAAGATGGAAGGACAGCATCACTTCTATTATTTAAAGTACTTACCTTGTACCTGAAGTTGTCCATTGGCACAAAATCTACCAGCATGAGGTACTTGGCATACGGGATCAAGCCGGAGACTTTGATTTTGCATTGTGGAAACATTCGTCTGAAGGAGAAATGAAATACGCAGCGTAAGGCCTTCTCTATAAAGTGGATGTTGTCTAATGATCAAGCAGCAGCTCACGTTTACTCACTAGTGTGCAAAGTTGTGGTAGCAGTATTTCTACAGGCCAGCTATTGAACATTTTTAGCATTTTACTGATGTATTTGTCTAATCCTACAGGCTTGGGTGGAATAGGCACCAACAGGGCAGCAGTCACCGATGGCCTGACATTGTTACTGCTTTTGTTCTTCTGATTCTTGTGACACAATAGTGATAAACTTAAAATGGAATTTGCACGTGGTTCCTAGCCTTCTGCAGCTATCACAGACCTGGAGGACAGATTAGAGCATTTTCTAGCGTGGGTAGAAAAACGTGCTCTCATCTAAGAGCACATCCAGCTTTCCATTCCAGTACTCGCTGCCACCACTTCCATCTTCTGACTCTGCAAAAAAGCTTTGACACCTACCTCCCTACCCAAAGGGATTATTTCAGCTCACAGCAGCTTTGACATAATACATTACAATTTCACAACTGCATATTCTTTCACTGCAAGCTCCACCATGCATGACTCATTTAAACTTTAGACTAGTCTGCACGCACAGATCGTTACTATTCTACGCCATGTTCTTGTCTGCAAATGCAGCCTCAAAACCAGGCTTTTACTGCTCAGCTGCTGTCGCCTGTGACCGAGGCAAAGGAAGCCCAGGGCGCTTTCCAGAGCAACCTCGCAGCGACGGGAGAACATCAGCGTTAAGCGCCGAGATAAGAGCACACAAGTTTTCTCAGCACATCAGCCCCACAGTGACCTTTTGTGCTTCACAGTTTGGACTTCTATGACATCCTGCAAGTGCAATTCTTCTGCCAGGGGCAGGGAGACGTGCATAAATGGCTACAAAATTAGCTTAAGGGCCATCGTTCAAAAAACGAGCGCTCGGAGATTTTGTTAACAGCTTTGGAGGGGTGTCGTGTGGGCAGCTGTCCTGCTCCCCTCACCTGCCCGATTTGGTGATGATCATCTCAGTTCCTATCTGATGAAACTTCATCCAGAGACCCATGTCCTCGAGGGTGACCACGATGGAGCTCTGCGGGTAGGGCTCCAGGCTGGGGGAAGGAAGTGCCTCACACGGCGCTTTCACGTCTGCCGGGAGAGAGCAAACAGTAACTGCAGACAGGCGGGAGGGAGCCGGCGTGAAGCAGCCTCTCCTGCTCAGAGACAGCGCCCCGAGACGCAGCACCCGCGTCGGCCCTCCCAGTACCCTCCAGTGCCGGCTGCCTCCGGGACCGGGAGCTACTGAATTTCACACGCTGTTGTGGCAGATGGGGCCCGTACATCTGGCCGTTCGCTCCTCCCGCCTGGCCTCGGTACGTCTCGGCCCCAAACCACCACGCAGCGCTCAGCGCCGGCTCAGCTCAGGGAGCTGAGTGCCGTGACTTCACCCATGAAGGTCCAGGTGCTGCCGAGAACCAGGCAGCCTGGGCCACAACAAACCTCTTAACGAAAATCCATTCTTTTTCTTCAAAGGGTTTTTGTTACTTAGTGGGCTCAGAAGGCATAAAGGCTTTTCCAGCAGGTTTGGGTTTAGTCAATAAGTTCTTTTGCAAAGATTTGTGTGTTGCAAAAGCTCAAGCTGGTTTCCTTTATTCCGAAACTCAGACCGGCAGGTAGCCACAATCCACTTTTACTCCCGTTCTGGTATGATCAGGGTTACACAAAACACTTTACCGGGAGAATAAAATGAAAGCTGAAAGGATTGGAAAGATGTTAAGTGTACTTGTGGGTAATGGGAGAAAACGACAGATAGGTGGTAGCAGAGGTGAAAAATCCCTCCAGAGGACAAAGAAGGAGCAGACAGGAGACCCAAACGTAAGTGAAGGCAAGAAGGGAGGTGACAGAGCCAGACCATGGAATATTCTGAAAAGAGGACAACTGGTCTGAACTGGACTTGGAGATGGAGGCCACCGGGGAGCCTGTGACGGCAGGGGAAGGTGCCTCCTCAGTAACGCACCATGGCACATCAGAGCTGCCTGCAATCTGCCTGCACTTTCTGTTACAGGCAGAGGACTAACTACGGTCCTGTGGACGAGAAAGGGGAACTACTGGAGAAACCGTCTTTGGTGTTGATGGTACGCACCTCCTCCGTGAAGCTCTTCGGATTAAAAACCTCCTATAGGAGCTCTTAACTATACTGCAACACACGCAAGGTTGCTGCTGCCATACTGAAAAGCCCAGGCAAAAAAATACAGTTCCATTTTAGGTCAAAACTTGGCCTGGCATAGCTACTGGTGGATGGATTTCACACCCAGCCGGGCTTTACTAACGCTGCCCTGCTTCTGGACGAGGTGTTGATAAGCCCGCTCGACGCGGGGGCACTCACAGCAGCAGCGCTGCCCTCAGTTCAGGGCCAGCCGGCCACTGCTGCTGGGCCATGCGTTATCCAGCCACGCACGGCTGTTTGTTTAAAAGGAAGATTTTTCTGCCTCTCAGCCTGATCAAATCTTATTCAGAGCATATCAGAAACACGGGAATTTTCACCTTGCTACAGCTTTCCTGAGTAATGTCTTCAAAAGAATAAGCATGAAAAGTAGACAACTATTTCCAGAGAAATTAGCTTTTTTCAGAAAGCGACATCTTTTTGCAAAAACAACCCAATGCGAGTCTCAGGGGTTCTTCCCAGAGTATTAGGAAGTAAAAAACATTTAAAAGTAATTTTGTCACTTTGTAAAGGTCTTTAGGCATTTTCAAAAAATATCCTCTACCCTTTTTTCTGCTTTGATCCAACATTAATGAACTGGCTAAGAAGTGACACCTAGTTTGCTCACTAAGATTAGCCTGTTAACATCTTCTTACTAAAGCTTCCCCCATATCCTCCTGCAGAGACATGAAAGCTGCCATGAGACGACGCATTCGGTAGCTCGGTGCAGCACATGTATCAAAAGGAGTTACAATAAAATTGGGCTGATTTCCCACAGGAGTCATCCAGTCACAAATACATGCAAACAGATTTTGAGTAGCTAGACAGATGCTCGCTCCTTCCCCAAATGAATTTTACAATTAAGATTTTTGTAAGCAAATTCCAATGCCATTAAACGAGACTACAACAAGGCAGATCTCGGGAGTCCTTACTGAGGGGAGACTTCCAATGAAATCAAGAGGAATTTAATTGAAAGGAGTTCAATACTGCATTAAAAGCAAAGGCAGATGTTATGACCTGGTTTTCACAAAGAGAGTCCACAAAGCACCTGTATCAGCAAGATGCTACAGGAGACGGGGAAAAAGAGCTGCGCATACAATAAACATCGCGGCAAAGATTTAAAAATGCAGTTAATGTCTTTCACCCTGCGGGTTTTGTGCGCGCTGTCTGAGGCTGAGAAACAGGACACCAACAGTTTGCGTGGGGACCTGGACCCCGGCAATGGCGCGGGCTGGCTAATGGACCCACGCAGCTGGCTACAGTCGTGCCGCCGGCTTCAGCGGGGTCCTGCAGGGGTGGATCCCTTTGCAGGATCCACTGTGGATTTTCTTTGCAGAGCCAAAGGCTGGCTTGCAAGGACTCCAAATTCACTCCCAGTTTGTGCCTATGTAACTCATGCCACGACTCACGCACACGTCTCCCGCACAAAGATGCCTGCGTGCTGGAACTACAGCACGGAGAGGTTTGTGGCAGGGTGTCCAAGCACTGAACCGAACACGTTAGATCTGTACTTCTGTTGTTTCCTCTTCTATGTAACTTATTTTTTAAGTCTTATTTGAAAGACATTTAAACATTTTCCAAGAATTTTAGTTCTAAGCTCTTTTAAAAGTATTCATTATTATTACCATTGTGGTGGTAACACCGCATGCGGCACATTTTAAAACATATTCCTTATGCCAAGATTAGGTTGAAAAGGAAGATAGCTGCTATGATAAAGGCACTGAAAATTAAGAGATCTTTAAAATCAAGCATGAAATGGATTGAAGTCCTTATACAAGTAAGAGCAGTTTGTGCTTCAGTTTCTGCCCCTAGAATAGGCTGTACCTATCCCTTTCCTATCTTGGAGATGGAAAGGAGAGAAAGAGAAATGAGAGTCAATTCAGTAACACTTGGGGGGGGGGGGGGTAAGATCTTCGGACAGAAGATGCCAGAGTATAATCCACACGCCTAAAGCAGTCCCTCAATTAATTGTCAAGTACTGAGACAATGTTATGATGTCAGAAAATCTGTTGCAGACTTCCCACAAAGTATGGGAATACTTTGCAATACTGGGAGAACTCCAGGCTAAAAGGTATGCTGCTTACCTTCACTATAATCAGTTATTATTACATTTGTTGCTGTTAACTTCTCAATGAAGAAGCCCAACACCAACAGCTAGCCAGTGTCCACAGGGAAGAAATGCACATCAACATATAAAGCTATCTGAGAAATTAATCTTGCCAACAATCAAAAAAACCCACACGTTCTCTGATCTTGTAAGTGTCAGGAGAAACACCTCGGCCCTCCGGAGGGAACCTCATTTCTCAGAACCAGAAAGCTTTTTGGCAATAATGAAAGTATGGTGTTTCCACAAATGCAATGGCTTCTCCTCTCAAGTGCACTCAGTCATCACCTGGAATATTTCTGCGTGTGGGGTCATACACCAGAAACAACTCAATAAGAAAATGAGGTGACTTCTGCAATAGTTGGAATCTTTAACACGATAAAATACTGTAATACAGTCTGCAATTTTTTCGTTGTTGCTCTTTTGCTTTTCAAGTCAAAATTCTCTTGAAGTGGCAGAAATCAGTACGAATCAGATCAACACGGTATGGACCGCTTTATAAAAACCCAAAATAACAGTGAAGGTGGAAACTGAGTCATTGCACCTGTATTTTGCTTATGAATGCAAGACCACATTGCAGAGGTAGAGAAAGGAAGCTGAGAATACCTGGGCACCTCTGACGCCTACGTGAACTGCATACCTGAACGAGGTAAAGAGTTGTTTCCGTCCGATGCAGAGTAACACCCAAGACTAAATCTGGGTTTCAGGTACTGACATGCGGTACCTGCACTGGCCCTTCGTTTCCCAGTGCACATCTGTCATTGGGCCCAACCTGACCGTGCCCCACGCAGAAGAGGTTAACAACACGCTATGAGACGGACCGATGAGGCAAAACATAAATAAAACCCTAAGGAAATCACAAAAATCCTGCGTTTGGGCATGAACCTGGTAGAGGTGGGGTATGCCTGCTTGGAGTTTATACTTTCAAAGGGCAGAGAAAAAACAGAAGAAAAACCAAGTAGTTTGTATCAGCACTATTATTAGCCATATAACAAATATTCCCAAAGCTTCTGTGGCCTTCAACCTGAAGGAACTCGGGGTACTTTGCAGACAATACACAAAGAACCCCTCTAGCCTTCAGGGAACGATCACCTTGCACAAGGTGATACGGATAGGGGGGTTTTGGGCACAACTGTGAGTAAACCTTTGCTACCTGACAAAAGATCTTCCAAGGCTCACAAAGAACACTCAAACCCACGATTTCTCATCTATTCCTACCAAACGGAAAAAAAAAAAAAAAATTAGAAGTCCTCTCCAGCCACACACACACTACTATAAATGCTGGTAACCCTTCAGGAGCACTTGTTCTCTTTCTGAAATGACTGTACGCTCTTGGCATAAGTCTAGGACCTTTCCGCGCAATAAGGACGAGGAGGGAGTCCTTTACCTACCTGGTAAAGCTTGCATTTTTCCATGTACTGTGGAGTCTAGGAGGTTGCACGGCTGAGAGCACCACAAGAGTTCTTACAAGGGGAGCCAAAATAGTCCAGTTCAAAAGCAGGTCTGATTTCCCGAAGCAAGCAAAAGCCCTTCCTTCTGCGATCCAGTGTCAAGAGTGGCCGGGATGGGGATGGGGACGGGACTCCAGGCGCAGCTAGCCAAGGTGAGCTCCTGTTTTATGGAGGCTAATGAGCAGGGAGGAGCTTCTCGCCAGGGCTGTCCCCTTGCAATCCTTTGATGTCCAAAGGGACAAAGAGAGGAAGGATCTGCAGCAATGGCTGGGGCTAAGGGAAGAAAATCAAAGAGAATTAACATGGCTTTGACATACAGGAAACCCTACAGGGGAAATGCACCTTGATTTACTGCTAACGCACTTTTAAACAAATAGAGACAAGACCAAAAACATCAGCTGAAGACTTACCTACAAAATGAAAAAAATCACTTAAACAGCAAACAGGAAAAATTTCCTTCTGGCTATTCCAAGGATTTGATATAGTTTTAATCTCCAGAGTACAGAATCATTTTACTCTTGATTTCTGGTATCAGAATCAGGACTGTATCGAGCTTGTTCCTTCCCAAGTGGGCGATTAACAGTCTGTGGTAAGGTTTGCTCTCACAACTGGGATGCTGCAGCAACACATTCATTCACCAACAGATGTCTTCTCCACTAGCAGAAACACATTTGATGATGTAACGTTACTTACCTACCCAGTCTTGCCTTAACTGCGCAGTTAATTGTCCTGCTGCGCTGGTTTTCTATGGCGGGGTCCTCACCGTTGCATCAGATCTGTTCTGAAGCTCAGGACTGAGGCTGCTCTACAGGCTACTTTTCAGCTGAGCTTCACGAGTCGAAGTTGCAATTGTTTAATGAGACAGCCATGCTAGCATATAATTTTACTGGCACCAAACTCCTTCGGCTGGCACCTTCCAGGGCCGGTGCAAGGGATCCCAGAGTCTCGTGGTGGATCAGGCACGGGTCTCGGGCCTTGTTCAAGGCACTGCTCTTACCGAACGGAAGGCTGAGCAGAAACTGAAGGCCTTCAGCATTTTCCTTTAATTAGTTTATTCTGCAAGTGTGACCATTAGCTTTTGTACTTACAAGTGCTTACAAGTGCTAAGAGACAGCAATCAAGTCTCATGCTTCAGGGCACAGAACAGCCACTACACCTCGGTGAAGAAGGGAGTTCTAGGCATTCGGGAACAGAAATTGCTGTACTAACATTTAAAGGTCAAAGATGTTCAAAAAGAGGAGGTCAAAAGCAGGATATCGGTCTTAATGGGCCAGTGCTGGATCCTGCGCAGCGCATTCAGGAGCTCTGTTCATTTCAAAGAGCGTTGCTCTAAGGCTGCAGCTGATCCAGGGGCTAGTTTTGCTCCCAAGAACATAAACGGTTTTTTATTTTGTCAGTGATGTTATTGGGACACCTGATTTTTAGTCTGACATACAAAACAAATTCTGAATTCATTTAGTCAGTTTCTATAACCAAACAACATCCCTTTAGTTCTGCTTTGCTGCGCTTTGGAGCGGGCAGCGCAAGAACGCGCAAAGGGGCCGAAGGAGTTTAACCAGCGGAGGGGACAGGCTCTTTTTCAATAGCATACTGGAACCGAGGCACCCCAGTACTAGGCAGGGAGAGAAAGGCCAAGGCTTAGCGTGGCAAGGAAGAATGTTTAGAAGAAAGGGGTTGGAGAGTTGTAGAAGTCCTGAGGAGGATTTTATAGCAGGAGATGGTCCACTGGATCCTGGCACCTTTGAAGGACCACATCCAGCCTCCCTGACATCCTTTGCAACTACGGGATAACGCAGAAGACCACAGGCTCCTCTCCGTCAGCTAACCTGGGGACAGCCAGAACTGGGGAGTCTCAGTACCACCGAGGAGGAGACTGCCGTGTGGTGGAGCAACATCAGCTTGTAGGTCAACTGGAGATTATTTATTACATATGGGGAAGAATAAGTCGAAAGAGAAAAGATCGGCCGAAAATGGTATCAAGGTCAAATCTCCTCTGCTTGTACTTGCACAGCCACGACCAGACACAAACAAAACAGGATGCAGAAACGCTTTTCTGCTCTGCTACAAAAGGAAAGCCAGCATCAAATCTGCCCCCTCCATGTCCTGCTTTTCTAATGCTAGTATTTTAATTGTAGAAAGCATTAGACAACCATAATCAGAATCTGAAATGGGAAAATAGAACAAAAATTGGGTCAGATTCAAGCTAGCAGCGAGATGGATCAACATCCCACACAGTACGAAACTGCACAACAGCAGCAGCAGCTCTGGGAATTTCACTCTTCACCCGACAGGAGCGTGGGATGTGTATCATGACTTGCCTTCTCCCACAAAAGGGTACGAGATGGTCTCCTGCTGCCACCTCATTTGCACACTGCCTATCAGCATGTCTAGAGAACACACATTTGCTGCAAGTACTCAGATCCTTTTGGCTTTTCCCAGCTGATTGATGGGAAGGTGGAGTCATTAATTACCCATGACTGGTTAACAACCAGCTTTCTCCCAGCCATTCTCGTTGCACTGGAAAGGTTTTAAAAGTGAAAAAAAAAAGTGAATTTGTTACTATTGCTGGAAAGCGTGGCTAACAGGAGCAACCCCCATGAAATTCATCACTAGCAGAGGGGGAATTTAGCACATTACCCCTTGTCTGTCTGTCCACGCAGTGCCCTCAGGCAGTTTGCTGGGAAGTCAGAGGGGAAGGTGCTGGTGCCTAACAATTCACTGGCAAATTGGAGGCTGGGGGGGCGGAAAGGGATGGGAGAGAGTGGACCTGACGTGTGTAAGTCAGTGACATACCCCGCGCTGCTCCGGGCTCATTTACAGCAGCAGGTAAAAATCCGGCCGTGCCCAGCTCTAACAGGAGGCTCTCGGCTATGCTGAGGGGAGAGGTAGGGCAGCACAGGAGGGAGGGGATGTGTGATGACAAAAGCAGAGGCCAAGAGCTTTTGCTTTGCATCTCTTTGAGGAGGTGATTAGAAAGAAACATTCCCCTCTGGGTTTTGTAGTAAGGCAAATGTTTTCTGGCACTTCTCCCGCCTTAAGTGAAGCTTTAACCCTTAACGCCCAACAGGACCCTGCAGGGAACTGGTCTGCACACATACCCTCCCCCATTCCTACCTTCTAAACTGGGAGCCATCGCCTTGCCCTCTCTGGCTGGTGTCTGGGGCGCCCAGGCCGCGGGAGGACAGAGGGCGCGGGGCGGCTAGCGGGGGGCTCCGGCCAGCGGGACCCGAGCCGGCCGGGGCTGCGCAGGAGGCACCGCCCGCGGCCAGCAGAACTGCCAGGGCCGCATTCTGCCCCAGAGCAGGCGCAAGCGCGAGGCACAACGTTGCTGTCCGGGAGGCCGCTGGAATGCAACAGAAATCCAGATTAGTGATAATGATCATTTGAAAGAGCTAGTCTTGGATCGTCGCTCACCTGTATCAGCACTCGGGGCAGCAGCCAGCAATCCAACCCCTGCAGACTTCCCTCTGCGCGCACGATTGTGAGAGCGCTATCGTATCAGCTTTAATAAAACTGGGCTTAAGTGAAGCAGTGTTGGCTGCCTGAGTTTGCACAAGCAAGAAAAAAATAACATGGAGAAGTGCAAACTGCATTTAAGAGATACTCCCCTCTGAAACATGAAGATAGCCTTGCTGCCATTTAAATGTGACTCATTTACAGATTCCCACCTGGCACACGTAGGCCACAGTCCGGAGAGTCTTGGCAGCTCTTTATGAAGGATACTCTCCCGTCTGCACAGGATGAAGACTGAAAACATGGAAAGACAGTGTGTCATTAACAGGACCCAAAATAAAATAAATAGATAGCCCTACACTGATAGCTACTTATTTTCATACTTAATTAAAAACATGAAGCAGCCTCAGACTCTCCAGACGGCTCAGAATTCATGAACCTGCCCCTTAAACAGAGGCTCAGCTCGCTGCGGAGCAAACGGGGCCCGATTATGCACACAGGGCATCGTGTGGTAGCATAAGGAACAGTTCCTACCCAGTTCCTTACAGCAGCTCAGGTAACACAGCATTTTCTTCTGATGGTGGGAAATGGCACCTTTTCCCCCCTTTTTACAGCTGGGTTTGATTGCTTTTTCCTGGGAAAAGCTGTCTGGTGTCTTCAGGCACGTTACATGTACGCTGCCACGCAGGCGCTCCTACCCTGGGACCCGTGCAAGGGCCCCCGCAGAAGGCAGACCTCTGTAGGGCTGAAAGCCCCATGCTGAGCCCCGAACTCTATCACCCCCAAATCTTCCTTGTGCTCCCAGAAAGCAAAAATCACATTTGGCACAACCCAACAGTTGGCTGGAGAGGGCCTGTTGGTAACAGCCCAGCGCTAACGCCCAGGAGGCTCTCCGGACCAGGCGCAGCGTGCTGCGGGGCGGCCCCATGCCTGCGCCCAGCCTGGAGGAGGCCGGCGTTTGAGCAGCGGCGGTGGGATCTGTTTTGGAAGGGAACGCGTGAAAAGTGGCTCATGTAAATGAAAAGTTGTATGTTATAAGTTTATCACAAGGCTTTTCCTCTGGCTGGTTTGTGGATTGAGGTACCTGCCCACAAAGCTGTGCTCCTGCACTAAAGAAAAGAGGATGCTCTCCTGTCTCCCCTGTATCATATCCGCCCTCCCCAGCCTCCTGGAATATGCACCCTTCTCCCAGCAGTTAGTTAGCATTGAGACAAGAAGGGAAATACTTAGCAGCCACTTAACACTGAAGGCTGAGTTTGGCCTCAAAGGCTACAGTCCAGAGTCAAATGCAAAATATTTCTGTCTAGAGCTCTTTCAAGTTTTCACAGACTCCTGATGTTAGGTCCACTGTTTTCCTGTCAAACCATTGTGTTTCCCAGACACAGCTCAGCACCGTCCCACTCAAATCCACAAACCTACATACTGAAAGGACTTCCCAGCACCAAGACGGGCTTTGCAGCACAGCAGAGGAAAGGGCCAGCAAGTGCCGGGCTGGGAGCGCTGCCTTTCTGCGCCTGGGCCGGGGAAGGCTCTCCTCCCTGCGCCCTGCCAGGGCCAGGCAGGGTCAGCCCTGGAAAACAGGCAGCAAACCCCTCTGGCGTAATAGCCGTACATAAATCCTTTTATATTTATACACATGCGCACACACTCATATGCAAAGAGAAGCATTGTGTAGAGCTTAAAAATTGCTGGCAGTTCACTTAACCGTGAATTGAGACCAGCAAAGAATCCCGAGCGGAATGGATTTTGCTGAACGGAAGCCCAGCTGATGCTGCAGCTATCTCCGTTAAAAAGCTGACTTTTTCAGGAAAAAGCAGCAGCCCAAACCCAGAAACTTGTATCTCAACTTTTTGGACTTCCGAGATTGCAGATAGGCTGTCATGCTGCTTTGGTTTCCACAACAGATTAGTTTTGTTGGTGCGCAAGCATTTGCAGAGCCATGAAACCAACAGATAAAAAGCCAGACTTCAATCACGCAAGTCAGTTTGCAAGTTACTTTGTTTTGCCAACACAGATTTAGTCTATCAGCTTCATAAGGACGTTGCCATACACTGTTCATCACAGCAATGTTCTAATCAAAGCAGGGAATCAATAAGCAGTATAATTCCCGATCAAAGGAAATGTCTTCAAAGAGCAAATGAAACTTGTTAAGATGTAAAGGTTTTGGAATATAAAAATAAAAACTGTGGTGAGCTCTACGGAGCTGAGTAGAGCTCGGCTCCTCCGACGTCACTATTGACTCTAAAGAACTTTTTGAGGGAGATCATTAACACTACAAGAAAGCAAGAGAAAAGAGAACAATTAAACCACACACAGTTGATTTTGATTCGCAGCATTTTACAATAAATCATGTTTCATTTTACTAAGATTTTATTACCACCTTTTTTTCCCCTTTTACAGTATTATTTATCATTTCTTTAAAAAAGAAGTATAAAAAATTATATAGCCATAGGATAGGTACAACTGCGCGTACATCTCACGGGGAGAGGGAAGCGAACCCGCAGGATGTCTAACCAACCGGTAGAGTCTGAGCTGAGCTATTTACAGGGTCTCCCATAAAAAAAAAAGAATGCCCAGACCGATTCACGCAGTACATCCCGCAAGGCAGTTTTTGAAAGCTGATATAGAGCATTATGATGGGAGACACATATTCTGTAGGAAAGTCTGAAGTCAGTAACAAAGAGCTGGAAATACGTCTTCATTTTAAGCAGCAAGTCCTTGGACAAACTCTGAGCTGTACTTTTTCTCACCCAACTTGTTCATCCCCTTGTAGCAAAATGATACCGGTGTCCACAGTAACGACATTCAGGTGAGAATCCTGTGACAGCACCAATAACAGAAAAAAAGCACCTGTCGGAGTTCACCGACTCCTCAAGCCTGCCATAAACGCACGGGACCCGACACCGTCGCAGCTACCACCTCTTCCTGCCGCCCCGACCTGTCCAGATTTTTCCCTCCATTCTTCTCCTATCGGTGAATTCCTCGTACTCATTCCTCGTGCAGGCGTGGGCCAGGGTACAAACCCAGGCAGGGTCGCAGACGCAGGGCTCCCTCCCTCCCCCTGCCCCCAGATTGTGAAATGTTTATGACCTGGCGCTTATGGCTCCCGAGGTGCTGAATGGCCTTTTCCCCCCTCCACCTCTCAGCTCCTGATGGGCAGCTACAGACCAACTTTTAGCCGGTTTGGTCCGTAGTTGTGGATTTTATTGCCCAGTTTGTCTCTTCGGCTCACATTTGTAAGCTCCACAGTAGATTTTTCCCTGGGTAACACTCTGCAGCTCAAAGAACTCTTCTTGTTTTTATTACATCCTTAGTGATTAAAGGGATATTTAAACCTCACAATGCTCCCTGCTGTGAATATAAAAGCCTAGCATCATTTTGGATAGATGTGTTTAGAAAAATAAATTAAAAATTAGCCCTACTATAGCGGACAAATGCTTCTAAGTTGTTAAGAACATCAGGCACTTGAACAATTTAAATACATTGGTTGCAATTCCGTGAGAAACCAAGGGACGGCCCGTGGCTTTGAGCTATCCGAACAGTTACACAGACAAGCTCCACCTGGACTGAGGCCAACAGAGGTGTGCAGTGACTGCATTATACTGAAAATACTCGATTTCATCAAGCATAAATGACTTAGATTTCTTCTCCTCTCTAACCTAGCGATCACTAACACACACATAGTGGGTAATCATTCTGAAAAACACAGTCTTTGCTTTTGCAATGGCAAAACTGTTTTTAAATGACTGGCGCTTTACAACCTAATCTGCGCCTGCCAACCAAATGCAGATACAAACAACAATATAATGTAAATTCAACAGAAATATTTAAATTCTGCTCAGAAGAGCGCTGGGGAGTGTGCAGGAGGAAATCGAAATCATATTTGAGAGCAAGCACTCCTCCTGAGCCGAGATTAGATGGTATCAATAACGAGGCCACGGGTTTTGCCACCCCCTGACACCGCAGTTACTGGTTTAAGCTTCTGCAGGGAGCTACTGCCGGGGTCAGGCGCGGTGAGAGTTAAGCCTGCCTGCAACGCAGGTTCGGACTCACCGCCAAGGAGCTGACAGCCCTGCTCCTCCTCGCTGCCAGCTTGCTTTACTGCGTGTGCCGCTCGGGTTCTTCCTCCTAACACAACAGAACAACCCAAACCAGCCAGATTATCACAGAGTGCAAGCAAGACTCGCTCGTGCATTACTACAACGCGTACCCTGTGGCCCATCCTGAGCTTCGACCGATGCTTTTCTCATGACTGAGGCATTTAAAATGGAGCTTTCCTGTTTGGATTCTCTGTTGTCTGCTATTATGTTAACTCACACTGCAGCCATTGCCTCAGACAGAGCATTTTCAAGAAACCCATAGGACCTAACTAATCTGTGTGACTTCTACACTTCTGCCAAGCTGGGCTGAAAGCAGGAGACTGAGTTAAAAAAAATTATTAGAAGGGAAAAACAGGCAGCAAGATCAAGCAAGTCTTTAGATACGTTTCACATATACTTGTTAAGGACTGGGTATGACAGGACAATTCAGCGTTTAATTTTCCTGCCTCTCCACAATGCTCCTGCCACACGAATTCTGGGTGATCAAGAGCTAACCTGAAGCAATCTCAGAAGAAGAAACGTTGAGAATACTCCTGCACCCCGGGGAATATCCCACTGCAATGGTCTGAGGTTTCAAAGGCTTCTACTGGACAAAGCTGTGGCAAAATTCCATTGCAGGACTCCAGGGTTTTTTATTATGTCTAAAAAGTAGGAAAAATGATCAATTATACTAATTGTATATATACTCTGACTTAAATTAACTTAAATTGTATATGCTCTAACTTAATGGTGTTAAGAGTCCAAATTGCTGCCCATCTCTCTCTCCCTGCTTATGCACATTTTGCCTTGAGAGATGTTCCTTTGTCGCATACAAAGTCAAGGATGGATGGAGTGAAAAAAAAGGAAATTAAAAAGGTCACCTTGGAATTGTCGTAGGCTGTCACAGCCATAGGAATCATTTCTAGGAATGTAAAGGCAGCCATTGCACTCCAGGGTAAGGAGCAGGCATCCACGCTGGCCAGCACCACAGGGAACCTGGGCTGGTATTTCTGCATCACGTGCAAAATGATCTGGAGCCAAAGACAACATAAGCAGTCAGGAGGACTGGACACTGGCATCAAACCTGCTCACGTCCCTGCAGTCAGCTGTGGGTTTGGAGAAGTTACTAGTATTCTACTTCATTTTTAAAGAACTGCTCACGGACCAGAGGGAGCCTACCAGATTTAAAGAGCACTTGTGCTCTACCGGACAGAGTGGAGAAGTTAGGACAGCAGTTTGGGAGCACTGGTTTAGATTATCAGAAACCTGAGGCAAAAACTTGAGATCTAGGCCCATTCGTGGTCCCCCGTCATGTCTTTCTGACCTCTGTGTCTTGTGTTTCCTCCCCAGGATGGAACTGCTCCTTCTGCTCCCTTCGCATCGTATTGTCAAGGAGTTGGTTGGGGAGGAACTGCTGACTGCTGCAGTTCCTCGCCCCCACCTCCAGATTTTCCCCCTAAGAGTTGTTTAGTATCACTTAAACTTTTCTTTTGAAGACAGTGATGTTCAGCCATATCCACCTATAAAAATCATGGTAATATTAAGGAGGCTACAATATAGAGATAGTTTAAATGGTTTTCTGCAGTAAGTGTGATGCTTTTGTTCCAACAAGGAAACAAAAGCAGCCAAATATAACCACAGGATGCATATGTGAAAATAGCATAGAGTTGAGCAGGGAAGTGTCAGGGCTTCTTTCTGTTAGTCTGCTGTAAAACAAACTGGTAAAACTACATGTAATTCTTATCACCTCATTATCAAAGCTACTGGGCAACTGGAGGGAGACTGGATGAACTGAACACCAGAGAAGATTAGAAGAGTTGGTAAGTAAAGCTTCATTGACTGATGGCTCTGTGCACAAAGAAGGAACGAACGTGTCTGCAGGGTGTAAACATGCAGATGACAGAGGAATTAATATGCTACAAGGGATATAATTATCTTCATCAGTAGGGATGAAAATGAGAGCGAAGCAATTTGAGTATCTAGGAAAAAACATATCGGCTGTGCCAGGGCAGCCTGTTCACAGAATTATAGGCAAAGCCCTTATTGTATTAGACTTTTAAATGATTTTTGCACAAACCAGAGGTATTGCAGAGAACAACCCTGCCTTCACATGAGCAGCAAAGGCGGCTCTGAGATACCTGCTCATCTCTTATTCCTATGATTCTTCGAATGAATACTAAATGAATTCTGGGACCGTGAAGAAGAATGTATGTGCTGCTGGCACGTGAACAGACTGCTTCCCGGTGCAATGCAACCGGGGGTTACTCACGGACTGTGCGTTACAGCACTACACATTTGACGCAGAGTCAAGCAGCGGGAAATGTCCAGGCTTCTCTTACATGATCACGCTGCTTCAGAGCTTTACTGGTAATCTTAATTCTCTGGAAGGAGACTGGTTCTCTCCTCCAGTGACTCCTACGAGCTGGAGAATCTGGGCGCAGTGCCGGGGGAAAGGGGGATCAGCCTTCTCAACAGCTTCGCACTTGTAGCGGGCATTGCCCAAAGGTGCGATGTTCATCGGCATCAGGGAGGCAGAGCGAGGGGCCGGGCCCGAAGCTCGTAGTTGCGAGGAGGGAACACGTGTCTGCGCAGCGGGAGAGAGCAGAACTGCGCGTTGTCACTTCGGGGCTGACACCAGAACTTACCTAGTGCTCCACTGGAGGCCAAAGAACGCAACTACCAACAGAACATCCAGACAGCGAACACAATGCACGAAGCCTTCCTCTTTACCCACCTCCTTCATCCTCACATGGGACAGTAGCTCTGCCTCTCCTCTGAGAGAATTTGCTCACACCGTACACCGATACGTTGCAAAGCTGCCCAAGGTTTTTAAGAGGGCTCCAGATCTGAAACACTAATCATCCAGAAGAGAGTCAGAGTGCAAATCAAGTGAATTTCAAAAAGGAAGAATCTTTCATGCTCAAGTCTGAACCTCAACAACAACCCTGAGCAGCGGCTAGGCCTGCCTTTTGTTCAGAACCGTGACAACGGAGCCCTAGTGTCGATTAACAGGAAACAAACTACGGCAGTCGTGCTGAATTTTCCCCACAGGGTTTTCTGCTAGATGTTTAGGTCTCACAGTGTGTATACAACTACTTCACTACAGTCTGAGGTGATAAAATCACGAGCATATGAGGTGACTCGGATGATGGACCACTGTCTCCTACCTGGCGTTGCCACTGGTGCTATTTGCCGTTGGCCAACGCGGAGCTGTGGCGAGGCTGGTGCCCGCTCTGCACCGGTGCTGGGAGCCATCTGCAGAGGGGGTTCCTGGAGAGCCCCGGCGCAGAAGGGCTCCCTAACTCCTGTTCTTCAGGAGAGCCATCCCCTACTTGTTCAGGAGATCCTGTGTACTTGCCAAAAAAAAGGAAAAGTGGGTAGGTGGGGGAAAAATGGATGGAAAAGTGAGGGCAGAAAGAAAGAAGGGAAAAAATGAAAGTGAAGAAAAACACAGTGAAGAAAAAAAAAAAGTAACAGGCTGTGCATGCTTCTGCCGTTGGTATCCTCCTGCTGGGCTCAGGGGCCCTGCCATCAGCTTTTGTACCCAGCTGAGGATTTACAAAAATAAAATCCTGAATTTCCACACATCATAATTCACGACAGACCAGCTACTGACCCCCGGGGAGGCGCGATGCCACCTGAATGTTGCTGGGCCTCCCCTTCCCCACCCCTAGGCCTAGGCCAGAGCGATAGAAAGGTGACAAGGTATTGAGCCGCTGGGTTTCGTTTCCCCAGAAGTGCCTTTGGGTGACAGGGGAGATACACTAAAGCCATCAGCCAGCGTGTTAGGGCTGACAAAAGATTGATCCGTGGACGAAAGAAGCAGTTTCTCTGCAATTCTGAAGCACAAAGTTTACTAGCTGTTCTCCTCTCTGCTTTCAGAGAGCTTCAAAACAGCCCTCAAGGGAGAAAAAGGACTTCGGTTTACACAAACCATGTCCACTTCGTGTATTTAACTCATGCAGAGCGTTCATGATTCACCAAGCCATCTCCCATGTCCTGACGGGCTCCTGCCACGGGCAGCTCCTCCCGTCACAACCTTCCTTTCCACCCCATTACCCAAGAGCAGCCCAGAAACAGAACGGCCTCTGTGCCAAAAAGCCTTCTCCTCTGAGGAACCCAACCGGCGTGGACAATACCCCCCTCTCTTCTCTTTAGCCCTGATGTTCACGAAAGTGCCAGATTCAGCCTTGCAAAGTGAAGTCCTTTTTTCCAGACCCGATTCAGCTCTGGCAGAGGCAGCGGCGCATGGATTGTGGAGAGGGAAATGTCTGTCTTTGCCTGGCCACCGAGGTCAGCCTGGAGACCGACTGCCCGCCTTTCGATAGCGGGTTATAGTCTCTGACCAGCAGAACTGCAGCAAACCCGCTGACTTGCTTAATTGTTTAAAGGTGACTGCAGAGAACTAAAACCCAGGTAGCAAGCAGTATTTAGGGAGGGGACTTGTCAGATAAAAGGTTCTGGTTTAGCACTTGCTACCTGACGTTTTTCTTGCCTGAAGACAAATGAAAATATACTTGCAGAAATGCAGGTTCTTTTTCCATTTGCAGCTGGGATCAGGAAGCTCATAATAACAGAGATCATTGCTGCTACCTGCATGTCCTAACTGACCAGCTCTGGCGTCTGTAGTGCAGCCATTGTCAACCGTTTTGTGACACAAGGAATTAAAAACAGTTTCTGTGCAACATCCGCATTAGCTATTTCTCTCTTGCATTAGGTGAGACAAGGACAATGAGCCTACAGTGGGATTATCACAGTTAAAGAGTTATCCGACCTGCCTGGCCTCACGATTTGTTTGCCATCCTCAAAGTGAAAACCCAAACTTGCATCTTACCAACACTTTACTCAGCAACATACCGAGGTATTTAAGCCTCGGTCTATTTCTGTCCACAGAGATGAAAGTTACGCCAAGGGCTGAAGCCTGTGCGGGGGACAGTCACTCTCCAGCAAACCCTCCCCAGGCTGAAGAACCCTGGGTTTCCCGAAGGCAGTTCTGCCCCAGCTGCTCCAGAAGGTCTGCTTCAGAAATGGAATTAGGCCCTTCGGAGAGCTGCCATTAAAATGCATTTGCCAGTAAGAGGTCATCTTAAGTCTCAACGTACTTGCGCTCTCATTCCATGTTTAGCCAACCAATGTAATAGATTTTCTTCAGCAAATAAACCAGAATTCAGCAAAAATAAAAGCAGCAAAATAAACCTTTTTGTTTGGTTGGTTTTTTAGACATCATCCTCCACCAGGCAAAACGCTAAATCTACATCAGTATTCCGGCAGTAAGGAAATCTTCTCAAAACAACAGTATCGCAGCAGTAACGTCTTCTGCTTTGGAGATGTGTTACCTTGATGTTTATATAGCCACAGGAGACCATTCAACAATGGCAACGTGTTAATTCCATTGACATTATCGCTCAAATTCAGTCACAGGGGTTGGCGATTTCTTTTTTTACATGGCTCTTTCATCTAAAAGAGAATAAGGCAGGACATAATGGATGGTTAGTACCAGATTGTTAAATGGTTACAAGACACAGGAAATTTCACCTGGGGAATGGGAAACACTGAAAAATCCAGGTAAGTCTTGATTAGAAGAAAAGACTTGGTTTTGCTGCGCTGAATTATCCCAAGGTCTCAGCAATCAGAGCTAAGGACTCTCCAAAAAACCGAGCACATTCTACACTTGCATGAGCAGACACTTGTTAGTCGTCCCCAGAATTGTGCTCACGGGAAGCGCTGCGTTATTCACCATGACAAAACGCAGGTGACTTTCTGTATTGCTCTTGTTTAACTCAGCTATGGGAGCGGTTCCTGGTAGACACTAATATTCACTCACTCAAAATGAAAAAGCCATAGTTTTAACTAAAATTGGTTAGAAGATAAAATTATAAACAATTTAAGACATATAAAAATGTCCTAGCTTCAAATTCAGTGGCCATTTGGGGTGGGGGTTGGTTTTTTTTTGGACAAGTAGTTTCCATTTTATGGAGACAGAAAATAGAAGACAAATGGTTAATTGAAAAACTCACCAGCTAGTGGGAAAGCTCTGATGCACAATTCCGTTCCTTTGACTCTTACGATGTAACCGACAAATCGATGGTGTTACAATGAAATAGGTGCAGAAGGTGCACGCTGACAAAGCCCAGACAGAGACCACACCGAGCACGAGCCAGCTTCTGGTCCATCCCACCCAGTAAATAGCAGCAGCTCTGCCGCTGCTGTTCTGAAAGCTGCCAGGATTTCCTTGCTGGAACAATATCAACCATGGATGGGGGAGAAAAGCTGTTAAAGAAAATTATATTCCTGCTAAACACCCTGTCCCAGGGATCACACAAAGACGGGTATCACTAAACGGAACTTCATCTTATGATCTCCCTCCCTGGAACTTCTATTGATAACGCCAATTGCTCGCCAAAGTTCATCTATACGCCATAGCCATCATAATTTCAGGGAGAAGTAACTGGGGAGTTTTGACTTCCTTGGTACTGCTCTCTTAATGTAGCACAATTTTAGAACTATAGTTTGTTCCTGTTTGCCCCGATTGATCTGTTATCTAAACCTCACGGTACATTGTCATTTTATTTGCGCACCCTACCATACCCAAGCCTATTCTTTACAGTCACTCAGCCTCCCACAGATTGCATTTGGGCTGAGATTTTTACCAGCAGCGATGCTTCCACTTTTCTTGGGCCTTTTGCATTTTTCAGTGGTTAACTGTGAACTCTCGAGTTTGCAAGTACTAAGGAAGTTAAGTCTATTTATTTTAAAGCACCTGTTTTCAATCTAAATTTTAGCTGTAGAAATACGTTAGGTCACTAAAGAGATTTTAGACAATGTAAGCCTACGGTGAAATATAAGCTGATGATGCCCTTTGCTATCTTCATTGAAACCAAGAGTAGTCAATTATAGTTTTATTGAGGCTCCTTGTTGAATCAGGCATATTTTAGAAGAAACGTCATCCTCCTCCTCTCTCCCTCTTCCCCAGCAGACTCTCTACGCTTGGAAATAACATTTCCATATTTTCATATTCTTTACAGCTACTTTTCCATTTGTCTTCATAGTACCAGATAACAGGACAGCTGCTGCACTGTGCTGTCTTTGCATCCCAGTTCTCATCACTGAAATGCGACCATACACACAAACCGGGCATTAGAAATCTCCACGTTTCACTGAAATTGCAAGCAGCTCATCTTATTAAAAAAGCAAACGCAGCAGGAGTGTGTGTAAGCACATACTATTTACCCTCTCCTACATTTTAATTCAATTATCCATTGTCTAAAAGTGAACTCCTTAATTTGGAGGGTGACATCTCCAGAGCAGCCATCTGGATTGCGCGCAGTGGCTGAAGGACCTCATTCTGCCTCTGAACAGCTGCCCGGGTGGAGCGTGGCCGGGGCGGTCTGCTCCCGCCGCGGGCGGGCCGCAGCGCCAGAGCGGGCTCAGCACTTGGCAGCCCAGCTAACGGGGACGGGTTGGTGGCCGAGGGGGAGGCAGTGGAAGACATCGAGGGATTAAAATGACTCTGAGGCTGCAGGCTTTCTAGCAATCCTGTACTGCTTTCTCATTTTTTTCTTACGTTGAGAAAACCCGCTATATTAACAACTTCCAAAGAAAAGCACAGGCCTGGTAAAACTTGCCGCTGTAGGAGAATCTTTGCTCAGTTCATTGGAAGATTGATTTTGGAGACAAAGAAAAGCATCACGGTGCATCCAGCAGCGCACCAGTAAATGCACTCAGCTTGTCTGGCTTCTACAGAAAGACCCACGCCTCCGTCTTCTCGCAATTAAAACGCGAGCAGCCTGACAGCACGGCCCAGCAGCCAGCGGCCAGTTCTAACTGCACTGGCAGAGTTTAAAGGCTGCTTTATGCTAGCAAAGCAAGGCGATCCATGGACCCAGGCTGTCAACAAGAAACTCCTGCACTCCTTTTTGCAGCAATACAATGTGCAATCCTGAGCTGCTGTTATGTTCAAGAAAGCCAAACTGAAAAATCATCTTGTACCACTGCTACTTGCTGTGAGACAACACGGCAGACTCTTTGTTTTCCTCCCAGGAAAGCCCATTTTCTTATTAAGTATAGGAAGCGTTTCCAGCAGTGCCGTCTACTGGAAGTCAGAGCAGCACTGTTATTTGTTTGAACTCGCATTGATTACTTGAGGGCACAGCGTTGCAAATTGATGTTGTGAGCTCAGTAACTTCCACTATGAATTTCTAAACCTTAATTTTTTTTTTCTAACCCACTCTAACTTAATGGAAATCTAATATACAGTCTAGACATTCCTAAGTGACAAATTTCCATATTCAAACTACTGCTTTCTGACATTCATATAGCATGGTGGTTTTATATGTCGGCTCAATTAACAAGTTAAGCTATTCTTTGAGAATACATCTAGTGCCGTCTCTTAAGGAGAAAAGAAAACGATCATTGCAATCTTATTGAAGGAGCTACATTTTATATATACTCACATTTAGAAGAGAAAATGTGACTTCATACATTTTAGTGTGTAACTTAAGGAAATTAAATCTCTGGAGTGACTTAAATGACAAGGAATCAAAGAATACTTCTAAAGTATGAAGCTTTTCTGCTCACACAACATCCTTTACTAATTATTACTGAACAGTATGTGTTCAGAGCTATATTAGATAATAGTTCACGCAATGCATATTTGCAAATAAAACTCAGTTACATATTATTTCTTGTGAACAGCCCTCCGTATCTGTCAAAAACCTCAGAGAAGTAAAGAATGTGGCTATGCAGACAGGTCCTTACGCTAGCCGTAGTTACCCTAACGATTCAGCATTCGCACAGGAAGCACTATGTCTAAAATGCCTTTGGCCTGCTGCGTGGCCTTCCCCTGGTAGTTAGAATAATATCACAAACTCTAATTAAATTAATACCATTCCAATGTGGTTCTCATATGCTTATATCATATATGAACTTTGGTTATATTCCATTTATATTGGAATTCACTGTTGCCTGCAGGGTCTCTGAAAGAGAAGGGAGAGAAAAACGTAGGCTGAGAAATAAAAATTGAGGGGGTGCTATCAGTGTCTGAGAGCAACAACTGCTTGTTACCAGATATGCTGACCTGGCTTCAGACAGGCAGTTTCCTTCGATAAGCCAATGCACTTAGAGAGACGCTGCGAAGCGTTCCTCCCACTGGGGTTATATAATTGAGTGCTTTTGTGCCAAGCTGCACATGCAATCATTTAATTGCGCAGATGAATCTTCAGTGCAGGCAGGAGCGTGATTTTACTTTTCCTCTTGGTAGAAGTGCCTTTGTGTTTCTGATTCCGCAGTCAGTCCGTGGCCTCGGCTCCGCCGCGCTGCCCCAGTCCAGGTGCCTTTCCGCAAGGTTGCTACAGTACTCGATCTACCTCCTGGCTACGTCAGGTAACGGAGACTCTCATGCAAGATTTTGTCCAAGCTTGAAAGCTACTTATTTCTTCCATCATTTTCATACACATTTTTGTCCCTAATTAGAATTTTATTTTAATGAATCTGTCTCAAAACACTTTACAGATCTCTGAGTTGCATGTTTATCACCTACTCTTGGGCTCAGTTACACCATACAAACTTCATGCCACTGCAATGAACTAGGATTGAATTAATCAGGATTTACACTGACGAAGCCAAAAGCATTATTTGAGTCCTTTTACACAAGATTAACTGTCAAAAGATACTCTTTCTCTCCCCCACTGTAATATGCTGCATGCTAAGAAAATGGAAAACACCCAGTAGGCTTTTTATAGGGGAATTAAAAACAAAGAGGGGAAAAACCTATGGGGTAAACACGTTTCGTGTGAAAAGCAAGTAAATAGTCGATCTGTTTTCCTGCTAAGTTGCAATATTAACGGTAACAAAGTGAGCTCTTTTTTTTTTTTGCTATGGCCAGGAACACAGGACAGAATCCTGTAAACAGACCATGAGGATTCTCATTCCCTCTGCTTTCAATCAGGCTGTGTATTATGGAAAGGACGTGGTACGGTAGCAGAGGGCCCTTAGAAGTAAGCGAGGTCAAAACCAGCAATGTAATTTACTCTTTCAGAAGTTTAGATCGTGGTCATCCATTTTTTTTTTTTGGGGGGGGGGGCGTTGGTTCCCCCCCCCCTTTTTTTTCCTTTTCCCTTTTCTTTTCCCCTTCCTCCTCTGTCCTAGGGCCCCCCCTAGCGCTGCCGGAGCAGGGAGTGCAGCTCCCCAATGGCACGGGAGGAACTCTGGGCGCACGGCTGGACAGGGAGGCACTCACAGCCACACCTGCACACGCCCTGTCCTTATTCATACACGACATTTTATGAGGGATAAATCCATCCGTAGGAAATACGTTTGAGATAATACACAGAAAAGCCCCTTGACATCCATGGCTACTGTGCTGTTGCGTTTGAGCGCTGCAAGGTTGCAATCTGAGCCTGCATTGGGGCCTCTGCGAGCACTGAACGCCTGAAGACACGGCAAACAGCTCATGTGCCTGGTATAGACGGCTCGTGGGCAGTATGGGGGTGCCAAACAAACACGCATGCTCCATACGTAGTCTCTAAGGCCCCAATTCTTTTTTTAAGGGTCAGCTGCGGCCAAAAGAAATCCACAGGCAGCAAGATACTGATGGTACGTGAACAAAGCTGCACAGAGGTCGGTGAGCTCCGAGACGGCTTTGAGGACTGTGGAGCAGGCGGTCTGGAGTTGGCTAACGAGCGCTTGCTGATGGGGGTCATCCTCATGCAGACATGAGATGAACAGCAGCAGGAACAAGGAGAGATGTGCCTTCAAACCTCTGCTGGGATCTGCCTGCAGTCTCTACGTACGAATGTGAGCGAGCATTTGAGTGAAGCCAAGTCGTCCTCCAGAAGCCAAGAAACCGCAGACGCTGGGCATCACCCTTCACAGCGCTACCTGTTGTGCTGTGCCCCGCAACAACAACAGCCGAGTCTCCCACAGGGGAATTCTCCCGAAGGCGTAACTTGGGCTCGCACAGCCTGCGGTACAGTACCCCAAGGTTATTCCCAAAATCCTGACACATGCTTCAAAGCTTAGCATCAGTCGATTCCTAGTCATCAGCTAGAAGAAAGGGAAAGATGGCAATTAGCACTCAACACCTACACTGAAGATCTTACCATCGTCTTCCACCGCAAGAACAAAGCTTCTTCATCCCAGCTTTACATGACTAAGTAGCGAGATCACAAGATTTATGCCTGCTGCTTTTTCTTCTGAGCATCCCAATTCATCTACCCTGCCACCTTTTTCCTTAAAAGAATGTGACAAGCACCTGCAGGAACAGAAATGAGCTCTGTGCGGTGTGTAACGCTGTACACGAGCTGCGTACGCTGCACGCACGAGCTGTGTACACAACGGATTTTGCAGCTTCACTGAAATATCAACACCGCTGCCAGAACCAGAATGTGGAATTTAGCGACGGTGCGGTCCCACCCTGGCTGTAAGGCTTGGTCTGTTCTCACCTGGCCCCTCTGCCTCCACTCCATCCATTTTGTCTCCTCATCAGCTTCGGCTGCCGTGCCTTCCTCATCTTTTCCTGGTCCCTTTCTCCCTGACCATATGGTGTTTATTTTGGCTGCAAAAGACATTAATTTCATTATTCATGAGGAAATCTCATTCTAATTAAAAAAACAAAACAAAACCCCAAAAAACAAAACAAGACAAAAACTGGCAAACCCTAGTACATGATAAAATTAAGGAAGATACTCAGTACCTTCCCCGATTCAGTATTTTGGTTGAGGAATGAAACACTAGCTTTTGAAGAACAGCATTTCTGAGACAGTGGGCAGAAGCCACTAATGACAGCTGTGCCCAACAGAATTAATTCTTAGGAAAACACCAGGCCTTGCCTCAGAGAGAGCAATTCTCGATGGTCTTAACTACACATAGACTAGATAATCCTTGTGCCAGGAAACGCAATTGCCCTAAACACAGGCAAATCCCAGTACTATGTGCCTTAACAATGGTGATCAGTGGAAGGTATCTTACTGTGCAAAACCAACGCCCAGTAACAGCGCAGAAACTCTATCAACTATCCACAGATTACTCCCAACGTCCGATTCAGAATCATTTCTTTTCCCATTTGCTTTGGAGCAAAAATGTTTTTGCGATTTGCCTGGAAGTCTTAACAGTTTGGCCTTTCAGTAGCCAAAAAGGATTTGCTTTTTAATCAATTACTGATGGGGGGGGAATTAAAAGCCTCCTGCCCCCTGACTTGGTCAGAGACCTTACCTTGAAGTTTACTTCAGGCACCAGACACTGCTGTCCCTATAGCTTCACAGGGAAAAAACAAACCAAACCAAACCAGAAGCAATGTACTTCAGTAGCTGCCATTCCTTGTCGGACACGTTAGACAGCTGGGAACACCGAGATCTCAGAAGCGAAGGTGAGCAATAAATCCCGAAGACAGATGTTGTGTTTACATCTGACCCGCACCTCTGAAAGGGGCAGTTGGTAAGCTGGACCTCGCCTATACTCGATTTCAAGCTATTACAACCAGGATTAGACTGAAATCAAAGAAATTGCTTCAAGTAAACTAATAGCTAACTGCGGTTTAACATAATGCTTTTTTTTCTTGAAAATTCCACAAAATTGTATTGCCAGGCTTCAGGAGATGCCACATTAAGCAAACACTTGTGTTTGTAGGGATGTGAAGTTCTCGCTCCAAGTACCTTTAGGGATGGTGACTGAGACAAACATTGTATGCAAATGCATGCCGTGACCTTGCCATCTCCGCTCCAGAATATGGTTCCTTGAACTGAAGGACTACATGAGCTGTACTTGGAGAGATGCCGTCACGGACAGAACAACGGCTCCCTCGGCGTGAACCGGCAGCCCTGCCCGCTGTGGAAGACGGCCCGCGGCTGAGGCACGCACCACGTAGTCACGAGCAGAAGGGCCTCTGCAGTTCAGTCTCAGTAACTTCTTGAGCTTGAGAAAAAGTCCTTGAGCTACCCAAGAGCATAATGCAAGTAAAAGATAATAGATTTTAAAAAAAAAAAAGGGGGGGGGAAACAGGTAAGAGTTTTGAATATGGGGTAAAACAAGTTGCACAGTTGTATAGTTTGAAGACTAAAATGAGTTTGGAGCAGATCAGCAAAGTCCAGCTCTTTTTGCTGACAGGAACAGTTTCGCTTACTGTTCTAGCTTTCCTTAACGAGCAAAAAATTAAATCCTTCTCAAAAAGCAGGACTAGAAGTCAAAAGAAAGCTCAAAATCAGGCATTTTAGCAAGCTCTGGAGAGAAAAATAAAAAAGGCAAAATGCCTAATGCCAAGGAATCCTTAAGAATAATAAAGGAAAACAACCATTTTCAGTGACCAAATTCCATTAAGAAAATCAAATGCTCTGCCTTCACACATCAACCCATGCACGCAGACCTAAGAATTTAAATGTGATCTTGAAGTCAGCCATACATTTAAGAATACACATTAGCCAAAAAGCCTATGTACTCTACTCTATTTGGGTGAAAGAGCCCTGTTTAGGACTACGTCCTTTGAGTTGTGTTCCATTTCTCATACCAAGCTGATTTTTTTTTTCCTATCTTCTAAAAAAATAAAGATCATGCCTGCTTATCTATAGCTACCTTAGCCTATTACCAGTCAACGACTATACAGTATGCCATACGCTGTATTTATAACTCACACCGAATTAAAGAGCAAACACTGAAAACATACTACTATTGAAAACATCCGTTTGCTTTTACCATTCAGTTACCTGATCTTTTGCACACCAGTTGCATCCCGCTCACCTATCACTTGTAGTAAGTGAACAAGTTACACAAACAGATGCTAATAGACCCAAGATGGATGTGCTCACTTGCTTACAAATGACTTTTTTTTCAAAACAAATAACCCAGAATGTGAGAATAAACTTGCAATACAAGGTTTGATGCTGCTTCTTTTTATCCAGGGCCCATTCACCATTCTTATGGTGAATAAGAGCGATCACTGTAACAGGCGATTAATGCTAATTTGTACAGCCAAATATTCTACGTGATCCTGTTCACTGTGTGCTGTCTTCCCCCTTCTGTTGTTCATCAGCATTCAAAGATGCTCAGACAGGTGAAAAAGACTTCAGATCACGTCTCAGTGGGGAAGTGAACCTGCTGCAGGCAATCGGCAGCGCTGGCTGACCCGGGCCCTGGGTCACACGAGACCAAACCCGTCCCCAGAGCTCTGGCGGCCTTCACGAAAGGAAGAGGCTTCCCCCTGCCCCCTTCCTCCACCACCTTCTCATCCAAGAAAGAAAAGGAAGGGCGGAGCAGCACTTCTTCCAGAACCGCGGCACCTTGCCCTCTCAGACAAACAGAGACAACAGTACATTTCAACTTTATTAGAAAAAACCAAGTTTATACAAAGCTCTGCATTTTACAGAAAACCACCTCCCCCAAACACAAAGAAATCTGACATTGCAAGCTGTATGCATTTTCTTTTTTCATATACATACATATATATATGTACATACACATATATATATGTGTGTGGGCGCACGCGTGTGTATATATAGTGTGTGACATGTATTTTTTTGCATGGTTTGCATTCATTATTTTACAAAGTTAACATTTAGTAGAAAAAAAAAAAAGGATCTTTGTTACCACTATTTTCTCATATAAATAACTGTGAGCAGTCCCTCTGCAGATAGATAAAAAACACCTTTTCGTGTCATTCTGTAAAAAACAGACATTACTGAAATGGTACTGAAATCTTTCAAGTTTTTTCAATACCACCATAAAAATATCATCTAGCCCCCAATTCAAAATGCTTGTCCAAGGCGTTAGAAGAGAAAGGACTGTAAGACAAGTCTGGAAAGATCAGGTCTGCAAGCCAGCATTCAGGTAGATCATTTTTGCTGGACCTCGTACACTGGTGTGAAATGAGCACAAACAGGAGGCCAACCTCTCTGTCTGCCTGGAAAAGCTGGTTCTTTGCCTACTGTCACTGAGTCAAATTCCAGCAAGGCACCCAGCAGTGCCGAGGGGCCGACAGACTCTCAGCTCACCCTTCTTGCCCCACAACAAAGCCACAGGATTTCTTGATGCAATTAAAACCTCTACCAGCTCAGCAAATTCCTCCTACTCCATTCACCTTAAAAGGAGCTGTTGGACTAATCGTGGCATGGCTAGACAGACATCAGGTTGTTGAATTACCGGGAGAAAACCTTAACTAGTGGGGAAAATGCAAAAAAGACAACTAAAAGGAAGAAAATGCTATAAAAAAAGAGCTACTGGAGTGACTCCCAAGGCTCTGGTCTGAAGAAGCAGGAACAGTAGAGAGATGTGAATTGCAGCCCAAAACATCCTTGCATTTACTGAAGTTAGAGGTGACAGAGTGGTCCAAATTAATTAAGTGCCCGGTAAACAATGATTCTTTCCGTCAAGCACCATGATGGGGAGAATGACGAAGATTTTGAAGGCAATACAAGCGGTAGTGGTGACAACAAAGGTAATGAAAGTGAAGAACAAATGATGCAGATTAAATGGAGAGTAATGCCAACGAAGATGTTTCGACTGCCAGAGATGCTGGCAACGAGAAGAATGATTATATGGTTGGTGTTGATGATGGCCAGAATTCATTCATATGTCCATGTAGTCATCATCTTCATCAGTATCACTTTCCAGTGAGGACTCCTGGCTTGAGGTCTCTAAGATTTCCAAAGCTGGCTGACAAAGGCTCTCCTTCTTTACATTCGCTGCAGACTGAGCAGACAAAATAGCAGACTGATCCCAAAAAGAGAGAGAGAGAATATATTGCTAAATAGTCAGGATAAATCCATGATCAACGGGATTAAAAAGCCAACTGGTTGCTATTCCCTCACATTCAACAGCTCTCTTACTTCTATTAAAGATACGGCATCCTAACGTGAAACAACATAACATTTACCAGTAGGCTTCCCCACAGTTAATATTCTGCTAGCTTCCGCTAACCTAAGAACTGCAGTGGCTGCACTAGCTCCCTCACCCATTTTTGTAATTCTTTCTAATTCCCTCAGAAAGGGGGTAAGGAGTAGAATAGCTATGATTTCACCCACGGCCAGTATTTCACCAGTCCTTTAAAACTGGCTCCTGCTGATAACAGCTGGCATCTTCTTCCACTACTTATTCTATCTCTGGTTATGAACTGGGGACAGGAACTGTTGCTTCTTTCATACAAGTATTTCATTGAGGGGAAAATTAAGATAAAAACAATAATCTAAAAAATTACTGTTTCCCTTTTATTACCTTTAATTTTTGCTTGGTCTCTTCTGAAATGCTGCCCTTTGGAGAAAGGAGGGTGGGAGTGGGTGGAGTGACAGTGATCTCAGGTGGAAATTTGGTGACAGATGAAGGTATGAAAAGCTTTGGCATGTTGGGCAGAATGCGAGTTTTTACTCGGGTGCCATCTGTCTTGTTCTGCTGACTTCCCAAAGTCTGTGAACTGGAGCTGAGTTCAGGCTTGGAACTGGAGGCTAAACAGAAAATAATAAGAAAAAACATGTTACAAAGCTATCTAGGATTTCAGATGTCAAAGAAGAGGGAACGGTTCATTGTTAGACATATGGTTGGCTCAAAAGGCCTTTCTTTGAGCCTTCCTTTAATTAAGGCTCAGTAACAGAAGAAAAGTGCCTCAAGATTCTATAATGGCAACTGGAAACCAGTAATAATTTTAAAAAATCTTACTGGACAGCAGAAACTCAGTCTGACCAAGCATGACGAGTGGCAGTGTCGCACCGGCCCCTCTACACCTAGTTGAAAGGCTACTACAAACACCATTTTCCCACTTGTTGTTTCAGATGCAATCATCTTAACTTTGCATTCTCAAACCGCCTTTCCATTCTGTAATGCAACAAAAAAAGCTACTTAGCTTTACTTATGAGTCTTAATTTCCTCCACCATCACGCTGCCTCTTTAATTACTGAGATAGCAACTCCTCAACAATTTAAGAAAAATATATGGTAACACCGGGCAAAACTTCCTCATTACTCTCTTCAAATCCTGCCATAAAAACCTCCTTGGTGTGCTCAGGCCACTGTCTGCCGCACTAGTTTCCGCATACTTCCCAAGTGTCTCAGCTTGTGGTCTTCACAATGCAGACTTGCTCAGACAGGACTCATCTCATGAAGTGAAGTGGGATCTGGCCCTTCCTTAGGCACTACCACATTACAAAATAATATGTACACAACAATAACCAGCAGAAGACAATGCTTTCACATTAAAAACTGAGAATTTGTTAAAAGAGATTTTTTGATTTCTTACTAATAATGCTGCTTCATGTGGAATCAAAACTATTTTTTTTTTTTAAGTTATATGAATGAAAACACCAGAGTCTATCTCAGACTGATAATAATGACAGGTGTCCATATACATTTTTACAGATTCAGTCTTGTCAAATCCATCTCTTGCAGATTTCCAGAACTGACATGGCCACTTAAATACAGCAAAATAAAATGCCAGCTCCCCGATGCTATCCTGAAACAACCAGCAGTAGAACTAGCTACTAAGGGATGTAAAATTGAATTGTATGTTCTCAGCTGTACACAAGCATGTCAGAACTGCCACAGCAGATGAGGCATGGCTTTCCATCAAGATCAGTGACCCATCTCCATGGGCAGCAAATCGTTTCAGAGTAGAGTGCAGAAATGTTGCAGTAATCAGACACAGGATAATCTGCCTCTCACAAATAAGGAAAAATGAGACACCCCAAACATGAATATCTAGATTATGCCCGCCTGAAATACCAAGTTTTACATTTTTTCAATTAAAACACCAACTCCTACTTCTCTTGGGAAGGGGGCAGAGGAGGGATAGAAAGCATTAACTGCTGCAATGCTGTTTTTTATGTTTACACAGACTGAGTCAGTCAAGTTTTGTGAAAAATCATTTCCTTCTGCTAAATATTCCAATAGTGTAATCCAAAATGTTGTCATATTGTCCCATATAAGATTTCAGTTAAAAAAAAAAAAATTCAACTTTAAAGGATGCACAAAATATACGGCATGATAGCCTGGTACTGGGAGGTTTTTTATTTGGCTTTGCTGCCGTGGTATTTAGAATGTGAGTCATGCACCAAAAAGAATAACCATTAAGGGACGACAAGGCACTTTCCCAGGAAGCTGGGACATTGCCAGGAATGCCTCTAAACTCTGGAATACTTAACTGGAAGGCAGGCAGAGAAACTGAGGAATATGCATCACAACTATCCAACCGATCGATCCCTGCACTGATCCACAGCTAACCGCCCGTTTTCAGAATTCTCTGAAGCACAGAAAGCTCCTACCTTGGGTACAAACATGTCCCGAATTTGTGCTGGTCACCGATTCCACTTGCCAGCAAGCGGGCTCTGGCGATGGTGCAACAGTCGCCATTTTCATCTGCTGACAAAGCCGTGACTCCTGCTGCTGAAATCCAAGCCCCTCCAAAGGCACTTCAAGCTCTTCTTCCTCTTTATTAATGAAATATAATTCACAGATTAAGAGACATCCTGATCTCTCTCCTAAGCCTCAATCCTTCTGCTGTCTATCCAACTGGCAGAAACTTTTTTTTAACCCTTGCTCTATTCCTAAACCGTAACATGACTGAGTGAAATTAAATATTGGCAAGCTAAGATGGCAATACCAACTTTTTCCATACCTGGTGCCATCAATTCAAACTCTTTTAAAAAAAAAAAAAAGTCATTTAAAAAGTGGAAGAAAAAAATTCTTGTGTATGGCATTTCCTTATCTCTGCACATCTGCAAGAAACACACATGCACCTGACCACGCTCCTTTGGGGACCTGAGGGCTGCACCACCGGCAGGCAACATCCGTCACCCGCAACGCTGAGCCCGCGGTGACTGATGGGTCCCTCCCTGCTCTGCAACCGCAGGTACGTGCTGCGCTGGAGTGTGGCTTACTGGTAAGCAAGATTAATTACTGTCAACAGCCAGTAACGGGGCCACATCTGTGTTTTATGAAACCAATATCAAGTCAAACTAAATGCCCACTTTTCACTGATATGTCCACTGCACCTCTATAAATACACGAGTCTAAAATTCCCACCTTCTGCTGCTCCAGAACTTGGGATGTTTATAACTCAGAATCCACATATGTGTGTGTACAATCTCTTTATTACCTACCAGCTGTATCTGCTTTTAAATTAATGCAGTGTTAAACCTGTTTTCTTACACAGAGCTGCATATTGTACATAACGAGCAATTTTCCCTGAACTACTGAGAGCTACTGATGCCCTTTCTGGGAAGGGCAGACTGAGACAGCAGCTAGCCTTTCAAGGCTATGGACACACAAACAAGCTCTTATTCTCTGATAAAAATGAAGATATCCTTCAAAAACAAAGGGCTGTCTAGTCTATTTGAATCACCTTTTATTTACACAGGCTAAGGTGTGCACAGGCATCTACCACAGACCAGCAGATGCAACGTATATTCACCGTCTAACTTGCTCTAAAATTCTTTATATGTCCATGCTCTAAATTAATTTGGGATTTTGACAGTATGATGTCTGAAAAAGGAATATATATTTCAACCTTTCCTCATTGGAAAAATACTCCCACCCCCTCAAGTGTTGAAAACACTTCTCCATCTTCATCAGTGTAGATAAGAACTTGGAATTTACCATGGTAATATTCTTCTGTACGAGAGTTCCCCTTGCAGAAAATGCTTAAGACAACATTACAGCTTAACAGCTTGGTAAAAGTCAGATCAACGCAGTTTGAAAGATGCAACTTTTTAAATGAATTAGATTTTCTAGGGGTCTTGAATAATTTGTACAGAAAAGGCTTCCCAAAGCAGGCCCTAAGTTCTTTCATCCACTAATTTTCACTGGTAAAGAAAAGAACCCATCATCTAAACTGGTAGCTGAGAGCCAATACAAGCCTTAGGATAAACGAGTTTGCTTGGAGGGAATTCTCCGAGTTCCCGAAAAGGAAAGGTCACACACCACAGCACAAATCACAGGCAGTTTCTGTTCTGTGATGTTCCACTCACTACCAAGTACAAAATGGAAAGGTCTAATGCAGAAGAACGTAGTTCTCCTTCTCGGCACTCTCTTGCAAATTCCTCTATGGATACTTCAAAATACAGCATCGGAAGCAGGAAAATAATAGTTGCATCTCTACCTATATTGTATTAATAGACCAAATCAGCTTAAAAGCAACACAGAAGGAAGTACTTAACTCCAGGAATCTCGACTAGGAAAATCGTAATTCATTGTTTCTCTGTTTAAGAAGCAGAGGATAGCTGAAGGATCATTTTGTGTATTTGCCTGCCCTTTATACCAGATACACGTACGATTTAACCGCACGCCAACAAAGAGACTGTAGGAAGAAGGATCAGCCCTGACGTGGCCTGAAGCCTATATACACATATCCCATGACACTGCTAGCGTCTGACGATAAGCTGTAGTCTGAACCCAGAAGACTCCCACACTGAAATGGCTACAAGACACTTGATCAAAAGATAGAAAGGAACATTACATCAACATTTGAAGAAAAGCGAGATGAAAATGATGATTTTGGAAGACTACCCTACAAGACAGCTAAGAAGTCAACTCCTTTTTAAACTTACTCCAACACTCCAAACTCACAGTCTTAAGTATCTAGGGTAAGTACTAACAGAATGTTTCTTATCCACTTATTAACCAAGAATGCAAAACCAGTAATTGATTTAGCAGATACAATACTACATACAAATAAACAGCAAATCCTACAGCCTCAGCTATACTGCTAACTGAGAACAGTTTTGTATGTACGCAACCGCTAAATTACATTAGGGACTTATTAGTTCACCATTCACAATAAGAGCTCTGATTTGTATTATTGTTTAATGACAAAACTCTACCTCTTATGCTGATTATAATCTTTGTTTAATTGTAAGATATATCATTGCTTAAGCTGATTTGCTGTGCTTTATTTTAACTAAATTATGCCCCACTGACAAAACCTCTTTTGAGCAGCCTGTTCTGGGAAGATGCTACAAGACTGGTATCGGTCTATGTTCTTTTATGAGCAACCAGCACACTCATAAGCATCTCCACCTTCCATATCATACTTGGGTTTGTTAGTTTTGGAGATCCAGTTTTATAGTGTAGTAAAATTAGATTCAATTTTAATAAAATACGTGTCAGCCCTTTTTCACGTGGAAGTGAATGGAAATGAAGGGGCAGGAGTCTGGCGCACTACGCGTGTATTTCTACCACTGCACTTCTGGAAACAACACTTGTTAATATTCTATTAGGCTGCCTCTTTCAGTACATGAGAAATCACGAACCACTGTCTGTTAATCAGTCCCTTGCTGTCACAGGTGTTAAATACACAATGACTGAATTCTATCCCCCGACTGGGTCATACACTTTATTCTTTTAGGACTGTGCAATTTTTAATTTTTTTTTTTAATAGTCACTTGAGTGGCATTATTTCTAAGTTAAAAATAAAGTTCATAAACAAAATATTTTTTTAAATTCTTGAAAATGACAAGAATTGGTTGTTTCAGGTGTATATATCATAATTTACCCTACTTATACTTTAATATAGCGCACAGGTATTTATTATATCTTTTTTCATTACAGACAAAAAGGGCAAAAGAGAGAAGGATAATCAAGAAGAAACACACAGCTGGATCTCCTATTATTTGTCTAAAACAGATTTCTGAAGAGAATATCTTGATATTTGTCTTGTGGAAGATGCTGTTATAGCCCTGAACATAATGTCCTAGTTTTTCTAATAAAAACTTTCCCCAGGGAGGTAAAGACTCCACTAACTCATGAGCCACAATATTCTGCACAAGTGCAAGAGCACAAGAATGTTAAGTACAGCACATTCTGAAGGTGTTCAGAAGCTCAGATTTAATATCAGTTAACGAATCTTTTGGTAATACCCAGTACTTGTACTGTCTTGGCAGGTTTTCAAACATTAGCTCTACAAACCCGGTTTAAAATAAAATCAGTTTCTGAAGACGTAATATGCCACAGTCACTTGTCTCCAGGCTGAAGACGGGACAGGTGCTGCACTCTGCAGATCCATTTAGCACTCTCACCTTACAACACAACACACAAAAATTAAGCACATAGGAAAAACACAGATTTGCAATGCATGTTATTATTTATATTGAAAAGTTCGTCTCCAATCGAGCTGCATTACAAGTATTTTTTTTCAGCCTTCCCTTTCCCAACAACTGTCTAAACACATATAAAATAGTATACACATAGAAAGAGGGACATCATACCTTTCAACATCTCCCTGCTTTAGTGAGGAAGAAACAAGCTGAAAACAATTCAATGCAACAACCTACTCCAGCTTTCCTCTCCAACCTCTTTCCACTTGTTGCCAGGGTAACCAGTGTTTGCAGATGCCTATAGCGGGCGCCTGGGTTCATGACTTCATCACAGTTAATATTCTCGGTCTCTCTTTATACAGAGAATACACTATATACATACATCCACACACTATAAACATACAGATTATGCAACTCCTGCAACCGTCTTTATACTGAGACAATTTACTTTGCTATTCTGATGTGTGTAAAATGAAAAATAACACCGTCAAAAATATTCACTTGGCAATTGGCAGATGCGGAGAAAGTTTAAAAGCAGTAGTACTGTAACCAGTAAACAGCTGCACAATTAATCATTTGATTTCGTCATGCTGTCAGGTATGAGAGACATTAACATTACAGTGTTATAAAACATTTTATGTGGAATTTTAAAAAATCCTTTAGTCATGCACTAAACCTATTACATGACAACTGAAAGACAAGCCCAGAAAATGTGACTAGCACCTGGAAAAAATGTTTTCCAGTTTCTGATGGAAGCAGTTTGAAGGATTATAGCACAGATATGTTAAAGGATACAAGCAACTTACAGTGCACGCACAAAACATCATTTCTTTATAGGAGAAAGGAAGGAGCTGAGCTTTGAACTCCAGGACAGAATACTAACAGGATTTCAAAAGCGAATGCTTGGAGAAATGAACAGACAACAGCTTCAAGTGCTTAAATAAAGCACTTGCACCACTTGCCTTCATCCCTCTGCAGAACACCTTCCCCAGCAGTTCTGCGTGTCAAGACAAAAAACCTGAAAATACATTACTATGATTTAGCAAATCTGTACTACCTTGCCTTCCAGCCACTTCAAAAGAGTAACGATTGAATTCCGTGTGCCTGCAGACACTAGGGAATACTGACTTTACTAGTCCCAGTAACAACTGGTTTACTTTGTACTTTAATGGCCACTCACAGGACGTGCAATTGTTCACAGAACTGACTGTTACTTATTTACCATACAAGGTAGATATTATTATTCCGCTTTTTTTCATGGTGATGGAAATGGGTCTGATCCTTTGCTCCCTGACGCAGTGGAGTAAATATCTTACCACATTTCCAAGGAATAGTGCTAATGCAAAAACAATTAATTTTCTGTATTCCATCTGCCTCACCCTCCAGAGCGCTGGGAATCAATACAGCTTTTTTCCCCATACAGCAGTTGCAAAGGCCATGGAAAGCCTGAATTTGAAGGAGCTCAGAGTTTCCTCATACACTGTGCTACTAAGCCAACGGAAAGACTGCACTGGAACACAGGCTGGTCCAGCTGAACACAGCTGGATAAGGATGCTGACCTACAGAAACAACGGCGGCATTGGCCCTCAAACTGTGTCTGCCATGAGGCACTACAGCACGGCAGGCAGCGAGACTGTTCAGTTCATCATGGCACGCAGTAGGTACGCTCGGTACCCTTTCCTTGCACATTTTCTTTCTCTAAATTCATTCCAAATATCCTGCCATGAAATTTATTTCTAAAAAACCACTACCAAAGTCATAGCTGTAGAAATAAGTATTTGACTTGAAATCCCGAATTCGGGAAATTACATTCAAAGCTGACACACAAAGCCATGTGTTAAAAACTGAGCATCAGAGTAATTTTGGAGGTGAAAAGCTGCAGAACACAAGTTCTACTGCCCCCTGAAATGAAAAAAATTCAAGCAGTCTGGTGAACACAGGTTCGCACTGTAATAACATGGCATACTGCTATATTTATGGCTAGGGTCCTGAACAGAGAGCCTGCTGTACAACTATAGGAGCCATACCCCAGACTGCGTCCTACCAGGGCAGCTGGCACGGAACAGCACGACCGGGAGCGAAGCTTCCAACGGGTGGCTGCTCCGCAAGTGCCTCCTGCAGGTAGTCCCTGGCCCATGCCAATTCCCAAGCTCCCAGGTCCCTCTAACAGCACGCTGGGGCCAGCCCAGCGGCACAGACAGCGGAGCTGCCATGTCCAAAAACATTTCCTGCCACTACCACGTTTGCTAGAGGTGCAGAAAGCTGGCATGCGTGCTGGTAAAGAAAAGCCCTGAAGTTCAATACTTTCTCTCTCCCTTTTTAAAACAAAACAAAACTTCAATTAAAAAAAAATGTATGGGCCTAGATCAAAAAGACAACAGTTTGATATTCAACCACATGAACTTTCAAATGGCATTATAAAAATACAGCTAATGGATATTCGTGTTTTAATATCTGGCTCAGCAAGCGCACATCATCTGGAGAGCATCACACAGTAGCACCTGTGGACAGTAACAGTCACTCATTTGCGGTCTGCTGCTTCTGAATTGTATGTACTGGTTATCTAATGAACGCCATAAGAGCTCTCCTCCTCTGTCAGTATTTCGTCCTTCTTTGGCCTGACAGCCAGCTAAGCACAATGCAAATTAGCAAAAGCAGCTGTTAGAAAAATCTCTTAAAAGAATATAATGACACCCCACAATTTTCTAAGAACTTCATAAGTAACGTAATACCTGCGCAGCAGGCTTGCAACTAGATCTCTCTTCAGTCTTCATTTGTGCAGGAATATATGTAAATTTTATGCTGCTGGCAGTAATCTACAGCTAGTGAAACCGAAACACAGTGTAACAATATAGCATCATTACCATGTTCTTTTACAGATCTTTTTACAAAAGGTCTCCAGAAGATGTGTTCCATTACTGTAAGATACCCACAGGCCAGACACTCCCCGTGATTTTCGGGGGGATCTAAGGGTGCACGGAGCCTCTTGGAGCACAAACCTGCCCAGCCTGCACGAAGCCCCTGGCTACATACCTCGCAGGCCGCGGCGGGGAAGCTGCCGTGCCTGTCCTGTTTGTCTTACTGATCTAACAGGGGTACGTACAAACGACGACAGTTTTAATTTCAAAGGATTTCCTGCATAGCGTTGGATTGAATAAATAAAACTTAAGAAATCTGAAGGGTGAAGATCAGAAATAGACATTACGCGTACTGAAAAACTCTTCTGGAATGAATTTGTTGCGATAGCAAAGCAAGCCAGTGCACTTCCAAAGGGAAGAGGAAAAGACACGACTGACTGGTGCTGCCTGAGCACGAGGCAAAAGGGAATCAAGAAGCCATCCACAATCAGGAACCCCCCTGCTGACATGGAGCAGTGAAGCTGTTTTCAGAGTGAAAAATGAAAAGCTTCATGAAAAGCAAGGATCAGACAAGGGGAGGTGAGGATACCAATGCCACGGAGGCTGAAGCAGCAAGAGAGCAGAGGGAGCCCCAGCAGAGCTGGCCGAAGGCAGCCTGGTTGACTTCTGAGCGACTCTGCAGTCACGCACAGGTGGACAGGAGCTCCGACCCTAGGACGGTACAAAAGGCACGGGGTTACAAGTATTTAAAGAAGAGTTTTTAAAGCGTTGGAGGAATTCAGCCTTGGGAACTGAGGAAGACAGCTGCTGAAAACCAGGATAAGTCAACATGGGAAATGAAGGAGAAAGTAATGAAACTAAGTTGCATACAAGTGATGCAAGAAAAGAGAGTAGAACATGTGCATTTAAGGAGAACCCTCCTGCCAGGTAACTGCAACACAAAGAGGGCTCACAGGAGGCCACAGGTCCTTCGCCAGTCCAACCTCTTCTGCATTTCAGCTTTTGTTGAGCCATCTGTTGAGAACAACTCTCTGCTCTAAAGCACGATTTTGAATTCAGCAGAAAAAACAAGGTAAGACACTGGTTGCAATTAAGAGGGTTGAATGTTACAGTCGTTTTAACTTTCAGTCATTTAAAGAGTACCTGAAAGTTTGAACTGAAATCCGTAGTTAAAATCAGGCATGGCCAACAGGGCCAAATACTTCAGGCATTTTGTGTAAGCAGAAAGTTTTCAGCACACTGAACCACAGGCTGTTAAAATCTGTGTTTTGTCTTTAGAAATTTATGAGAAGCAAGCTCAGAAGACACCGAGATCAGTGTGTGGCTAAACTCAGCTAAAGATGGCAACCTACAATCTCCATTATTTCACTCAGATAGGACCAGGGACTGTGGATGTCCCTGATGTCTGGATATCTAGAAACTGTGAGGAATCAAGGTGAACCCTTGTGCCACGCACCGTTTTAATACGAAGACAGATGCTGTCAGTGCAAAATTATAGAGCTGACAAATTCTTTGCAGTATTTCCCTCTCCCTTACGTAAACTGCCTCAGTCTTCTGAGAACTCAGTATCAATTTAAGGTCATCTATCAGTTGTTAAAATAAACTAAGCCACAGACTTCTAGGAAAAGATGTTCTTTACACCTAAAAGTACTCTGTGACACTGACACCCAGTTAAAAGCCGACAGGATGAACTCCCATATTACAACAACATTACTGACTTCTTAGGACTTATCACTTCGAAACCCTCTCTGTTTTGAACTTCTGTCTTTTAGGGAGTCTGCTGCTGCCTACGCACACTTAAACAATTTAACTTCATTGCTCACTATTACCTTGCCACGCAACTGTCCTCACTTGCATTTATTTCTTCTGCTTCTGAAAGTCTAAAAGTTCTACAGGTTGAAATACGTTTACACTTCTACTTGCCTTGTTGTGCCTCGAGAATAAACAACTGGAATTATAGCAGGATATTCACACGGCTTATGGAGTGCAGCTTCCCTGCACACTACAGAAATATTGTCTTCCTTAGCTCTGAATTTCTAAGTTTGGACAGCTATATCATGACCTTCTTGTTTTTATATTGAAATGCTTAGGCCTTAAATGGACATGAATTCAATGGGGGGAGTGTTACTCTTCTACTCTGATTTTATATTCCGATTTGGTAAATAGCTGGCTTCAAGCAAAACACATTACTTTAAATCATTCCAAGTATAAAAGCCTTCTCTTGGTATCAAAACTCAGATGTAAATGTTTTCCTGCTCGTTCCTTATAAGAATCATTATTAGCATAAGGACAGCGAAGAAGAAGAAAATGTCAAGGCTTTTCAGCAATTTAGAACAGTGTAATACTGGAACAGCGTGACAGGCTGGAGAGGGTTTGTCTTAATTGTCCTATTTTAGTTTCCCAGAGAAAATTGTAGGCTGAGCCACAAAGGCTAGCAGTCCCATGTACATTTATGCCTAGACGTAGGAAGCTCTCATGCTGAGAGTACCACTGTCATCGCTTTGCTGCTGGACTTCATCACGCGGTATTCTGTACCAGTTAGTCATGTACTAGACAAAATCTCACTAAAATATTTACAGAAGAAATGAGTGGCATAGCATCAACGTTGCTTGGAAAGCCATTCCTTTTTCTGGGTGAAGTCACAGAACGCGATAGCAGCTAATACTCTCTGATGTGGAATACTTTCACGTGAACAAATAGATACAGGAGGAGGTGACAAGAGACAAAAAAGATGAAAACAGATTACTCTAAAAATGGGAGGAGTTTCTACAGAAACAGAGCTAATGAAAGGCAGATGAAAAAGGGTTATAGCAGAATTATAAATAATTCTTTTTAGAGGAGGTGGATGCAGAGGTAGGACAGTTAAAAAGAAAAGGACAGGACACAGCAGTAATTGGTGTCTCTCTCAGCTAGAGAAATGACCTGTCAGGTAGGTCTGAGAGCCAGAAAGCCAGATACAACGCACGCATTCAGCACTGGAATGAGAGCTCTGCAGAGAGAGCCTCTTGATCTTCAGACACAGTTTCAGGGGTATAATTTTGGCAGCTAACCCTTCCATCTCCCTCAACCAAGATGATGTATAGAAAGCATGAAAGAAGAAAGAACAATACCTAACTTTACAACCCTAACAAAGCCTAGGAAGTCAAAAGATTAAAATAAACGTTCCCCATCACTGGGAAACTGCAGAGAGGAAAGCACGTCAGAAATGCTCGTTGAGTTTAGTTTGAAAACCAAAAGAATGCATGAGTTCTTATCTGCATTGTCATTCCTACCAGTCTCCTTATTAAGTGTACAGCAGCTTCACAGAGGATTCTTTTTTTTGTCTCCCCTGCTGTCTAGGCACAAACCTGAATTACTCCCTGTTGAACAAACCTGCCAAGGTATCTTATGACACCATCCAACTCCATTCTTTAGCTTCGTAAGGACAGTAACAAACATGGTTTATGCATTGACTAAGCCATTTCTTCCTTATGATTCTCCTTTCTTTTCTTCCCCTCCCAAGGCAATCTCTCCCTGAATTTGTGAAAAAGGAAAATTAGAAGATTATAATGCAACTGCTAATATTGGACGTTAAATTTCAGTTTTGTACTGTACTCAGAGATTAGCAAATTGGGAAAACTGATTTCTCCCTGATTTGCTCTTCCTTGCTGATGAATTCAGAAGATTACGTGCATTCAGATGCCAAGGCTAATTACATATGGAAGGAAATGAAATACCAGAAGTATAGAGATCAAAATTACAGAAAGTCACCATACCAGATTAACAAAACATCCAGACTAGATCAGAGTCTATTCGTTATTAATTAATATTATGCACCATTAGGTCTCACAAACCTGGGCACTATTTCCACTGTATCCTCATCTGTCACTTTTCACAATACCTGTATGCATATGGTTCATTCATAACTTTACCTGGGCTCCTACAAATTTGTCTATGGCATTTTGTGAGTAGCGTTAGGGCCCAAGCTCGTGAACAGATGGAGCGAGCAAAAGCAGCAGCAGATGCTTTTTCAGACAGCGTTCCGGCTAAGGCTGCAAGAAAGTACAGGCTATGGCAGGTGCTGAGCCACCTTAACGTGCGCAGCGTCCCACAAAGAAGCACAACTATCTCTTTTTGGCACCCAAGAGAAGTCTGAAATCGGGTCTAATCTTACCTCACCCCCAAAGCGGATCAGTACTGCCTTACAAAGTGATTCTGACTACTGCTAACAAGCCAGCCTGCCATGACAGCAGTAAAGACAGCATTCTCATTTAATTCTTTCCTCATCTAGACAAACTGCATACGACCAAGTACATAACACAGTCCTAAACAAATCACACAATCCTGCTATAGAATAAATAACATTTGTTCTGTTTCTTCAGTCCTTTTCTGTACTCTAACCTTGCACATAACCATACTTGGGCTATAAATAACATATTCCCAACATTCCAGTCCCGCCAGATGCTTCTTTTCTCACATGTGAAAAGTAATAGCAATGATACGCTAACTTTATGAACCATGTAGAAGCTTGGAATTTTCAGTGTTATGGATCTCCACACACATATACAGGGTAGTGATAGCTATGAATTTAAATATGTTAATCAGGCACTTGTAAGTCAGAGGTAGGCTGTCCACCAGTTTATTTCAATTGCAATCACTTCTAACTTTTTTAAAGATTTAAGGTATTTTAAAGAACTAGATCCTTACCTCTTTGAAGAAAATAAAACAAATGTTTTTATGCTACTAGAAACTTAAAATTCTCTATTTAAAACATATGACTACTTTTAGGCTGCTATTCCATGATTTCACATGCAAGCTATATAGACAGTGGTTACTCTTTTAATCTATCCTAGTAATTAAAATACGTATTAATTATGTAGATGTGCTCAATTCAGGACCAAGACAAAAATCTCTGTTTGCGTAGCCTTTTGAACGTGGTCTAGTGATCAGAAAATGGGCCAGAATCAGAACTCAGGCACTGACTCGCCCCGTGGCCTTGGCGAACCGATTAGAGAGGGCCAAAACGTTCTGTCTCCCTGAGACTCACCGCGTGCAAGATCACTCATGCTGGGAGCAGCCTCTGCATTCTGACTCCGGAGATGCTCAGTGTCCCTGTGTGACTCCTGGGATGGAGGTACTGAAGATGCTGAGGAGGAGGAAGATGAAGAGGAAGAGGCTGGTTTGGATTTGGAATGCAGATCGTTCAGTCTCAGGAGATTTTCAGGAGTCACAGTATCTGGATTCACTGGGGTAGGATGCAGCGTGGCTGGCGTCACTGGGAAGAAGCTCTCTCTGTTATCCTTTGTGTGCTTTGGGGTTGTGGGTGTTTCTCCTGTGGACTGCATAGAACAAAAAAGGGCAGGCAGAGAGTGAGAAAATACATGCCAGGAATTCTGCATATGCTACCTGCTCCAGTGACAACTGCGGGTAGTACAACTTCTTGTAGACAGAAAATACTCTCTCTAAAGCAAATATAAAAATCAATCACTATTATAAAGAAATTGTTCTCCTTTACAGATTATTTTTCTGTTCTTTACAGTCTGTTTATCAAACTAGCACTTGAATATTTATTCACATTTACAATACTTTATTTAACAAATCCCTCATAACATAACATACTTCCCTGAACTCCATTATTAAGCATGAATTACCAACTCTTGTGAACAGACACATTTCTTTCATTTAAAAACATGCTGACAAATCCTTGACCTGAACAAACAGATCTGCAGTGCTTTAAGGGAATTTGCAGATTATTAGAAGAAATTATTCTTAGTGGCTGATGTGAGAAGAAATGGAGAAAGCAGAAAAATTTATTTGCTTGCCAAATAAGTGATCAGCCTAACCCCAAATCATGAATTTCCAGTAACTGCAGAACTGAGTAACTCTGGTGTCCAACTTGGAACGACGCTCTGGAAGATCTGTTGCCTCTGCAGAAGTAGCGGCAGCACTAAGAGCAACGCTTTTCTCCAAAGCCAGAGCTAAGAATTTAATGCAGTGTCGTTAATTATATAGACAGAAGGTAGAAGGGTGACATAAATTCACCGAAGAAGGGGACAAAAGTACCCATAAAATTAGTATCTTCTCTATAATTTTTATCAGCAATCACATAAAGTATCCTTGCCTGTGAGGCCACAGAATGCATTTATTTCATGCTCTTTACAGTCTTCATTTAATGGAGACTTATTGGACCGTAACAGATATGGTTGAATGGAATCCTCAACTGTTTAATTGTCTGTCTCATACCTCTACCTCTCATACCTCTACCGTGAAGAATAACTCATTTTAACCATGCTGATAGAGTACGAGTGTTTGAAATAGAAATAGAGAGTTCCGCTGTCAAATGTAAAATCCAATTGGGCCCTAATGTCCTAGATGACCAAAGATTTATTACAATGCCAGAAAAGTCAGCAGAATTTCACTCAGAGAACAGAGTAAGTTTCAGCTGAAGAAATTACATATTTAAAATTCAAAGGCGGAAAGCACACGAGTACATTTTTTAAAAATAATTGGTGGCATGTATTTTTAAAGTTCCTGAACTTGATTAATCAATCTCTAAAGAGCATATGATTAAAACCTGCCAGATTCTGTGTGCACACAAAAAATAAAATACAGCAGCTATATTCACAACAATTACCATATTGGATCAAAAAAGGTCTATTCTGCTTCTGAAAGCAGCAAGTTTCTGATGTTTAAAGCATCGGTTCCAAAACTAAAGGTCTCAAGATGCACAAATGGGATCACACAAACCTGAGGGAAATTAAACTGCAGAAGAAAGCCTTAAGCCAGAAGTGAGATCACTAGAGGAAATGTTTTCAGCTGTGATTTAGAGGGAAAAGCCTTCACACCCATGCACTTCATTACCTTACATAATACATTATGTAGAACCTGAAATCTCTGTGCTTGTATTGTATCCAAAATTTTTTCAGCAGAAATACATGAAGGTACTGCTAGTTAGGTACGTATTTGTTAAAAATGTAACTGCACCTCAAACTGTATTTCTATAAAAATGCACAGCTATTTCTATAGACAGGAAGAGGACATTTGGAAAGTAACTCAGCAATATTTGGACAGTACTCAGAAGAAAAACGATTAGTGAGAGAAGGAGCACAACATCATGGAGTAATTCCTGCTGGAAGGGACCTCTGGAGGTCTCCAGCCCAACGTCCTGCTCGGAGCAGAGCTGACCTCAAAGTTAGCTCAGCTTACTGAGGGCCCGTGTCCAGCCCAGTTCCAAGTATCGCCAAGGATGGAGATTCCACAGCCTCTCCGGGCCCCTGTTCTAGTGCTTTACTACCTTCACAGTGAACGTTTTTTTTCCTATCACTTCATCCAAATGTCTTTTGTTGCAGCTTTAAAGGGTGCCTCTCATCTGGTTCCTTCCTCTCTGCTGAAGACAGCAATTCCCTATCCCCACCCTCCGTTAGCCTTCTCCTCTCCAGGATGCAGCGACCCAGGTCTCTAGGACTTCAGTGCCATAAGGGCACACTGTTGACCTGTCTTCAACCTCTTGTCCAGGGCTCCAAATCTTTTTTGGCAGAGCTGTGCCCCAGCCAGTTACGTTGCACAGGGGTCGTTCTGCCCCAGGTACAGGACCTTGAATTTCAATTTGCTGAACCTCCAGGTAGCTCCTGTCAATGCAATCCTCCAGCCTACTGAAGGTCCTTTGAACGGCAGCCCTGCTCTCCAGCACACTGACCATGCCCTCCAAGTTGGTGGCGGCCCTCAAACCCACTAAAGGTTCACCCCATCCCATCATCCAAGGCATTAGAGAGGGTGGTGCCCTGGTATAAGTCCCTGAGGAACGCCACTGGAAACTGGCTGCCAGGTAGAATCCCAGTGGTTGGCCACACACATGTAACTAGGCAATGAAGGCAGTGACAAACGTGGAAAGGAGGAAGGCCTTCTTACAAGTTGTAGATGATCAAGCACGCACAGAGAAAAGGTTGAGACTGAAACAACTCTTATTGGTATACATAGATGGAACCAAATTCAAATTTAATTTCTGTCAAAATGCAGATGCTGTATCAGGGACAAGAAAAATAAATCAGTTTTTATTTTGAATTGGTTCCTCCAGCTGAAGTTGCAGTTTGGGCAAGATTTTTTTTTTTTTGCAGAGAATCAACCTGCCTCATAAAGAGAGTAACTATTTATTTGCGCAAAAGAACAACATTGAAACTAACACGATGTTTCTGTCTCAGTAAAACCATGACTAAAAATTCTAATGTGTAGTCAAAAAGTGCAGCCTTATACCAAAGAACAGCAACCAAAGAAGATTTTTGTATTTATGGCTTTAAAGGGAACCTTCCAGATGTGACCTGGTGAAGAGTTGTCTAAGGCTTCTACAAATAGACAGGTTCTTTTCAACCCAATGAAACAGAGAGACCTTGAAAGGAAAAAAAACCTTTCAATGACTGCCCTTTCTCAAAAGAGGGGGTGGGGGTAGAAGAAAAAGGAGGAGAAAGATATCTTTAAAATAAGAGTCAAAGCATTAAAAAACCTCACCGTTGGCTACTGTATATTCTGCCACTCACATGGCCCTAAGAAAAGGGATTTAAATGTTCTGTATGTCAGAAACTGACGAAAACCCAAAAGCCGTAACCAGAAAGCTAAGAGGAGCACCACAGCGAAGCACAGGTTCTTTTCTCGAAAATACTTAGGTTTTAGTGTAAGGGCAAGAATTCCAGCACCTCTGACCAGTAAGCGATGCTGTTCACAAAGCCCAGGTCAGGGCAATGTCACTAACCACACTGCTCAAGACCGACGGGCCCACATTTCATCAGCCTGCAGGTGATGCCTCCAGGAAATCACTACTTTAACACCGCACTTGAGAAATAAACCCAGGAAAAACTCATTACAGGAAGTCTTGGATTTGCCAGGAGCACTTTATGTTCATCTATTTCTACTGCTATACCAGCAGTAAGGCACAATAAAGATTATTTTCCACAAACACATAGTAAGAAACTGAGAAGCAGTGACAATCCTTTACCAGTGTTTTATGTGGTTTCTCATTAGGAGATTTTTTTTAGTTTTTACTTTGTTGTGGCACAAAGTCAAAACTACAGAAATTCTCCTTCCCCCGCTCCAATCCACCTCAGCGTGCTGAGCATCTCTATTACCACCACTGCATTGGAAATATGGTAGCTTTACTACCAAGTGGCTTTAGTCACCAAGAGGAAATGAATCTTCTCTTACGTTGATGAGGACGCTACTCATAGAACAAGTGCATATAACTGAAATAAGATGAAACTCATTTATCTGCCTTCTTCATATCGTTCATTGCAACTGCAGGTTCACCTAGTCAAGATCGGACTTCCTTCTGGACTTTTAAAAACAAAATGAGGCATTGAAGAGTGTGCACTACTTTTGACTACTATGCTATCAAAGTGGATAGAAAAAAACAGTTAAGGCTTATTAATATCCAAATGACATGTCACAGACAGTGAGAAAAACAGTCCATCACTTCCATAAATATCCGCTATCTTATTTGCTCTTCTTTAAAATACCTATTAAAAATGTTCTTTGTTAAGAAGTCTGTATAAAGCCAAAATTTAAATTAAAAATTCGCATGCATGTTTGCATGAACTGTGACTATTTCCAACTTATACAGGGGTCCAAATCAGTCTCCTTATCTGCTGAAACCTTGACTGTTTCAGCATACTCCCCCAAAAGATCATTCAGCTTCACGGAGGCTATGGACAATCCCTTCCCATGCTGAAAGCTGACATAAAAAAAAAGTAAAGAAAATGCAGGAAAGGCAGCACTGGGACAGCCTTCCACCACGAAAAGTAGCGGCAGAAGTGCAGAAGTTGTTCACAGATGTTAGTGGAAAAAATAGCTCCCTGTAGTTTCCCAGTGAGGCACTTCAGCAACGAGACAAGAGCAGCAGCAAAAAGAAACCGAGCATGAAGACAGAATATGAGACAACTTCACTTCATAGACTGAGAAGTTGTGAGCCAGACAACCTGACCAAGGGTTTATTTTTACCTTCTTTATTGTTGTTTCCAAAACACATTTTGAAAAACAAAGACATCCTCCAGGAACCTTACTGATACTACTTCTGGAACGGTTCACTGCTCCGGGGCTGTGGGAAAAAGCAAGGATCAACTGTTCCACGGAAAGGGAAAGTGACGGTCTTCCCAACAGAAGTTTCCTAATGAAAGATGCTGGCGCTGCAACCGTTACATAACATTTTCTTGTTGATTTTTTAAATTATTCCCATGTCTCAGTTTAGCACCCTGCTGCTCTGAATCCACCTACAAAAGAGGTATGCCTTTTTAAAAGAATAGCAGCCCATCACCACAAAGCCTGGAAGCTGTCATACAAACCGGCTGAACAATATGCCGGCCACATTACAATATTACCACTCTGACTTCTGTTCAATATTGTGTTTTAATTAAACTATGCGTACTCATATTTTTTTCCTCAATCTCTCTGCAGCAGTATTTGAAAGAAATCTCATTTGGAAGTTTTCTTCAAGGTACATTAGAACTAGCAGCAGTAGCCACGATCCAGATACTGAAGAACATTATATTTCCTAAGATTACAATTTTATTTCCTAAGATTACAGTTTTATATACGGAAAATAATGAAGGTTTATATACATATGATTGAACTGCACTCTCGCCTCACAAAATCTTCCATTTACACAAACGCATGCAGGGGCTCAATGTCCTGCTCCACACAGGCAGCCATATTCCAGCAATGCTTCCATACACAAAAACATCATTATTGGACCAAGAGAGACAAGGTAGTAGGATGAAAAACACTGATAGACAAAGTAAAAGATAAAAAGTGACTTTTCTTTCCTTCATGTTCACTTAATGATTGCTTTCTGCAGGAGACAGGAGGAGGAGAGCTGTTAATTATATCAAGAATACACCTCCAGGATAGAGCAAGAGGGGGATGCCATGGCAACTGGCAAATGCAACAGTGAACAAAATGGTCACCCTTTGGTAGGAGTGAGACCATGAAAGAGCTCGTCCTTTTGTCCCCCCCCATCCCCACCTCCTCCTTCCCCCTCCTTTCTTGTTATCTTTGCTGCATTAATAAAGCATACAGACAACTCAGGAAAAACAACTTTTTCTGTAAGCAGTCTCTGACGTCTTGATGCGCAGGAAGAAAAGATGAAAATTAGCAGCATGTGGGTGGAACAAAAAGGGGAGTGAAAACACATGAGGGAGAACTAGATATGATTATTTTCTAATTATTTAATATTCTACTTATCTCCTCCCGTCCCCAGCAAAGTGCCTTTACAGAAGGCTTTTAGCTGTTTCTTGAAGAGAACAGCTTGGTGGTTTGTTGCTTTGGGGATTTTTTTTTTTTAAGTCAGAATTCGAGGAGAAAACGCTCTAGACATTCAAGGCAGTTCAAACAAGTCACTCTCAAGTTCTCTCCTTGAAGAAAAAAGCCTAAAAGACCGTGTCACTGCAGTGCTGACTGCATTCCACAGCAGAAGGGGAAAAATCCACTGAAGTGCCCTCTAGCTCCACTCACAGAAGACAAGTTTTTTCTGTTCCAAATAAAATGTCACGTTCGCTGTAGGGTCCTCGCAGAGATCGCAGCATCGCTAGGCGGGTGCTCCGGAGCCCATCTCAGCACTCCGCCTTTGCGGCTGCGCACGGCCCCCGCCGCAGACCCCGCTGCAGACCCCGCAGAGCGAGCCCAGCACCTATGAGCCCCTAAAATTCTTCAGCACGAGGCTGTGATTACCCATCACCAGCACTGGGAAGATTTAAACACTGGTGAAAGAAGAAAACAAGACCTCAGTTATCTGTTTTGGAACTAGAGTAGGGCGGCAACAGCAGCACTAAACCAGTGCCTTTCCTCAACAAATACTGCTTTTGTAGAAGCAGCAAAACTCTGTAAAATCAGGGATCACGCTGGCAGCCCGCCGGGAGCCTGAAAGGCACGGCTGATTTGCATAACCTGATTGTGCCTTTGTGTTTATAATAAAATTTACTTGTTTTGATTCTCGTGGCAGCTTCTTCATGAAGCATCATGTTTAATTAGATCTGACAGTGAAAGCTGCTAAAAAGTTTTGACTGCAGGTTTAGAAAGGGAAACAAACAGGGCACTGGGAGTTTGGCACCAGCCGGTGGGAGAAGGTGGTCACGGACCTGCTGCTTCAGAGGAGCCGAGTGAAGCCAAGGGCGAAAGGCAGGATTTGAGCAGTCGGAACAGTGCAGGCAGAGCTCGAGGTCTGGCAGCTGGAGCAGGAAAGGGTGGCTGAAAATTTCTTTTCTCTCTCTCTCTTCGGGGATGGAGCTGGTCCCAGAGCAAGGATTTTTTGGCTAAGGCAGCAGTGAGTCTTAAATAACCCAGCGATGTTGAAATAGTCCCTTCTCATGACATTTAGATGATATACTATACTGCGAGGAGCCAACAGAAACTTCAGCTGCTACAACACTACCCATTACTAGGACTTTCTACACACAGTCCCATATTCTCAAGGGTCACAACACAGGACTAGAGACTTACTGGCATTTTGGAACTTTGCCTTTGAACACTCGTGTATTTTTAGAGACGTTAAATCCAGCCCTGTGTGCAATGTTGATGTCTACAGTAGTTTAAGCTATTTGTTTTATGTAAATTCAGTTCTCAGGATTGGCGATACACAGTATACCCTAACAACACACAAGCACAAAGTTTTACCTGTCCTCTTTAGGCTACCTGTCATGACAGTTTCAACACTGGTGACAGCTGTAATTTTAGTATTAAGGCATTCAATATTAAGTCCACAGTAATAAAAATACCTTTTCAAGTTGCAAGTCAAGGAAAAAAAAAAAAACCCACAGATGTGTTCTTAGGCTGAAGTATCTCCACTTACATTAACAGAATATTCTGTGCACTACAAAGCTTCATCCTAACTTGTGCTGCAATAACCCTCCCATGTCGACACGTCCTTAACAGTGTCACAGACATCATTGTTATATATAAAATGAAGAATTTAATACGACCAATTTTAGGCAGTCAGTGGAAAGGCTTATTAGAAATTCTCTAATTATCTAGAAGCCTCACAACTGCTTTCTGCCAGCACATCCCCTCCTTGGTCCTTAGGACCACACATTTAAGCATAATGCTACGTCAAGGTCAAACCAGTCTGTCTCTTCATCTTTCATTCTCCCTCAACAAGGTCTCCTTGGTATTCCATTTCCAGGGACCATTAATTTCATATGAAAACCATAGTTCGAAAGACTAAAAATATATCTGATAACTCAGAGCAATAGCTGACTGCTTTCAGGATCTCTGCAAATCTTTTTGATAACATTCTCAGAGGGAGAAAATCAAAGAAAAGAACAAGCATCCTTCAAAATGCTGCTTGACCACAAAGCGAATTAACCTCTAGTGTAACTTTAGTAACTTAACTACTAGTGACACAGTGACCACTACGGGACAGCAACGTCAGCCCACTTGATACGTGTACATCAAAAATCCTACTCACACTTAAGAACTTAAACGGAAAAGCACAAAAGGAGGAACGACTTTCCGCCGCAGCCGTTCTGCAGTCCGGCGCGCTGCACGGCCATACGAACGCCGGTGCCAGCACCGAGGAACGCGTGCCACGGCACAGGGAGGAGCAGCCACCAAGGAAGCAGGGCCTTACTTCTTCTAGCAGCAGTTCTCACCTTGAAGTGCTGATTTAACTATGCTGTGTTCGTACGCTACGACTCCCTATCATGTCTTCTAGAGGACGTTACTTCAAACACCACCAAAAAAATTCAGAAAACTCCAACGCCATCACAACTCGTAAGTTCAACCAGAACTGCTTACTTTCTTCCCTCAGTTACAAAAAGCCCATCAGATGAGATGGGCTACTGCTCTCCTACCCTTTCCAGCTGCAGGACTACTCGCTTCGTAACTTTAAATACTAGCATAAATAATTAAATGTCTTAGGAGTCACAATCCCACTCCTGCTGGGTCATTACTGGTGGCCGTGACACCCTTCTTGGAAGGTGCCATAGTCGGAACTAAATTTAAGTACTCTCTGGAAGTTTAGTCTCTTATTTTTGAAAACAGTGCAATAGGCTAAAAGGTCAATAGGAAATACTAGAAAATGTGAATATTTGAGAAGATATTTTGTTAAATCCTCAGCATACACTAGTTCAGTCATATGACCAACTCAGCGACTTCAACAAGAGCAGTTAAATACGCAAGAAGCAGCAAAACTAAATTCTCTGAAGGGCTGATAATTATACTATTGTAGCAGATAAAATGGTATTTATTTTCAAAGTGTTAGATGGGCAATCTTCTGTAACACTGAAAACGGATCAGACAATATGGCTCTTGTCCTCTTACCTCTGAGGATATGATAAGAAAACCAGCAGCATTAGTATCAGTGTTTAAGAATGTTGCATCACCGCTCTTTAGATTTTGAGCCAAAGTGTGCTGAAGTTGGTGAATAGATTAGTTTTTTGAATTATTATTATTATTTTGGAATACTGAAAGAAATCTCTCAGCAACTTATATTGAATACATTTTTATATCAATTACTGGAATCTTGTCTGTTTATGCTGCTCTGTTTCCCACAAACCATAAAGGATTTTCCTTTTTTATTACAACCAAAAAACCCGCGCACATTTTAGTCTCCCCCCCCCCCCCCTTTCACTTTCACATTAGATAGTGTTACAGGCTCAGACTTTACTTCACCATTATGGTTTAACAGTAAATACTTATTACAGTAACACTGAACCTAGCCTAATACAAACACAGCACAAATTATTCATAAAGTTAAAATCCCCCTCCCCAAATACGGTAATATACATGAATTAATTTATATTGTATTTCCTAGCAGCTTTTTCAAACTCACAAGCCTCTCTTTGGTAGCCTCTTTGAATGACTGTTTCAGGTCTTCAGCTGCTTTTGCATTAGACATTAAAAACTCAAAGCCCGCATTAGGAGGATTTGGCAAAGCAGAATTATGTTTGCTATGGGAAAACATCAATTACTCCTGAAAGCAAGAGTTGGATCCAATTAAGTCTGAGAAGATGTTGAATTGATAAGATGATGCTCAACTGATTTTGTCTAACTGGTAAAGTTCCTCACCACACTAGAGCTCTAATGCTACCGCATTTTATCCGAGCCTGCACTGAGTACGCACAGGCACACCTCTCTGCTAAAGGTACTGCAGTCTAAGCCCAAGCGTATTGTTCAGTATCCTGTAAAGGCGTTAAGCAACTCCTGAACTATGAACAGCCGCCACGTGTATAAAGGACCCCTTTCTGAAACACCATCTTCTGTCCCTGGCACGAGCAGGATCTGTCACCACCCCATGCAAGATCTTATGACAGAGCATCTACATCGACTTCCTTGCTGATGTGTCATATTTCAGTGGAGAACACTTCCCTTTCAACAGTTCTCCAGGAGAACAGGAACTTATCATGGCCAGGTTTTGTACCACCATCTTTTCCTGCCTTCTTCAAAGCTGGGAGCCAGCCTGTCTAAGCCACTTCCCCAGGTACGCAGCTGACTTTGCAGGAGATGGTGCTAGAGTCTCCCTGGCTCAATACAAGTTAACATCGCATCAGTCATCAGGACGACAGAGGATTTCTGAAATCAAGTGAAGTGGTCACAGTATTGCCAAGCTATTAAAAAGATGAGATCTCATCACAAAAGTATAATAACCCACTTTGTCAAATTCCGTTTGCTGACTGCTGTATTGTTTCCTGCTTATGCCTGAAGCAGCATATAAAAAGATTTCAATGGAGTTGTTAAATATTTCGGTTAAAAACTCTGACTGGTCTGGAAGAAAGCTGAAAAGCCGTCATTCAAATAACTCCCCATTTTAGTAGCAAGTGAAAACTTTCATAAAGAAACGGTATACTGACTGGACCTGTAAAATACAACCACCAGCAGAGACAGACATATATCAAGGTGGGGTCTGTGTTCCCTTTTTTTTTTTTTCTGACTGTCAGTTCCTTGGGATAAGTGACTGAAGAACCACAGGCCCTATAAACCTACTCAAACCGTCCAATAACAAAGCACTTCTCGGGGCTGCGGCAGCTCTATACATGACGTCATTTGTTTACAGAAGGCAAATACTTGCCAATTTTAAATAAAACAGGATTCGGTCTGTTGAAAACAGACAGATGTCTACAAGAGTGGCTATTCCTGTGTCTCCACAGTAATTCATAGCTACCCTAGCAGCAGGGCAGCTTCACACGGCTTACAAGATCCTGCTACAAGCAAACGAAATGAGCCTGCAGCACGTGATAATCTCATCAGCAGGAACCACTTCCTAAAAGGGACGCTTCAAAGTGCATCACGGTAAGAGCTCTGTTTTATTGCAAGTGATTTAACAGGAAACCTCATCACTTCCCGTGCAGTTCAGTACCAGCTCACCTCTTGGATCTACTTTCAAGTGTCGTTTGTGTGCAGGTTTTTCACCATTCCAATGTTTTGCCACATGCCTGAGTAACCGTAGACTTTGCTGGAAAAGCTGGCCTAGCGATCGCATACCCAGAATCCTCAAGAAAGCCCAGCAAGGAACTTGGCTGATACATGCGAGTTTGTGGAGCAGTTTTTGAAAAAGTGAACACATCCAAAAAGCAAACAGTAACATTACTTTTTAGAGAAGCTTATTAGCAAATTCTTTTTATTTTGAAGTCATAAATCACAGTGTGATGACTCCTATTTTTTCCCCCCAAGATAAACTAAAAAAACCTCTTCAACATTCTGAGCCAAGATTTCATTATTAAAAAAATAAAAATCTGTTAAATATCAGACTATGAGCAAGGAAACACTTCCATTGGAATACCTCTCTTGACATTTCTGTTCATTTCTATAGTTCAATGGAAAAATGTTACTGACTTCCTGAGGGGCACAAATTGGAGAAAGTTACTTCCATGAAAATCTAATAAAGAAAAACTCCCTTTACTCTTACATCCTCTCCTGTTACTCTGCTGGGAGATGCACTGTACAAATGCACATTTTAACTAGATGCACTGTTAGATAATTTTTATCTCTGTATTAACAACTGGAAACCTTTATGGATACTCAAGTCAGACTTTCTACACAGCACATGGAAAAACACGGGTTGGCATGCCTCCTGACAACTTAAACTAACACCATTTCGGGAAGAAATTTAGCGTGAAGGTAATCTTGTCTAGAACAAATGCTGTATAACAGAGTCTGCCCTGAGGGCTGGAACCTCCTCTGCTCCTGGACAAGGCAATAATCACCAATAAAACAATATTCATCAAAGTGAGGAGAACAAGCACCCACAGATTCAAGAGAATAGTGCATGAAAACACAAGGTTCAAGCTCCATTGGAAGGCATATATCTTAAATGGAAACAAAAAATATCTGGAACCTTTCACAAAAGACACAGAAATATCTGCTTTTCCTGAAGTTGCAGAGTAGACAGCACTAAACCTTGTTACAGGAGTTGACCTACAGCCTCAATTTTCTTCAGCTCCACTAGGCAGGAAAGCTAAAAGGAAGACCTCTTAACTCTACATAACACAGGAGGTTCGCCTTGTAAGTTCTTCTACCTATTAACCAGCACCTCGAACACAGTTGTGCTTTAGTTCTGAGAAGCTTCTGTCACTTACGTCAACGCACTGAAGGGAGGACCAGGCGATGTGCATTATTTGAAGTCAGGTTGAAAAGATCTAAAGAACGGAGGCAGCATTCTGGTGATAGATATCAAATCTGCTTCAGATACTAGAAGAATTATCTGAAGGTTTAAGAAATGTATTTATTTTGAAAAACAGGTGAGATAGGTATCCAAATCCATTTCACATTAAGACAATACTTTACTTGCTAACATCAGAGATGTACCTCCTCAAAAGCTTATGTTTTTGCAAAGCAGAGATGGCTGTATTTTACAGAAAAAAAGTCTCATCCAAATTAGGAGGATGAAGAGAAATTCTGAAAGACTTTTAATGTCCTTCCATTTTTATGAAAATTAGTGCCTAGGCAAAGGGAAAGAAGCAGGTGATGGAGAAGCAGGCAATTCTCCCCTTCCCTGCAACCACAATACTTTTTTTCTGGTAACTGGCGAGTTGGAACGCAGCGTGTGGGTATCTCTAGCCCAGTCACAGCATGGGCTCCTCCTTGGGCACTTCCACTGGGTAAGACACACGACAGGAGGATGAAGCTCCAGGAGATGATGGGAAGATGAAATAATAGGAGAAGAGATACTTGAGGGACAGAAGAGACAAACTGCAGAAGAACAGAATAAATTCCTGCAGCTCATATACCAAGTTTGTTCAAGACATTTCTGAAAGAGCTCTACGTTAAATCAGTGCTGAACATGATTCAACATATTCATAGTTATCTACCCTTCCTGTGCAGAAAACCTTAGAGATGCTTCCCGTTTTACACACGCAAGCATGGTACAGACCACCACTGGTGAAACAAAGACAACAGAAGGTTTCTAAGTTGCCCTCCAACAGATTTTTTTCAAATATTTTTAGACAAATACTATTTTGATTACTTTTTTTGAGAGCTGGCAATCGATAACACGGACTACGTTTTCATAGAATAAAACATGCACAAAGCCCTGAGCAGTATTAAAACACAGACTATTAACTAGGAACATAGATTTTTCTTCAAAACATATTTTATCTTCTAGTCAAAATCTGCTGAGTAACTGCTTCATTGTGTGCTGGTGGCAAAAATTACAGAAAGCACAAAACTAGAAAATACTTTGGGGCTTTCAACTGATGGTTTGTTGATAAAATGAATGACCACTAAAGATATCATTCATTCAGTTTTCTTCTTGGCTTTGATTTCACATCAAGGACTGATAAATAACCATCCCTTTAAAGCTCTATAATTGATTGCTGGATAAACCCAGAAACCACAAGCTAAAAACAAACTGAATAATATAACAGTTAAAATCAGATTCTCAACCATGCAAGTTAAGAGAAAAGATATTTGGTATCTCTGGAGCAGAGTGCAGTGAGATTATTAGCCCTTAGGGATCAGAGAGAAGTAATTACCATCCATGAAATGCTGAGGAATGATGTGGACATTAAGAAAATTATGGTGTGCCATAAATATTTCAATCTGAAGATTGGTTGGGGTTTCCCCAAAAGCTTTCAGGCACACAAACTGTCCTTCAAGCCTGACATAAACAGTAGCAATGACCCTAACAAAAGGGATGAGCTCCCTACACTAATGTGGCCCAACTTATCTTAGGTAACAACAATACAAGGAAAGTAGATATTTCTAATTGCTGCAAACACCCAGCGACAGACTTGATTGTACAGACTAAGTAATAAAAGCTTGTTACAAGCAGCCAAGGACTTCACAGAGCTTACCTGTTTCTGTGCTGATGCTCCCATATGCACCTGGCAAAACTTGACTGCCTGTTCAAGTGCTGCCTCTTCATCCACCTGAACACAGAATCACAACTAAGGAAATCATAATTACTTAGCTCATCTGTAAATCTAATTAAATTCAGATGAAATGGGGATGTAGAGCATGGGAGTAAGGGGGAGAAGCAGCACTTCTACAGCAGAACAGTGATCTTAAGTTATTCAGGAGTACATATTCAAAGATACACAACTCTCTCTTAATTCAAACTAACGTTCAGCATGAATAAACCCCATGTAATTGGTATTATAGCTCTTAACTGATTTCAGAAATTTAGTTCCAAAACATGGAGGGTCCTACTTTCCCCTCCGCCCCCAGCAGTGGTCTTGTCAAGAGAGTGGTTCTTTGGGAGATATTTATCTCCCCAACTTTTGAACAGATACAGGGCCAATTTTATACTGCTTGTTTTGGCAATTATTGTTACTCTATAATCATGTCTGAGGTCACACAGAGAAATTACAATTAATGATAAAATACTTCACCTGTTTGATCAGCATGTACGTTTCAGACATGATCTTCTCAATTTTACCCAGGTCATAGGCCATAACTTTCTGACCTTGCTGCCATACTCGGTAAGCATCGAGCAGAAGTGTTTTCCCAGACTCCACATCCTCAAGTAATTTCCTCTTCCTGCTTGATCTCTGGACAGGTTCTTCCGCAGGTACTGCTTGAACTATTCCCTTAGCTGCCTGCTGCTGATGTTTTGAGCTGATACTTAGCTCTTCCAAAGAAAGTTCTGGAGTCCGGCTCTCTGGAGCTCTCTCCTTTGAGTTCCTGCCAGACTGAAGACGGTCTGGCTCGCCGCGTTTACATGAAGAATCAATTTTTTCAGGGTCATTGGAATATCCATCAAGATCCATAGGCTCAACTGAACCAGGCCCAGGGAGCTCCTTAGTTTCCTTGTCATTCTTGTCCTCTTGTTCCAATATGTCCATAGCATTGGGAATCTGTCCCTGGGTCGCTTCCTTTACTCCATTTTCAGTACTATGCACTACTCCATCCGATAAAACTGGCTTTTTGGGAAGGACATCTTTCCCCTCTTCAGCACTAGTTTTATTAGAGACGTCTGTTGTCATCCTTCCTGAAGCAAGGTTAGAAGGCTTGGAACTCTGATCTTCTGAAACCTTAATAAAAGAAGTCATTCGTCTCTGTTATTACTGAAACCAGAAAGCATTTGAGCACAGCTATGACTATCATGAATATTGACAATGAGTACCTTTACATTACTGCCCCTGCTGAAGAAAATGCATTTATTCTATGTTCATTCTTGTTTGTTCCTGAATATTAATTAATCTGAGCCACAAGTCTTACAATTTCAGTATTTTCATCAGTGAAAACACCACAGAGAAATCAACAGCACAGGCTGAACCAAAGCTGCAATGTTCCCCCCCCCCCTTCAGTCTATACTATGGAATCCAACTGAATGAAATCCAAGATTTTAGAAGACCACAATTTTCTTCTAACGTATTGAAATCAAAACTGAACCTGTTTCTTTTGGCAGCTGCAGATCAACCTCAAATTTAAGAATCTTCCCTTTGGTTGCTCTTACATAACTTTCTTCTTGTTAGTAGATCCAAGAAGTTTGCTAAACTCTGCTATAGTATTTTAATTTTTGTACCTTTACTTTGGTGATGTTCCAAAGGTAGAAAACCTCCGTACATCATCTCTTCCTTCAAAAATCACTAATGATACAATTCTTCCATCCAGATTTACGAACAAACTATTTCACACACAGAGTTCCAGTGTTCTTAAGGATGTTTTCATTTAGTTTGTTAAACCTATGCTCTGTTAACTTGGAAAACCCTTAGGAACAAGTTCTTCCTTGAACATGTTTACCAAATAAACTTCCAATTTCCAGTTATCTTAACCTGGAAACTGATTAGTCTCTATATGACTTTTTAAAATTAAATCTACATTACAATTAAATGTAATAACAGGCGTGGTGCTGTCAAGGACTAGCAGTTAAAAATGGCCAGGCATATAATATCCAGTTGTCCGGTTTTGTTTTGCAAGAGGAATCTTAATTCATTTCAAAAGGAAATTTCCAATAGACCCCACCTGAAAATGTAGCTGTTCTTATACTCCATGTAACTACCATCATTTGAAATTTACGGGACAGTCACACCAAACTTACTGCAATCCATTCTCAACAACTGTATTTGTTACTGGATTTCAAAAATTAAAAACAACAATGCTGGAAGAAAGTTTTCTGTGTAGTTGCATATAAACAAAAGATATTAGAAATAAGTGATAATAATGTAGCCCTTCAGCCTCAGGAGCTCTAAGGAATGAGTAAACTGAACCCAGAAAAATCTAATTACTAACTCGACAACCATTAAACGCACCGCTGCCTTACCTGCGTCAGATCGTTGAGAGTGTCCTCCAACACTTTCACGGTGAGCACAAAGGCTTGCTGGGCCAGAACCTGGCGATCTGCATCACGCAAGTACTTCCTGTGCCACAGTAAGATAACAGAAATTCAGCTGTCAGCAGCTTATAGGACTTTAAAAGCAAAAACCAGGACATTAAAAAAAACAAACAAACAAAAAACCCCAACACAACTATTTTAAAACAAGTTAGAAGAAAGCAAACAGAACATATCCAGTTGCATATTGAAATATTACACTTTAGCTATGTTTTCCTCCACTTGTCCCCTCCCCGCAGTCACCAAAGATGACATGCATGAAGCAAAAGATAGGGCTACCTACAGAGGGAAGGGGAGAAATGGAGGAAAAAAAACCCAAAAAAACCAAAAACCAAAACAAACCCCCAAACCCAGAGCAAAAGAGACAACCAGAATTACAGTTTTCTTATATCAAGCCTTCTGTGCCCCTCAAATACCAGCTTTTTATTCAAACCTTTTCTTGAAAAAGAGTATTAGTCACACAAAGCTATCTTGAACTGTCAGGTGATTTTCGTGTTCTGGATAAACCGTGCATGCGAGATTAAGGACATCAGCAAATCCTCTCTCGTTGGTCATATCAGTCGCCTTTGAATCTAGGTTTTTTAGAGCTAAAACACTGGTGTGCTAATACCTTTTTTTCCTATTTAGTATTATAAAAAAAAATACTATTGTATGTGTAAAACTTATTCACTCTGTGGCTTCCTTTAATTTACTAGACGATTGTAACTTCAGTGTATTCTGACACAATGCTTTAGTCCACTTTCAAGGAAAACACTTCCAGCCACCAATCCCACCTGAGTTTAATGGAAAACTGAATTTCTATTTCAGAATTGGCTGGTTTTAATGCGAGGGCTAAAAATCAAGGAAATAATTTTGAAGGGTACTATTTCAGTCAAAACGCCAACGTTTTCAATAAACATATTTTCTCTCTACACTATTACATTAAATTGGTAATTCTATGGTTTGTTTTTCAGACAAAAGATACATTAGTTCAGTAATAACTAAAGTTCAGCTACAAATGCCCTATTTTTAAAAACAGGGTTGTTACAGGCATATACCAGACACACCCAGAATATTTGCATTTAGAAGTTCCTGCAGCGATTGCAGTTCACCATGGCTGGCACTGGCTGATCCAACAAGTCAAATTACTTGTTTGTTCAATTCAGTCTGGACTTATAAATAACATCATATTTTTAGTACAACTGTGGGCTTGCTTAGGACAGAATTTAAACCTTCTATGGTCCAGTATTTCTGATATGCTAAAAGTCAAAGTATTTTTGGCTTCCAGTTTTCTGAACGTGTGGTGACATATTCCCAGATACACTACGATCTATGCAAATACACATGCACTCACACTCAAAATCACATGAAGAAACCCTCGATGCCTCCAACTTATTGTCATCAATCATTCAGTTCAATTTCTCAAGCATTTGCCAGAGACTAATTTCAACAGCTCCCACTCGGTAAGCTACTAGAATTTTACCTCAATTGCTTCAATGTTTTCCTTAGATATTTATTTTGGTCTTCCCATTGATATGAACCTGTATATAGCTCATGTCAGATGGCTTCTTTTTTCTTAAATAAGGTTAATGCAATTAAAATTAGATCACCTCTGAATAGGATAAGCTTTTTAAATAGCACCAGCTGCCAAGAGGCACAGGAGCATTGTTCGGGCAAGGATTACAGGGAGGCAGGAGGCCTGGGCTGCGACCTCCCCGCTGGACATAGCTCCTAGGCAAGAGGCCAGCGGCGGGGCACAGAAGCCCGGGTGCTCTGCTCCACCAGCGCATCCCTCCGTGGGACAGCACAACTCTGCAAGGCTGTTAAGGCAGCTGCACGGCTGCCCTGAGTTTCAAGAGAAATGCAGAGAAATTCTAGACTCTACTATGGAATTGTAATCCTGAGAAAAATCAGCCATCACTCCACTATATTCCCAAGGAAATCTGTCTGAAGACTTTTTGCCTACGCTAAGAACATCTTTAAATAAAATAGTTACACAGTGAACAAAATACATTCAAAGCTTTACAAAGTAATGGATTAATAAACATATCATACTTTCCCTGATCAGGGGTCCTCTGTAGCATAGATGAGACTTTCAGCAAGGTGTTGTAATCCTTTAGTTGTGACAGCACATTTAGCAGTAAGACAATAGAGCGGTTCATATGAGATGCAAAACTGCCCGGGCGGTCGATCTCATCCACGGGGATGCGCCAGATTCCCTGCAGAGGAGGGAAAAGAGGAAACCTCTCAAGAGGGATGCAACTGAAAAGGACAGAAGTCTTAAAATGTGGGTCAGATTCCGCAGCATGCTGACTTTCACCGAGGGCCAGTGGAATAATGGACAGACAAATGTCCTTCAGACAGGGAGATCTGGTGGATTTAAAGTCAACTGATTCCTGCCAGCAGCAAAAGAGGGAGGCTTGCAGCAGCCACAGCACACCTTCTAAATATGCTTCTGAACTACTCCCAGGAAAAAGCAAGCAAACCCTAAATTACATTGTGCACTTTTCTTAAATGTCTGTGAACACGCCTTCCTAAGCCAAAGCTCAACTGCCATAAAAAAAACAAAGAGTAACTTAAAATAAGTTTTCCTGGCCTGAAAGCTGCTAGTCTTGTGCAGCCACAGCAAGTTTCTATCTTCAAATAATCTGTTACAAGTGTCTTAGGAACTTGGTTACTGCCTTGATACCATCAGTGTTCACCACGGCACTAACCAGTCCGATAGGAAGAATCGGATTCCTCAGCAGTATCCATTTTCCAGTGGCAGATTCAAATACTTGTGCGTACAGCCTGAGCCTTCTAAATTTCTGGGACAAGGGAATCTTTGGGGAGCAAGGCTGGAGACTGATAGAAAATATAATTTAATTACGGTTAGTCAGCTCAGATTTTGCAATGTCTAATAAGTCTAAGGAGATTTTTTTCAGGCATTTCATGTGGATTCTGTCAACACGCTAGTCACCGTATCTGAAAAAATGCAATGCAAATCCTACTAAGCTTGCATGTTAATATGTAACTTATATTATGACCTTTCACGAAAACCGCTGTTACATCAGTGCAAACCCTTCCCTCGTGCTTTATTCAGTTCTGAAACTTCTCCTGAAGCAACTCTAAGATGAAAACCTTCTGGTCACGTACACCATTTTGTGACAACGCAGGAAGAATAGTCTCATTGATAGGAGTACCTGACTGAAAATGAATTTTGCTTACCAAACCTGTTCAGAGAGCAGGATATACAAATATTTACTCTTTTGTCCTTGTTTAAAGGTCTTGCTTTGATATTTTTAGCTTTACTTTCAGTGTGAGCAAAATTCTTCAGAACTTAACACAAGGTGGAAGCAAAAAAAATGATTACTGCAATCCTAAGTGACATCTGACCACAAAAGCAGCAGATACGTAACCGGCCTGTCTACAACAGACCCTCCCCCTGCACCTCTTCAGAAAACCTGCAGTTCTACTCCATAGGATGTATAGGAACTTGGGGAAAAAACAACATACAAATATCAGTGTTTTTAAATAGGAAAGAATGACTTCAACTAGATATAATGCACAGACTGTTCTGCCAAATTTTCTTACTCTGGCTTTTCCTCGTGCTCTCTACTCTTACTCCCTAGCGATCACGAAGAAAGCCATTTTTCCTCTTTGCTCCCCGAAGCTTTCCTTCAAACTTTTTTTTGTAGCTTCCCTTTTCCACGAAGTACCTAAAACCGTACCGTGACTGACCCGAGGCACAACCGTCGCTTCCTCCCATCCCCAACTACCAACGTCCACAGCTACCTTCTGCGGCTTGGTGGCAAAGATCTTATCTGCTCATGCAGCTCAGCAGCTCTCAAGCACAGACACATCTTGTAGGTAACAGTTCCATAAGACAGCACATACTTTATTTAAATAGAGAAGCTTTTTCTTCCCCCAAACTATACAATGACTTTCCTTTCAGGCTACAGATGAAACACACACATTCTGGAGCTGATATTTTTTGCTTCTCTGCACATATGTAAACTGGGTTTCTGCCAAATCCTAAAACAACCGAATGCCTCATAATGGCACCACATTGCAACAACCCACTTAGCCAATTTAACTATACAAAACAATTTATGGTCAACTTAGATGCATACTGCAGGAATGGAAGACAGCCAATGTGTAGGTTCCTGGTCTTTTTCAGCATTACCTCATCCTTCACTTGAATTAGGCAGATCTCTTGGAGGGAGCTTTCGGATACCGTATCTGGAACCAGCTGAAAACAATTTCGCAGCTCCTTCGCACGTGTCCCCTGCACACATTTTAATGCTACCCCAGAAATGACAATAACGCAGCAGAACCACTTCCCACGACGGAACACGCTAACTGCTGCTGGGAAGCCGTGCAAGCGACAAAGCCCAGCCGGCGGAACCACAGCTGCGCGCTTGGGGAACGCCGCTCTTCTGTCCTTCTGCAACAGGGCGCGCTGGAAGAGCTCGGATTGAAACTCACATTAGAGGTGTTGACGTTTACAAAGGAAGCTCTGATTTTAAAAGGAAAGTCACTAACTTTTCATGTATTGACTTGCAGTTTTACAAATGCGAAACAGCAGTAAGTAGGATTCCTGCCCTGTGTTACATACCTGCCTGTTTCACACGCAGCCTCAAGCCAAAAGCAGAAAGAAACCTGCCATCAGGAGTCAGAACAGTCTTCATTCCACCCACTGTGATTTTATTAAGCAATAGGCAGAACACGGATGTTAAAGTGAGTTTATCAGAATGTATTTCATGAGTGATGCTGAATTCTTTTTAAGATTGCAATTTGAGTCAGACTCAAGAAACAAACAGTCTCATTCAAACCTCTCCCAAAGAGAAGTTTAACTAAGCCCATCAGGCTTGAATTCTTCCTTCCTACGTATCAATAACCTTCAGGATGAATATTTCTGAATTCAGATCATACACTGCAACTTTTTAAAAAAAACAGCCTAGCATTCAGCTTTTTAAACAAAACTTAAGATACAAATGCAAAGCTTGTAATGAAATAGCTGGGGAGGAGACCGCAAAACGTTATTCAGTTTGAGTAAAATTAAAGTTTTCATATCATCATTTGAAAATTCAGATTTGTTAGCAAAGTACCTCCCTTGAAAGTACCCATACAGAGGCGTGCAGATCCTTGTGGCAAACATTTGCAGTTCTTCGAGAGGTTTTGTTACTGATCACCACCACTCAGGCCACTTGACAAAATGTCTCCGGCTCCGGCCACCAAAAGGATTTCAGATCCGACGCACCGCTCCTGTTTGCTGGCCACCGTTCCCACAGCTGAAAGGTTCTCCTCCCTTCTGCAGCAGACAGCGAAGCTGTTTACACCAAACCAGGGAAAGGAGCAAGACGCTTCCAACAACTCCAAAATGCCTCTCAAGATCCAAAACATCAAGCTGCTCTCCGTGCCTTCCTGGCTAAACAAACACTTGGTAAGAGCCGGGGGCGGGGGAATCAAGCCTGATACGCACTGCTAGAAAAAAATCAGTCTGGGAGTACGAGAAAATGCTGTGGGTAACAAGACTGAATTTTACATTAAGTACGAAACTGAATAATGAAGTCAGTATACCATATTCCTGATGACACTTTACAAATTTTTTTCAGCTTGAAACTTGCTGCACAACCTCGCCTTGCAGAAGAACTGAAGACGCGGGGAGGAGGGTGAGGAGAAGAGGACGGTGCTGCAGAGGCTTTTGTGCGCACGAGCCCCAGCAGTAGTGGTTACTTTCTACTGCAGCCACTGAAAATAGAAAGGAAGGAAGTGCTTATTATTCCTGTACGCTGCTCGCTCCAGAACTTTAGGGGAGGGGATTCCCTGGGGTTTAGGAATGCCTCTCCGAGGAGGAAAGGCTGACAGTTCTTAACAAACCCCAAACTGCTCTGGGGACAGCTGCTGCTGACACTGCAGGGCTTCAGAGTAAGCCATTTTCTAAGCAGAGATCAAACTTTCCTCTCTCAGTGCTCCACGATTTCTCTTCTCAACGAAATGGAGAAACGCTAGTCATACTTCAGATGATCAGATTCACAGATAACGAGCAAACACATAAACCAACCACTGCTACAAATAAAGACCCACAATCACTTATGACTCAATTCCCTCTTTTTTTTTTTCTTTTTCTTTTTTCCCGAGGGTCCCAGAAGTGCAAGTTGCACTACATACAACAAACTCAATTCCACTGCTGCCTTCAAGTGACCAAAGCAAAACCAAACACTTCTTCGACCAGTATTTATCAACCTCAGTAATAGCCTATTAAGACGAGCCTTTGCTAAAACCGAATCTAATTTAAATATTTAGAGATTGTTACAAAATATGACAAAACTAACAAACCAACTAATAAAGTGGTGCAGAGAAGCCACCAATTAATAATGCAAGAACCTACACGATATTTTAAAATCAGAAGTTGAACTAAGCTCCATTGCATAATCCCTGGATAGCTCATGTTTTCCTAAACATTTGTATTTTTTTAAGCCTATGTTTTAATACAGGGTTAAGCACAACACACCAAAGTACTACTGGCTTTACTCATGTCCTCTCTTCGCAGTTATCTAAGTCAACATAAGATCTTGCACTGGGGGCCTGAAAAGGAAAGGAATATGGTTCAAGCTGAACAATGTTACCACATAATTCGAAGTCTCACTCTTTCAGCTAAAAAAAGCCCAGCACAGCCCCCTGAATATCCCTGCTCCTTTCTGAAAGCATCGCTCTGCTCGGTGCTCCGCTCGGTGCGCGTGTGGTTGCTTGACTCACGGCTTCCTGTACCTGCGAGTAGAACCATCGAAACCACTGCTCCCTCCCCCATTTAGCAAGTCACTAAACCACCTTTTCTCACCCCATCTTAACGCGCTCCCGGATCTCTCAGTATGTCACTCTGTCACCTGATTTTGGCTTTGCTTCTTTTCTGCAGATAATTCTACCATTCTTCTTCCTCAATTCTTCATTTCATCCACACTGCTATTCAGTGGAACAATTCCACCTCTGTGAACAGGAATGCGAGTGGGTACAAAAGTATTAAGAAATGAAAGCAACTATACACGGAATATTGAAGTTATTAGCTGCAGGGACTTGTGTCACCAAGGTAAAAAAAGCAGCCCCTGCTCTCTGCGAGTAACTTAGCCTATTTCAGAAAAATCTTACAGACTTTTTCAGAGTATTTAAGCAGCACTCCTCTTGTCTGCTGTTAGGCTTGTTCACGTTGTACAGTAGCAGAATATCAAAAATAGTATGATAATAAATAAATCACATTTTATCAGCCTGGAAAAGGAAACAGAAATAAGGCAAAACTGCAGCAACTTCCTTCAGAACCAAGCAGGATGACAATTTCTGGTCTACAAGGTAAATAATGTCTATTTCTTTTTTTCTTCCTTTTTAAATACACACAGACTTGGAAGTGCATGAACAGCATGCATGCTTTCTGGAAGAACTGTGGAATTCTGCAGCATTATTTTAGCAAGAAAGCAGCATGGAAAATACTGACAAATGAAAATGCTCCACATGCTCTAATTATCCTATGCTGACAAAGAAAGATAATGGACAATTTTCACCTCTTCTTTCTCTCTTCAAAATACAATGTATTTTCAGAGTCTTACAGTTAAGATATTTCAGTTTCTAGAACGATCATTTTACAGTTGACGTGACATTAAATTGGTTTTAACCCTATGAAGACAACACTCAAGCCATACCCACTCGGAGAGACTGTTCGTGTGAGCATGAGTCAGGGGCACGGGCACACGAGGCAGGGAAAGGGAGTCGTTTCCTCGCTGCATAAGCAATTATATAAAACCAGAAATGCCTTGTTAAGATGATGAGTTACAAGTTCAGGTGGAATTAGTGAAACAGAAACTGAGGTCTACAGAGAGCCTTTGCAAAACACTGGGTTTGGCCGTTTGCCAGGCGGAATCTAGAGGGTTTTGTTCACTGGGTCAGGAGGCTTGAGGAGTTTGTACTCAGATGGTTCCCATGTACCATGTGATTTCACAAGGATGTCAACAGAAAGTCATGTCGTCTCTTTTTAAAGGGAAATGGCTAACTCAACTGTAAAAAAAAAAAATACAGAATCCATTCTACTCCATGGCTACAACGGAAAGACAGACAGAGAAGAAAGCGAGAAGGAGCAACAGGCCATCCCTCAAAACCTGTTGAAGGTGCAATCCTGTCCCAGCTACGACACAGCTGCGCTCCCTCCAGAGCTCTCCAGCGGCATGCCCCAGGCAGACGTCACCCGCTAGGAAACACCGAGACACGGGAGGCGTGCGATAACGCATCATCCCCTGGACGAGGACGACTGCTCCCCGCACTACTGTGCCAGGTGAATGCCAACAGCGCCGGGGGAGCATCCTTCCCCAGAGAACTCCACGAAACAGTCCCCAGATTCCCTCTGACCAGCCCCTCGTTTCCCTGCTCTGCACATCTGGGGTGCTAAAGCAAAGGTGGATTTGAAGATACAGCTGTGGAACACTGATTCCACCACACCCCCCCATTGCCAACATGGAAAAAGGCTCTCTTTTAGACAGCTGACAACTCCTGGAGCTGGAAGGTCAGTTATCGATGCAGAGAATTTTGGACAAATTACTTAAGTACATTTATTGTCTTTCCTCCAGAAGCTGCTCCAGCTGTATTTTAGGAAAGAGAGAAAAAGGGATTGGTTAGGAAAGGAATTAAATTATCAGCAGTAAGTTTATCCACTGTGTCCTGCAGCCAATCCAGGGTTTAAAAAGGAAAGAGGTTTGCCAAAGGGATGCAGAAGAGAAGTTATCCAGAGATTTAGTCAGGCACTTCTATCTACTCAAAAGAAACCACCAAGAAAGGTGCCTGCTCACCCATGTTGGGATTTCTGATTATGCCTGTGTTATTTCAATATCTTTTTTTGGTTTATGTCCCGTCCCTGTCTGAAAGAGCCTGGAATTCTTTTTTTGGGAGGATATAAAGCACAGAAGTCCAAAGAATACAGAATGCCTCTAGATCTTCTAATAAGCAAATAACTTGATGCAAAAACCTAATGAAAGAATATGAAACCCTCGACGGGAGAACTCTTTACCAGGATTTTGCATTTCTTTAGGCATTCTCAGGGGCCAGATGCAGGAAGATTTCTTTACCACCAAAATAAATGGTTAGCAGGGCACATCTAGAGCGTGACAGGGGTTCTGGTTTTGCCTCACAGACAGCCTTTCATTGTTTTAAGAGGATTTTTCTGCTTAAATCTTTTCTGCCTATCTGCTACAACCAGACTGCCTGGCATCAGATGCAAATGGTACTCAAAGCTAATGAAACAAGCTTGGTACAGCCCACCCATCTGCCTGGAAGGGGGCAGGCTACGGCATTAGCCCCCTGCAGACATTAGTAAACTCTCATTTTTCGACAACATGTGGGATTCATTTAATCTAAGTCCACGTGTCTATGATACAGACACACACATTTAATGGTATCACCTAGAAACCTTTCACAGAGAGAAAAAGGCGCCTAGGGATGTGGCTCACCTGAGCTATTATAGGCTCCACACGCTAGGAACGACTGTCTCCCCTGAATCAAAGGATGATGAGCAAGCCATAGAAGATGACAAATGCTACGGGAGATAAACGCCAACTGCTAAGTCTGCAGGAGGTTCTGGACTCCATCAGTGGCACGCCAAGGTCGAGCCCCACTACTCATTCTTCTTCCTAGAGGTGCTGCAGAACCAGAAAGAGAACTGGGACCAACACAAAGCCGAGAGAAGCCATCGGTTCCCAGACAAGGGTAGGCTTCGGGATCATGAGATTTTTTTACCTAGACCCCTACGCTTCTGTCGCTAGAGTGACTGGCCCCATCTTCCCCGAGGTTACAAAGTAAACAGCTAGTAGCATACATGCGCTTTAACCGGTATTAAGATTCTGTTTGGCAGAGGGAGGGTTACCTCAGCCTCATTTTAAGAAAATCGAAAATTGCTTCAGAACACAGAACTATCAGCTATCACCTTTGCCTACATCTGGTAACACCCAAAAACAGTGAACCTGGCACAGCGTATTACTAACGTTATCCTGACGACACTCCTGCCTTAAATGAGTACAAGAGTAGTACAGCCATAACAAAGCCTAGGTACGAAGAAGAGAGATTAGAAATACCTAGCAATCTAATGCAGGGACAGAAGAGTTAAGGTCTGGAGACGAGTCTCAAGTGCCTCACTCTCCAAAAGGCAGCCTTCCCGCTTCTCTAACAACAGGGCAATGCCTAATGGAGAAGTAAGTGAAACATAAGAGAGATGTTCAAAAGGGTGCGCAGAATGATGCGATCTGTGGAACGCCCGAATGGGCCGAGGGCAAGGCAGCTGCTCCAAGCAAAAGGCGACACATTTTTCACAAGAACATCAGCTAATTTTCAAGTTGGCTGGATGAGTGCAACAAAGGAGAAATGCTGAATCTTACCTACCTGCCTCACGGGTACCTAAAGTTGTCTATTTCCACACAGCTTACACTGATTCACCTCCAGCATCTAGTGCAGTATACATGACACGAGGAAAAGAAAGGAGGACAAGAACTTCATAATATTAAGAGGTATGCTAATTATTGAGATCTGGCACATTGTTAATGTAGAATTATGAGCTGCTCGGAGATTCTTCAGGCTGAAACACTGCAGTAAGGGTCTCCTCGTACAGGCTGCCACCGTTTACTATTTCAGTAAGCTTGAAGGATTTCACAGGATTTGCAAAAACACATTTTCACCTACTTAAATATCCAAGTTCTATATGTAACTTACTGACTACCCAATACATAAAATGTAAGTGATTATCCTTTTAACAACAAGACAGTCTCCACATACAAGACTCAATGGATTTTGAGTATTTTAAACTAGGCTGTCAGAGTGCTAAAAGTTCCTTTACCAAAATATTCAACTTTTTACACCAACAAAAACTGCTCTTCAATCCTACGTCCCCTACTTTTAAGCAAACAAGATGTTTAACTGCCCACTCTTGCCCCAGAGCTGACATCTAGCATCCCTGCACTGACAGCACGGAGCGTCTCTCACTTTTAGACTCTCTTCTGCATAATGACACACACACTAAAATATCAAAATGAGAAACTATAAAATCCCAGTGTTTGCAAAATGTTTCAGCATGTTCATACAATGCTTAGAAAAAGTAACATCATCCACCTGTATGTTTTACTAATATATCACCAAGTTAGACTCAAAATCTGAGAAAAGAGCAAAAGCTAGAGGGTCTCAGGTTAGATCAGCAGTGCAGAGGAAAACACTATCATTTCAGAAAACAACACTGATCAAGCACTCAATGTTCTTTCTTGTCAGCACCAAATCGCTAGAATACATGGCATTAGGAGATCCTGCTGAAAGAGATCTTTGAGCCTCAAGCAACATAAATGAAAAGGTCCAGAGACACTTGCTACTAATTTCCATCACAGTTTTTGAAAAGAGACAAAACCTCTAAAGCAGTATTGCATGGCAGTTCATAAAATACAACCAAGTGATAATCTTTAAAACTACTGGAAAAGAGCCTTCAGCTTAATTGAATCTTGATATACAATTTCATCTTTGTATAAAATTACCTAGAAACGTTCTCCTTACGATACCTTTTGGCTAAGACGCATCCTTCAGACACGAGTTTCTCATATCTCAGAGCATTACGAGTGATCACGCAGCCACGTCATCTAACTTTGGGCGACCCCATAAGGACTTTTCAAAAGAGTACATTTTTCCTCAAAAACCTGTTGGGCATGGCTTCTCTCAGCTGACCTGGTAAGTGTGAAAAAGTAAGTAGGTTCGAGGTGATGCAACACAAAACCACACAGATCTGCGTACTGTACATACTGCCGCTTGGTCAGGAAAGAGCCATGTCATCATTAGGAGGTGACGTATCAATACGTAGCTGTAACGACTGCCTCTGGTTGGGTACTGGCAATGTTTCATCAAATTTCCGTTAGAGTTGTTACAACCTCAGACTCATGTTTCATAGCGTATGAGCCACAGCCTTCAAAATACGCATAGGTAGGGGGTTTTGCAGCTTATTTAGGAAGAAATCGAGATTAAGGAAAAAGCTACTCAATGTCACTGAATAGGCTGTGAAGCTATTTACAAAAATTAAGAGAGCTGCATATCGGAATGTAATGAAGAAACATCAATATTTTTAATAGCATGAATATAAACAAGTACTACCAAGCAGGAGAAAATATAAAATGCCATACATACCAGGAATGGTACTAAAAATTATACTCATCTGTTCACTCACTATTAGCCATCGAATTCTAAAAGCCTTTTGGAAAGCAACAAGAATGGCACATTCCATCACTGGCTGGTATTTCGGTACGTGCACACTATCTGCAAGCACAGAGAAATACTTGCATCTTTCATCAATGTTGAGAAGAACAAAAGCAACGGAGAGCTGAACTGAACAAAAATTTAAACTCCTCTAGCGTTCTGAGAGGTAAAACGACAGCAGGAGCTAGTGGAAAAGCCTTTTAATCTCAAATCAGAATCCTGTAAGATCTGACTAGGGTACTATATTCCTTTTCTATAATGCCAATTTTATAAAGATATGTGTTTGCAAATACATGGCTTAGTTCATATTTGAAGGTCACAGTTCTGTCTGCGGTTTCACACTGGCTTAGGGATGACAGAAGTACACATCCTGGATTTCAAACTGTTTGCCAGCTGAAGTTGAGGGCAGGAAGCCGCTTATTTAAAATAGGTAATAAGAAACAAATATCCCGTATTAGTGGGTATGATCCAGAAAAAGACGTATGCAGTGGTAAAAAGGAGCCAAGCCTTGGAGAAGACATACTCCTCTCAAACAACTAAAGCTCTACGTGAGTTTGCACATTTCATCCTCACCAATTAAGACCTTCAAATTAAGTTATTAGGAGCTGACAGATAACTCATTTCATTACCTCTTCTCCCCCCACTACAGCAGCCTCCATAGAACACCTCCCTTCTCTGTCCAGCAAGCGGAGGCCCTGAACAAGCCCTGACTGCTATAAAAGGCAAAAAATCTCTTACTGTTATACACCCCATAGCTAACCTCAGAATATCTTTTCTCCTCTGATACAGGAATTCGTGCAACAAAAAAAGAATTTCATTAACTCTGTTATTCAAGTATTCTACCTTTTTCCTTTCGGGGGGGCGGGGGATGTTAACAACTAATGCTGTCTTGCTTTCAGAGACTCCCAGGGCTTCCTCGGCAATACAGGGTTTAAAAACAAACAAACAAAAGTAGTACTTTATCCAATTGTAAGAGTTAGCGGAAATGTCTAATTCAAGTAAACATTTAGGCAGCAGCCTGCCTAGCACCCCAAGTACAGCTGACTGGTCTTTGATAACACCAGGGGAACAAGACATGGCAGAGACGCTGTAATTCAATTCCCCTATTTACAGTAACGTAAATCACAGCGTACACGGGGGAGCTTCAATATTCAACCAGCAGCAATACTACAACAGCTGAATCCAGCACAAGGCACGGCAGTGACTCAGTTAGCTCGGCAGAAGACAGGGTACAGTCTGCTGCTGTTTGATTTCAGGGATACTGCGAGATGGGAATTATTTGTTTGAGAACAACCAGAGTAATTATTGAGGGGGAGGAGGAGCGAGGAAGGCCTCAACATTTAGAGTATTTCAGACTCCGATAAAGATGCTAAAACCACACAAAAGTCCTATTATTGAAAACAACCAGAACAGTATCTGGGTATTCCAAGATGTCAACCTGAATACGCTCCAATAAAAAAGACACATCCTGCAGCTTCCTGGGTACTAAAAACCTCCACAGCATATGCTTTAATTCCTAGGTCTGCTTCACGCAAAATACCCACAGCACACACCAAAATCTGCTGTTGCACAAATAAACACATGCTGCAGTAAATTAAAAAAACTGAAACACGAAGCTGCCACAGCTGATGCCGCAAACAGCGTGTGGCACTCGCTTTATGCACAACACCAGAATTTACTGCAATTAAGACATACGTTCTAAAATTACAAACATGTGACCACACAAAGCCGACTGGTTTTAACAAACTGCTAATTAAATTGGAATCCTCTTATCCTCTCATCCTCTCTCTCTCTCTTCAGCTGAATGAAGCAGCAACTGCTACAGCATAGTAGCTCATGCAAAATAGATGCTGAACAACAGGCTTTTCTGTTAGGTCACCGTTAAGCAGGGGAATCTCCAGCGCGAGCCTGGCTGTCGTAGGCAGAACGGCAGAGTGCACACCAGAGATCGCAGCTGGGCTGCTCTGTGCCAGACATGATTTCTACAGACCTACCGTCTTTTTTCTTCTAGACATGAAAGCCTCTCCTTGCGAGCTTTAGAGCTGAATTGAAACCGAGGGTGCTAAATAATTCATCCCACTAAGGGGGTGGAGGAAGGAGACCGAGAAATCCCAAACAATGCAGGCAGAAGAAAACAAGAACCCCTCACCCTTTCGTCCCCCCTTCCAAACTTCTCCCGGCTCCTCCGTTTCCCATTGCTCTCGGGATTCTCCTCTGTGCAGCAAAGCGGATCTGTCTCAGCCTCTCACCGAGGGCGAACCGAACTAACGAAGTGTTTCCCAGCCGGGGCGGCAGACGTCCTCGGAGCGCATCCCTGCCTCGGAGCCCGCCCCGCCCCGCCGGCCCGCCCCGCCCGGGGAAGGGATTCCCCCGCCGCGGCCGCGGGCAGGGACCGGCGCCCCGGGAGGGGTTTAGCACCCGCGGGCAGCCGAGCGGGACGGGGCGCCCCGCAGCGCGGGGGAGCCGGCGGCTGCTGCCGCGGGCGGAGGCAGAGCAAACTTACTGCAACGCCGCCCCCGGCCCCGCCGAGCGCCGGGCCGCCCCGCTCCCCGGCAGCGCCCGCGGCCCGCCGCCTCCGCCGGAGCCGCGTCCCCCCGCCCGCCCGCCGCCTCCCCGCGGGGCTGGGGCCGAGCGCTCCCGCGGGGCGCCCCGCCCGCACTCACCATCCCCGAGGCGGCGGCCCCGCTCCGCCGGAGCGCCCGCCCCCGCCGCCCCCCCGCCGCCCCCGCGGCCCCACCTGGCGCGGGCCGCGCCCCGCCCCGCGCTTCCTCTCGCACCGAGCGCCGCGGCCATCGCCCCCCCCGCGGCGGCGAGTGGGGCCGGGGCGGCGGCGAGCGGGGCCGGGGCGGCCTGCTCCGGCACGGGGCGCTGGTCCCGGGGCTGCCGAGCCCGGGCCGCCGCCGCCCCGCGCGGGGCAGGGGTTGAGCCGCCGCTGCCGTCGGTACGGAACAGCTGCCGGCCCCCCCGCCCGCCGGGCCCTCCCGGAGCAGGGCCTGCCCCGCCGGGGCCGCTCCGGGGCCCCCCACCCCGCCGCCGCCCGAGGCCCGCTCCTGACCTATTTTCCCGAGCCGGTTCGCTCCTCTCCGCGCAGCGCGGAGCCCGCCCGGAGGCTGGGAGCGGAGGGGCGAGGCGGGGGCCGCCCGCCCCCGGCCGCTCGCCCCCGGCCGCCCCCCGCTCGCCCCCCCAACACCTTGCAGCAGCGGTGCCGCACCGCCCCTCGGGGTGGCCGCTGCAGTGCCGGGGTGCTGGTGGCACGCTGCTTTCACCAGCCCTTTGCCACCTCGTTCACGGCATCCTTCTCCCTTTCTCAAACTGTGAGAAGGGGAAAGCAGAGGCCTGCCCTTGTCCCACCCCCCCCCTTCCCTCTCCATGCTGCCGATTTCACTCAGTCCCCTGTGAAGAGCCCCCAAACGTGCCGGTCCGCTGCCAGGCTCAGTCCACACAATCCCGCCTCGCAAGCTCTCCGGTGCGCCTGTCTCAGTCTGAGCTGAGCACAGCTAAACTCGGCTTCTCTTCCCAGCCGCTCATCCGGGCTCTGCTCCTGGTTACCTCCATCACAAAAGTTTTAAACACTTTACTGGCTCCTTCTCTCACTTCTGCAAGCGGGGCAATTGCTTTGACTCCCTCCTTGCCTTCCTAAGCATTGCAGGGATATGATAGGTTTTTCCCCTCCCGATTCTAGGATTATTCTAAAGGCTCGAAATCTATCCTCTTTACTAACACCTCAGGTTTAATAGCCTGCGCCACAGCGGCGATAGTCCCCACACGCTATGCAGAAGTCAGTTGATAAAATTATCTATCTTTCCCATCATTTTAGCCCCTTTTTACCCTTCTTTTAATTTCTTCATGTTCCTTCTTGCTTACCACATCAATTTTAGGCTTTTCACACTGAAAGCCCCATATACCTTGCCCCTTCCTCCTTATTTACATACTTCATATATATACACACATTTATGCTTAACAGCATCTTTAAAAAAAAGCAAAATAATAATTCAGCTATCCTATTTATCTTTTCTAAAATTACGCTAATAACAATACCCTGTGCCTATCCCACCACTTCAACTGCAAGACTCAGCTTTTTCTTTTAAAGCTAAGATTTCACTATGGGTATTACCACTCTTTAAAATAACCAATGTCTTCCTCGCCTCGTACATCTTGCTACCAAACGCAATAACCCATTCTAGACTTATTAACAATGCAGTTTTGGCACTACCGCTTCAAAAATCCATTAACCTTTAATCTTTTGACTGCATAACATGGATTTATGTTTTAAATAGAGAACTGAAATGAATACTTACTTTCTGTGTATTCATGCAAATAGGCTTCTTTTTGACCTGCCCTTTTTCATCTGCTCATTTAGGCACTGCTAACAGCACAGCTCCTATCTCCTCTATTGCACCGGAGGTTTTTTCCTACGTATTGTTATTTATTTGTGCAAATTAAATAGTTGTTGTACCTGGAATTAAATACATTGTAAAATGTTTAAAGTTAATAGCCCGAAGACTGGATGCTCACTGGATTGGAAATTATGTCATATAAAAGTTCTGCACAACTAAACACCTTTAAGCTATAAGCATGGCAATGTAAGGATTGTGTTTTCTAATTAATAGCTCTTAGCTGTTACAATGAACAGTCATGGCACCAGAAAAAGCAGCAAGAACACAGGCATCTTGAAATGATAATAAAAGGTAAACAAGAAGTATAATAATACTTAGTTACTAGATTTCAAACTGCTTTACAAACAAGCCAAATTTCAAAATATCACCAATTGGAATATTTACTACACGTCTAATTCATTATTGCTATAGCATAGAAACATTAGTTGGTAAAGGCCTATTACCAACTTAAATTAAGGAAACAAATTTGTCTCTTCAGAGTTTAAAAGGATATGGTTTGCGCCACAGATTATCTGAAATTCTGTCCAGTTCCAGAAGTTTCTTGTGTTCTCTCTCAATCAGCAATTTATGAATCACCACCAAATTTCTGAGGTCCACATTGCGGACTCCTACACCACACATTATTCAGTTGTCTGAACCATCACAAGCAGAATGGATTTTGCACTGTTTGCACACGTAGGTGTTCATAACTTACGGTGCCACTGAGCAAGAAAATTCCGATTTAGTTACCTCAGGTAAAAAATAGAGAGGCTCGGTGACGTGTCAGCGGCATCCCCTGCACCCGTGGGGACCAGAAACAGCAGGGGACTTCCACATTCTGGATACGGGAGATCGGTTACGGACGCACCCTAAATCCAGTAGGTTGTGGCAAAAGGTAGATCAAACTATTTACTGGGTGTTCACAAAAGGGAGTACGTTTGGCGCCCGTGTCAGAAGTAACCTGGGGTTATTCCCCTGCACCCATAAGCACGCCTCTAAGCTACGTCTCTGGCTTAGGTAGTCCTGCTCCCATTGCCGCCTGCTCCAGGCTCGCTGGTGCAACGGCTGCTGCAGAAGATGGCTGGCACCATTACGCCCGCATTCTTGGTTCAGACGTAACACTAGGTAATATCAAAGGCCTTTTCATTAATTATTTTTGCACAGCATAGTACTTGGGGCACTCTATTCAAGTCTTCTGGCTGATTAGGAGCAAAAGATGATATAGTACTAATTGTTTAATTAGTTGGAGTCACTGTGCAAACGAGGGCTGTAAAACAGCTAACATTGACTGCTTTTTAAGCTTAATTTAGGTGATACAGGAACAAAACAATGCGACTTTATGCATTTTGGCAAGGAAGGATGGATGGGAAAAAGACTGACAGAGCAATTACAGGGAACTTGAAACATGCCCAGAGTCAACAAGATGACCTAACATTTGTCCTTTTAAAAATAAATACTCATAATGAACACTTTCAGTTCAGCAAACCATCTCTGAGAAAGAACAGTTATCCTAGGTGCAACTGTTAATCCCCAAAGACCGTGTCCTATACTTGGCATTTGGTTATTTATGATGGGAAAGGAGGAGGGCAAAGCACTATTCCAGACCATTAAAAAGTGGCAAATTCATTATTTCACTCCATGTTTCCTTCTTTAAGAGTCTCATTTCATCAAATGCCTTTTTTTTTTTTTTAAATCTTCTATATCTTTAAATCAATAACAACCAGAGAAAGTCTGAGGAAGATCTCAGCCAGAATCACCTATGGGATGTGACCTCCAGCACATGCTCTCCAGTGCTGCCATGCTAGGAGCCAGATGGAAGTGATTTTACACTTTTAAGCATTTTTAACTTTTGCACACTAGGATCCTCGATGAAATGTTCTGGGGTGAATAACGAATGTTCAGAAAGATTCCAGACCTCTCTGCACTGTCAAGATAAGGGTGCTAGCTTTCCTTGCAAACACAGCATAGGAGTTTGTTAAGGTCAATATATTTGAAATTCTGCTCTGTTTTCAAATGATTTTCTTCAGTTCAGAGGATATGCATTGTAAATCCTAGCACAAACTCTATTTCCACTTAGGAAGAGCGGATTTCATCTTTTGTTTTTAAGGAAGTAGGATATTGTTTTCACTTACAGATGGCTTTTTTTATTTCTTGTAGAAAAGTAATCTTAAGCTTCCAGTGCAATGGAAGTCCTACAGGAACAAGAAGGTATTCTTCCTTCAGCAGCAGCATTGGCTTCCTTTACCTCAGATATTTTTAATCTTCTTGCAAACAGTCAGATACCCATAGCTACCAGACTGGAATATTTGCCTAGAAAACCCAGTCTAACCCAGAGTAGCAAATTTTGTGGTCTTTTCCAGGCCACCACTAATGCTGAGCAGCAGAACTGGCTGCTACGACCAGAACCACCAACAGACCCGCCCTGAGGTTAAACCCACACAGTGGTCAGTAGGTAACAACGACAGAGGTTGAGGAGAATAAAGAGGAAGGAGGGGAGAAAAATATATTTCACATTTCATATATTCACCAATTTTGTTATCTGAAGATGACATCCTGTTTATACACAGGTTTATATTTCTTGTTTATTAGGAGGTAATTTTATTCCCTCTGAATTTCAGAGAGAAACATAAACCAGCGAGTGCCAAATCTGGACCTTCAGAGGAATGGATCTTTTCAAAACCTGTCTCTTTTCAATATTCCACGAGTAAGGGTAGTTCATTCCTTTCTGACACTATTTTGCTTGCAAACCACAACCTTGATTGTGAAAGAGTATTTTAACCGATTCAATATCATTTTATACCTGACTGACTCCTCTTAAAAACAGGAATTTCTATGGATAAAGCTATTATTTGGGGAATTTCGTATGGACCATATGCTGTCATTGTCTAGAGACAAACAAATGTAAAATAATACCTAATTATTTGTCCACGCACTGCATTTAAGCTGCTGTTCTTAAAAGGGCAAATGGAAGAAGAAAGAATAAATGCAAATGGAAAAATAGGAGGGGGAATATGTCAAAAAGTAGCAACAGGAATAAGAGAAACTGAAAGGAGACTTGGAACAGAAATCTGTGGTATATCATCTTGCTGTCTTCACCTTGCTGCCCACATACTTAAAAGACTTCAGATTCAGACTCATCGCCTGGTGGGCCTTTCATTTTGTCAGCTTCAGTCTGCTGCTGGAGACAGCTCTCAGACGGAAGTTTTCAGGAAGAAAGACGCTTTGCTTTGCTTTACCTTATCAATTTGAGAACATACAGAGGCAGGAAATTTTATTCTGGCTCAATTTTTCACATAAAGCAAGCAGAGACTTGTCAGATTTTGAAGGGAGAAAAGTGACATATTGAAAAGACAGTGACAAAATAATGCAGAGAATAGGCCTACATGTGAATGGTTTACCTGCCTACATTGTCACAGTAACGCTGTGCCCGGAATACACTATGATTTCCAGCAAAGATTTCAGAAAGAGAGCAATACGCACTGATTACTAATTTACAAAGAAGGAACCCACCTTTCTGCTTAAAATTATTCTCCCCTTTTCTCCCGCACTTTGTCAGCAGGGTCACATCGACTGGTTGTCTCAATCCTAGGCTGAGAACTCTCTGGGCCTGACACGTGTAAGGCAGTTAAGTCCTGTCTGTCCGTCTGTCTCCTCCTGTCTTCCCTAATTCAAATCTTTTTGCTTCCTAAGTGCCTGGGTGCCAGGTGGCACAAGCTGAAATCATAACTTTTATGACATGGTAGTTGATATTTCTGAATTTCAGCATGGGAACTGACTTTCCAAAATTTCTCATCCAGATACTGATGATCTCCAAAGCAGTCAAGACTGTTTTTTAGAAATTTCTTCACTTGAAATTCTGTAACGTTACCTAGCAGTGCTGAGAACCCAAGCACGTTTCCTATCAAGAGCCGTTAGACTTCCTCCAGTTCGAACACGCTCACTGCGCAGTCCCTCATCAGCGAAGTACAGCGACTGCGTCTTGAAGCTAATTGCCACTCTTTTCTGTGTGACTGGAAATAGCTGCAACTGGACTCAGAAGTATTATTTCATTCTTTTTAGCTTTCATAATTCTACAAGACTTTTCAATAAACTAACAATACACTTGAAGAAAGTGCATCAGTGTCTCATTGTGCTACTATCTGCTCACCAAAGTCTTAGGTTTGGAATTCAGTCAGTCGCAGGAGTAGGAATAAGTCCTCTAGCCAGTTAGCTACTGTTAAAGATAACATTTCTTTCCTATTAAGATTAGTTTTATTGCCTAATATATTTTAAAATAATCTTTCATTTTTTCCCTGCCTTAAAATGTCTTCGTTCTTCAACATTATAACTGTTTTTTCTCCTAAAATACACATAAACACACAGACGTGCATGCACACAGAGTAAAATTCAAGAAGTCCTTTTACTGTTGCTCCTGCTTAATCCCTGCAAGACAAGAGTTCGCTGCCTGCAGGACCCGCTTTCCTGATGACAATGCATCCAGGATGCCTTTTCCTATGCGTTTCCCCTGTATTTCCTTTCTGGGATACATATATGGACCCACTGTGCTGCAAGGACGGCAGACCAGTTGTGACATGGTGACAATTCTCTTGTTTCTTTCTATACTACCTTAAGATGAAAAAACAAACAAACAAACAAACCCTGCATACAACAATGGCCACAAGAACTATGGGGGGCAAAGTCTGATGAGTAACTCCTCCTGTACCTGGCACTAACTGGTGATTTCTCATTTACTTAAAGTGAAAAAATTATTCACAAATAATTTTTCTTGCTTTGCTGTTCTTGCAAAGCAGCAAGAACACCTCATTATAAAAGATACGGAGGAGATGCAGTATGTTTACTTCAAGATTTGTGCAAAGGAAGAGCTAATGAGGAATAAATGTGCCAGTCAAACACTAGTTGTTTAGTTTTTCATTCTCATCAACTCTGATACAAACCCCAAGACTCGCTATTGTTAATTTCAATTTTCATCAGTTTCTAATACTTTCATACCTTAGTGTTTTACTTACAAACTATATGGAATACTGCTTATTTGCTGCTGCAATTTAAATACAAAAAAAAGGGGTTTTTAAAAAACATTTGGTAAAAGCTTAAGCTTCCAGAATCTCAGTCTTTGTTTTGAATTAGCTTAACTTTCAGAAAATTAGTCTGTCTACATAGTTGCACGTTTTACTTGAAATGCTAGAAAATGTAAAGTCTTTTTTTTTTTTTTGTCCCAAAAGCAACATTCATTTAGTATAATTAATTCAGAAAAATACTTTTGCTTTCTTGTTTATTGGAAAGAAAATGCCAACGAAAATATCCTGACCTAAAACCTGTTGGGAAGTAGTTATCAGTAAGACCTTTGGTACAGAGCTGTCAGACTAAGGGCAAACAAACAAAACCAGATGTTTTTCGTTTGAGCCTGCTGGAACAACTACTTCATTACTGGCATGAAAACATCACCTTTATGTGTCACCACATATAATTTTTAAAGACTAAGTTTATCCCATTGTCAGTATTTCAGCTTACAAAGTAATTGGAATGTGCATTTTATTTCAACACTTACATTCCTATTCTGAGTATTTTCTCTTACGCTACAAAGAAAATGCTGTTGAAATCATTGCACTGCATTCACATCGAAAGTCCCACCTTCCTTATAAAACTATACTGGCCTGTAATCCCTACTTCTTTTTAAAATCTGATTTATGATTCTATTAACGTTTTTTAACACTGAATCTGCCACTAGCTGTGATACACACATGGATTATAAATAAAATATGCACACTATATTAAGCGGATCAGTCATGATAGGAGACAGCGTTAAAGCGTCCCAGAGTTTGGGATGGCTACACGCTTCTGCATGGATGAGCTACACAGACTATATGCAGGTTTGTCCAAATTTTTCCCACGGGAAATACTTCAGTCACTTCAGAGTCAGTATCACTGGAATAAGTGGAGCCCACTGACCCTGAAATATTGTAATTGATAGTTATACCATTAATTAAGAAAAAACAAGCAACAAACCCCAACACATACTCTTAAACCCTTAGTGCAGTCTGTCAGGAGGAACAAACTAGGTTCGTGTAAACAGAAATCATTTTAGCCGTTACATCAAGCTCATTAAATTATCTCAAACATCTGAATACTTAAGAAAACACCATTATAGTAATGGCTCACGCTAGTTCCAGTCTACTAAACGGGAGATCATCACGTAAGTGCTGATACACTTTGAATACACACATAGGGAGCAGCTCTGAAGAGATAAAGATTTAAATAGAAAATGACCTGGTAGGAGTGTTCAATTCTGATTTTTGTTCTGTGTCAGCGAACTAAATAGCCAGCAAAATTCATAATTCATTCTGAGTAACTGTTAGGAAGTGCTTTAAGGGAAAGGTCTGTTTTCTCTGATTTTGCTTCCTCTAACCTATAGAAAAATAAAACAATTCCATAAAAGCCAAATTTGTGAAATTGTTAATTGACAGGAGGTGAGTAAGCAAAGCAGTGGAGATGAAGTATAGGCAACAAAATGAACAAAGGTCATAAAGCTCCTGGAAATAAGCCGTTTTTCACTCGAGCTCTCATAGGAACTTCCCTTGTTGGATCACAGCAATACGTTTGAGTGTTCAGAGGAGCAAGCTAAAATACTGACCACTACGGACTTCATCACTTCGCTCACCCACTCAATCATATTTTGTTTTAATTCCTTTCGGGAGACTGAGAAAGTCACCTTGTTTAAGTGGTCACCCCTTGCTGTTTCACATAGTAGCTATCAGGCAAACTCCAAAAGTGTTCATATTATGCCAGGAAATCCTTCCTCCTCCACAGGAGCCAAACAGTCTGGAACAATAATACACTATACAATATTCAACATTTTTACTCTTCTAACTTTAGGAATTTTGCCAAAGATGGAGTACTATTACTCAGAGAGCTCCTGCTTCAGTATCTTCATCTGAGCTCCACACAGTGATACTGCCGTCAGCTAGCAAACCGTTCATCGTACACTAGCTACTGCAGAACAACAAACTATGTTCTTACCTATCATCATCTGCCATCTTATCTTCTCCATCTTAACCTTTTTAATTTGGCCAATTATATCCTGCTGTAGCCATTAAATTAAAAATATTTATCTATAAATGCTATCCACTTGAACAGATGTACACACAGACTTGTATCATGCTGCTCTCATCCCACATTCTTCTGCTTTCATTTTTACACTAAGGCAATATATATCCACAAAAAAATACTTAGATCCTTCTGCCGAGAACTCTAATTCCAGGAACATTTCTCATGAAATGTGCTGCTTTAATAATATAAAGTTAATTTCACTATTAATTTTCTTCTTTCTATAAGGATGAAAGTTATAATAAATCACCTTAATGCCAGGTAAATTAAAACCATCGCAGGTGCAGAATGAAATTGTCACAGGGTTTCAGAAAGGCAGTATGAGCTGTTTGTCTGAGGGTAGCTGCTTTTGTATTCACTCACTGCCATTTGGCTCCTTTAACCTTCAGAGTGAGACTGGTACTTTTACACAAGCAAGATACAGGACTGAAAAAATCTGTCACACCTGGAATATGGAACAGACAAGTGCTGTACTGAGCGAGATCAGACACAGGCCGATACCTACCTCAAAAGCAGTCCTGGAAATATCTACAAAATTAAATACATAGAAGAGGAAACTGCCGTGATTAATGTCACAGAAGCCCCTTAACATGCAACTGGTAGGAACAGCTCATCAAGAAAACAGATACTTCATCTTGGTTATATCACACACAGTTTCACCTAAGAAAGAAGCGTTGAAGGAAATTGCTCTGAGTATGTCCTGATTCTGGCTATACATGCATTAAATTTATATTCCTCAGAGTAATGCTGTCAGTTTTGGAACGAAAGGTGGGGGTATTTAAAGACAAGGAGGTATGACTTCAGGCACATACACGCTACTTGCCGGTGCAACACTCTTGGGTGAACTCTACACATTGATATTAAAAGGAGTCACATCAAAGCTTGCAGTCAGAGGCTATAGGAATTTGTAGGGGAAAGGAAAATGCTAATGCCAGCTAATTAAAAAGATTCAATTTTATGTCTTAGATTTTCTTCTAAGATTCCAAATTTACTCTTTTCTGGTTTTGTTTGCTTTGTTTTGTTTATGCAGCCGTCTACACTGACATAACTGTTTTTGCCATTTATTTCTATGATAAAACTAGGATAAATGACTCATAGTAAGAAGCTGCAAAAACTAGTCTGATAACCAGATAGCAGACATATAAAATAAAAACATGTATTTTAGAGACCTTTCATGGATCATCACCTTTACAACTCTGCTCTCCTACTGTATTTAAAAATCTGTGTAGTTTTTAAAAAATCCTGTTTAGATTTTTTTAAAAGAGAAGAATCTAACCTAAGTTTAAAACTAACCCCATGAAGTGTCTAAAGGTAGCTCTCCCATCCATATCTGATACACAGCTGGCAGATGGGAAAAATCAAATTATGGATTTATTCATTACACATTTGTAAAAGGACACTCCTCACGCAGTATTCCAGCAAGCCTGCACCTTTCAAATACTCTTTAGAGTGGGTGAAACGGTTGCTGTTAAACTTTTAAGATGCAGCTTTAAAACGAACTGCTTTATGTCCTGTAACACACTACAACCTCCATGACAATCTCCCTTCTACAAAGCCGTATCTTCATTTATTTCAGGGTTATTTGTTCCCTAGCTCACCTTTGACTAGAAATTCATCTACTCAACAAAAGAAGAAACTTTTCCTAGGGAAACAGAATGGAAAAAAAAATAGCTGTTTAATATCCACTGGCACAAACGACAGTTCAAAACCCCATGCTTGTGTCTCCAGGGATTTAGATTTATTGGCATCTTTACTAGCTGGGTCTTGGAAGCCTGCAAAGTTTGCCAGAAAGAACAGCGTGTATATATTGAGACAGAAAACTCTGTGAACGATGGACATTTTTCACTGATGAGTTCTGTTTTTCCAAGAGGATGGAGTGAAGAACTGTAAATAACATGTTGGGCAGAGGTTGAAAAAGTTATCTAGCTTTTTATAGGCAACTTTAAGACTTCATTGCTTACTGGGTTTCTGGTCTTAATCCAATCACTATGAAAGTTTCACTTGCACAGTTAACTCCTTGCTTACCTTTGTTTTCAGAGCTGGCATTAGGATTGCATAAGAGAGTGAGCACACACAAGAGCAAACGAGAGAGAATGAGAGAACAAACTCCTTTGTACCTACGAAAAGCATTCTTCCAATTAAAATGTTAGAAAATCTGAGCAGGAGATATACGAGTAGAATTACATTAACTTTACAAGTGAAAAAAAAGGGGGGGGGCAAAGAAGGGAAACAGCTTGCTAGTGGCAAAAGAACAACTGTCAGGGAAGCCATTTGCCATGCTAGACAAGAAAACCAATGGAAATTAATATGCTTACTTGACTAAAATATGCAGAGTCTCGAAAAGCTACCTTTTTCCGCATAGAAAATGTCTGCCTGTTTCAAACATAGACATCAGTAAATTTAATGCAGTCAAAACACTAATTCGCTTCCATACATTCACTTTTGTAAAACTGACTTCCAGTCATGGTTTGAGAGAAGGGCTAGGCTGTCACCTCATTATGCATTTTAATGAACCAGCTTATCCAAAATTTAAGTGTTCATTAAAAAAAAAGTTTCTAGACTTGATGGAAAAATAACCTTGTATATATGAATTATATTTAATCAACGCAAATATCCCTTCCTGAATCTGCAGGCAGGTGAGGCAATGATTTTTTCAGTACAAGTTCCTCCATGCTGTGGCTCAGCGGACGTTCAACGATGGGTGCTGGGAGCACCACGCCTGTGACATGCTTTTGCCACGCAGAAGATACAGGGAAGGGAAACTGAGAGAATTAGCAAAGACCAAAATGGAAGAAAAACAAGGAACAGAGGATGGGAAGACACTGATTTGGTTTCACTCTTCAATCTTCCAAACTTTGGCTTACACTGTAACCATGAAATAACTGCCATTTATACAGCTGACTGTACAAATTAAGGCATGGGATTATATAGTCATTTGGCTCAGAAGGGACTCCTGGAGGGTTTTTTAGTTATTCCTCAGCAGCTTTCCACACAAGTATCTCTTCACCACACCAGAAATGGTTTCCTCCCAGAGATGAAGAACAATAGCTTTATAATGACATTATTCAGGAACGTAGGAAAGCGATGAAATGCTTGTTAACATTAGTGAGGAAGCAAGCCGGGCAGGCAGCACGTTAGCTCAGACCTATCCCCCGTGCAGAACAGCAAGGTCTCCGTGATCTCTTCTTAAGGCGAGGTACTGGCTGACCGTACAGCCTCCCACCAGCGCCCCTGCAGCACAGTGCCCCCGAGCAGCACACCAGCGCGCTGCTGACAGTCCGAGTTCTGAACTGTCAACCCATTTCATAAAGTAGCTTGCTCTTCCTAGCGCAGGAAGAAAATGCGTAGCAGGGGGATGTCTTCTGCTTAACATCTGAAAACTTCATAGGAAAAAGCCGGCAGTAAGAATCTGCATTTACTGAACGGCACTTCTGCAAAGCAGAAAGCTCGCTCTTTCAGGGCCTGTTTCCTGCACTGTGAAAACACAGGTATTTCATGGCCACGATGTGGCCATCTCCTGAAAAGATTAAAGACAATTCTGTCTTTTAAAGTAGGTAGGGATTTAACCATCCTCTAACCAGATGCCCCTATCTGCCTACCATAAGTATAAAGAAGAAAAAAAGCAGCATAAAAATATTAGCCTATTAACGTGTTGTCATTATGGTATCATTATTATTTTGTTTTATGCAGCTACACAGAAGGTCAGTGTTAATGGTGGAGGTCACCTTTTCTAGACACTTTTTTTGTGTACCACCTATTAAATGGTACTAAATCTAATAACTTGTTTCAAGCGTTATCTATCTGCTGGAATCAAAAAGTTTTTTTTTTTAAAAATGATTCCTTTATGGTTTCTGTTCCGTTGTGGTTGCATAAAAATGGCATCCAAAACACTCAGAAGCAAGGACAAAACTGAATAACTAAACCCTTGTGATTTCTGGGATGTCACTTGTGATTTCTTTTTTAAAAAAACTTGAGTTGGCATCCTCTCATACTCATTTTCACATAAAGTGTCAGAAGCACTAAAAAGACCATTACTTTTTCAAAAAGTTGCAACCAATCATGATCAAGCTAAACCATAACCATTAAATCTCTTAGAGCCCCTATATATGATTAAACTCAAACTCTCACCACACTGAGACGCAATCTCAGCTCACATGGATGCACGGTAACTTTCTCCAAGTTCCTTCCCTTTTCCCCCAATCTGATTCACATGCCACTATTTTTCTCAGAAGACTCATGTTCCACATAGCAGATGTCTAGGAGCTGGAAGCACACTTGCCAACTGAAAAGACAGACACCAGCTATGAGCAGGAGGAGAGTAACCCAGATCTATCACCAGCCAAGGACAGGAAGGAAAGAGGAGCAGTAGAAGTTCTAAGAAAGTGATTTTAGTCTGCTGTTGCCTCCCATTTCAGGCTTTTCCAGTACATGGTAGGAAAGAGTGAACCTGAGCTTCAGCCAGGTTGCCACAGTCGGCCTTGAAGAGCTGCCCTTGGGCCTGCGTGGTATTTGAGCGTTCTTCAGGTCAACATTAGTAGCAACCTCAGACTGGGCCGAACAAATGTCTAGAATATGTTCAGACCACCCTAATGGATTTCCCTCTTCCCTTAGATGATATATAGCCAGTTATCTGTAACAGAGATATTAATTTCTGTAACAAATGTTTCATTTTAATTCAAGACATGGGAATCATTAACACTGAGGTTACACTTCAGGAGCTGGCAAAGAAACAAAAGAAGGCTGTATCAGATCAAAAGAAAATCCCATATACTCACTCAGTGCCGTGTTTCTGACAGTGACCAGTAATGTATGTCTAAGGGAAGGTATAAAAACAACTGAGGCATATAATGAAACTTCCTTGACATACCTGCCCAGCTTTGGGGAAGCTGAGGCATGTTGCCTTTTTTCCCCCTTGACAGTCCCAATGAACTTCTCCTCCGTGATTTTGCATTAGGGACTTCACAGCAGCCTTCTTTCCTACATCTCAAATTCACCTGTATGGCTCGGGTTGTACAGAACCCCAAAACAGAGGCAGCCCTTGCACCCATCTCTCCTTTTCAGAATCAGCTTTCTTCTAGTAAGACAAAGAGACGTAACTCAACCTGAACCACAACGAGGGAAGGAACCTGCTACCCAGGGCGAGTAACAGAGAAAGCGCCCACTGGTTATCAGCATGCTATCCTAAGAACCACCTGCAGAAACTTGCAGCGCCAAACTTAAGGCTTTATTCTTCAACTGCCCAGTGCCCAGAACCTGCAGCTGGGCCTAGCAGAGGTCTGCTGCCAGTGCCCAGCCACACCTGGTACGAACGACGGCAAACTGAAGTGAAATCACTGCGCGCTCAGCTTCTGGCTCCCAGTGGATGCTGCCACCTTGATCTGACCCTGCTTACTCAGACCACAGAATGAAGATCTTCAGGGATACAGCAGAGAATAAACATACTGCGTTTCTTTTGAAATTAAAACTAGAACAATTATCCTTAACAGTTTGCAGCAAGACTTCATGCTCATGAATGTCTGCATTATAGCATATTGTGTGCATGCACAGCTTTCATATGTGGGGAACAGTTACCAAAGATGGACATCGAGATCTTTATTACAACAGATTATTATTACCACAGAAGATGTGCCAGGAAAACACAAATACTGTATATGAAACCATATGGAGAAGTTACTGGTACGCTGAGCTCAGCCGTCAAAACGCTTCTTCCACAATCACCACCCACCCGCAGACTGATGAATACCCATCATCTGTGCACAAAGTTTAACTCTGTTTCATTAACGGTGGCATGAAATCTGAATATACAAAAAAAAAGGGCTCTACTATATAAAGCAATGTTTTGGGATTTTTTTTTCTCCTGGTGAATTAATTTCTAATTTAGTTACTATAGAAACCATCCTGGAGCCCTCTTTAAAAAAAAAAAAGTCTCTCTGTATATTTACACACACACACAGATAAAGAAGAGAAAAGCTAGAGTGTACCTGTACATGCAGGTTATAGAGAAATGTGTAACTGGCCAAAAAAAAAGGACTTGGCATTCGTTTATGGGAACACAGCTAAAACCCCTGTAAGTCTAACTGCAATAATCATTCCTACAGTGACTGCCATCACTAGCAGGGCCGTGAAGGTGCAGAAACCTCTGGTCCTAGAAAACCAGGGCCATTCTTTTGTTTGGGAAACAAACAGGTACAATAATGCAGTAAGCATTTTTTTTCTTAGAACTGAAAAAGGTTCTGTGCATCCTGACATTATTCTAATATGCCAAATGAGAAGAAATCAGGGCTAAGTGAACATGCTTTTTTTGCTCATTCTGAAGACAGTGAAAAATGAATTCAAAGAGATTTCAGTCGCAGCTGAGTGACAGCTAACAAATTAGACAACAGACCGTGACACACAGATTGAGACCAGCAGTTCTGCAGTAAAATTTAACAGGAGACAGCTTTACCAGGTTTATTTCTTTTCATACAGTGCTGTCATAAACATTTCATAAATAATTCTACTGGGAGTATGCATGATTTATAAAATGTCTGGGAGGAGCAGGCTGGCACAGTCCCTACTTGTCTTTGACCTGCTGGCTTTCTCTCTTGCACGCTGTTGTTTGTACTTGCAAAATTGAGTCAGCTGTAATTTCAACAACCCTGCATCTTCTGCACAAGAGATTAAAAACACCAGTGCTACTTGCTCCAGAAGAAAAAGGTATTTCAGTAGTAAAGTATCTACAGAAAGCCACTTAGACATTCATTTAACTCTTTTGTATCATGAAAGCCAAAGAGTTCTCAAAAATAAAACCAAATGCATTTCATGCAAGCAAATAAACACTTCAGGCAAAGTGCTTCTGCTGAAAATAACCCTGGAGGACATTAATAAGCTTAGAAAATCTTAAGGTTGGCCATTTAATTTCTAAGATTAGATGTGACTACCTACTTTTGTAGAGCTCTGTAATTTCTGTTTTATCACCCAACTCTGTCTGTGAAGACACTAGCTGGGACAGTGGGCTGCGACACCATCTGCACGCAATGGATGACACCCAAGTCTGTATTGCGAGCACTGACCCAGATGGTGCAGTACATTTGCTTACCCATCGCCTGGCTAGGAGCTTTGCACGAGAACAAACTGGTTGAGGTTTAACCCAGACAAGGTCAACGCAGTGTTGAAAGATATTTTTTTTTTTCCCCCAAGTTGTTCACAGATTTAGGTTTGTCCAATTCTGGAATGTCAGGTGACACTAACAGCTTTTTTTCATGGGCACTTGTAGCCCTTTCTCTCTCGGATCTGGATTTTCTCACTGTGCTAAGTCTGTGTCATCTGTACTGGATTACTGCCACATGTTCCACACAGAGTGTTACTTGAAGAGGATTTTGAAAATATAGCTGGGTAGAAAATGAGCCCACCAAAATATTTTATCATGCTGAGCTCATAATGTACACTGTACCTGTTAACAGGAAGACTAACCTACATGCGTGCAGGAATAAGTCAAGGTGTTAGCACTGATCCACAAAGGCCTCAACAAGTTGTTTTGGACTTGATGATCTTAAAGGTCTTTTCCAATCTAAACGATCCTAAGTTGTTTTGCTGTCTGAGGCACTCCATGTGCTAGTTACATTATCACCATAGCTGAGACACGCTGGAGTTGAGTCCCCAAACTGAAATTCCTCAAGCCTGGAGGCAGTGGTCTATGTGGAGGACTCTAGACTAACATTGTCTTTGTCTGTTGGCAGACCCAAGTTCAAGCTGAGAACAACATTTTCACACATCTCCTCTCTTTTCTAACAGTATTGCCGATATATTGCACTGGGCTAGCATATAACTTTTGCTGAAGGTCATCTTTTATTTCAAAGTGTATTTAATTTCTTATTAAAGAAAATTAATAATATTAAATTATGGGAATTAAGTTTTTGTTGATTTACAAAATAGAATTATTATACAGCTGTCTAGTATCTATACTAGCACTTTTCATCCTTCAGAGTATAAAAAGATCAATATGTGGAATGAGGAATGATTGTTTTTTGAAATAATGCTGGAAACATCCACCTAGGGATACAGTGGAATCTATCTTTTAAATTAAACTATCTAGCATTAGCATTCAAAAACTAGACATGATTTAGGTCAACCACCGATCTCTCTTAATGCAGTAATTCACATTTTTGAGTAGAAACACTCCCTTATACATACTGCTCAGTTCCCTATTGCTCATGTTCCTCAGACACGAAAACACAGGATACTCTTGACACTTAACCCTGCAATGATGAACAAGTCAACCTTGATTACATGAAGTTCATACTTGACTTGAAGCATGTTGATTAATTTCATTAACTTCTGTGAGAATACTTGTGTTATCTGGATCTAAGCCAAAGTATTCACCAGCTTGGAGAGTTAATCACACTGCAGGATTCTTGTAGGGAAAGCAGGCAGGTATTGCAGGGACATAACCAGAACAAAGCCATGTAGTCATCGATCAGATCACAACTGTTTGGTCTATACCCTATCAGGCTGACAGTATTTGTTAATCAAAACTTCTATCCAGAAAGATGGAATGCCACAGAAGCTTTTTTTGCAAACTGATCCATGATACCATTTTGAACCACTGTCAGTATTCCTTAGTTGTTCAACCCATCTGAGGGATGATAATCAGAGAAGAGCACTTACCTTATACTTAACAGACATTTGCACAGAGGTGCTAATTAACCAACATACAGCAAAAATGAAGATAGATGTTAATAGATACAAAATGGAAATAAATTTCACAACTAAAATATGAAAACAGAAGTACTGGATGGGAAAGCAGACACATAAAATTCTGTCACTGCAATTACAGGCAACCATGTAAGAGATACATAGTCCAGAAAGACAAACGGAACATCTCCAGGTTCTTGCCACACATTGCAAGCCGCAAAACAGCTACAGAATCCTATCAGAAAAGAGCAGAAGGCACAAAAACCTAGAAAATATCTCAGAAAAGCCAGAGATACTGAAGACAACAGCAATGTGTTAAGTCGCAATCACAGCAGTAATTTGATAGGTAAATGCTCGTGTAAGTCTCAGAAGTATTCTGTGTCCCACGTCACGGCGGGGCACGGACAGCCCTGTGGACTAGAAGATATCACAGACACAGGGATAGACTACACGACAGTGCTGCTACTACACCGTGGGACTTGGAAATACTCTTTCTGCTGAGCCACGCTACAAAAGCTGAATACAAGAAAGCTCCTTCCCACTCTGGAGATTTCTTAGAGCAACTATCACTATTTTTTGTGTCATGAGAAGTGCAAGTCTAGTTGAGAAACAGTAAACAAGAGGATAATTAAGATGAACAGAATTAGAATTTTTATAGAGGGCTCAACCATCAAGTATATGGTAAATGATGCAGAACTGAGAAATGTTGGTGCTTCTCTCCCCATGTTTTCAAGCTCATCAGAAATAATCCTTCTAATGTGGTTCCCTTCAAGAGAAAAAAACCTCAGTAAATAGCTCTATAATACAATTCTGCCTTTCCTGTAGCTGCTCACGGCTTGTTTAATGCACCTTTGCTGAACCGCACATTACCATCCCTTCACAAACCTTTCAAATGAGAAACAGGTGTTAAAACGATGGCTGAGAAAGTACGGGTGTGTTTATCAGCTGTATAAACTTACGTTGAAGAAATTCGTCTTGTTCCTCTCGCAGAAGAGGCCCTGCGCAGGCATGTGCTTCAGCTGCTGCCAGGGGACGCCGCTGCCCAGCAGCACGTCGCGGGCCCACTGCAGGTTCTGTGGAGGAAGGGGCAGGTGAGTTGCAGGCAGGGGATGGAAATGCCACCACAGGCAGACATACAAAGCGCTCGCTTGCTTTTATTTATTAACCTGCGTTGCCATTTCTCATTGCAGCATAGCTGCTGTTCTGACGGTGTTTGTAGAGGCATGTGATTTGGAGAAGACATTCCTCAGGAGAGAGAAGCCAGCTTGCTGCTCACAGCAAGCATCAGACTGATCAGCCCCAGCAGACGACTCAGTCCCCTACAGCTGCCTCGTATCATTAAGTTTTGCTTTCTTGTCTTTTTTTTTTTTAAAAAAAAACAACCTGTCTTAATTTCATTGAGATCCACCTTGCATCTCCTATCACTTACAGAAACCTGAACTACAGGTATTTTCAAAACACCTTATTTTTTTTTGTTAAAAGCTGAATTTTAATGCTCAATATAAAATCATTTCTCTATAAAAATAGAGAGTTTCTCAGCAAGGAGCGGAACTCGGTGCCCCGGGTGTCCCGCAGCCTTCCCGCGCGCAGCCCCGGCCCCGTGGCAGAGGCGGCCCTCGGACCTGGGCTGCAGCCGCCTCTCGGCGGGCTGGCGACCGCAGGCCCTGCACCTCGGCAGCCATTGCCCTCCACCTCATCTCGCTTAGCCTCTCTGGAAAATTCAGATTTGGTTAATAGCGCTCAGCGAGTTAACAAGAACATCAGTAGGAAACTAAATGCCAGACAACAATCAAAAACTGATAAAAGCGCTACCCCTCTAAGGGTTCAATGCACGAAGGGCTCTTGGGTAGTGGAGAATTAGGGACAGCTGTTGGCTCCAGGCAAAACATTACTAACAGATGGGACAATTATTAATTGTAAGGTTTCACTGACGGAAGTTTCGCTTTACTTCATGTTTTATTTCAGTATTAGTAGCATTCGAGTCGCATTAGACTGGCTGTTTTAGAGACAGCTTCACTACAGAGCAGATAAAAGAAAGGAAGATGTCTGGTTCACAGAGACAAATGAGAATGTTGAATTCTGATTTGTGTTCTGTGGGCTGGAAATACGCTTCTGTGAATCATAAACTTGATTAAATCATGTCCATCCAAGAAGTATATTCCAGTTGTAATTTTTTTTTTTTATTGTGGTGGTGGGGTATTAGCAAAGTTCTTATCCTGTATTCCAGATTATTTTCTTTACAAGACTCTGGTGAAACAGTAAAAGCCCTGCTCAATCATAAGTGCTTTTGTCCTAATGACAGTAATCATGCAGAAATCTCCAATGTCTTACCAGACTTGGAGCATCCCCTCTAGCAAAATGCTGATTACGGATTCATGTGCAAGAGAGCTGAACACTGGATATACTAACCAGATATTTATGGATGTCAAAAATCCTTCATTCAGAGAGCTGATATAGGTACTTATACAGGACCTTCATGATTATAGTGTATGACAGTCGAGGGGATTTGGATAGCTTTCTTTTGGTATGGAACAAATACATGTTCGCTCATAACCACCACGAGGTACTTTCTGGCTAGTCAGGGAAACCAGTAAATTTAATTATTATCACTGAGTGTCAAATTTAATTAAGATCTGAGAAAGCAAAGTATGTAAACTTAACTGTATACTAACTTTTTCCAACGGTACTTCTTTTGTAATATGTATTTCTGTAATCCTATTAACCTAAGCCTGCAAAATACTTTGAAATACATACAGAAGAAAATACAACACAGAAAAGAACCTACAAAAATCTGGTCTTCTGTAAAAGTCATCCTGTTTTGAATAAAAGCAGAATCCAGAAAAAATAAGCCTATTATAACATCCAAGATCCAGGCACATAAATGCTTTATTTTATGCCAGTCATAGTCATCAGAAACGTAAGTAAATTCCAAGTGTGAAAACAAAGTAAAAAATTGCCTATGTGTGGCAATGGGAATCTTATGTGATAGTTAAAACTATCTCATAAAAATTAAAGGAAAACAAAACCCTTAAGAAAGCTACCACCACAAAGCTTAACTATAAAACCCCAGCCTAAACAAATTTTAGCTATGGATGTATTCCTGAATCTAAGTTTTACGGTGGAAACGTTAAGAGATCATTAAGTATAGCGTCACGCTCTGGAGATCTGCTGTGCACACTGTACTGACCATCCACAGGCATGTATTTGGTACATATAATTCATAGGCTTTTATCGAACAAGATGATGACAGTAACCTAGCTAGGAGGAAAAAAGATCATTCAGACAAATGGGGCAATTACATGGTAACTTCACACAATCACAACTAATAGGAATAAAATATGTAGTTACAGATTTTCCACTACCCTTCTCCTTAAATCAGCATGATCAGTTATTCCTGGTAAATACGCCTGAGCAGGTCTCAACTCATTAGATTTCACAGTCTGCTCTGCTTAGTTTTTAGCTGATGAAGTTATTAGGAGTGGGTGAAGGGATCCAGGACACAGCAAAAAGGATTTATTCTTCCTGGCACACTGCTTGCCAGTCTGAAATGCTGGATTTAGCTGTCTGACTCAGGGCAATTATGAAGTACTCTTTCCAGTTCAGCTGGTGCCTCCCACGTCTTCATCACCCCAAGATTCAAAGACAAGATGACTGACAAGGTATAATAACTTGCAAAAAAGTTTACCAGCATTGTTCAAGTGGAAAAGGAAAATCTCTTATGGTCAACCAAGTGGAAATCTGAGTCACCCGAGATGGATGCCCCTTACCTCAATGGTGTCAGAAGCCACCTCTACCTAACTTGGAAGCTCCAGGAAGTGTTGCTGGGAGGTGTACAAAACCATCCTACTACACCTTCATCCTTCACTCTGTTTTCTTTTACAGTCTGTTAGAAGGCTTTGTCTTAAAAAACCCCTAGCGCTACTGCTTCAAATAAAAGCAAAATAAAAAGACTACTGACCGTGAAGGGTGGCCTTTTGAATGAACTGTTGCTACTTGAAATGCTTACATCTATTATGCTTACAGATGATGCCTAAGTATATATTAAACCTACATATATATAAACTTGTAATTTTTACATGCATGTATTGTGCCTAGTTTGACTAAATTGTCATGCTACTGACATTATGTTACACCTGACATTAATTTCCCCATCAAGGGCTCAGTTAATAATGGACATGATAGAAGATACAAATTTAAAAAAAATAAGTCCTACAAACAATATCTGTGAGCAGAATCTTCCAGGATTTACAGAGTATTTTTTATTTCAAGATAAAAAAGCACATAAATAAATATTTTTATTTCCTGGCAATCTGCTGGCTGCAGAGTATCAGACCAGTTCTACGTACTGGTCCATAAGGACCAGAAGGCAAATACTTCTCACAAAACTTGATAGTTATACTGACGAACAGCATCTCGCCGAGTCCTATCTTCTCCTTCCAAACTGTGCCAACACTCATTTTGGAGGTAAAAATCACAAAGGATGAAGACTTTACTTCAAGACACAGACAAGGTGAATAGGAAACTAAAACTACTGCCCAAACTGGCAATGAAGTAACTTCTGAAAATTCACCCTTCCTTTCCTGCATGTTTATTCCAACAAAAACCAGCTATGTACAAATTTGCTCTGATAACAGAATAAACCAAAGAGAAATAGCCTCCAAATAGTAAGCAGAATTTTGCAGGGGGAAAAAAAACCAGAACACGTAGCCAAACAAAACATTGAAAGATTTTGAAAAGGATGTTAAAAAAAGCACTCAACAACTATTTTTACTAATCTCGCAACAGCAAAACCAGTAATACTGTAAAATGGAAGAAAACAGATTGCATATGGAAAACTTGTTTTTCTATGCACTATGGAGACCTGCCAATCCTCTCCTTTCCCAGCCAACCATGAATTTTGGCCATCAGTCTAAATTCTTCATACAAATTCCTGGCATTAGTACATAAATGCTGAATTTTCCAAGATGGTTATATGCATTTAAAAATTAATTTCAGCTTTCTAAAATTTACCAGTAATCCACTCTGCCTCCACAGCAACTCAACCTGATGTAATTTCTCTCATTTTTTAAACCAGGCTTATCATCAGTATATCTAAGCATACTTCTTACTGCAGTCATTGCTGAAAATGCTTAGATGCATTTTGTGGTTTAAGTTTGTTCAGGAGTATAACTCCCACTATAGACATATTAGTGTACCATTAAAACACAGACATTTGACATTGTTCTGCAAAAGAACCTGAATGAGTCATCAAAGAAAGAAAATTACAACCTCATGAAAGTATGTAGTATAGATATATCAGTGGGAAGATTTTTTTTTTTTTTGCAGTGTTGAGTAGTTGTCTGTTATGCAGGGAAGTAATAAAAAAGGACAGTAAAACTCAACAATGCTAGTTGAAGCCAGCCTGGTAACTACTAGGCTCAAACAGGCAGGATTCCATTTTTCTGAGTTCCAACAGGAGACAGATTGAGACAACAATGTGTATTTCATACAGAAAAACATTACAAATCACTAAGTTGGTATTTATATAGGGAGAGAGATACAAAAAGCAAAAGAGAAGGCTTCATCAGGAAAGAAAATAGAAGAAAATATTTTGCAAGTAGTTCCTCAGGCAAGGACATGCTATTTGAACCAATAAATTGAAAACAGGCCGCCTTTTTTGTTGAATGTTGATACAAAATCATTTGTCAGCAACAGTAATGACAGATTGCAGGAATCTACGGCTCCCATTAATGATTAGCTCCATGGAAAAATTAACAACTGTCACATACAAACAGCATAAGAATGTTTTCAAAACAAGCTATCTTTAAAAAAATGGTAATATTTTTCTGGATAATCACTGTGCAGCCAAATGGAATATTCACCACCTTTCGGTAGATTGCTAAGACATGCTACTGCTCAATCCGCAGCAGTGCTGCTGATCTGCTCTCTGCTATGAGGCAAGGGGTACGACCTGTTTCCATTCCCTTCCCTATTCTTCACACCAGCTTCAGTACTAGAGGGGAAGAGAATTCAGGAAGCCATGCAGCGCAGCATATGACATAACACAAGACTTCCAAGTACAAAATCTGAGCGTTCAAACCTTAATTATGACAATTAATGAAATAACTCTGATAATTTCAACCTACTATGCATACACATTTTACTAACTGATACTTCAGAAAGACAAAGGATTATAAGAACAGAAGTATGCAGAGGTAAAATAGAGTGACATAATTTTAAAACCAAAACAATGATAATTCATAGCAGCAGGCTTTTGAAATTAATTTTATCATGAAGAACATGCAAAGGTCATGCTGCAGGAAGCAAGTTATTTTGCCCTCACCTCAAATAGGAACAGATACTATTAGAGTCACCAAGACATTGTTATTCCTGTTTAATCCAACATCACCAGCTCATGAGCAGTAAGATCTCTGACTGACTTTCACTCAGCGATTTCTCAACAGAAATAATTTTGTCTTACTCAGGATGACCTCTATGCTCTGAGAGTAGGAAAACTTTCATTCTACAAAGACCCAAGACACCCAGAAAGTCTGTGTCACATGATGCGTTTACACCAAGACTGATGAATTTCTGCTTCCACGTCACTTTTCAGTCCACTTATTCAGTAAAATAAATAACTGCTGTCATTTTTACGAGAACACCTTAATTTATGTGACATATCTAAAAGGTAATTCTCTGCTGAATGACAAAAAATTACTTAGTTCAGTAATAAAATGAGAAATTTTAAACTCAACTGGCCTCGCACACATGAATCAGACAATCTAGGAGCTGAAGACTTCCCAAAGCCCAGTCCCAATCCAAACTGCATTAAACAAACTTATCTGCTGTATTTTAACACTGAGACTTCTGAATTAGTACAAATGACAATACAGCTTGTTTACTCGGGCAATAAACACAGCTAGTCAGCTGCTGTATCAGTGGTCTGCTCACCTTGTGAGTTTTGCTGTATGTGTACAGGTATGCCAACCTGTAGAGGCTCTTGTAGTGCTGGGGAAAGCGGCTGAGACACAAGCAGAAGGAGGCAATACACTGCTCTGTCAGGAACTTCCGCTGTTCCTCAAGGTCTGCTGGGAGACCGTGAGGAAATTCAGCTGCATCTCCGCAAGGCTCAGCTTTCTTTTTGCAGTCCCACTGCGAGGGTGGGGGGATTGCAGCTTTGATGGGATTGCCAGCAGCAGACTGAGGATCCACCAGAATTTTTTGGCCAGTAGGCTCAGCAGGATGGTAAGATTCTGAGCTCTCCAGCAGCTCTTCTGACTTTCCTGCAGCTGGAACATTAAGAGAAGACAAAAGTGACAATGAAAATTACAAAATGGCAAACGAAATATACAAAATGGCAAAAGTCAAATACAACAAATGGTAATCCTTTTCCTCATTAAAGCATAGACAGAATTATTGAGCGGTTCCTGAGAAAAATATGACTATTCCTGATGTTTAATGAATAAGTAATCTTCAGCTCATTAACAAACAGAGCCGCACATTGATCTCTCCATTTGGGTTTTTCCCTGAGCAATAGTAAGAATTCAGCACACCTTACACAATGCAGGATTTTATATACTGTTGGAAGATGGGGGGAGAGGGGGACATGACAAAATAAAAGTGTAAATTCAGTAAAATTCTATTGGAAAGAAAGGAAGAAGGAAGAGAAAATTCAAGCCATCCTGCCAAGTGCAATGTATTATTCTTAACAATCTACCTAGAAGAACACAATTCCAGAATACAGTTCAGGCTTGGACAGAATGATTAGCAGCAGCTAACCTGACCTTCTGGATAATGTAGGACCTACAGTTCCATCCAAATATTTTTGCGATTAACTTGGCAACTCATGGATCAACTGACCCATCTTTTCTTGAAGGATACCAAATCTCACTTCAGAAAACATCTCTGACAGTGGGAGCTTCCACCTTTCCTGTTAGGAAGTCATTGTTGCTGAAGACATGCATGGTACATGCAGATTAATTTTTTTTAACTTTGATTTTTAGTCATGGAAGTTTACCGTGTCTTTGCTAGGATAAAGACGCTTTTACATTAGATTTTATCTCCTAGCAGGCTAGAGATCGTATACTTCATCATCAAGTATGAAGCTGTTCCTTAACTTTTTCTCCGATAAGGCTGAACTTCGAGCCAAACATGCTTTCCAGAACAGAAATTTTTCAAAATTTGCTTGGACAATCTATGTATCCATTATAATTTTACTCTACAGATAGCTCTATGGAAAAATACAACATTTCTTCTAATAAATGTCAATAATGTACAACATTCTGGTTCCACAACCCGGAAAGGTGGGCAAAATTTATACATTGGTCTTGTTTTCTTTCCCTGCTGAAGTCCAGCCTCTCTATCTACTGCCACATGCAACTGTACAAACACCAGACAAAGGGAAATTCCAGCTAATGGATTTTGAAACAATTTTTCCAGTGCAATACAGAACACTTAGTACTATTATATATGGAAAAGTTTGGTAGAGAGCAATTCCACTTCTCCACTGAAATAAAGTATCCAATGGAAGAAAACATCTAATTCCACTACTTGTGCTCTTCTATGTACTGAATATCAAGCTGCTACTGGGCCAGAACAAAAAGGGCATCTATACCTGGGGAAAAGAAAAAATGTTTTGTTTGAGATTATCTTCAAATAACTACTCCTTAAATTATTTACAGCTTTGAAACATTGAAGAAAGAGTAAATAATAACCTAAAAGGCGGCAAGCCAGTCAAAGGGCCGCCACAGACAGCAGTTTATCATTATTTTTATCTTTGTAAGGTTTAACAGGGAGTACAGATTGGGATGATGGCCACATAAGCAAAGCACAGTTCCAATTTTAAGCTACACACATACATGCAGCAATAATGCCTAGTTAAAATTCTCAGTCACAGTGCAGCATATTTCAGTGCTTCTGCATGCCAGAAGAAACATTCTCATGAGAATATACCAGCTGACATTATCTATTAAATCGGGCATACTCTTTTCCTCTGCAGATCCCAGGGCCTCTTTGCTGGGCATCAGTGTATCAGCACAGGTAGCAGAAATCCTCTTCTCTGTGTAAGCCTTCCTCAGGCTGTCTTGAGAACTGGCAGGCTCGTTAAACATATCCTGTGTGGAACTGGAGTCAGACAGCACCGCTGCAGTGCTATCCTGACTCCTCTCTGCAAAAGAGAGAAAGGAGGAATGCACCATTTCGTACTCATCAAGCTGTTACTTGCATCTTGGTAACGGCAACATAAAACTGCAGCCACTCTGCAAACCTCTTACAAGTGCAATACAGGATCCTTAACAACCACCAATTCTGTTGTCTAAAAGGTATTTATTTTCTTTTAAGTTGTCTACTTCAACTTATCATTTTCATCTCACCTCTTTGTGCTAAGAAATTAAAACCCCAGTCCTCTTTCACTAGGTATTATTTAACACTAATGTAGCAGAAAGCTCCCTGCCCCACCACATTTCTTCCTAGAATATAATCCTGGAATTTGATTCAAAAGCAATGATGCTCAACTTTGAAAAGCAGTTAGGCTGAGGATGCAATATTTCAGCTAGTGCGGTCCTATAAAATTTCCCATGTAACTGTGCCGTTTACCTTGAAAAGCACCCAGTATAATTTTGAGTCTGACACAAGCAAAGCTCAATTGACAAGAGAAAACCATGAACAACAATACTGGTAAAAATTACTCGTGAAAGACAGAAAAATCAGTGCCATTGGAGGGCAAAGACTTACAGGAGTGATCACTGATGCCATCTATCCTGCAGGTGTTAGATGCTGTTCACCAAATGTTCTGAAAGGTGATTTGATACAGCAAATAAACAATCCATCAAAGAACTAGGTCTAAGGTAGACAGGAAAACTCTTGGACTTCAAGGCAGTAGACAAGAATAGGAGAAGTGACTTTGCCTTGACAGAGCGGAGTAGCGTACGTTGGCTGCTGACTACATTACAGTCACAACTCAGTCGTTAATCTGCTGGTAGCTGTTACAGCACAGGAAAAGTGGTACGGGACCGTGACTTTATCACGGGCGATAAAATTCACACCTCGGAACAACCAGGCAAGTGAAAACCTTCCACCCATGTCTGAAACCTGCCTGATACACCCCAAGTTCTTCTACAGAGGGTTATCAGAGGCAACCCTGCATGACTAAAAAACGCAATTTAGTATCTTCAACGGAAAGATGCATGCATATTCCCACTGAGGTAGGAAACGCATTTTCCTGTAATACTGTGCCAACATAACTCAGTGCCCAACACAAAATTCCATACAGGCAATTCTCTCTAAATCTGTAGCCCAAAATATTAATTTCCAGTTTCTGCTTAAGATACAGGAATAGCTTAACCAATGTGCACGTTACACCCATTGTCTAGGTAGTTCCACTGCATTCTTATTCATTAATTTTCTTGATAAGATCAAGAAAGAAAATTAAAAAAGCAGAAGTCCTTGCTTTGAGATGAGCTGATAATTTAATTGAATTTCTTCTGTTCCATCCAAATTGCACTTGTTCGGGAGAGAGCTAAGGGCCTCCTATGAATTTATTTTATCAAGATAAATCCCTCTGCAGACCTTCAGCTTGCAGATCAGCTTCTGCTTATTAGGATTCCAATACATTTAAACCAAATTTGATGCACTCCGTAGGCTTTTCACTAGCACACAAAGAAAACCTTCCCTTTCAGTGAACAGATCTTAATAAAAATGTATCTTGAAAAAGAATGGGGGAACAGTATTTGCTTCCTAATTGGAAGTTATATAGTTGGTTAATGATGACAAGTTTTATACAGAAAGAATATAATTATAAAGAATGGGAAGAGAAGGATTCTGAAAGAGGTCAGTCAAGCTTTAAATGACTCATTTATAAAGCTTTAATAACCTTCTGTGGTACAAATGGATACTATTGAACTCTCAGTTGGCATCAGGAAAAACATTTACAGTAGCTCCCTTGATATTTTTTAAAGGAAGTTTCTGCATCTGTGGCAAAGAGGCTGAATTACTCATCTAGGGAAGAAAAAAAAATGGCAAATTTCCAAATGTTGCCATAAGCCTGGAGGTCAGTTCTGATGTGTGGGCTATGACAGATGAAGCATTAGAATGTAAATCAAGAACTGCTAGACCAATCTGCAAGAGTGATATCAGATCACTAGGAAATCGCACTAACTCTCGGCATGCCAAGACAGACAATGATTTAGCATGTTGTACTGCAAATGTATGCACGACAGGGAAGCTTTTCCCTATGGGGAACAAATGTAAATACCTTCTTACAATCAGCTGGCTGGTTTGATTTGAAATTTCTACTAAAGTGAGTGTAGGTCTAGGTATGTACGTACGTTCTCCTTTCAATACGTTAACTATATAAAAATAATCTTAATGATATTAACATTGGCCTCCTTAATCACTGAAAAACAGAGGAAGACTACTATCGGGACAACTTCCTATTATTTTAGATACTTCTTGAATGCAGTAGATGCTTTCAAACTAAGTGGGCCTGATGAAAAAACACTGGAGTATTTCAGAAATTAGCAGCAGCCACCAATTATTAGTATTAATTTCTCAGAAGTCACAGAGGATCGGTAAGTTCCAGGGAATGGAAAACAAAGTGTAGTACCTATCTTTGCACAGGATAAAAGGTCAAAGCTATTAGCCAGCCAGGCTTCATTTTCCACAGAACTATTTCAGCATAAATACATACATTCGTCTATAAGCACCTACAAGATAACAAGATCAGTAGTAGAAACCGTGTGCGTTTGTTCACATGTGCCTGTAAAGAATTAGTGAGTCTCAAACCAGAAATGGCCGAAATGTCACGCTATTGTAAAAGCAATTCAGCAAACTATCACACTTGAATGTATAATCAGTAACTTCACAGAAAAAATACATGAGTCTTCCTGTTCTACTGAGCACTAATGAAAATTAAGCTTAATTATGGTGTCTGCATTTGGGACCCGCATTTTAAAAAAATACACTGAACAACTAGAATGAATTCAGAGGAGAGGAGAAAAAATGATGAGACATTAATGAGATGGCATCCGAGAAAAACATTGGGAGAATTGGACTTATTTATCTTCAAAAAGATGAGGGAGAATTTCCAAATACATACAATTAACCAAAATAAAAATACAATAATTGCTCTTCATATTCACTAAGTACAGAGCAAGAGGCAATAGGTTTTAATTGCAGCAAGAAAATTGCCTTTTTTTTTTTTCCTCCTAATCTCTAGTTTAACTGTTACATACAGTTAAAAAATTGCATGGACAACCTATGGAATTGTTGCAGGATTTCAAAGACAGGTAGAAAAATAGCTATCATTTGTTAGGTTACCCAGGATGTAATATAATAAACAACTCTGTCCGTACCTAAATGCTGCACTATGTAATGCAGAATTCATGGCAATTGCACCAAGTCACATCCTAGCTCTGCTTTTTAAAAAAAATCTACATATTTTTCATACATGAAAGTACTATGCTCTTCGAGGCTAAGTCACAAATATACCTTGTATACATACTAGGCAGACACAGCATCCATTTTTACATTCATTGTGTTGTAAAGCTTTTCCTTCACCTGATAAGGTAGCTGTAGTTGAGACAGTCATTAGCGTTACTCAGCCTACGTGCCAAAGACCACTGCGGTCTGTGAGACATGAGAATTAATTCCAAATTCCCAACTGCTGTTGATACCTGTCCCTTTGAAAGATGGAAATCCAAGAAGAACATCAGTGCTTTTTAATAATTTCTGCTATAATTAAAGACAATTTAATGCAACTCAGTGTAATTTATGAGATAAAAAATTACGGGTTTTAATATTTTGTTTACCTAAGGTATTTTCTTAGTTCCCCCATCTGGCGATAGCAATAAGGCAAGCTTTTCCAAAAAGCTAAAGTGATCCCTCAGTTATAAGCAAATGATAAATCAAGGACTAAATATTCTTTTGAGGTCCCTTCCTGTAAAGTTTCCTATTATTTCAAAAGCTAAGATAAAAATACAACTGGGTATTAACATCCCAAAATTATTATCTATAGTGGAAATGAAGAGAATAGGGAAGAAGGTCTACTAAATTGTGCAAAAACAACTGCAACAAAATTCCGATTAAAAATACATCCTGACACCAGATTCCCTCTTTGATATTATTGTATTTTGTTCATTACTTTGTTGCATCACTCCTAAGTTTTAGGAAGATTTCAAACAACCTGACAAACTGAAATCTCTATTTGATATAAAGTTAAGTATTTCATGTTTATTTCTAAAGATTAAGGAAATGGCACTTGAGAGAAAAATTATATATATATATTTTTTTAACTCATTCTTCATAATGTATTCCCCTTGTGATATTTCAGTGATTTCTATGTCAGACTATCACCTACTCTGTCAAGAGGTGAAAAAGAGCAGCTCTGGACAGAAGATGTGAAAAGGTCAGAAGGAAGAATCTTGTTAACTTTCCAAGAGATTAGGAAAAAACTATTAATTATTATTGGAAGGATGTCACTGGCAAAAAAGAACTTGTATGTTCATCTGTACTGCCAAGAGCTTTATTGTATCACAGCGAGATCCTGCCAGTCATTTGGATAACTAAGTAGCTATCATTAATGAAACACATCTGTCTTGGATATTAGAAAAATATCTGTGGCCTATTTGACTTAATTCTACGCTTAAGAGCACTTTAAGATTAATCTCATCCTGAGTGAAACAGGTTTACTGGGTTTACTTCCACGCTTCCCTACTCCACGCTATTCCTCCATAGCGGAAAAGGCCTTTGTCACTTCACTCCACCAGCACTCAGGCACAACACCTGCGTGCCTACCAATTAACAGTAAAAAGCTGTGCTACACTTTGGGGAATCTAAACGAGTATTTAATTTAAAAATGCAACAGGAAAAAAAGGCTCAGTACTTCACTGGCCATTACCCTGTGCCCGCGTTCTCCCACAGGCACCGTGAGCCCTGCGGACCATGTGCCGTAAGCCTGGTTACCGAGCCCGTGTCCCGTCGGAGGGCTGAAGGAGGCAGAAGAGACAGCGATGTGGTGTCCGTGCCCTGAACCAGCAGACATATCCTCCTAATGCCACGTGTGCCGACCAGGTAACATCTCTCGTGGTACAAGCTGCCAGAAGTTATTCTCAGCGGAGCTGAAATACACCTTCATGGTGCCAATATGAATGAGGTATTCTGCCTTTCTCAATTAATTACTATGTGGCTCAGTAATCCTGTTGTCTGCCCTCCATCCTTTGAAACTTTTTGGAAATTAAGAGGAGGAGGGAGAAGACCTCTGAAACACCTGCATGTGGGGGTAGGTAACAGGCTCAGAGAGCCAACAAGGTATAACTCACTTTTTCTGAATAATATCTTTTTCGGTCTTAAACATCTGAAGGAAACTGTATGCCCAGTTATTACAAGAAGGTATCTGAAATGTGATGAACAATAAGCTACAAGGCAAAAATCAGAAACAAGTGGCACAGAAGGCTTTTCTAAAGAGCTATCTACATATGCTAACTCAATTTACAGTAAAGAAAAATCCTGCTGCACAGTTCAGAGCTTATGAATAACTAACTATATATTATTAAAAAAAAAAAAAATCTTGTCTCATGCAATAAAGGTGGATTGTTCACAGGCTGTGGATGTACAGACTCTCTCTCTTTGTCCTGCCTGCCTGGCACCGTATCTCTCCTATTCTCTTGTATCTATGAGCATTTTTCTTTATGGGTCTGTAGTCAGAAACATGACGTATCACACAATGCTCATTCTTCAGACAGATTCCACCCATAACGGAAGACAACATTCAGCTCTATATCAAAAGGCACTTGCACATTATTAAAAGCAAAAGAGTTGCAGAGATTTGCACGGGAGCAGATTAATTTCTTGAGGACAGCAAGTCCTCTGAATGTTTAAAGGGAGTTCTCTTATAACATGAGTCAAAGATGAGAGTCTATGTTTTGTCTGCCTGCACTGAACACTGATTCAGTGTTTTGGTAACTTGCAGCCCTGTATTGCTGTTCTTCTGTCTTCGAGTGCAGAGCAACAGAGCATCTCATCCATGTTCCATTTATTCAGTCAAATCCTTTTTACATAATCTCACACTAAATGTCAGTGCGATACTTTTACTAATCAGAGAGAGGTTAAATTGGGGAAAGGTAAAAATGGAGCATACTGCAATAAACCGAACCTGATTCATTATTCATATAGTCCAGTATGCAGTCCCCATGAACATCCAGTACCATGTGCCAGAAAAGGATATGTACTGCAGACCGAAGGCTTTCATTTTAGACTGCTGGAGAGAGAGAATTTTGAAGGGTAAGATTTTAACGTCCCAAAATGCAATGCGGACGTTCTTTTTATGCACAGGAATATCCGCTCCATCTTAGAAGCTTGTTTAGTTTGACATGAGTGACAACCTGGTGCAAAAAGTTCCTCAGAGATCACCTTTGTCTCATCAGGATGTTGAGAACCCCCATTTACAAAAAACTGTGCGTCTTCATAACATTTGCAGGATTACAGACCAACAAACTATGAAGTGAGACTTCTCCCACAGCATGAAGCAAGTAGCCTTTCCCAGTGAGTTTATCATGCAGGTTTTGCCAATCATTACAAGCAAGCCGTGACAGGTAAAAGCAGGAAGAGAATGCCTGGGGAACAGAGATTTGTATAAAGGTTAGAGGCAGCACGGGCAATATTGGTTGCAAAAGCAATTAGGCAAAGACAACCACAAAAAAGGACAATTACGTCTAACTACACGTAACATACTACATGACATGGATGAAGACTGAAACAATAAGACATAGCAATGGATACCAAATACATCATCTGCATACCACCACAATAATATGGAATTGAATATCAACACAACAAAGGCATATTACAGCAAAAAAGACCTCACAACCAACTCCCAGTCCACTTTTTGCGAAACAGATTTCTTACTCAGATTTTTGTTTTAAATTTTAATACTTTTACTGCTTTCTGAACTAACTTTAACGCTTAGCACAAAATTTAGGTAAATTTAAACTGCTTGAATTCTGTACTGCGATTGCTTTAATGACTACGTACATCCAGCCTGTATAAAGGAGGACAACGAGCAGGTCTGTTTCGGTATATACCACTGGCCATTTAGCTATGTAAATACGGTGAATTCCCGGGTTATGATTGTCTTGATCCCTGCTGAGTTCCTGTTTTTTCTTGTTTCCTACTTTGCTCTTGGAAAATAAAGAGTCTAAACCTCAGACTTCTACTGTCAAATGCAAGTTTTCACTTTGGAGGGTTATAAAACAGCACCAGGCAGGGGTGATGACAGGAAAGAGAGGATGAACAGAAGGAAGGAAAAGATGTTGCTGAATGGAAGGACAAGAAAAGAGAAGGGAAGTTGCCTGTTTTGCACACATGACAGCAGCCAGTCAGCCAGCAAATAACAGCTGCCACTCAGCAATACTTCTGTCTCCTTGAAGGAGATATATGCTAGCAGCTGCCAGGAGGAAAAAGAAGTTTAGTTACTTTACAAGCTGTATTTACTGGTTCCTTTCTCCCATTTCCATTAAATATATGACTTAAAACTAATATTACCAGCATTCACTGAATATAAAGCTTTTCAATGCTCTCAACCTTAACAGTGATTTCTGCATATCATCCTGGTCATCTTTTTCCACAAGCAAAATGTGCTGGAGAGCTACAAAACTATAATGACACATTTAAATATAAAGTATCCGAACTAAGCCTGCCCTCACAACTTTATACCTATCTACAGATGAATGCTTGAAGATCAGAGTCCCAATATTTTCAAGAAAAGATGTCTGGTTGTACAGTAATTCTCTCCTGCTTGTAATGAGATAATTTGCTGCACTAGAAGGCACATTGTTGGATCTCTTGTTGGGGAAAGAAAAAAAAACCCCACAACCCCAAACCCCCACAAACAACATAAAATTAATAGAAAAAAACAGGGCTCAGAAGGAACTGCAAGAGTTCATCTAGTCCATTCCTTTTTCCATCAGGATAAAGCACATCTCCATCCTCCCTGGCAGATGGCTGTATTGGCACTTTTTAAAGACTTCCAGTGCTAAAGTGTTGCAGTGTTATACTATCCCCAGGCACATATTACAGCGCTTCACTTTTTTTTTGCTAAATAGTATTTCCTAATACTACTCTAACACTATTTTCTAGTGTCCAGATTGAAAATGCAATTTACGTCTAATATAGTCTGTTCTGTCTCCCGTGGACAGGGAAATCCTGGGTTTTTGCCTCTAACTCTTTGTAGAGCCTTTGACACTACTTAGGTTACACTGCTGTCATGTCTCCCCTTAGTCTTCTCCTCACTAGACAAACGATCCCAAGCCCTTCTCTCTTTCCTCACGGGCCATGTTTTCTTGAAGCAGAGCACACAAAAATGGTCAAAAGAAGTCTCACAGGTCAGCAATGACAGGGACACCAACTAGCATGTTTGCTTGTGGTAACATATGAAGAGAACTTTGTACGTAAGACTCTGTATAATGCTCTTATTTTATGTCATATATCATCAATAATATCGATACAAGAGTAAGAGTAAATAAGAGTATTGTCAAGCCTCAGAAAGAATAAATATCTAGGCTGAATTTAGGCCGAATTATCAATTCAGTGAACAACAATATAGACAGTTTCGTTTGCTGTCAGAATAGTAAAAATAAAATAAAAAAAATCTAAAGAATAGTCAAAGGATGGATATTTCCTTGCTATTTTTAGGAATGGTACAATGGAAATGCAGGCACCAGTTTTCTTCAGTGATGTGATTACGTGTAAGATGTCAAGAGCATTTTACTTCAAAAGTATATATTTTAATACAAGTAAAATGCAAATACATGCAGAGGAGCACAGTATATGTAATAATATAAAAGTGGAAGACTTCTGAGCACTGCTCAGCCTGTTAGCTCTCCTTCCATCTGTAACAGCCCCAAGGCAAATATTTCAGTTTCCTGGGGCTCTTCAGTATGCTGTATCCAGAGTTTAGTTGTGCCAGCAACTTACAAAACATTATGAATGATGCAGTACTTCGCAATTCTACTTGTCATGGTTACACACAGCCTTCCTAAAAATCACCCTAACTCCGCTTCTTTCAGGGGCTGACATTTTGAATTGCTTTGACAGCAGCAAAGCTTAGTCCTAGCTAAGCTAAGCTGGCAGACCCAAGAACTGCTGCTTCAGCCCTGGCAGAGGTAGGCGTTCCTTAGCTTGCACCTCCAGGCTTTGCTAAGCAGCCAGGCTTTGCTCCCAGCGGGCAATCAGCGTGCCACAGTCCATAATATCTTACTTGGAGTGAATGTACTAATGACACGTATTGGAATATTTATCTAACTTCTGTATCTCCTGGGAACACTTCAGCAGTCTTCAGGACCCAAGCAGACGTAGTCTTAGGCAGAACTGCTTCTCACAGGGAATATTATTTAGGAAATACTTACATACTTGCCCCCTTACGTGTTTGCTGTGTCAAAAGGCATCAAAAGGCTAATCTAAGAGCCTGGTCACTACATAACCCATTCACGCTAACACACTACATATGATATCGAGACTCCAATGAATTACTCCTGATTGAATGTAAGCATGAATAAAATGAACATTTCTCTATTCAATTTAGTGAAAGAGATGAAGGATCTTCTGTCAGTTTCACCAAGAGTTATTTGTTGGGGAAAAGGAATAAATTCACCCTGCAGAGTTTCCAGGCATATGAACATTTGTTGCAAAACTATGTCAAAGTTATTTACAAATTACTGTTCTTCAGAAAATGATGACAGGAAGCAGCCCACCCTCCAGAAATAAATTAATATCAAGCAGAGCATTTCTGTGGGACCTGCCACATTCTACCAACACTAAGCTATACATTGCAGATATTTTACTCCTCCTTGAGTGCTGATACTCATAGATCCAGATGGATAAACAAATGGCCAGAAGAGTAGAATCAGAATAAAATTCCTAGCCAAATAATAATGTTGGGTTACTTAAACAGTAACTTAATTTCTATGATATATGTATATTGCAAAATCTTCAATAACACTGTAATACCACCCTACTTTCTACACTTATAAGCCAATTACTTATTATATCAGTTCATATTCTATAGAGATGAGCTGCTAACAAGCCATTGTAAATGATAAAGAAAAATTAAAAGATGAAGTCTACTGGACTGTCATGCAAATCACTTCGTGCTGATACACAATATATTCAAAATAGTTGCCACCTGCCTCCTTCAAAAAAAGAACAATACTGTTTTGTTTTGCCTTTTTAACAATTTGTCTTGTTTCAGCCACAGTTCGAATTTTCACCTGGTCATTTCACACAGGCACTGAAACAGTGTCCAGTCTTCTAAAGACTGAACCCACATCTTTCCTAATAAGCTCAGACAGACATTTAGCTCTGGAGGAAAAAATAAAAAAAGAAAAAACATAAATCACTGAAAATTCAGTCAGCTACATACTCCTCCCATCGACATTCCCGTTTTGACTAAGTGACAGGTGCCAATGGTGGCAGGTGACAACTCTGAATTTTGTATTTAAAACTCTGACTGTACATTGATTCTATTTAAAGCACTGAATTTATAAAGCTAATGAGCTTCAATATTGCCCGTGTTACCACAGACCCATCACCCTCCTTGAAATGAGCAGTTTGATCATTCCTGGTCAAACCCCCCATGATTAGAGCACCTCCCTGTGCTGCCAGTATTGAGAACAGGGACTGTACCGTCCGGCGTTGCCTGCTGACGGGGTTTTTTACATTTGACGTAATCGTGGTCAACTGGAGTGGCTGTGTAAGGTGGGGATGTCAGACCTGGACCGGAGGATGAGGGGAGGGAAGTCCCAGGGCCTGGCACTGTTCCGGCTGAAGAGTGAGAGTCTTCATCAATCATGCAAGCTTTTTCCCTGGGAGGGGCAAGGAAAAAAAAAAAAATAATAAAGTGTTGACGTACTAGGGACATATACAAAGAACAAAAGGAGGCTCCATGTTCTTATGACATTTCTGATACTGTAATCAAATGTTACTAACAAATTCGAAATGAAGGATTTTTAGTACAGGTTATATTCCTCCCTTGTCACTGCTCAACAGTAAAACATTCTTTATTTTGTAGTTGTTTATGAGACAAGTTATGAGGACTAAAGTCTCTTATCCTTTAAAATAAAGGCCATTTGCTTCTGTGTTTGTTAACAGTTGATAAAAAATAATTTTATTAATAAAAAGTGGCTTCAAAATGGATCATGAGATCAGAATTGTTCTATTTTGTTCCCTTCCCATCTAGACTGTGCCAAATTATTGAAAAGATCTGAGTAGCGTATAATCTTACTGCTCATGATACCTGAAAATGGCAAACATTAGAATTAATTCTAATCACTTTGTTTTGTTTATATTTCATTCAGTTTCATTTCAATAGTTTATTACACAGTAGTTTGTAAGTATGCTGTCAGAAGATACTCCTGGAAATTAGCACTCACTTTTCTGCAACTTTTGGGGTGTTCTTCTCCTCACCCCTGGCAAATGGTCCCTCAGAGGCTTCTTTCATGAAACTAACTAGTATCTCTGCATCTACTCCAGAGTCTGGTTTCCCCACAAGTTTCAAAATAGAAGCATGAAGTCGAAAGTATACCTAGAAAACACCAAAGTCCATTTGCTCAGTAGAGAATTCATAGCTCTGCAACCTACTACAAATAGTCTCTTCTTTGTAAAAACTGCAGGAGTTAGTAAAGACAGTTATCTCTTACCTACACTTACCTGAACAGCACTTTTCCTGCCTTTGAAAGCTACTTGTAAATTACAAGATCTGAGCACTGTAAAAATTTTATAACTGCAACCTATGGAACACAACAATGAAAGCAGACCTGGTCTCTTTGGAAGCAAGTCACCACTGGGTATGCGCTAGATCCACTATTTTTACCACACAACACAGTGAAAGCAAGGTGTTATGACTGCTATTCCAACTCATACATGAACTTAGGCTTTCATAAGTATGAGATGCTTGTGAAACCAATCCACGTTTGATTTTGATAAAAACAGACTAATGAACTCTGCGCAGCAAAATCCGAAAGTGGAATTTCTGCCTGTCTGTCCAATACTAAGACTGTATACATAAACTGTCTTTAAATCAAAACCAGCCTGAATAACAGGCTCCATTTTATTCTCCAAGTTAGTCATGTAAATGTTCCCAGATGCAGAGCACCATGTACATATGCCTAATAATATGAACTAATAACAACTGGTATTCCATTATCTGTAGAGAACAAGGTTTTCAAGCCTACGTATTTAACTTTCTTTTACCTCCAATGCTTCCATGGCAAGTTCTGGTGGATTATGGTAGTGAATCTTCTTTGGATATCGGGCGGCCTCCTCATGCAGGTAATGACCTGCCTGTTTGTAATGAAGCAGATAGACAACAGGAGGCTGCTTCTGCTTCTCTGCAATCTTTCCCAGCATGTAGTGAATAAGCCACTCCTCTTCATCGCCATCTCCCTCACAGCGAGATGCTGACGTAAAACACAATTTGGCTGTCTCCAACATACTGTCTCGACGCTCTTCCATCTGTGATCGAATGAAGTGTTGAGAACACATGAATTCACTGGGGCTGAGATGAAAAAGTCTAAAAATACACTCTTGCATATAAAAGTGCATCAATGAGGTACATCATTTAAAACATTTTCAACCTAAAAGACACAGAACATATCCAAGTGATCAAATACATCCTGACGGCCCACAAAATGTGTTTATGGATGGGGTTTTGTTCATTCCAGTAACTGCTGATACAAGTAACCAGAACAAAAGAGTAAGACAGAAGTATAAGAATACACATAAAAATATAAATCTGAAAAATAACAAACCAATATACATGTCTACAAAAAGTAAATTTTACCACTTTTTCAGAGCTGTAATTATCTTAACTCTTCAAAGAAAAAAAAGTAATTTGTTTTGGTCTGCAACTGAAGTCTGCTAGAGCCACTATGGACCACTACCATTTGTGAAGAAATGTAGTTTATCTTGCTTGCAATGCATCTAGTTTTGAGCTGAATGTGGCAAGAATACTCTCCCCCCACCCCAAAGAAATTAAAACGAGCAGCATAAATTAAGGTTAGCTGCCAATAAAGTCACATAAAAAGCTAGGTCAAACGATGCATTAAAGTAATTTTCTCTCTTTGAAAAAGGAGTTTATAAGTTTACATCGTTGGGCTATAACAGTACCCTAAGCACTTGTTGCACTTCAAGAACTATAACATAGCCTTTCCTTTCCCAAATATTTTGTAAGGAGAAAAAAATATTAAGGTTTTTGCGTATGAGAAACACATTCCTGAAAAGATACATCCCTAAAGGGAGATAATATTGTTCCAATTTATCTTTTATTATAATAGAGCTTTTCTTAGTAAATTTTGCCATTTTGATATATTCACTTGAAAAAAGGAAGATTCAAGTAGTCCTTAAAAACATTCTGATTTAATCCACAACTTAAGATGTCTGCTCTGTATTGTACCTTTCATCTGATAATACAAAATAACTCCAGCATTATCCCTGGAATTCTTCAGCAAGTCCCTCATAGCCAAGAGGCCGCAAGACAGTAAGAGCAAACTTTTGATAGATCAAAGCCATAAAATGTAATAACTTCATTTTCTGAGGAGTTAAGTTTTGGAGCTCTTGGATGTAATAACCCCCAGAAAGAAAACTCTGTTGTTAGCTGTCATTTCAAACATACTACTTAATAAACCATTTGTTCTCCTTTAATATGCATGCTCACATCGTCTTTCTTCTTAGCGGGTCAAATGCTGTGTACGTGTCTGTGGGAAGTGCAATGGTAAGACAGTTCTACAGGCAGCTCCGATGCAAGACCCATCACCTTGCTGTAAATACGGTCTCCTGGAAACAAAGGATGTTCCCAGTACCGTTCTCTACAGTTCAAACACTAAAAGTTTTTACAAATTACAGCAGACACTCAGGAGCAGCACTTCTTTTTTTCATTCCGCTTCCAGTTGTGGACTACATAATATTTGTAAGTCAGACTAGTTAAATCAGAAATAGAGTTTACTGGTCCAAAAAGACAGACAAAACACGTCCCCTGGCAACTCTTATCCCTGTCAGGAAGTACTTAGAGTTGCTCATTTTGGCTTAGCAATAAACTTCATAATAACTCTGACTTTTTCATCATCGTCATGCATAAAGAGCTAATGAATTTATAACAACTTTTTCTATGGAAATTTTATCAATCTCCTCATTTTGATCTTTTGTTTAAGTAAACAGCCCAAAAACATAGAAAAGGGGGAGGATGTCTTTAGATACAAGAGATGACATATGGACACAGATAGAGTCATTCCTGATCTTTTCACTATTTAAATATGTATACATTTCACCTTTCCCTGGAAACATTGTCTGACATTTACAGAAAAGTAAGGTAAATATAATTCCCCTTTCCAGAAGGTTACAATAATTGTGTCACCTTCGAAAGATAATTCAAAGATCAGGCTCAAACTGATTTTACACAGGAAAAAGAAAGGGAAAAAAAAAACATTTAAACACTGCTTGACACCAGCAGATTATATGAATGAATATTAGAATTTCCAGTATTATCAAGTAACCATACAGTCTAATATGTGGTATACAGCATGTAAATATTTCAAAAGTTACTATGTTAGGAAAGAGAATTTAAACTATTTAAAATTTCATACTGCTTTCCGTTAGATCCCACCTGCTTCACAACTTCAGGGGGGAGTTCTGATTTCCACTGCTTAAGTTGTCGGGATGCAAAAGAATGGAGGGCGTAGGAAATGGTGCCGTACTCTATCCACAAGGAGAGATTAGAGCTGTCAATCTCCAGGGCTCGCTTGAAGCAATTCAAGACGGGAGTAGAGTGCTTCCAGATTGGGCCATCACTCTTCAATTCATTAGAGTTCAACTTGTCCTGAATACGACTTGCTCGAGCCAGAGCCATGCCAGCCCAGGAATCAAACCTACGCAGGCAAGAACGTAATACATGAACAACTTCCCCTCTAAACATTACGCTGAACGGCACAGACAGGTTCATTTTGTTGTATCCACAACTTTCTCATCCTTCCATCATATGCTCTCTGAAAACAGATTTCTGCATCTCCTCCTCCCCTCACAGAGGAACAGAGGCTGTATAGCCTAAATCATACTCATTTTATTAAAAGTGGTTTCCTAATAAAGCACTGTCCCCAGTAATTGTCACACATGAAAAACAGATGAAAGAACGAGGTTTATTTGCCATGCAAAAATAGCATATCTATACTTCTAATGGCAGCCCTCCCACTGATTTCTTTTCTCAGTAACCACGCTGTCCTGTCCAAACATTGTCACCCTTTATTTCTGTAGGCCAGCAGACAGCCATTATGACATTTTGTATTGTCGGACTGAACCGTGAATGGTCTTTATCATCATCATCATCATTTTCCAACATAAAAGTCACAAAACCCAAAATGCATTCACGTAGGAAAACTCTGATGAACAATAAAGATTGCTTACTGAGGGGACTGCTCAGGGCCTAGTCCTGTGTTTATTGGATCATTGACAATACAGTTTGAAGAGTAGTTTCTGTGTTCCATAATCTCACATTAACATCTGGGGTCAACAGCTCTGGAATTTTTCAGTTTTGCCATGATTCTAACACCAAAGGAATAATCATAACGTTGTCATATTTTTGCTGGTAATTTCTTGCTGATTTCAACTGAAAACCCATTTCTGGGTCAAGTGACCTCAATAGTCAGATTCTGAGGGGAACGGAAGGGGAACTGTGATACAGACATTCAAAGTAGCAGCATCTCCTATGACTGGGGTGAAAATACTATGCTACCACATAAAGCATCTTCTGAGCAACAAAATGGCACACATTAAAGCAAAAATGCATTTCACTCATTTATTTATGAATTTAGATTTTAAAGTATCAAAACTACAGGAAAATGGGGGGGGTAATTTCTTTATCAGGCTTCAAACAAAAGTTTTAGCAATCTGCTAATCACAGTTCCCAGGCTAGAAGATTCAACGACATTAAACTACAGCTATCTCCTCTGTAGATTTCACACGTAAAATTGCTCTGTGCCTTCACCTTCCCTTTTGTCTCTGTTACATGATTGGATTTAGAAATAGTTTTCTTGTCTCAAATCTATCAAACTAGGGTTTTTGTCACTGATCCTGATCTATCAACTTCAAGGAGAATTAAAATGATAGCTAACATCTAATACGCAAACCTTATATTTAATCAGTAAATTTAAAGATTATTTAATTTCATTTTAGAAGACATTCAACATATGCTTTATTTTTAAGATGAGAGGGCTTAATCTTGGTGGTATTTCAGTAGGTTTTAAATTATCAAGAAACAAGGTGGTTTAGTTTAAATATCACTTAAATACTTAAGCTTGTATTTTCTGAGTAGTTCTCTAGCAGCAAGATCAATACTTTTAGAAAGAGGTCAGCCTAAACAATTAATGCACTAAAGAATGCTATTTGTGCCATAGCTATGCTATTAAACAGTGACATTTCTCATTCCTTGTCATGGATGAACATGTCAAAACAAAGAACAAAAGGTGCAAAAGAGAGATTGATTCGGTTCTTGCCCTTCCCAGTTATTCTTGATTTTAGTTTTGCTTCCCCCATGCCCTCCTTTCATTTTTTTTTTGTTTTAATTTCAAAACAATCAAATATTTAACACTAGGTTTTGGGGTTTGTTTTGTTTGTTGGGTTGTTTCAGAGATGCCCTTAATTATACAATTGACCTATGATAATGGATTGCAGGCAGGTTTTTTAGTTTGTTTTGTTTTGGTTTTTTTAAACCCCTGAAACCAAATTAAGTATTTTTTTGTTGTCTGCTTTTCAGTACCGAAAGAAGTGAGAAGGATGAATCATGTGCAGCAGGATTCAATAACACTGACCTGTTTGGACAAATACAAATGTCATGCATGTAGAATTTAATGGCCTTAGACTGTTCTTTATTCTTGAAATGATAGTCTGCCAGAAGATAGTACAACTCGGTCACTACTGGTGGAGAATAGTCTGCACCATCCGGAAGAGATGGTGCCTGAAAAGAAAAACAAAGTAAAGGTTCATATTAAATAAAATGGTCATATTAAATGAGCTGCACACTTGCTTCTTCCTTGTAGTGAAAGTAGGCTTTTCATCACAGAATATGACACAGAATATGAAGGTATTGAATACAAAGACAGTGAAAGCATTCCACAGATACACAGAGCATTTACAAACACTAATGAGCATCTCATACCAACTCCATATTAATCAATATTACATCTTGCCATTCCAAGACTAAAAGCTTTGGTGGTGTCATTGTTATTTCATTTAAATGCAATTACCTGGGGAAATCCAATATCATGGAATAAATCATTCCCCTAACTGTCTCAAAGTCAACATAAAAATAACAACAATAATTTTTACTTCTTTCAATTTTTTTTTAAAGCAATTAGTTATACCTTGCTGCATGTTCCTTCAATATAGGCAGATACAGTATCTAGGCTCAGCATAGGCTTGTCTGTCCGAGGAACAATTGTGGCAGTCTTCTTCAAAAGGTTGGCCAAATCGGCAGACACAGTACTGGTTTTGTAACTATCAAATTCCGGAAGAGTTTTAGGCTTAAAATACTCAAACATGAACAAAGCATCTTCCCACGTTAGATCAACCTGAAGAGGGAGGCAGACAGGAGGGGAAAAAAATTATCTCAAATTCCAAAATTCAAAAAGTCTACTAACGATGAGTTTCTATGGCTTTTCTAGTTCGTAAGACTACACATATTACTCTAGCAGGAAACAAATTAAACCTCCCAAGAACAGAACAACTAAAGGGGCCATTAATTTATGCTGCTCACAAACATAGCATACTGCTCACTGATTTAAAAGACCAGAGTATTGGGCTGCAGCTTAGTGTATGTCACTGAAAAACAGTCATTCTACTTGCTTAGAAGAATTGTTCAGAAAAGTTGTTTATAAGCGAGAATCAATTGCAAGCATCCCGAGATAATATGGAAGTATGTTAAGTAAGATGTGGAGGAGAAAAAAAATCAATTTGTCAATGATTTCAATAAGAACTTTTTCATCCAGAATTGTCTAAATGTAACCGGGGGGGGGGGGGGGGGGGGGCAGAAGGTAATCTCCTTATACTTCCCTTTTTCTTAGTTATTCCCATTTTCTCATTATCTTAATTTTCTAAGTTTAAGAGACAGAATTCACAAATATTCAATGAGTCATAACATAACAGTATTTGTGTATTTAAAAAGGTCTGTTCAAAGGAGCCAGACAATTGTTTTGCTTGTATGAAACTGTCTTTCATTCGTAATTCTGTGATCACTTGCATTTGGTAAATGCAAAAATCATCTGAGGTTTTTGAAAAAAGTCAATCATGTTTCAAGGCAGAGGACTGCTGATCTGCTTTTTCTGTCCCTTCCTTAATACTACAACCCTCTTCCCAAGGCACTCTGTAGTTGTACATCTCCCAAACTCAACTGAATTTCACACATTTCTCAAACAGCTACCAGATATTTACCATCATAGATTTCAAAATAAGCTATAATATAATTTACTTGCATAATTTTTAACAGTGACATTTTTCACATTCATAAACTGCAAGGCTGGCTGCTAAAGTTTTCTTCTCTCAAGCTGACTTTTTTCCTTTCTAATTTTCCTCAAACTCGAACTTCTTCTCTGTTGAAAACAGGAAAGTCATGGCTCAATAAAATCAATTTGTCAATAGTTTCAACATGGCAGACTACTGTGAATAAGACTATACTAGCATTCCATTTCAAATATCTGACCCTCTATATTCATAAAGGCTTCCATATTTTTTAAATTAGTTTATTTTCTACAATATGTAAAATATATAAATTTTACAAGGAAATAAAAGTAATCTTTCTCCAAAATATATTAAGGTGCATTAAAACCAAACAAGGGTATATCTTTCACGACTCCAGGATGTTCCACTGACATTAAATAATACATATCTTACCTGCTGTACTGAATGTTCTTCTAGGTACCTTGCTTTGCTTTTTTTGCTAGGGAAACCATATAAACAATAAAAACACTGTTCCAAGGCTGTCTCCAGCTCTTCTTTGTATGGATGAGTATCTTCAGAAGTGGATGCTGCAAGTTCTTTTTGTAGTACCTGAACCTACAACACCACAAATATCAGTGAAAAAGTCATCTGCAATTGAAGATTGCATTAAGTTACCTAGTTGTCTGAAGGCAGATGATGAAAATGACATTAAGGAGCTACACGTATTTTTCCTCAAGTACAACCACATATTACCCATATTTCTGTAAACTCATCTAACATAAGTAATTTCAATGGCACTGTAACTGCAATAAAGTGCTTTTATTTTTTTTCCTATGTTAATTCATGAACTCGTGTCTTTAATCAATGAGATTAGATATCAGCTTAAAGTTTCGGACTTAAGATTGTGCAAAGTTTTCCACTATGCACCAAGTCGTTTCTGTGAATACAAACACTACTACAGTTTGTCAACCTGCGAATAAAGAAAAGGCACAGAAGAATTTCTGCCCTAATACACAAACATCGATTTCCTCTGCATGGAAAAAGGCGGTTGGAGAGGACTTTCTGGAAAAAAGAAGGGAGGGCTAATGACAATCTGGCTAAAAGGGATACAGAATTGCACAGTATGAGTAGTAGTATACAGATGGCTACACACCAAGGGAAGGGCTGGATTGATCCCAAATGACTAAACACTGTAGCAAGTCGCTATCTTTAACTTCAACATCACAAGAAAAAGTACCCATCAGTAGCGTATTTTGGAAGATGCTATTACTCCAAAACATTCATTAAAGAAAACTGCAACTGAATACCGAAAGACAAAAGGTAATTCTTCAAAAATTTTCACTAAGCTTCCTTAAAAAGCAAACTAAAAAAGAACACGTTCCAGGAACACATTTCAAATTCAACAGAAACATGTTCACCAAGAATAATCTGTGTGGTGGAATTCTGGATCTTTATTTCAAAAACAAAACAAAACCAAACCCACACTTAATCACTGAGGTTTAAGAATCAATTCCAACATGTTCCACTATGAAATTTAAATTAAAAAACAAAATGTGTAAGTAGAAATTACATTCATAATATCTTACACATCCAACAGCAGTATGCCGTGTGTGTGTCCCCAGTACCAGAGGGCACCTGTTAGGTCTAAAGAAAACTCATTTGAGGGGGTAGAAGAGAAATGCTTCTACTGTCATCGTCATTTGGGAGACTGAAGGGTACAGAAAAATACCAAGTTCTCCACCGTCATTTGCCTCTAAAGTTTTAGGAAACTGTGTACTACCAGGAGAGTTCTATTAACTGATAAGTAACTCCCTTTAACATTTTTCCTCTGATAGAAAGCATCAACTTTCACTTATTCATTTTAGTAAGATCTGACTTCTCCAAACCAGCCACACCTGTTCCTCAACACACTGGTTAACTCAGGAGTTTCCTCAACTGAAATTCTGCAGTCATAAATTGAAAATGCAAAACATTCACCTATTTGCAATTCGTATAAAAGCTCTTCATATTACTTTTACAGTACTTCAGCTGCCTGTTTATCACCATTTTTCATTTTTCAACATCTAGGATTGTAAACTCAAATATTTACACGTACAATGCATGCTACAAGAAGCTTCTCATCATGACTGGCTTTCCTGACACTACAACACTGCACATCATCACAAGGCAAAATTCTGTCATTCGACATGTAAGAAGCTCAGCTGTAAGTGCCGGGATTAACTATAAGATGTTAATTCTCTTCTGCTTAAAAGATCTCTGCTAAGAACAAGGTACCATTTATTAAGGGCCAAAAATAAGAGTAAAGACAATTCTTAGAAGGCCCTGAAAAATAAGAGTAAAGACAATTCTTAGAAGGCATTTCAATGAAATTTTGAGTCACAGCAGACACCTTGTTTCCACTACTTCTCCTGTAAGAATTTGTGAACAACGACTGAAATTTACGAAGAGCGTAGATGAAGGAGTTGAAAGGAAGCTGCAGGCATCGCAGGATACTGCAACAGAGGCGTGATACTCTACTGCTGCAAACAAAATCCCATCTAACACCAGTGACAGAATTCTCACTTGAACAGTGTTCAAAACAATCTCCCGTGTTCTTATTCAGCTTTTACATTCTTAGCAGTAACCCAGAATTGTTCTTAATAATTCAGCCTTTGACTATTGCTAAAAGACTTAACTACATAACATCTTCTCTTGCACGCCACCTTCAGCCACAAGCAATACAATGTACTTGAGCAGACAGTTCACCTACAGAAGGTGATCGTTTAATACTAGTGTATAAAGCACACTTTTGTTTAACATTCTTGAAGCTGCCTTTCTCTTCAAATAATTAATCCCATTTTATCTTTGTCTTTCCTTACCCTCCCAACACCCTCTTGTCTCCAAAAACTAAATACCTGTGCTGAATAATACCATATTATATCTTAGTTTAAGAATTGGTCAATTCTGTGACTGAAAACTGAAGATTTTGTTCAAAGTACCTGATGACATTTGCAAAGATCTAGCTGTAATTACATTCACAGCTCTCAATCGCCTGCAGTTTATCCAGGTTCATAGGGCATGCTATCAGACCAGGCTGTGGACACAGGCACACCATACAGACACAATTCAGATTCATCACGTAGGAGCACTGCATCTGAGGGCAAGCTCGAGTCTGCAAACAGGCTATCCGCCTTCACGAAGCACAGTGCCTGAGCTAACGAGCCTCCTGGAGCCGAGGCAGATCCATGCAGAGGCAACTCAGGTCTATCAGCATTATGCTCCTAATACCAGGGAGACTGAGGAGAGTAGGATGCAGAGATAATCTAATAGTCCGACACTGCATCAGCCTCAGTTCAAACACTGTTCATTAGCTCCCGCCGTACCAGGGAGAGCCGACTCCTGCAGAGCCCCTCAGGCTCTCCGCGCCATCCTTCCTAGCTGTCTAAATTACTGTCCTGGGCACGCTGCTGCTCAAATGCAGAGGTAGATGGGGTCTGGCACTGAGCTGTGGCTAATAAGCTCCAGGGAGTGCTGAGAAGGGAAATTAAGAGATTCCCGAGTAGCTCTATGCAGAAGTAATCATGATTTTCTCTTGGCTGAAGGTAATAAACCTCAATGAAGTCAAGCTGAATTTGTGAAGTGCCACCGAAACATCCCTGTAGAGCACTGCCCAGTGAATGCCAGGGTACCGTATTACCTGGGTTTTGCCGACAGCCAGGCTATCCCAGGCTGCCAGTACAGTGAAAAGCTGACTGCACTTCAGTTTCTAAGCTGAAAGCGTCAGGAAACAGCAATACACATAGAAATATTCTCCTTCAGCTATGGGAAATTTCTTTTCTGGTATAACAAATAGACCTCAAGGAATAATCTTAAAAAGGTCAACAATGAGTGGGCACCTCCTCTCATCTAATAATGCTACAGCATTACTGCCCAGACACCCATTTCTGGAGCATATTACATCTTCTAACACACCATCTGAACAACAGAGCAAAGAACAGCCTTCAGACACAGGGAAGGCAGGACTGAAGTAACTCTTCATTGTCATCATCTCTGTTCAATAGATGAACTCTATATGTTTTCTATATGTCTTTTCTTTTGAAAAAAGTCTTTTCTTCATTTTTACTTCATATGAATGATTAGATTATCCTTCAAAGCACAAGATGGTTATCTTCAGCAGTATCTAAATTTTGCATCTCTTCAGAGGTACTATACCTTATAAGGAATTTATGATGAACTCAGCATTGTTCAACAGAAAACATCTGAAGTGGCTACATATGACACTAAGTATTTCACTTTCCCTTTCCTCCTGCAGTCCATTATTTTACATCCCTTTTATACTTGTGTTATTGGACCGGGTAAAAAAAAGAAAAGTAGACCTGAATACAGCTGAGGCTGATTAACAGCACACGACAGTTTGCACTGTCATGTCATGTCTGTCTCACCTGTGCATAATTGAGTAGAATTCTGTTTCTAATACCATCCATTATGAGTGTTAAATCTACTTAACTGCAAAATCTTTATCAAATATTTGAACTCTGAAGAAACAAAGGCATGGTATACAAGAAAACTGGTCTCTCTCAGAAGGAAGAGCTATGCAACATTACTGGCCATCAGGTTAACTGCATTTTTCCACTGGAGATATTCAGTGCTCATTTCTAGGGAATTAACTGGCTCATTCTCCATGTTAAGGTTTGGTTACTTTCTGGCATCATACTCCTTGTGGGGAACCTATCTGCTCCTACAGCAAACTCTGCTAAGCCCACTTGCCTTTTTTCCTGTCTGAAAGACTGAAGTACACACCCACCAGAACGCGCTGCTGAGATGGCACACGCCTCTCGCCCAAAGTTTGCCATTTATACCCTGCCTAAGCCTTTACTGACTGGCGGGGGGACAAAAGCCATGGTCACTGCTGGAATACTGAGGCAGGAAGCATGCTCCATCCACACAGACAGCTCACCTTCCAGCAAGACATCTGAGAGATAAGCAGGAAAGATGAGATTTTTCTGTTTTGTCTGTTATTTTTCCTGACATTGCTCATGCTTCCTCTCTCTCTCTCTCTAGCTAGTAGACTTGGGGTGACTGTTCACCTTCAACAGTTGTGAATTTAGAATTGTTACTCTTAATTCTCAGAGGACAGCTGAAAATTAAGAGTTCTTACTGAGTAAAATGTTATTTGAATATCTAAAATAAAATTTTTAATTTAAATCAGAGTAAACCTTTGCTGCGAGCAGGGCGGGGGTGTGGCTGAGCTACCAGACACAGAAGGAGAAGATAAAACTGAATATAGATTCAGTATTCAGGTATTCCCTTTCCACAGGTCACAAGCTGCAAGCAGTTTTATATGTTCATTACCAAAAATAAAACCCAAACAACCTCTGACTTTACCACAGGAAAGAATATACAGCAATGACAAATTACCATATTACCAGTCATCTGGATGAACGCTGATAAGCGCCAGAAATTTTTATTAGCTTCAAACATTGCCTCTGTTTATTTTTAAAGAGTAGAAGATGCATCTTCCAAAGCTAAGCACCACAAAATTCAAGTCATTCAACTGAAGTTTTATCATGACCAGTGGCTGGTACAGGCCCACGCTTCTCCTAAGTACTCAGAATAATCACTTAACGCTTCTCCGGTGCTTTCTCTTTCAGGGCAAGGTAGATCATTTACTAATTCCCATTTAAGATTGTTTTATAGTACAGAGTTGGTTCCCCAAAGGCATCTCTTATCTGACAAAAAGTCCTGTTTAGAAAGCATACTGATGGACAGGGATCTGGAATAACAAGCCTTTGCTATTCAGATTAAACTGACTGAAACGTTCATGTGTTTGTCTGGGAGAAGAAGGAAAGTGGATTTAAAAGTGTATTTTTAACATGAAGACAAGGCAATAAACAATCTAACGTAACTTTGAAGTTGTTCCCTGATGGGGGTTGGCCAGATGACGTTCAGGGGTCCCTTCCAACCTGTATTATTTTACGATGCTAACACTTACATAGAACTTGAGAAGAGCGCCATCTGAATTGCAACACCAGGATCTTCTTCCCAAATACTCATGAGCAGTGTTCAGCAGCATGAGTGAAGAAGGCAACATAGGGGTATCAGGACTCACTGGAAGAAAGAAGTTGGTAAATATTTAAGTAGCACAGAACTGAATTAAATCCAACTAGCCAATGCTTCGTCTGGCAAAAAGAAGTTTCCTCAGTGGTAAGAAAGTGATGTTTGCATACCCCTCTACCACCTTCAGCCAGCAAGATAAGACAACAAACAAGTATTTTCCTATTTATATTCCAGAGCTAGATGGTAAGGAGCTCAGCTCCGTATGTAAAAGTCAATAATTAACTCACCTTCTTCTCCTTGGTTCTGCTGCTGCTGCTGGCAGCAAAGGGATCGAAAAGCATCTTCCTCGTGCTGGATGATCCTGTGCAGGATAATCCATGGAAGCACTGAGGAGACGTATGGTTCTTTTGGTTCTTCCTGGACTGCCATGCTGCAGTCTATGATCTAATAAAGAAACAGACATTATACAGACAAAGCAATACAAAATAAAAGTCAGGTGTGAATCCTTTCAAACAACCCAAAGTTGGTAATGCGTTTTATCCCCAAGGAAATAATCTAAGGCTGAGTCTCAGCTTCTCACAATGGGTGGCAGTAAAAGTCCTACAAACAAGATCAACTGGTTTGGGGAAGGGTAGAAGATCGTTTCACCTACCCTGACGTTCCTCTTGCATCGTCATTTTCCAACTAGTTATCTCTCTGTTAATACTATATACAAACAATTCAAAGTAAGCAAATGCACAGCATAAATTCTTAGTGTTAGTAGGCCTCATTACTGTACAAGAAACTTATCTACAACCCAACAAAGAAGAGGAACTTACTTAGAAGAATTCCTGAATTCTTTACCAGGTCTTACAACAACTGTTAAAGACCCACTAGAACCATTAACAGGTGCTACATAACTGATGTAACTGAATAAACTGTGAGCAAAACAATGTTGTGTCATGGAACTGTTGTCCTAGCATTTCTCATAGACAACTGCCCATTTTGTTGCCACAGTGCCAGAAATTTCTGAAGTCCTACACTTTTCCCACATTCTTTCACATGTACAACAGTTATTCTATTGGTATTTTTGTAGATAAAGAATCATATTTGTTATTACTACAGAAACCACTTAGGATATTACAATGAGTACTCTGTTCTCCAGAATTCCATTACATTCCGTAACATAGTGACACATATACAACTTTACACAACTGGAGTATGATTTTGTGAGTAGTGAAGGTCCTTGGCTTTTACTGAAGTAAATGGAGATTTGAGAGTTGCAAGCACACTGAATTTTGACATTAACTAGACTAGCTTCTCAACAGAAATGAGAGTCTGCTATTTGTTACCTGGACCGAAAAATATTCATTCAGTAGTTTTAAGGTTTGAAAGTACCTTCTTTAAAAGGCTAAAATTAGTCATATTCATAATGCCAGAAACAGTCCGCACATCACTTTTTCCTGCCCTCTTCTCATCACCCTCTCTGTTGTTACTGGAAAAATCCTTAGCTTGGCCAGCACTTGCAAGCAACTCTACCATGTTCGTAAGGCTTATGGAATCTTGTCTTCTAGCCCAAAGCACATAGAGGCAAGATCAGTGCCACAACTTACGAACTGCACACGGCCAGATCATTCAGTCTTTGCATTATCACCATTTCAAACAGTGTAAGAAAATAGTGTTGTTCCTTGGGTTATCTTACTACCATTCTTTGACCAGTTTAGGCAGCTTGGTGTTTGAAGGTACCTGCTGTTACTGATTCTAGCGCAGGAGTGCTCAGTGCATCTCTAACACACTGAAATGAAAATGAAGACTATGAAGGTAATGCTCATCTTCCCTGACCTTCCCCCAACAAAAATGTAACCCAAAACATCACTGCGAGTGGGTGGCAATTCAGACAGCAGCCGTGTCATGCCTGAAGGTCTGTAGCACACAATAGCTCTTTCCTAGCGCAAGTGAACAGGTTACCTGAATCAGGTTGTTTGTTAATCGAACGAGGCTTGGTGTTAGAGAGGAGTCTTTCAGTATGCTGCTGACTGACGACAATGAAGTATCTATTCCTGTGAGCAGTTGTGTTACCGTAGCAACCCACTCTTCTTTAGCAGAGGCTGCTGTCACATTAAGCATCTGCTGAATTGCTTCATTCAAGGCAACTTCTGAGTGTTCAAAGCATTGCTTGTAATCTTTCACTTTGAGCAGGGAGTCCTGAGGAATGTAAATATGAAAAAAATCTATTATAAGGATGAAGGGTTTATTTTAAACCATGAATGCACAGCAGGGCAAAGCAATACACTATATACAGTTAATGTGGTTACTTTAATGAAACGATAACAGAACACCTTTAAATATGACATTAAAAAAGGACAATAAGCAGGTGCATGGACCCTGGTTGACAAATATACAAGTAGGATCTAAATTTCAAATAAATCATCACTGAATCTTTCTGCTTTAGTAAGAGATGCAAGAAAAAAAAATTCAGGAAAGGAACGGCTGTAGGTCTAAAATTCCAATGATACGCAGTTGAATAGAGGCCCTACAGAAAAAGGGTTTGGATCTTCATGATGTTGTGCTACCATTTTATTACTTCATAAACAACAAAACAGCAACTATAAGGCTAGCACTGTAGCAACATCCTCCTGCTTCCTTCTGCTCTGCCAAGTTTGGGTCACGAGATGGCACGGAGGCTGTAGGATTCGGTTCAGGCCAATTAAAAGAGCATCAGTCTTTTTTGTGCAACCTTTTTTTTTTTTGCAGAGAACACGATAGGCTCAAATTGTTCCTATAGCTGAGCTCATTTGTACACTTATTTTCATAGTGTCAAATGGACTAAATCTACAGCAATTATACTGGATGGTTATATATATATATATATAACATTATATATATATATCAATGGTTTGTCATTCATGCAGGATAGATACACTACATCATAAAAATCATTTGTATGCTACATAACTTTTAAGTTTCAGAATGGTTGTAAATCATCATATAGCCAACATCAGCAAAAGCAGGAAGTATTCACAGCAAATGCAGATAGCATGAACCCATCCATAAGATGTCTCTGCAAATGATTCAAGTTTATTTGAATTTACAGTTTTTCTGGCCATTTCATGTAGTCCTCAGACATCTTATACCTTTAGCCACATTCTCAGATAGCAAAAGCTGACACATTGCTAATGATGTCGATAAAGCTATGCTGTTCAGATCATTTACAGATTTGGTTCCACGTTTTGCTTTGTAAATAAGATTTGCTAACCATTAACACCCACTCTAGAAATCCTTTCATCCTGTTTTCAGGAATAAGTCTTTACTCCCTTACTAAAAAAGATTTTTTTAAGAAACAAACCAAACCTGTAGGAGAAGCAGCTGTGCTGGTCTCTCTGGTATGGATGTTACAAATTCCAGATGTTTTGCTCTGCCGTAACCATTAAAGCATAACGTTGGACGAAGCAGATGCACCACTGCGTTATAATCCCCTGCCTCATACAGTCGCTGGATCTCTTCCAAAGACTGGCATCTCTCCAGAGATTTTAGGTTCTTTTCAATCTGCAAACATCACAGATGGCACAACCCAACTTTCCTTTTGCCTTCACATACATTTGACTATTGACATTTCTCCTAGCAGTTTAGCTGTAAAGCTATGTGAACTCTACAGCTACATCCAGGAATATAAACCAGGAAGAACACACCTACTATGTGACACTTCACCCATTCCACAGATTTTTAATTATTATATAGTATATGACTTTAGTGCTATAATGATTTTAACCCTTTTTTTCCTCAAATCCCCAAATCACACATTTCTACACTGCAAGGATACATCCATCAGATGGACTTCAAAGTGAAGATGGAATCTCCTGTGTTGGAGTTCATCCCCCAAAACAGCAATAGAAAGAACAGAAGATGGACATCCCTTTGCTTAAAAGTGTACGCAAATCGTTACGTGGAAAACGGACTGCTGAAGTAAAGAGCTCATTTAAGCAAAGGTGAAATTTATGTTTAAGAACAGAAAATAAACCACTAATCTAATAATCTGCTGTTCTACATGCAACTGCTCTAATATTTTTATCTTGCATAAAAGCAATCGTAAGTTGTACAGGACCAACAGATCCAAAAGGTGTCTTTCTGAAAAAGGAGATGATGGCCTTGACATCACCATTAAACTATGAACCTGTCCTTTCACTCTTAGAAAAATTCTAGGACAGATATGGTAAACTTCCATCACAAAAGAGCTAATTCATAGACAACCTTTGAAACTCGGAGGTATGGAGTGGGGAGAATACAAATTACTTCTTACCTCTTCTAAAGAAACAACAGAATCAACATGTAGATTAGGTAACCGTATTACGATGCTGCATTCATTGCCAGCTTTAGCTTGCATTGTAGTGGAGCTCTGTAGCATTTCAGTGCAGATATCATAGTTTTCAAGTGCCTGTTCCATGTCTCCCTACAGAAACAGTACAGAGGAAAACAAACAAACAAAAAAACCTAGAGTTCTGTCTGCAGCAAGGGTTTCTAAAGCGTGTAGAAAATGTTTACATTCAATGCAGGCACTGACAGTACGATTACGGCACATCCTCCCAAATAAAAAATAAATCCAACTGACAATCTCAAATTAAAAAAAAAAAAAAAAAAAAAGGGCAGTATCTTTTACCAGTGACTTCAATAACAGGTAAAACAAATCAGAGAAATAGAATTCCGCTTGCATAAACTTGAAAGAATAATTTGGATTGCTAAAATCCCTTTCCTTTAAAAACATGGAAGAGTAAAACAGTAGAAATAACTCTTCCATTTCTGCAAATAAAAGCATCGAGTCAAGAAACATTCTTATATCCTGCAAAGTGAATGCATTCTACTTGCTCTGTCCAACTGAAGCGGACACTGAAGTTGAGCGGTCAGGAGAGGAATGCAAGCTGCACACGCAAAATATAACTCTGTATATCTAAAGAAAAAATGGCAGTAGCCGTATAGGAACTCTCATTTTTCCTCAAGTAAGTTTATTAGAAAGGAATCCTTGATGCAAAAAATAAAAATGGAAGGAGCTGGTTAGTTAACACTTCTGCAACTGACTCACACTATTAGTTCACAATTGACTTAAACATAATTGATACATAAACAAACTCTGTGATGTCCTGAGGAAGCAACCTGGGAGGAAAAAAAAAAAGTCTGGGATCAAATAACATTTCTTTCGAATTATTCCCTTAGTGATAGGTTTAAAACCTTCCGCTTCAAAATCTGCATATGAAATTAAACATCTCCAAAAGAAGAATCATACTACCTTGAAAAAGCAGAGGGGAGAGTAATTAAACATACAGTCTGCTTCAGTTGAAAGCTCCATTTTGGACTGTCTGGGACTTTGATAGTATCCACTAGTCCAGGTCCCAAAAAATCCATGTTCTGCAGCTACACAATACTACTCCCAATAACTTTGGTCCAAATATACTTTTTTAAGCTGAACATGAACTAATTTAAACAAAGACTTACATATCAAACATATCTGACTATTAGCTTAGCATGTGAGACCTCCTACTTAATTTCCACCTCTACCCTTAGGGATAGTTAATTATATTAAAAAGTAAAATTAAATCACTACCATTTTGAGCTGATTTTATCCACATGCTTAAACGAGCTGAGATTCCCGAATCAGCTGTAGCGCCTCTGAACAACATCGATTTTAATTTGGGAAAAGTTTTATTTGTTAAATCAAAAGTAAAACCAACCTGCAGTGCTAGAAATCGAGCTTTCAGCCAATACACCCGAGTGACAAACTCCATCCAGCCTTCCTCAAATAAATCCCGCTGTGAGGATGCAAATGACAGCTGCAACAGGTCTCCCAAGAAATGAGTTCCTGGGAAGTCAGGACCAAACTTTCCATTCACAGAGGCAGCAGGGCAATTTCGTGGAGAAACTGCAAATCAATTAATTACATTTTATCATAAAGTTACTAGCATCCCATGAAAACAGTCCCACATACTAGTATTTCAAAAGTACTGATCTACTTTAAGGCAAACAATTGATAGACCAATAAAATACAGATCTGAAAGATATTAATTAAGAAAAAATAGCTCCAAAATCCACTGAATTCCTGGAAACACTTCTTCATATACCTCAAGTGTTTTTAGTGTCTGAAGAAAGTAACGGCCAGTTCTCACCTGTAGAGCTCTTCCCTTTCGTCAGTAGCCACTGATCTAATTGCAGTTCCATGCAAGAAAGGCTCATCAGCATCATATCCTTCAGAAAAAGTATGGAGATATCAAAAAAGAGTATACAGGAAGAAATACATTAAAAGAAGAATAAAAAACCACCACTAAATTTGCAGTTTACTTCAAAGAAAACCTTCAACTTGTCCTCCTGGGATTTCTGTTCCCAAGCTATAACTACTTCTTCCTCTGTCTAAAGGTGTATAATAGCATTTACAAATCAACAGGTACAAAACAAAATAATACTTAGAAGGAGCATTAAAAAAAAAATAAAAATCTCAGCTTATAAAAGAAGGTAGTCAGAACAGCATTGCCTGATGTTAGAAAAACATCCATTTATATCTCGCTGAAATAAAACTATATTAAATTGCTAAATCATGCTAAAAGCATGTTTCCAGAATATAGCAGAAGTATTGATATTTGAGAAATAAAAAGTCTGTATCCTATAATTTTTTCAGAATGTATCTCCATGAGACTGAGTATGTACTCTAGTCTTATCAGCCTCTTAATGCTTGCTGGATGAAGTTCAGGAGTGTATTAAAAATCACATCACCATGGATCTCTGCCAGGTAGTTTTGTGCAGTGAAGAATATACTATTTTCTGATTAAATTCATAGGAATAAGGGCTACAGGTCTAGCTATAAAAAACAGGTGCTTGTGAAAAGGTTCAAAAGTCCATACACGTTACCAGAATAGCCCTTTACAATTTTAAAAACCTGAATTTATTACACTCAGGATAGCTTGCAGATCAAGTTTAAAATAAATTCAAGGATGAAAAAGAATAGACAAGCATGAGGGCAGTGATTTTTGATAGTATAGCTACAAAGTCTTGACTTTTTAAATTTTATATAGAAGCTAGCAGTTATGCAGTCATGAGAACCAAGGGAATACATTTATACATTTACATTTGCTTAAAAAGGGGTATGCATATATGAAAAAATATACAGAAATACAAAAGTCACAAGATGTATAAAAAATCTAACATCTGCTACTTAGCAATACTTCTGTTTGTTTTGTGAACTAAGTCAATGGAACACAGCTTTCAGAATTCATTTGGTTTTTGCAGAAAAGGAGAAACACTGTTGATCTGAAAAAAAATATTTCAAACTGCAGTCATACCAAAGGCAAATAACTTTCCAAATGAATACACATTGCTAACAGTGAAAAGATAGCATAGGCAGGCTCAGCAGACAAGAAATATCAGTACTGGTTTTATAATTCAAGAAGTATTATCTTGTGTCACTAAGCCGGTTTAACATTAATTTAATGAACTTACCATTTTTTCTATTTCCATTTGTGAAATCTACAGATTGATAAAGGTAAAAAATGGTGATGCTGGGGGGGGTTGGGGTTGTTTTTTATTTGGTTGGGGTTTTTTGGTTTTGCTTTTTTTACTGTAAATTGCAGGTTATTTTAAAACTAAACTGTATTTACTCTATTTAGAGCAGAAATGCTGACCCTCAGTCAGCCAGTGTGAACAGAGCAGCCTCTCTACTCACCTGATGACAAAATAAAACTTTGTGTCATATCAGAAGCAAAGGGAGGGAAGAAAAAGAAAGAGCAACAACAGAGTAAAGGAGTAAAATATATTTACGTCTATAGTATTTATATTAAGTCTCTATGCATGTGTGTATATATATACACATATGTGTAGGGTATACTTGCAGACAGCATCACCCAGATATGTTCAGGAGCTCAGGAACAAACAGTACGCGAGCTGCGGTATACCAGTTTATGAAAGATGCAAGGGCTAAGGCAAGCAGCTCCCCAGACAGAGCTAAGCAAACCCTGCATCTAATTGCTGGATTTCAGCTCGGTGCTTTTGGTACACAGAGAGCAACAGAGCAGCAAATCGAAGTCTAAGGAAGTGTTTCATTACCTTGATATGCTGATTACTCGAGTCCCTCAGTAATGGATTGGGAAGACTACTACTATGCTTTCTCCAGCTATTGTAGATACTAAGGACCACCTCACACAAGCCAGGAGGCCACTTCACTAGGAACTTTTGGCTGATGACTTTTAGGTATCTCATCATCAGCTCCAAGATCCCACCATTGTTCAGGTTATCCAGCAGGAATTCATGAACGTCCTGTTTTTCTAGAAAGCAGATAAACACAAAAGCCATAGTGTTTAAGGTCAAGACAGACCATAACTTGAAACAAATAAGTTTCAACAGTGTTTTATGCACTAATCTTGCAGCAGTTCTCCTGTGCTGAATACGTACAGAATTCAGTTGTTGTATTCCACCTGTTTAAATGGGAAACTCCACACAATAGAGCTCTTGCGCACAGTAGTTAAGCAGTCCCCAAGACTTAAAAAAATAACACCTGTTACCAACTGAGAGATTTCTATGCCATAAAATTATATGTTTTGAAATAACATATACTTCTGTATCTTCTAGATATGATAGGAAAATACAGAAAATAAAGCATACAATGTGGAAGAAGCAACAGAGAAAGAGTGGGGGTTACAATGAAATCCTTACCAGATTCCATAAATGTTGTAGAATCAAATGACATTCTATGTGGTCCAACATGCTGGAAATTCTCCTCTTTGATCTCTGATTGCACCTCATAGTTATTGAAAGGGTCCTCCTCCTCCTCTGGATCTAATTTCCTTAATCTGTGTGAAAGGGCAGCAAAAACCACAATATCGACAAAATCCTCATTCCTTCTTTCACGAGTAAGTGAAACCTAAACATGGCACGTTGTGCATATTTTAACAGTGAAAGTACATTAACTGAAGCAAATTCAGAGATTTACATCCAGTTCCCAAATTTTGTCCAAACCAAGATTACCTTGTTTGTTTCTCTTATCCGTTTTGACATCTGCATTGTCCTCTAATTCAGTTTCACATTAATAAAAGCTTTCCTATTTTTCAATTAGTTTTTAGTAATTTTCACTAAAAACAGTTGTATTAAATTTATGAGAAAACAATGAATCACATCTGCTTCAAAAAAATAACATAGGTCTAGTGGTTTTAAGGTTGGGGCATATCAACCAAACAAAACCCCAGACAGCTTCCTCTGCTCAGCTCCTGATGCTCTCATAATGAAAGTTATTGCTGTACAGTACCTGGAAGGCAGGAATTTCACCAACAGCTCTTGAAAGTCAACCTTCTCCTCTTTTTTACACTTGGTGTTCCGGACTCTAGCAGATCTCCTTTTTGCTGTTTCACCACTATCTTCTGTAATTCTCCTTCGCTTCACACCTTTCTTAGATTTATCACCTGCAGATATGTCACCTAGAAACAGAATTTAAAAAACAAAAAACAAAACAAAACAAACCATACTGACAGGTTAAATTGCCAAATAAAAAGTGGATAATCTTTTTTATTTAAAAAAAAAAAAAGTTATTTGTGGCTGACACTTTATTCTAGAGCAACACTTAAGATTCATTGGTTTCCTTCTGAAGACAGTGCCAAAAATTTAAAAATAATAATAAAAAAAAATCACTTCAATATAAACTGGCTATGGCATTTTGCATAAAAATGCTGGTCTGAGGCAAGAAGCAGACTGACTGAAAATTCTGCATTTCATTATTCATTAGAATTCATTATTTCAGTCTTCAAGAAGTTTCTGAAATGGGAATCAGAGGAGTCTGCCTTTAACTCCAGAAACACCTGTAAATTCCCATGAATATCAACAAAATACTGGTAACTCCTCGATAGTTTTAGATATGTAAATACATATACAGCTACAGTATAAAACATTCAAACCTCTTGCTACAGATTTCAAATAAACAGAGCTGACAGCTTGGTTCTCTCAGGTTCTTAAAGTTACACATGAGCAGAAGAATAATCCAGTCATCTTTTTCTCTAACAGCTCATTCATTCTAAGGAGCTCGAGACTGTTCACAACATTAAAAGCTTGATATGCATCACTGCTGGAACAGAGTCATGATTCCTCTCATCTTAAAGACTGAAAAACTGAAGTATGAAGTCAATAGCACAAAATCAGAAGAGGTTAGATACTCCTGCACTGGAGTAACAAGAACAACAAATCAACCTGACTCTCAGTTCCATTAGATGGGAAAGTAAGTCCGCTGTCCTGAACACTGGTCCTACGTCTTAGTCAGGAATCAATGATTTTCAGGCAGTTTAGGTGGCCTTCCTTTTCTAATGTGAAGGGTTAACAGAACTTAAATTTTATAGAGCTCAACTTGACTTTTTCTACCAGATCTTATACATATGCTGAAAAGATTCTGAATCCACCAACATGCAGTTTAACGACAGCATTTCCCAACGAATTCTGTAGTGCTCTCAATACCCAGACAAGCAGGAAAGATATCTTGAATCTCAGACTGAAGTACCTTGCTCACCTACAGTAGCTCCTGGTTCCAGTGAATTCTGACTGTGACTTGGAAAGCTGGGTGTCGTGGGAGTATAAGGTAATACAGGGTCTGGCATCGTCACCACTGGATTAGCGCTGACAGGAGTTGCCTGAATAACACTGACAGGAGTAGAGGTAGGAGAAAGAATCAAATGTTGAACTGGGTCTCGGTATTCTGAGAGATCAATTCTCTTTCCCAGACTGGGTCGAGGAGGATCACATGTTGTGAGGTGGTGGTACATGGCAAGTAAAGCTTCTCCCAAACACTTCCACCTGCATGTGGAAACACAGTGTCATCACAACTTCATTAACTCTGGTCCCATTACTTTCTATATTACATTTACAACCCTAACAGCATTCAACATTGTTTTTCTCCAATAGCTTAGAGGTAGCAAGAGCAGCTTTTCAGTGGGAGAGGAACACATATTTGAGTGTCAAAATCTGTCCCACAACTAGAAAAGCTGAAGAATATCTTTCTGCATTTCCTGTCATATGGACCACTGACAATTTCAGGCCTGGAGCAGACGTCCTTAGGAGCTTTCCCTCTAGAATACACCACTTAGAAAAACAAGAACAAAATGTGGCAGCAGGCAAAAGTTTTCAGAGGAAAACAGTGAGTTGGTTGCAGTAGGAAGCATGTGCCTAATCTCAGAAAATGTCTCTAACAAAAAAAGGTCTATGCAGTACTTGCTGAGGAAATTACTCTATACTGAACCCTAAAAAAAAGCAGAACCATAGAATCACAGAATCATTTAGGTTGGAAAAGACCTTTAAGATCATCAAGTCCAACGATTAACCCAGCACTGCCAAGTCCACCACTAAACCAGTAGTGTCAAAGGAACCATTTTCAGATTCTGTATTCAACCAACAACAATAAAAAAAAAATCTCACCCTTATCCACAAGTAGAAGCAACTTCTCTGCAACAGGACCTATTAATATCCATTAACATTCCAGAAAAACACATGCAATAAAAACCCGAACCAAAACCCAATCCTTTATGCCTTAATAAAGACATATATAACAACTTATTAGTATCCTTATATCTTGCTGCAAATAAAGAACTGTAATTTGTTTCTGAGTTTCCATTATCCCAATAGTAAAAACATTTCTTAAAAAGCTAAACTTACTTTGAAGTTCATATACAAACTGATCATGTATGAACAATCCAATAATACAGTTGGAATGGCCACCAAATCATTCTTAGTTAAGATTTTTTTTTTTTACATCACTGGTTTTAATTCAAAGGTTGAAAACTGATAGATATGGGATTTATGCTAAAATCGTAAGCCAAATCAACCTATAAACTCATAAAATATGAAAACGCTGGGGGAGGGGGGATTGTTTTTACAAGGAAAAAAAAGTGTTCTGAAGAAATTTCAAGTGCAACACAGTTGTCAGCGTAAGTGGCTTCAGAGAAACCTTTGAAAAAGAGAAAATATAAAGACGTACGTGAAAAACGGAATTGGCTGAACCAGTCTGAGATCTGGTTCTCTGTCACGCACTAGCAAAGCTTGTCTTTTCTTACGTAGCTCCAGTGCTTCATCTATGATTCTTCCTGTTTCGGCTGCACTCACATTTACATTATGGATAGACATGTCACTAAAAAAATAATAGAAATTATGACAAGTTAAAGTTTTTGTTTGTTGGTTGCTTTTTTTTTAAAAAGCCTGGGGAGATACATTTGGTATCTTCCTATAATGTAACAAAAATAAACAGTGTTAAAACAAGCATTCAAATAACATTATTTTACAAATTTTATAGCATGTATATATACAAGTGTTCACCATCCAAAATCTTTGTTCTGCCTTAAAAATTAGAAGATAAAGGGAGATTTTCCTATTCCGTTTTCCAAACACTGAGAAATGAAAGGAAACTAGGAGGTTTTGTTCTCTGACAGAAGTTTTTGCTTCAGAAAAAAATTGTATGGCTCAGAAATTCCTTTCATTCCAAAGTGCTATTTTAAGGAATTCATGTCATCACAAATAAAATTTGGGAGTTGAAAATTGTCTTGTATAGTCTGAGTCTAGGAATGAATTTCGAAAGTGAAAAATAATCCACTTCTTCAGATATCACAATCCAGAAACAAAAAACAAGTGGCTGAAAGCCCTGGCTTAATTCAGCATGTAACTCATTTTAAGAGCCAGACCTAAGGCAGCTTAATAAATCAGGCTCTCTATAACTAAACAGGATTTTCTGTTAAAGGTCTACTGCTATACATAGAATCCTAGAGCCTTCAAATTTAAGTTATCCTTTCTCTTCTATATCTTCTAAATACTCTCTATTTTCACATTTTAGATGTCAGAGTATAGTAGTCTAAAATGTTAAACATGTTTTTGACTGATGTACTGCGTAACTTAAGGATGCATGCTAGGACGCACGCTCCACTTCCATTTACCACATACAACTTGTACAGGGTACTGATGTTACCTATCCACACATGTGGTGATTACTATATTCAGTGAGACTGAACTAAAAACTTAACCTTTTTCTTGAATTCTGCTGACCATCACAGCAACATATTACGGTATCAGAAGCAGCTCTGATGCTAAATGGTCAGTGAACTTGGACAGACGCTGTAAATTTTACAGGCCTCTACTTTCGTTTCCCACTTTCCTCCCACTCACTCATACTATAAAATCCACACAGAAAGAGACGGTCTACTTTGCAGAGCTACGTGACACCAAACTTTTACTAATAGTTTTACATACTGCAATAAAAAAAAAGTAATAATAAAGGACTAAAAATCTCAAACATAATATTGCAAAATATTTTCAGAGTTGCAGTGGTCTGAAAGCTTAATAAACTAAGAATTTCTGCATCTCAGGTACTAATGAAACACACAAAGTCTTCTAACTGTACTCATTTGTCAATAAAAATCAGTAAGACTCCCTGAAACCTACTGATATGACAAAACTGCATCAAGCCCCAAATTTGTAACTGCTTGGAGAAGCAGTAACATGTATGGGGTTTTGGTTTTGGGGGTTTTCTTTGTTTGGTTTGTTTTTTAATTAGGAGAAGAAAACTAAAATGAATGCTGCAGATATCAGCTGCAAATAAGTAAAATAAAACAAAGGAAGATGATTACAAGAGATCTAGGTATGAATATAAGTGAGCAGCAGCAAATGGATTTTTTGCCTCTTTCTGCCTCCCTCCAAAGGTAATTACTGAAGAACATTCTGTCAGCAGCACCAACACTTAACATTGATTTATTATTTAGAAGGCAGATCAGCAAGATATTGTTATAGCTTAAAGCATTATATCTCACCAGCTTTTCTGAGCTCCCCCAAACCCCAAATTTACACTCCAAGCGCAGTATATACTATAAGATGACATTCACCATTTGAGGAACATCCTTAAGGAGTCTTTCCGGAGGCAAGGCTGCTCCTCAAAGATCTTCTCCTTCAGAACCAATCCTTTGCTATACAGACAGTCTTTTTCCAGAGCTTTGCAGATAAAGTACAAACATGCTGACAGAGAAACAGAAATTGAATGGTCAATCGCTGCTTTGGTTCATTCAAAAGCTCCTATTTCTGGGCTTCACAGACACCACTGAATTCCAACTAAATATGACATTTACATAAAGTAGGCCAATAGCTTTGTAACATGTCAAATAATTACATGCATACAGTTAAAATAACCTCCTATGTTTTCCCAAGTAATATATCCAGAAAAAGAATATCATTAATTTTGTTTAAACAATTTTTGCACTACATCTTTTATTTACTTTCAAGACTCCCTTCCTGCACAAAAGAAATTAGAATCATAAAGCAGAATCACACTCATTTACCATTTTCATGTAATCAAATGTCTCAACTGCAAATTCCATTAGCGTAACAAGCAATGTATCCCACCAGGTTTTTGCTTATGTGGTTAATTATATGAAGAGAATTAAGACCATTCCAGTGGGACAAACCTAAAGGATCAGATTCAGCATTTCTGCCATCTTGCAACTTCTCTCCTAAACTTCCTCTGAATGCGTTCATCCACTGGATATTACTCAAATGTAAAATCTTAGGGTTAGCTCTATCAACTGCTCTAACTACAATTAACCATACTAGGCTATGAACTAGACTGTAGTTTTACACCCAAATCCTGGAACTATGTAGCTGGAAATGACTAGAAAGACAAAATCAACATACATTCAAAGGCAAGAGGACAGTCTGCACGGAATGCAGAGGCTCTGATCTAAGAGACCACAGGCATTTATTTTTAGGGTAACCAGAATTGATACCAACCGTCATACTTTATCATGAAATAAGAAATGTCTATCATGAAGTAAAAGTCTCTATCATACCCTAATGTACTGCTTGCACAAGATACACCTTCTCCTATACGACTGCAACGTATTTTTATTGATATGTAAAAGTACACATATGTTGAGAAGTGTTTTTGGTGTACTATACTTACTTGTGTAGTCGCTGAGTGTGTACAAGATTGTGATAAGGTTATCTAAACACGGCCAGTGATCAGGATTACACCTGAGACCTTCTTCAAAAGCGTGCCGAGCCAAAGGTAGGCGGATTAGTTTTATTGCCACACGACCAATTTTATACCATAGGTTGACATCAGTGGAGTCTAGCATTACAGCCTAGAAAGCATAACAAAACGTTATTCACATTTCAGACATGCATGTCCGCTTCTCTACAGGGATTGTCACTGCTTTAGTTTTCAGCAGGGTCACTACTGATTTGGGGACCAAATGGTGGACCAGTTATATCACATATAATGTCAGAAAGTACACAGAATTCAGACATACATTCAAATGATGTATGCTGAAATGCGTACGTCTATGTTTTGGCAAGTTTTTGCAAACATTGAGGCTGCGGTGTTTTATTTCAGCTGTACTGTACCTCCAAATAAAACTCCATGGCTGTCTCTAAGTCATCGCGTTGTGCTGCCAGTTGTGCTAGGTTTTTATAGGTGGAATATTTTAACATCAAGCCTGGATGTTTCAGCCCTTCTTTCTCATCACCAGAAAGAACTGCCTAGAAATGATAAAATAAATGCAATGCGGGCATTAGGAATCAGACAAGTAAAAAGAATAGCAAACAACTTGCCAACTGATAACACTGACATGTCTAATTAGCCAATAAGAAATGAAGTAATACAAAATATAATAAAAATAGTTTCTAAACTTTCATACTCTAAAGGTCACTGACCTCTCGCAGAAGACGAATCTCAAGCAGCTCATGATAAGCTTTAGCAGACTCTTCAAATCGGTCATGTTTCTGAAGGTCCAAAGCTTTGTGGTACAAAGCAAAAGCTTCTGCTTCCTGTGGTTTAAAAAAAAATTAGAGCCTATTTTGTAGGGAAACTTTATTAAATATACTTACTACAATGTACTTCTATTTATTATGAATATCAGTGGTTTCACACTTTCAATATTTTCTGCTATACAGCAGCCCACATCCAGACTGCATAGCAGAACATTAGCCTTACTGACCTAATATAACTCATTTGAGTGAAGATTTAGCTTGCTAAAGGAGGGTCCAAGAGGTAAGACAGTAACACAACTTTCTTAAAAACAAAAAAGTATGGTTGAACAATCCCTGCAACAAGTGAGGACAAAACTCCCATCGAGACAAAACTTCATTAAGAAAATTGTGGGTTTACTTACTTGAGCTTCTTTTGTCTGTGTCTTATGACTTTTGAAGGTACCTTCGTAGTCATCCTCAATTGTGGAGCTCGCGTTCAGTGCTGCGATTCGAATCTAGACAGACAGTCGAGTTGTGACAAGAAATGTTACATCTACACATGTCCCAGTTTCCCTTGCAAACTGGATTTTTCTCTTTTTTTTTTTTACTTTACTTGGTAAATGGACAATATTGAGAGATCTCTACATAAAGTTACAAGAACTGTAATGAATTTAGTCATCGCTAATTGCAAATAATAAAATATCAAAACAATTTCCCCCCTGAAATCAGCTAAAAGCAAAAATTTCAAGTGTCTTGCAAGCAACAGCTTCCCTAGAACAAGCGTGTGCATTACAGTGAATTTTTTCAAATTCTTAAATTTACCAGTAACTACAATCACTCCAAAAACAATGTTCTCATTATGCCAATTTATTTTTAGTCCTGGGGAAAGAGAAAATTTTCGATTTTATATCTACCAAAACATCTCAAAAACCATCTTAATAAGCCCTTACCATGTTCACAGCTATTCGCAATCTCTTTCTCCAGGATTAGGAGGAAGGGCCTAGCACAAACAGGTCTGGAAAGCAAACAGGATTAGAATATTTATTCTGTCCATAAAGAAAGCATTCAGAAGTAAAAGACAGGCTGGGAATACTTTAATCAATAACCAATTAACTCTCCTGTGTCACCATCACCCCACGCCAAGAGATAAATTGCCCTACCGCATAGGAACAATAACATTAAAGCGAATTTTAACTAGAGACAGAGAATAAAATACAAAGTTAAGCTTTCAAGACTCTAGCCCTGGCAGTGAGGGGGGACCAGAAGTATTGGCAACGTAATTACAGCTGTAAGGTTATTCAGTTACTGTATAATATTTAATGAACATACATTATATTAACAACGTTACAACATTAATTCCTTTAATGACAAAAGCTAAAACCAAAAAAGCTTCTTGAATACTCTGACATTTTATGAGCATGAATCATTATAGCTTATGAGTTTATCTTCAGTTACTTAAAAAAAAAAAAAATTATGGAAGTTTTCCTGCACCTTTTATCTATAGCACAAACTAGAGTGCTCTCTCATGTCTAGAAACCACAGCACTTACGGATATTTACAGAACAGGAAAGGAAAAAAAAATGGAAGGTTATCTGTGTCAGATTGACTTTGCAGCAGGCCATAGTGGGTAGTCAACCCATGGCTCAAAATACTGTCTGCGCCTGGAAATTCCTGATTAACAATGTTTTCATTACTGCTATCCCTGCTAGAACAGAACCAGTGTTCATAACACAGTTGTCTTTTCTGAGTATGTTGACCAACTTCTACAGGCCACCTCCAATGCAAAAGCAAGTTATAGCTACTGTATATGCACTTAGATTTATGCAAACAAAAGAAATGGAACTTTTACTAACTAGTATTTCTTCATTCTGAAGGAAGGATACTAATATTTCCAGTCTTTTTACCACTGATAAAAAGTTTAAAGGGGAAAGTACATATTTGTAATCTGTAATTCATTTTTCCTCATAACTAAACCCATAATTTATATTCTATTAACTGCTTGAAACATTATGTTAGTAAAGGTAAAAAATATGAGAGAGTTTTGTGCTGCTTTTTTAGAAAAGCTTCACTGCTACGTGATAAAACCTTCCCAACAACTCAAACAAAAAGATGACACATGCAAGACAGGCTAAAAATAGTCTTTAACATTGGAGACCAGATTAATAGAAGAATAAGTCCAGAATTAACCACAGCAGGAAGCAGTGGGAGTTTTGAACTATAAGCTGAATTAACTTGTACATCATCATGATTAGTCCTGCATGTAGAGAAAATAATGCTTTGACAGGAATTTCATTCATTCAGCAATGATATTTTGCTTGCCCATGCACCACTTACTTTCCTCGCTTGCAGCTAAATCAGACTGACAACTGCACAGCAATAAAGCATTTTTCTCTTGAAGTCACTAAATAAACATTAATAAAACCTCAAATCTCTTTCAAGACAAGGATTCCTTGTCTACTTTGCATATGGAGAAAATATACGCACAGAGATTAACGGTTATCTCTTTCAGAAATGTTGAATGCCCCAGGTTTTGACAGAAAGCGCAGATGCTTATGACATGTAAATAAATGAGACTGTATGATCCCAAATGATTTACGTATTTAAATTGAGCATTTTTAAGTTCACTTACTAGTATGCCTATATTCAGAAATATGCTCAAGTCTTTTGCTGAATCCACATAATCTCGCTCAAGGCAGCAGAGGAAGTCAACAGGAGAGAGACTACAGTCAAGAGTTTACTTCTGTGGTGAGACTGCCAGTGAAACTGCAACTACAGAGAAGGTGGGGAAACAATTTTAGTTCTATTTTTTTATTTATACAGAAATTTTGCAACAAATTTTAAAACCATTATCTCTGGTGTTCACAAGTTGAGAGAGCATGACCCAAGAGAAGAGTGTAATGCTTTTGAAAAACAGCACAAGGATATTGGCTCCGCACAGCTTTTATACTGGTGTGTCAGGCAGGTGGGGGAGTTGTTTCTTTTTTTTTTTAAACCAGGCACCGTGCATGGCTGCAAACCTCACTGTGGACTGAGTTACAACAGTGTCGTAACATCAAGGAATTAAGTATGTCACTACAAGTGCTTTCAGAGGAACATCAATCAGGTAGGAAAAAAAGAATTAGTCTTTAATATAAAGCATTACAAACCGGTTTGAATTTTTTCCAGACACAAGAGTGTCTCAGCCATACATCTGTGGCTATGACAGGTGAGCACATCCTCAGGAGGCAGCAATACCTCTTTCAAGCCTTTTGCCTTCGAAATCTTACCTCCTTTTACCTCAGTATTTTGAAACTTAAGTAAAAATTTCAAATGTCAGCTCTCGTTCCCACAGTTTTGTGTGATTCTCAACTTCAAAATAAGAAACAAAGGGAGGGACTTGGGCTTGCCTGGTTTCTGTTGTTGCTACACTTGGGATCCACACACTGCAAATACACATTTGCTTAAAAAACACTTGGTTTTTGTTCTGTTTGGGGTTTTTGCTGTTAACGTTGCAAAGACCACCTCCGCCGCATTTCAGGAAAAGCCGTTTTTACCGAAATGCGGCAACTTTCCGCAAAGAGGAGCGGGGACGCCTCTGGCGCCGCTTGCCAGGCTCCGCTTCGCGGAGGGCGGCACAAAGGGCCGGGAGGAGGCGGGGGAGGGAGGGAGCCCGCGTCTGCCCCTGACCGCGGCTCCGCGGAGGGGAGCGGGCGAGGCCGCGCCGCCTCGGGCCGGGCTCTCGCAGCCCTCACCGGCGGGCCGCGCAGGGGCAGGGCCAAAGCCCTGGCAGCCCCCTCCGCGGGGCTGGGGCGGACGGGACACTCACCTCGCAGGGCCGCCCCCGGGACGCCGGCGCTGCTCCCGGCCGGCGGGGCGCGGCCGCCGCGGGGCTCCCGGAGCGGCTCCCTCGGGCGAGCGGCGACTCCCCGGAGACGCGGCCTCACCGGCGGTCGCCACGGCAACCTCCTCCGAGCCCCCGGAGCCCCGCGTGCCAATAAAGAGGCTGCTCATTGGCCGAGCAGCCGTTCCTCAGACAGCCAATCGGAGCGCTGGGGACGGGGAGGCGGGAAGGGGCGGGCAGGCGGGCGGCGGTTGGCGCTGACGGGCGCTGAGGGCGCTGCTTGTGTGGGGCGGGCGTGCAAAGCTTAAATAAATTCCGGATCCCCCTTCAGCGGGCTTGGAAATCATCCCAAAGTTACTGGCCTTCCCTAGAACTTGCCGTGGTGCCCGTCGAGATGGGAACGCGCCTTTATGCCCCCGTGGGGGGCGGGGTTTCTGTGGGATGGCGGCAGGGCGATGTGAGGCAGTGACCCAAGCCAAACAATAACTGCGACAGCTCCTGGCGCAAATAATTTTAATTAAATGTAAAGTGATCCTATTGCAGCGAGTCTTAAAGAAAAGGCGTGTGACCTGCAGCCCCACGCAAGCCCTCCCGGTGCAGGTGCCGTGCCAGGACCGTGGGGCACGCTCCGGCCTCGCTCCGCCATGCCAGGACCGTGGGGCACGCTCCGGCCTCGCTCCGCCATGCCAGGACCATGGGGCACGCTACGGCCTTGCTCCAGCTGTGGGGTACAACCACACGCTTACAGCCACCTCACGTTACAACAGGTCGCACGACACTGATGAAGTTAAGCTCGTGCTCAAGCGTTTCACTGAACCAGCATTTAGCACTATACAGAAAAGTCCTCTTCATGCCAAGTGTGTGAGCTCCGGGGTCCTGTTTGTGGGAGAAAACAACGCCCACCTTTCCGTCACGACAAACTGAGAACAGGGTTGCCATGAGCAGCAGCATCACACTGTTGTGCTTGGAGAATAACTGCCAAAGCTATCGTGATTCTGTGATACTTTTCTGTCAGGAGTGCCCTCCAGCGTGCTCAGGGCCTCGCTGGTCCTCTCTTGTGTAAATACGCAGAAAGTTGTCCTCACTTCAAAGGTCTGAAGCTAGGACATGGTTACACTGTTCAAAATAAGGTCATTACCGTTGAATTTGCGAACCTGCCTACACAGAGTTCTCAAACAAACCTACAAGGCCATTTCTGGGAGCAGAAATGTTAGTCAGCCTTCGGAGGTTAAGGCTGGGAGGTGACGGGGTCAGTACGACAGTAAAAAGATCTACCGTAGCTGGGAGATATTAAATCCAGATGTCAAGCAGGCTCCATCCCACAGACGAGGGACAATCTGCACGTAGCATTCAAGGGAAAGGGATTTTGTAACGTTATTGCCGAGCCCTAGATAAGGGTGCGTATCTGATTTTCTCCAACTAGGAAACATAAGCAACGGAGGTGTGAGGAAATGTTTCCTGCTTCTGTTGGTTTCTGTGTGTGCGCTCTAGGGTGGGCTCCAGGGGGCTGCGTAGCCCCTTTGCAGGGCATCCTCGAGCCCCAACATATCGCATGAACCTACTCTAATATTAGCTCAGTGGAGGAAAAACAGGCCATCTCTTCAGATTAATATGAACATAAAAAGTATATTCGGCACCAGCAGTTATGAAGGAAAACAGCCAGCTGCAAGCTCACAGGACTCTCAGAATCTCATTTTGTGCTGACAGACCGCAGCACCAAAGAAGCATCAATTGGCTCAGACCAGGGCGCAAACAATTCACAAGTAAATGTTCCTTTGATTAATATTTTAACTGCTCTAACAAAAAAAGCACAAAGTCCGCGAACCATGAAATTCTGAAGATGGTCCTTGACCCGGCACTGTCCACCCTCTTCCCTGCAACAGAGCGTTCCCGAGTTACACGGGTGTCTCGGACTCAGTTCACCTACCTGCGTGTTACCCGAGTTTCAAAAACTTTTAGTTGCAAAGACCTCCTGAGAAAGTGCAGGGACCTGGGCAGCCATGATACCCGACTCCAAGCACTGAGAGCTAAAAAACCCCAATGTTGTAAGCCAATAAACCGACACTTACCAAAAGAGGCTTTGATACGTTTTATTAATCAGATAAGGTACAGCCCCTCTAGCCTGGTACACAGATTTGTGTTTGGTATTACAGTCCTGACAGATTTTGCAAACATAGAAGGTGTTTATGCTGCATAGGGAACAATCAACTTCAAATGGTAATTAGAAGGAATATTTTCAACTATCTTGAGACCTCAAGTCATAAACCAGTAAAACTCCAAGCAGAATGACAAAGGAGTGCAGAAGCACCCTTCAGCCTGGCGTTCCCATGGACCTCCACGTCCCGTGTCTGCATGCTCGTGGATCCTCTGAGCTCCCTGTCTGCAACCTGACCAAGTCACAAAGTGGAAAGGAAACAGATAAATGTTTTCATTATCGGTGGAAGGCAGAGATAACATTATACATAAGAAGTACCATGCCTTTGTTCTAATAAAATGCCATGTGTATTCCAGTTATAAAGTGAGGGAGCATATGGGGCCTGGAAAACCAAAACACTTCCCCGCAGGGCCAGTGAGCTGAAAACAGCATCCACAGAACACAGCGAGGTGCTGCGTCACCCCAAAACTCCCTGTAACAGCGGGGTGTGGAAAAGTATTTTGAACAACTGGGTGAATGACAGGAATTAAAGCTGGCAGTAGCAGAACCTTCACAATAGCTTCCTGTGCCACAGCGCAATTCTTCACAAGTCACTCCCTCCTCTACACACTGCCATCAGCACGCAAACATTCAGCCGTGAAAATCTTGCGGACAAGTAACACTGCAGGAGCAGCCACCGGGGGTAGCAACAGTAGAGCACAGAGCACAAGATCTGACATGAGCCTTAAATAAACAATGATATAAACGCATGAACTCCCCTCCCAGTGATGACCTCTCTTTCCAGAAAGAGCTTTCGGGGAGCCCAAAAAGAGAAGAATTTGACTCCCAGGTCTTCTTAGCCAGCCTGGGACCCTTCTGTGGCCACAGAGAAACAGAAAGAAGGATCTTTCTGCCTTGCAAAGTACGAGGAAATCTGGAGGAACCCAAGAACCTCTCTGGTCCTCAGTGAAGCCAAATGTGTTCTGGAATTAAACTGTTTGCTGCTACAAGAGAGCTTTTTCTAGGCCCACATATGGCCATCACCAGACCGCAATGGCTTAGACACAGGCACCGGGAGAGCCTTTGCGCTACGAGACAGGCTTGAGACAAAGACCTTAAACTGTTTTAGTAAAATCAGTACAGCTGATTGCCCCACTCTTGCGCTTTGTGCGCATGAGATGCAAAGACAAAAGCAAATCATACAGGTGAAGGTGCAGAGCTACGCAGATTTAATCACAAGAGGAAACAAGTAGATGGAGCTGGTCATCACTGGGTTGTCTTCATCATTGCTTCGCTCCAGCCGGCTGCTCGAGGGATCACAGGAAAGTCATGACTGTTCTGTTCTTGCCGATCTGCCAGGGCTCCAGTGGGTAAAAGCGGATGACAATCCTTTTTGGGTATAAGAGCAAAAATGCAGTGGACAAGAAACATTATTATTTTACGATTACGTATTATCGCTGCCCAGTTTGCAACAAGGTAGAAAATCTGCACTAAGCTCTCTCTGGCTCACACTTCACGGTGTTAATTTAACAGAAGCAAAAATAAGCTGTGTATGGGCAGGGTACAAACAGGTGCCAGACCTCATCCGCGCAAACTGAAAAGCAGACTGAATTTCAACGCTGTTTGTGCGAGACACTTGTCCGTTTCAGAAGGACCCAAGCAGCTTATGATCTCGTCAGGTATTTACCCTGACAGCACCCAAGGGGCAGGGAAACGCTACGGCTCTCCTTGGGGAGATGGGGAAGAGGGGCAGGGAGGGACAGGGCTTACCTTCAGGAACAGCCTCGTTCAGGCATTTGGCATGGCGACCCCACTGCGAAGCTCTACCAGTTCCCACCAGGTTTTGCACCAATTACACCAACTGGAACTACTCATCTTCAGAGAGCAGTACGTCCCAGCCTGCTCAACGCAAACCGGTCCATGGTTTTACCTGGACCTAAACCGCGTGTCTGGGATTCAGCATCCGAGAGCACTTAACGTCTGCAATCTAGTCTTGGATGCGTGTTACGCCTTAATCGCAGGGAGGACCTGGAAGCCTACGGCATCATCGCCGCCGCCCTGAACACCTTCCTGTACTTTTGCCTGCGGGCTTTCAGGGAGGCGCACGCCGCAGAAGCCCGACAGAAGCGGGGCCCTGGCTGCCGCCGGGCCCGGGCCGCACTCACCGCTCGGGCAGCAGGTTCAGGTGCACCGTCAGGAAGTCGAAGAAGCGGCCGCTGTGCCGCTGGTTCTGCTCCGCCGAGCCCACCACGCCGATGGAGGAGACCAGCAGCTGGGCGCCGGGCTCGGCCGAGCCCGCCAGCACCATGGGCAGCCCGCTCCGCACCGTCACATTCACCCGCTGCGGGCACAGGCCCCGTTAGTCGCCGCCGCCCCGGCCCCGCCGCCCCGGCCCCGGCCCCGCCGCCGCGCTCACCTCCGCCGGCTTGTCCAAGATGACGGCGGCGGCGGCGCACAGCTCCTCGGCCAGCTTCGGCGGCAGCCGGTCGGCCGGCAGGTTGGTCTCCAGCTCCAGGAACGGCATGGCGGCCCGGCGCGGCCCCGCCCGGCCCCGCGTTATCACCGTCCGCGGCCCGGCCCCCGCTCCGCCCCCGCGGCGCCCCGGGCAGCGCAGCCGCGGCGGGGCGGGGGGCCGCGGCTGGGGCCTTGCGCCGTCCCCGGGCTCCCGGGGCGGCCTGCAGCGACGCGGGGAGCGTCTTCCCCTGCCAGCCCCGGGCCGGGCTTTGGCTTGTCTCTGTTTCACCCCAGTTCCATCAGCTGGCTTTTGGGCCTTTTGCTTTTTACGGTGCGCATCGCTGGTGTATGCATTAGAGACTACGAGAGCAAAACCACCGCATCTCGCTGATGGACGGGTAAAACGGGTTTTGTGATGGTCCTTACTGCCGGTGGGAAGACATTTCTGGTCACCGCAACAGGCACCTCCACACCTGTCTGTGCAGGGAGGGTTAGGAATGGAAGAGCAGTGATTTCCCGGAACAACTAGCACTACAAGGAGTTAAAAGGGACGCAGAGAGGTTTATTTTTTTATCCAATATATATAGTTACCAAACTAGCTTCTGCAATCAGCACTTTGAGCTCCAAAGTTGATAGAAGTGCCCCCAGCAGGCTAGCTCACAGGGACAGTCTAATCTAGAGATCAGAGGTTTCTCAGAAGCTGAGCTCCTGTCCGGTAAGGGTTACACATGCTCATTTACAGCAAAAGGTTATGAACCAGCTAGATTAAAAGGTCATCTTGTTTAAGGCACAGCACTGTTGTGAAAATTGGCCCTGTACAATGTGACTTTTCGGTTTCTACAGTTCTAGACAATCCTAATGAAAACTGATGGAATTGCTCATTTTTTTGCTGGGGGAATTGCTTGGCCTTCACTGCTGCTAATGAAGACAATACTGGCACGAGGAGCAGTGTGTATAAACCAGCCAGCAATAAGGCTGGAAAAAGATTTCTAGGAGAGAGACTGTGAAGAGAGAGACCCAACCAGAGAGGGGACGGGGCACAGCAGGCTGGCAGGGGGTGGCTGCTTGCGGTGGTAAGCGGTAATACAAACACTCCCTTCAAATCCAGGAAAGTGGCATCAGAAATAACCCAGGAAAACTGTTAGATTCCAGGGTAAATTTACAGAAAGATATAGTCTTGTAAATAGAAGATCCCGAGTTTGTCACCAAAATGAAGGCGGGGGGGGGTATTCAGCCACCTTGCAAACCCCGGGTGCAAGCCCACCGCTGCCTGGTTGCTGGGAGTCATTGCCTCCAGGTAAGATGCCATTCAGGATCCATTTTTCTCCTTCTCTCTCATTCCCTCAAATACTAAATCTCTTTCAATTCCAAGGCCAAAAAACCCCACATGACAAGAAACCAGCATATCAGGAGGCCTCCAGAACAAAAAGAGAAGATTCGAGTATCAGATGTCAGCAATTACAACAGGACACGGGGCTGTCACAAACTTTTTTAATGATATGCGTTGTCCTTCGCTCTCGATGGTTCACCATGTGAACGGCAGATTGCTCACGGCCTCCCAGAGTTTTTAAACTAAAGACATTTGTTTTATTGTTTCTGTTTTGGAATGGGTGATTAAAATGTTTGTAGGGGGATGAACATACAACCAAGAGAGGACAGCACAGCAGCAAGTACTCTCAAACATGCTCAGCCTTTGGAAAATCGGGGTAGGTTTTTTCCCTCCTGCAGACATTTACACGTGTCATCATCCACTCTCAAAATTATCAAAAAAATCAACCACTTCCCATTTAAAATTTAACGCAGTTGTAGACAATATTTTGTGAATAAAGCATCAATAACATATTATTCAGCTACTGTTTGGAAAGCAAAGAAAGGAAGGGTGGGAATAAACGTGTGCCTGTTTTTAATATTTCTGGTTCATGAGAAGAGAGGGTCTTCAGTCAGAGCTCGTCTTTATAGAGAACATCATCACAAAACAAAATTTCCTGCTAATGCAAGCTGAAGTATACAATGGAAATCTCTTTCCAGACAGGGAATTTAAAGATCTCACTAGGCTCTGTACTAAATCAGTAGTATCTAGAACTGAAACCTTAGTGAAAAACATCACCAGAACACATCAGGTTTTATAGGACTTGCCAGCAGCAACGTCACTAGCCAAGACATGGTAGTACTGGAAAGAAAAGAAGCTATCGTATTGGCGAGAGAAGCCATTCCCGCATTATTTACTCATTTTGTCTTCTTCCTTACAGGAAGTGTTCCTGGGCAAGCATTTCAGGGTGAGGCTCAAGGGCAACAACTACTTATGAACAGAAATATGCAGAGAGAGATATTCCACCAGTTTCTGCGTCCTTTACAATTTGCTATTTCAACTGAAGAAACTAGAAATGGTTGTATTCTCTCAGTTTTACCTCATAAATTGTGCTGCGGTACAACAGGCGGTTGTATTTGAGCTATAGCTAATCAGAAATAAACACAGACAAGAAAAAGAGCCCAAAAGCTCCAAACCAACTCTCTGCCCTTTTATTGTGATGCATATGTTGCTCAATGCCACAAAATCTCTCTTATTACTTCAGCTGCACAGGGTGACTTACTTGGTGAACTTCCATCCAAAACAGTCTCGGAAGAGCACATCTACATTTATTCCCCCTCTGTATTTTCTAGGAGAAATGTGGATTGCTATTACAGTATTACTGCAGAAAAAAAAACAATTTCATTGCTGTCATATTTCAAGAAATCACCGCGAATGCATTCTTTCAGTGTATTCCCTATATATCAACAGAGTACTTTAGGTAGGCAGTTATTCGAAGGCTGTGGCCACCCTCGGCTTTTTGACGTTGCTTGGTCTTTACTGCACGAATCTCCGAGAACAGCCCCTGCCACGTGTGTACTGGCAGACCGAGCGCCAACAAAACCCAGGCCCTCGGAAATGAAGAGTACCGATTAAACTGAAGAATTACAAAGATTCACAGTTGTAGATGAATATGAAGAAACTTCTCACAGGAACCTAAAGGCAAATAGAAGAAGTGTGGAATGTACATGGACAGCCAAGCAAGTTGCCTCAGCAGTAAGAAACTTTAAAATTAAAAAAATCAATGTCTCTTTCACTTTTGTGACTGCCTGTAGTTTTGTGCTGTACTTGTCTGTGCAGACACGTGCTGGGAAGGTGAGGATCAGGCACGCTTTGCAGTGCTTCCCACTTGGGAAGGAGCTGCAAATGCTAAAAACACGTGAAAACAATGCTCATCCTATACAGGTCTCTAACGTTCCCAGTTTGCAGGCTGGCTCAAATTTTGTCCGGAAATACCGTTCGTGCCTCTACCATCTCTGAGAAGACTGACACTGAAATAAACCCAGATGCACATGTTAAGTGACCTGTAGGGCCTCAGCCTTTTGTATAAATTTAATGTTTCAGGTCTTAAACCTTCCCCAGCTTCCACCCCCAAAGATGCAGGAAAGGCCTGGGTGGAGGGGAAACACTCTGCCATTTCTGTGTTAGAATTACAGTGCTCCTTCCAGTTACATGTAGAACTGGAGGTCAGAGAAGGACAAAAAAACAAGGGCAGGAAAAATGGTAAGACAGGTTAATTCATTTCAACATCTTCATCAACACAGGTGCCAGGTGCTCTTTCAGCTGTGGATCAATTTGAATGTTGCTCAGTTCTTTAATATTGAGGATCATCTCATGGGCTTGGAAGAAAAGCTCTTTCCCCACAGCATCCTCCACCCGCCTGCGCCACTCCATCAGCCTTGGCCTGTCTTCAAAGATGTCGCAACCAACTCCAACAGGCTGCAGAAAGGGGGAGAGAGCAACAGTGAGGCACTGGGCAGTCACTTCTTCACCAAAACAGGCACCAACAGTGTACCTGCAGGTACAGGCAGAGGAAAAAAGATGAGGAAGAGCTCGCAGAGAGGCACTAGGAAGGAGGGAAGTCTCCTTGGTCGGGTGTATCCATCTGGGGGACACAGAAGCTAGCCTGTATTTTAAAGGGCATTTACAAGTCAGTTCCTGAGTGCCGGAGCAGCTGTCGTGAGCAGCAGAGATGACTACCGCTTACTGCGAGTGATTCTCAGCTACAGCATTGAAGTCGAGGTGGGCTGACAGTTCCAGGGACAAGTGCGCAGTCTGCAGTACGGAGTGCTACGTTATATAGCCAAACCACAGCACAAACCGCTGAGTGTTAATTGAACTGATGTCTTAGCTAACGTCATCTACCCCCCTTCTACGTTCTGCCTGTGCCACTCTCTGGAACACAATGCTGTAGAGAAGCAGAACTGCTGTTTTTCAGTCTCTGGGATACAGAACCGAGAGAAAGAATCACTTCTGGGCTGCAGGATCCAGGCCCTGAGGGTCTGGCAGAGAACAGTCCGTTTGTAACAGACTTCATTCGATTGCCTCTGTCTGAGATTCAGTCTTGCATCTTCCAGACATGGCATGGGCAAGTACCGTCTGAAGAAGAATATTCTTGTATGATAAAAATAGCCCTATATCTTTTCCTTATTTCATCAGACCTGTCTGCTATTGCTTCTCACTTTTATATATTACCTCCTTCTCTGGAGGTTAAAAATAAAGTCACGATAAAGGATGAAGGAGAAAAAGCAGCACTGTTAGAGAAGAGAAACAAAACAGATCTGTTGCAGCCAGCTTTTTTTTTTTTAACTGCTTTTCTGAACCCAGTCCCCTATTCTCCTCATTGTCTTAGGCCAGTTCTGTTGAGATATGCCCTCGCTCCTTGTCTAGAGAAGCGTTACCACATGCTGCACGCCTCTGCCCACCAGCATCTGTTTTCCCTTGTGCCGAGACTTCCTTACCACACGCCAGCACTCACTTGCATCAGCTCCACAATGGCCACAAGATCCGCCAGAGAGATCTCGCTCCCAATGATAAAAGCCTTGTCCTGCAGAAACCTCTCCTCAAATTGCTTCAGGGAAGTGGACAGCCCCTCCATAACCTCCTGGAGCTTCTCGGAGGGCAATGGCTGCCCTGTGAAGAGGGGAATCAGCACCTGAGGAGAGAAGAGACTTAAAGAGTACAGCCGGCCATCTCCTCATGGATCTGGTGGTAGTCATTTACCTTACACCCTCATGAACTACTCATGATCGTCAGTGAGCTGCAGGAGGGGATTACGCTGGAGCTTCACGGACCACTGCGGTTCCAGGCAGCTCATGGGCAGAGAGCACACAAGCAGCCCTAAGCGGCTGAGCTGCCGTGACCGTAACCTCCAGCTAATGAGCAGCAACGTGCAGAACGAAGCCAAGCATTCAGCTCGTTTTGTGCCTGGCAGTCGTGCCCTCCCACTCCACCTCGGTGGGTTGCAAAAGAAAAACAGGCAGCAGCTCCAGGGAAGATAAATCTCTGCCACAGTCGCCCCTGCTACGTCCTCGGTTTCAACAGCCTCCCCGACGGCTCAGCAGGCTGCCTGCCCACCAGCCACCCCTGCCATCCACCCCGTTGTGTAACTGGGTGCTGGGGGCAGGCAGCGGGACAGGCAGCTGCCTGTCCCGCAGGGCGACGGAAAGGAGGGCACGGCGGCGGCTGTGGCAGGGAGCGTAGGAGGGCCTGGAATGCATCGACGCTGGCTGGAGAGGCAGGAAATGGCTTCCTCTGTGCGACGGCAGCCAGCAAGGCTGCGAGGGGGTAAGCGCCATGTTTACACCAGCCTTTCTGTGGCCTCCCAAGCATCATTCTTTAAACCACTAGAAGTTTTTCCAGAGCAATCACATAAGTGCAGTCCTTGTCTCCACGGACTTGCTGGCATGGAGGGTAGTTGCCTTTCCGTGAGATTTTTCACCATTCACAGAGGCATACGCACCATCGGAGCTCGCAAGTGTTTCACAACTATGCTGCCTCCACCCACCACAGCTAAAGAAATATAGTTTATTTAGAGAAGCAAAATTAAAGATACAAATTTCCATCAGTGGGAGCGGACTGAATTTCTACTTACTGCTAGTATATTCAACAATTCAAGTTGGGATTGCTTAATCCAAGCCAGGATTTTTGCCAAATACATGTGGAATCTATTTCATCAGAAAATTCATGGCCAGTTCTCTGCCTAAGTGGTTCCAATTATGCATGATGGGATCTCTGGGTGTAATCACTTGAAACAGCATCTTCCTCCTTTTCTGTATCTCAGGGCAGTCTATCTTCTCCCATGTCTAGCTAATATGCCTTCTGTTACATGGTGGCTCTATATGTTTCCCTATTTTCAATTATTCTGAGGACCTTTTCTGTATCTGGGTTATCTAATCATCAGCAGCAATTAGTTGGATTTCTTTCCCTTGGAGCACTGCAATAACAGCCTGCAGAGACTGGAAGAAACTGCTTCTTGTACAAATCTGACTCATATTTGAATTGTTTCTCTGTGCTCCCTAGCCAAAAATTCAAATGTCAATAAATCAAAAAGCTAAATGAGTCCCGATATGTTTTGTTAGACACAAACAAGGGCAAACTTTACATAGGAAGAGTGAAGTTCTTACCTGTTTATTGGCAACCCTGGTTTCGTCTGAAATTCCATACCACAGCTGTACTTGCAGGGCTGTATTTGCACCTGGGCCTCTCTAAGGATAGCTGCATTAACTGTCTGGTGGGTTGGCTGGGAATAGGTGTTCAGCAGAATCATCTGATACTAAATGATTTTCTGCCTCGGGGTGATTCTGTTAATTTTGCCAAAATGTAAATTGATCTGACCACAGCGAATAAAGAAATTCTGCCACTCTCTCTGTGTCCCTATTCTGTCTATCCCTGAGCCCATTTCAGAGAAGTCCCTAAGTGTGCTGGAAGCAGAAGTCTCCTCCTGGATTTCCACCCTGATGGGGCTGCAGGGACTTGTTGTATGAAGAATGCAAGCCTCTCTGCTTCCAGCAACAAAGCACATGCTCGCCAGAGAAGCAAGACTTCTGCCTGTGTGCACACTCTGCACAGCTGTGCAGTGAGGGGGAGGCTCTTGGAGGCAATATCCAATCTGTTAGATATTCCTTCGCAAATCCAGGCAATGGAAGTCTGTTGGGCTTTGAGACCTTCTGTACCAGACCTACTTTAAGGAAAAAAACAAAATGACCAAAGCTGCTTTTGCCAGATCCTGATGTTGAGCAATGAGGAACAGCTCCCTCTCTGACAGCTCCTCTCAGCTAGGAAGGGCCTAGGTTTGTTATTTCAGCGTGACAAACTCTTGCCGAACTGGGGCTGTTCAAATGCTCAGTATTCTGCCAGGAAAACATCGCTTTACTCACATTTTAATACTCAGCCTCCTTACCTTGATCCACATGGTCTTAGGAGCATTAGCCCGGATGTTAGCATGATGCCATGAGAGGTATTCATCTACCTGGGCCCGTTTTTGTATGTCTGATGGGTACCAGTGGTCGGGAGTGTTGTACTTTCGACTCAGATACAGCAGAATGGCAGTGCTGCTCGGACGTTAACAAGAGACAAGGAAGGGGTCAGGGGGTTGCGATGCAGAATGCTTTTGCTAAGCTCCCTCTCCTGCCCCTTCTGAACTTGCTGCTTCCACTAAAAAGCATTCAGATCAGGATTTCCGATGGAGTCTAGGGACCATATATAGGCATCTAATTCATGTTGACATCAGAGATGGCACTTAAGCACCTTGGTTCCCATGAAAACTTTAACCTGCTGGAAAACCACAGCACTGTTATATGGTGCAGAGTACTGCTGGACAGTACTGGGGCAAGGAAACAATAAACCTCCACAATCATCTCTCAGCAACGTTAGCCCCACGTGTTCCTCGACTGTTCTGACCCATCTCTCCGAGACCCCTGCGTGTTTATGCGCTTCTGTACTAAATGAAACTCTCTAATGGGTTATGTTGCCTTTTCATCAGCTCTATGTCTAGCCCGAGGCTTCCACTGAAGTCAGTGGAAGTCCCAGCAAGGCGAGCCTACAGAATCTTTCTGTGCTTGTCCAGATGTTTATACTTTCACTAATTGGCAGGAGAATTCAGATGGAAAAATATCTTAGTCATCTGCAACAATATGCAGGCTGTTACTACAAAAAGAGATGCCGCAGAAAATCCTGTGCTGACAAAACGGAAGAAAATGCAGACCCTCCCACTATGCCGATACTACTATAGTTCAATTATTTCAGTATTATGACACCATTAACCAGTCTCCATATTAATCTTATAATGTAAAACCTAAATTTTATCTCTGTAGGTGTTCACTTGTTCTTTATGACTAATTCAGATAAACAGAATTTTTTCCTAGGGTAAAAGGGATTTTTATAAGGTTTAAACATTTCCCAGAAATGTTTATAATCCCATTTTGAGGTAAGTGCATTCAGGGTAAGATCAAGAAGTTAAGTCAGCTATTTGTTTACATTCTGAAAGATAATTCAAACAGAAAATGGAAACAGAGCAAATGAGGTTACACTATTAAAAATAACCAACACGTTCATAAATTCTGTGATCCTTAATCGTTCAGCGGGAATGACGTCTCCTAAATGCTGCACAGATTAGTGGTACCCGAGGAGGTCTAAGGACTGAGTTCTTACCATTCTGCTAGGGTGAAGTCCCCATCCTTTAGCGCTGGTACTTTCTTCAAGAGGCTGACTTTGCCAGCTCCTTCGCTATTTGACGGCCCTAAGAACATAAGCAGACAAGTCAGAGGTCAGAAGTCTATCTGCCAGTGAATGAGAAATGAAATACCTGTAGCCAACTGGACAACCAGTGAACTGTGTTAGGTTTTCCCTATGTGGTCATATTTCACAATTAAAAGGCAATGAAATTGAAGAGTCGGTGTAAAAGCTGTCTGCAGAGGGCAGTCGGCTCGGGCCGCACACGTGGCATGGAGCGGTTCGCATTTCTGTACAGGAATTCCACTGCTTGGCTCTGGTACCAGTAAGACTTGCAAAACTTACTGAAAAATCACTCCCTAGGAGGCATTTGGATACCATGCTGAAGGTGCTGGTATTGAAAACGCTAGGGCAGATAAGCAGGAACAGCTAGCTGACTTGAGAACAGTGTGTCCTACGGCTTTAGAGACAGCGGGGAAAAAGACAGGAGTTAGGATGAAGACAACTGAGCAGCTAAAAAATACTTAATATTTGCCCAGGAAGCGGGGTCTGGAAAAGTTGAGTTTGCATGCAGAGCATCCTGAGGAGGGCAGGTGCTTGCGACTCCTGCTCCTGTTCCCGCAGGCAACACCAAAACAAAGTCATTTTCCTGCAGTTTGCACATGTGGCTGGCTCTGCCTAGGATGGAGTCGTGACGGAAAGCAACTGCAAAGCCGTGTGCCCACAGAGATCACTGCAGTGGCTAACTCACCGAAGAGAACCCGGCCGGCTTACGGACACACAAGGCAAAATCTTTTTCCTGTTTGTTTGTCTCTGAAGAGCAGAGGGAATTGAGCACTTACAGAGAAAGCAAATGCTGTCAACAGCGCTGATGCCTCGGCGGACACGCAGCTGAGGATGCTTCCAGCGTTTTTGTGGGATGGGAAAAACACGAATGTCGGCACTACAACGGTAGGCTCATGAAATAATTCCTTCTGCCACAGCGGACATTCGCGAGGGGCAGGGAAGCTCCCACACCTCCACCCTGCATTATTCCTGGCTCTGCACGTCAACTACCTCTGTCAGGAAAACGCAGGGAAAAAAAAAAACACCGTCCTATGAAAGAGTTTAAACTCCACAGGCCCTTGGAGTTCAGAGGCATTAACAGCTGACTATCTAATCAGGCTTTCAGTGTCCCACTGCAGGCACTGGAGTTGCCAGTCAGCAGTTAAATGCCAGGGAACTGTACAAAAGTCCAGGAACACCTACGTGAGAAAAGGTGTGAGGAGTTTGTTTGCTTTGCTTGTTTTAAGTGCTCTCTATAAGGAAACGTGACGTTCTGGGGTGCAAATCCTGATCGAATCAGCATGACCAGCAGGAGGGCTTGTATAAAAATCCCTTTGTTAAAAAAAAATCAGGGCCATTAGCTAACAGACAGTGGTCTACAGCCCCAGGAACTGCTCGCCCCCGTTCAGGAGGCAGCGGCAGTGTCTGCTTTCCTGGACAGAAGCGCAGCAGGAAACAGTCCCCGAGAAATAAAACCGGCCTTTGGACTATGAAGTTTATTTGTGGTTGGCCTTGAGAAGGGGTAGGAGAAAGGAAGGTCGCTGCATTGCAAATTACAGACTACTTTTCCAATACTGATTTCACCTAGTGAGGCAAATCAAGCAGAGCAAACATTACCACCCTCTTCTCCTTTCTAGCTTGTTTCTTCTCCGAGAAGTGCTTTTTTAAATAGCTTCATTGGAGATTAAGGTTCGCATCCATCTGCTGACTGAGGGGATTCAAACCCACGTCGCCCATCTCACTGGGAAATGTGGCTACCTGTGGCGGCGGCGGTGGCCTCCAGCTTAGCTGGGTAAGAGGTTCTACGTGCACAGCAGAACCAGGCAGCACTGTCAGGAGAGGGAGGAAGAAAGGGCTTCTCAAGAATAAAAGCCAGACATAAAGTGCGAGTTAAGCCTAATAATTGAGAAACTTGAAAATAAAAAAAAAATCCCCGAAAATCAAGCCAGCAGGCAAAGTACAAGGACGAGGTGCCATATGCCCATGATTCATATAATAAAAACGGTGAGGCAAATTTGTGTCAATCTACTGCCATGCAAGGAGTTGCTCTGGGAAGGTGCTTGGTCCTGTGCTTTTGGAAGGGCTCCAAAGGCCAGCGGTCATCACACGCCCAGCTCTGGTGAGATCTGTAGAGTTCAGGGGGTCTTTGGAAAAATGCAGCAGAAAGTTGCAAGTCAATAATGCTTACAGCTAACGAGCAGCCAATTCTCAGACCTAGCTGTCTGGTCATTCTGCTCTCTGCGTTTGTCACCCGAGGCAGCGGGCAACTGAGAAACAACGGTATGAGAAGCAGTGGGCGAGGGCAGCCTGAATCAGATTTCAGCCTGCTTTCATCGCGTAGCAGTCCTGGCAGGAATACCGGACATATCAGTCCCCCGATGGGACTAACACGTCATTACAACAGGTCGGACAGTAGGCCAGCCTCTGCTACACAGACTGCACCGCGGCCCAGAGATGGCACCTTGTTTGCTTTGGCTCGTACAGGGTCTCTGCCTACAGACACAGAAGATCTGTGCCAAGACTCTGCCACTCGGCTGCAAACCGATACGAGCCTTGGTGTGAACATTAACTCCAGGTTGCTTCACTAGGACCGATTGCTTATTGTATTAAAATGGAGACCGATATTTGTATTTGCCGTTTAGCAGAGTTTAAGCTCATGCCTCTCTTCCAGCAAGCAGAGATAGCTTTTTGTTTAGTGGTATTAGGTGGCCCATCTTTATCATTCCTGTAATGTTGACTTGACTTACGGTGCTGTTTAACGTCAGTTGCATCTGGTGTAACTAGTTCTTGATGCCCCCCAAGGAGATATATACACACGCCGTGCGTATTGCTGGGCTTTGAGGAATAACCTTCATAAGCAGAGTATACACTGTCAAAGAGCAGGGCAGGCTGCACGCAGGAGGAATTCTTAAGTGTAAGTCATAGTGCAGAGAAGGAGATTTACTGGTGGGTAAACAGAGCAGTGGACAAGATTTTACAGCAGTAGAAAGGAAAACAACATCGGTCTATTTGCCAATCACATCCCTGCCTGACCATCAGTAACAATTTAGTAGGAAAATGCAATATGTAAATGGGCACTAGTCGTCTTACACAGTTGGACAAGTCTGAACAGCTGAGTGTTTCTGCTCAGCGCACCGTTCCCAGAGCACTCCTCGGCTGCCACTGTGACTAATTTGCTCGAAATGGCTGGAGGAACATTCCTTGGGGATCCGCAAAAATAGATGCAGCAGAGCTATGAGACGGCGCGGGGAAGAGGAGCCGCACGGTCACCCCATTGCACTCCGGCCCTCGGCAGAGCACGCGTTCGAAACGGCTTCGGTCAGCGCGGAGCTCGCCCTTCCCTTCCCTCCCAAGGGCCCAGCAGGGCTGCCCGGGGCTGGGAGCGATGCGGCTCCGATGTGCGGCTCGGGGCAGGCCGGAGCTGTTCCACCCTGCCCAGGCAGGACGGGACCCTGTCCTGAGAGGCAGGGTGAGACCAGAGACGAGCTCCGCACCTCGCGTCCCTCTCACAAGCGGGTGAGCCCCGCCGCCCCTGGCTCCAGCATTTCGCTGCCTCCCGGGTTCAAGGTTTCCGGCTGAGGCTGAGCCCCCCAGGCGCGGGCGGACGCGGCCTCGGCGGGGAGAGGCCCCTTGCGTCGCTGTGGACCGGGACGGGGCCGAACCCAGCTCCCCTGCGGAGCGGCCCGAGCAGCGCCGCGGCTCGCCGGTTCCCGGGGACGCGGCAGCTCGGTGCACGGAGGCGGCGGGACCGCCCGCAGCGCCCCGCCGGAGGGGCGACGGCCGGCGCGGCCGGCCCAGCTGCTCCGCCGGGGAGGCGAGGGGCTCCCGGGGCCGCCCCCGCGCCCGCCGCGGGCCGGGCGAGCCGCAGCGCAGCGCCGAGCCCGTCCGCCGCAGGCCGCGCCCGGGGCCCAGCGCGGCGCCGGCCCTGCCAGCGCCCGGGGTCGGCCCGGCCCGGCCCCGCCGGGATCGCGCCTCAGCGCCGGCTGCTGCCCGCGCCCCGTCCCCGCCCTGCCCGCGGGGCCGCCGCCAGGCGCCCAGCGCCGCCCGGGAGCCGGGGCGGGCGCCCGGGGGGAGCCGGTGCCCGCGGCGGGGGGACCCGACCCGACCCGACCCTCACCTCACCTGCGCGGGGCTGCTCCGCGCCGCTCCCCGCCGCCGGCTTCTTCCCCAGCACCGAGTCTGCCAAGAGCCAAGAGAGCGGCGCTGAGCCCGCGGCCCCCGGCGGGCTGCGGCCCGCCCCGGCCCCGCCGCCCGCCACCGCCCGCGGGGCAGCTCGGCGGCGGCGGCGGGCGGGCGGCCGTGCCCGTCCCACCTTTGAAGAGCTCCACCTGCTTGAACTCGAAGGGGATGTTGTTGCTGCGGGCGAAGATGTAGATGGAGCGGCAGGGCTGCGAGAGCAGGTCCAGGTACAGCTCCAGCCCCATCCTGCCGCCGCCCGGCCCGGCCCGGCCCGCGGGGAGGCTGCCGCGCCGCTCTCGCCGCCCGCCCGGGGCCGCCCCGCATGGGCCGGCGGGGGCCGAGCCGTGCGGGGCGGGCGGTGCCTCCCCCGGGCGGGGACGCGGAGCGGGGCCCCGGGGCGGGCGGGGCCGGGGAGATGCCGAGGGACCCCGGGAGGGCGGCGAGGCACGGCCGGGGCCGGGGTTCCCCCTGCCACAAGGCCAGGCAGCCCCGGCCGCGCTAGGGCCGGCCTCAGGAGGAGAGGGTGACCTACCAGTGGTGGTAACTCACGAGTAATGGGGACTCACCAGCCCCAGAAAGAGAGGTTGGCGCCAGGCCCCGGGGGAGCGGGGGCTCTCGTTCCCTGCCCTGGCCTTGGCTGACAGCGCAGGGGCTCGGGAGCCCACTCCCGCCCGCAGCCCCTGCCGCGGCTCCCGCAAGGCTAACGCTTGTGTCCGTAACGCGTCGCTGCGGGGATGCGTCACGCTGCAGACGGGGCCCCCGCGCAACGTCTCTAAGCCAGCGTTAATCTCGCACCGCTAGATCCCAGTATGGTTTTTGGTTCAGAAGGCAATTCTTTGGTCAGGTAGTCTCTGCCTAGCGCTGCGAGGCGACGCCTGGATGGCAGTGGAGCGTGGAGGGCTTCTCTGCGGGCGTTACCTCCGCATGCTCACAGTCGAGTGACTCTCCTCCCTGCCTGGTATTTGTCATTTCAGATTTCCACAAAAGCAGAGAACTAAAGAAGCTCAGACTGAATTCAAGCCCTCGCACGGAGCCTGCAGCGTTTCGCAGCTGTGCGATTCGGGAAGGTGACGTGCTGGATGAGCACGGGGACTTCTGGGACGGGAAGACAGAGCGGCTGAACCACTCAGAGCAAAGTCACCCCCAGTCAAACCCACCTCGGCTCGGCTGACACCTCTTTATCAGTGCCGGGCCAGAGAGCTCGTACGTCATGCACAGACCCGTGGCAAGAGCCACGGGAACCTTGGGGAGAGGGAACGGGAGGGATCAGCTGCTCTTTTACTTGTGTAAAGGATCATTGCAAAGGGTGGTGAAAAGGTTTGGATACTGAGCGGGGAGCTCGTTGGCTGGATAAATTACCAACGGGAACACTTTCAGGTGCTTCATTTTATAGCTCTTTGCCAAGACTTCTGCTCTGAGAACTCCTTAGGAACGGGGATTAGAGTGGTCAGTCTGCCAGAGTCTGGTGAACGAGCTGCACCTCAGCTTGAAGTATTGAGTTCGCTGCACCACACACCTATTTTCCCTCTTCAGATGTAGAAACTGCACAATAAAGGTTTTTTTCAGTTTCTTGGCCAGAACAGGGAGAGCGGCTGCACACACACACACTTCGGCTCCCCTGCAGTACAGCTTAGCCTTTAGAGCACCTGCACGCAGCACCAACACGCCGGAGATGAAGGCTCGAAGAGTATTGCGGCAGGTGCTTGAGTTCATGTCAAACTCCTTCAGCGCAAAGAAATCTTAAAAGTTAAGTGCGTGGGGAAAAGGAGCGTGAATGTGGCTCCGCACAGGGAAGGGCCCAAGCAGTCTTTGTGCTTCAGGATGGCTGCATGTCCCTGCTCCGAGATTTCACCGAGAAGAGTTCCCCGATCTCCGCGGTGGGTGGCAAGATCAGCAGCGGGGCTCACTTTGCTCCTTTATTTATGGTTCAGTTGATCCCTTAGTCCTGTCTGGGCTTCAGAGATCTTTTCATGTGCCTCCTGGAAATGTTCCTGCCTTAGGTTTTTCTCCAGTTTGCTGACTGCACTGCACAGCCCACACAACCAAAGAGACACTTTTATCTGGTCGTGTTGTAAGTCATTTGATTGCATTATTGCTGGCTCTAGGCTAGTGCTTCTAGCACTGTATTTTCATTTGGCTCCATCACCTCAAAGGCCGTTTTTCCTCCCTCTACTTTGTCCATCAGCTTTTTGGAAAGAGGAACAGCACAGAAAAAATGCAGTAAGTTTTGCAGTTTATTTCTTAATCATTTAGAAAACGTTTTTAAACATTCCTCCCATTTTGTGTATCCCAGCTTCATTTTACTCTAGAAATCACAGGCTCTCACCTATTTCCAAATAGCCCCTGGCAAGAATTGAGGAAATTGAATCAGAACGGCACATTAAGGTGTCAGTGGCGGTGTAACCCCTCTTCATATTCAGAGGAAAGGGGAGCGGACACCGAGCAGACCTTGCCCTGTGGCAGGCAAAACTCTTGCACAACCTGCTGGGCTTTGGCAGGCAGCGCCCGGGGCGCTCAGTCCCGGAGCCAGAACCAGCCAAGATCAAATGACACAAATGAACAAAAGGGGGGAGGTGGAGGGACAGCAACAGCCAAAGTACAAGGATGCCTTATCTCCACGATTTAGAGCGAAAAAAACCAGCAAGGCAGATGTGTCTGGCGTACGGCTCTATTGCCCTCCACGCAGTTACCCTGCTTTGTCCCGCGGGCACAGAAGGGCCCCAAACGCCGCTGGTCACGGCGCACACAGCTGCACTGGGAGAGTGAACCTAGGGTTCGGGGGGCTTAGAGCAGGCAGAGAGGGCTATGGGAAAGCAATTTAAAATCTCCTCCTGTCCCCACGGCCACGCTGGAGCGAGGCGGCAGCCGACCTGGGTGTTCATCCTTCGTGACACTGGCAGCGGAGGAGCGCCAGCCGACGAGCTCCCAGCATAGCTCCAGCTTGGTTTTGGAGGCAGCCATCCTTGCAAGGGTACACACTGGGTGACGTTTAAGGAACTTCTGCCTTATTCAAACAAGCAGAAAATTGGCCCAAGAGTCTCTTGCACGGAGCTCTTGTGCTGCAAGTATCATAAATAAGAGAAAAGGAAAAGGCACTTTATTTGCTTTGGCTCATGCAATGGTTTGGCATGCACAGCAGCCCTGTCTCAAGAGTCTGCAGGGAGCGTGTATCAGCAAGGGCTCTGCTACCAAGCCCAGTTTGAGGTCTGCAGAGATTAGCACGCTATAGATTAGGCTCTTGGTTTTGATGGCTTCTCTGCTCTGCTTCTACTTGCACAGAATTGCGCTGGTAGGAGGAGGTTTGCTCTCGACAAGAAAGGGAGGAGTTGGAGGTCAGGAATCTGGAAGTTAGGCAAAGTACAAAGGTGCTAACAGGAGAGCGCGGAGCGAGGCTGGGCGGCTTCGCTGGGGTAGCAAAGAAGGACCTGTTTTATTCCAGCGGCGCGCAGAAGCCCAGCTGGGGCTGCGGCAGGCTGCAGGTTAGGAGAGGAAGTGGTTGGCGGTGCCGGTGAACAGGCCGCTTGCTTTAGGCAAACTGCTGCGGCAGAGCAGCAGCGCAGCGCCTGCGGGGCTGCTGCTCGGGCACCAGCGGGGCTGCCGCTCAGGCACCAGCCCTGCGGGCGCTCTCGGGGCGAGAAGAAAGCTGCTGTCACCGACTGCCGCCTGGAGTGCGACAGGCTCTCCTCCACAAACTTCCCAATAAAACAGTCGGGCAAGAAGACAAATATCCTCTGCCTGTGTCAGTGCTGAAACGGAGAGGTTTGGGGCAAGCCTGCTTTTTCACTGCTGACATTTAGGATTTCCTGCAAGTTGGAAGAATGGAAAGTAAAAGGGACAGGCCTGCTCGGCTGCTTTAGCTCAGCCCACAGGGACGTGCGTTGCAAGCTGTGGTTCATGGTGCCCTTTTGAACTAAAGGGTAGGTTTCCTCAGGAAACACATGCAGAAGAGGCAGCTGGCTCGTGCCCCAAAACCAGTAGGTCCAGCTGAAAGGATGCACGACACTGGTTTGAGCAGCTATTTTCACCTTCTCTGAGCACCGTAATGACGTGACTTGCATTGAGATGACTGACACCTCACACCCAGCGTACTGTGCAGCCACCTGGGTGGATGGTGTAAGCAGCCAGCGGAGACGGACGGACTTCCAGATACAGCCAGAGCTTAACAAGAAGGAAAAAACAGTTCTGCAAGCTGGAAGCTTCCCCATGGCTCGTACCTGGCAACGGAAGGCCACAGGGAGAGGAGGAGAGCAAGGCAGCAGGGGTACAAAGGGACACGGGCGAGAGGTTTGAAGGTTTTTTATAATCTAAAATATTAGATTAAAATATATTAAAATATTGAGAGGGTTTTTTATAATCTAAAATAAAATTACTGTACAGATGGAGAAACAGGCATCGTAATCTTGTTTACTGACTCTTTGTTATTACTGTTGTTCCATTGTGAGCAGGGATAATAGGTGCAGGAAAATCCAGTTCAGGGGCATCAAAAAAGTATCCCAAACAGCCGACAGCCAGCAGGGCACAGGCACAGAGGGCGAATCAGCGGCCGCTTCCTTCCAAATCCTGTTTACAAATTCAAGCAGAGCTACAACACGTGGCAAGCGTGACCATTAACTTTACTGAAGAATCTGACGTGACAGAAGCGCAGTGGAACATTAACCGCACTCGAGCCGACGGGCTGCGCGCTCCGCGCCCGCGGGCTGGCCAGCACACCTCCCTCCGCCACCGCTGCCGGCCCAGCCACGCGGCGCTGGGCAGCGGAGAGCGCCTGGCCTGAACGGCTTCCGTCGAGCTGGCAAAGCCGCCCTGCGGAAAGGACGAGCACCGATACGGTTTGCAGAGGGAGACCGTGGGGCGGGCAGCAGCTTCACCCAGAAAAGCAGCTTTTCTCAGCCGCGCGGGCTGTTCTTTGAAAAGTATGGCATGAGCCTGTGGTTGAGGATCTTTATTCACGGGACTAACCCCGTCCTTCCCAGAAGCTGGAGGCCTCGTCGGGCACCTGCGCAGCCCCCGGCCCCAGGTGCTGCGTCCCTTTGCTCCCCGGTGACGCAGCCTCTAGTGGCCAGGGGCTCCAGGAGCCCTGGCAGGGGCCCCGCCAAGGGCTGGGGCCTGACCTCTCTCTTTACTACAGAGCAAAAATCTTCCAGCTGAGCGTGTTGCAAAGGGAAAGCCATTTTCAGTGATTTTTCCTTGTTTGAGACAGAACTGCTCTGTCACACCCTCAGGAAACCTTTGCCTCTTCTATGGTGCTGTGACCTGGAAAACTCAAAAGAGGGATGGAAAGGGCAGTTCTGACTGGCCCCGGTTCCCACAGGGACCGAATCGCCGCTGTCCTCGAGCAGACCCAGCGGGGCTGGAGCATGGAAGAAAAGCCTATAGGGCTACAGCTCACATACCTGTAGTGGACAAGAGGGGAAAGCAGCTCACTGCAGTCTAAGATGTAGTTTTCTTCCCTTCTAAGTTGCAGAAAGGCTGTGATTGAAGTGCCTTTCGTGGAATGGTGTTTCTGAATGATTTTTAGAAGAAACGCTGAAATACTAGAATCATAGAATATTCTGAGTTGGAAGGGACCCGCAAGGATCATCGAGTCCAGCTCCTGTCCCTGCAGAGGACAGAAAGCCTGCACAAAATAATCCATTTTACTTAGAGTATAACCCCCTAATTCTGGCTGGCCTGCTTTAGGAGCTGGTGCTTGAAATGCTCCAGCAGTTCAGGTGCAATCTGATCAGCGGTCAAGTTCTTGGCCTTCAAGATCCCCTCGTGGGCTTCCTGGAAGAGCCGCTTCCCCACCGCCTCTTCCACCCGCCGGCGCCACTCCGCTAACTTCGGCCTCTCCTCGAAGAGGTCGTAGCCAGCACCTACGGGCTGCAGAGAGAGCGAGAGAACCCGGCAGTGAGTCAAACAACGCGTTTACTGGGGTGGGACCAGCACGAAGCAGGGATGTGCTTTTGGCTGAAGGCAGCCGGCGGTCGTCACGCTAGGTGGGGTTCATCTCTGCTCTTAGCCAGCAGGAAGCAAGGGCTGTCATCCTCTGCAGCTGCCGTCCCCTGGGACGCGCGGCGAAAGGGCACTGCCAGACTCAGCCAAGAGCTGGCTAACGCGAACACAGAGCTCCGTGCGCGCCAACGCATCTCTTCCCGATATCTGTACGTGCTCTGCCGAGTTTGTAATTTATCTTTTTTTCTGAGGAATTTTGTCCCTACTTCTATAGAGAGAACTGTCTCAAAGTAGGCGTTCCCTGGCAAACTCGGTTACGGTCAAAGTCAAAAAGGAACAAGATTTAACTCCCCTAAGGAGTAAACTGCAGGGAGAAAGATCTGCGGTTAAAGAGGCGGTGGTGCCGCAGCCGCAGCTTGGCGCGGCCTGCCCGCAACCCGGCTCGCGTACCCAGCAGCGCTGGGGTTGATGCTCACCTGCATGAGCTCCACCAGCGCGACAAGGTCGGCCAGGGAGATCTCGCTGCCTGCGATGAAGGGCTTGTCCTGCAAGAACTTCTCCTCAAACTGCTTCAGGACAACGTTCAGCTCTCCAGTAACAGCTTCCAGTTTCTCTGGAGGAAGCGGCTGGCCTGTGAGCAGGGGCAGCAGCACCTGGCAGGGAGAAGAAACAAGTTGCTTTTTACGTATTTCCCTCCAAACTTAGTCCACACCCTCCCACTGCCTTCTTCCAAGGATCCCTCACCAGCCATGCACGACAACAACCAGTACTGCTAATCTGCTTGGGCAGATTAACATTAATGTCAGTCATTAATTCCTGGCTGTCCTTGTCTCCTCCCTAGAAAGTCTGAAATTTCAACCACGAGAGTCTCCTCTCAAGGGAAGGCTGCATCATCTGCAAGCAGCTGCGTTTTGTTTTCCAGTGGGAGGTTCGTTCTTTCCACGAAGCTGGAAAGGCAGCGAGCCGTGCCTGGGGTTAGCTGCTCACCCAGGACGAATTTGCTCTGGATCTCAGCGCATGCACAGAGCTGCGGCTGCAGCACGAAGCATTTGGGGCACTGCAGTTAGGCTCGGCTGAGCAGCCAAGCCAATTCTAGATCTGGTTTTGTTCCTGTCTGTCACCTGGCGTGTACATGTGCTTAGAAAGGCCCTGCACACAGGAGGTGCCTCCTGCGCCATTGCACTCACAGCACTTAGCACTTCGTTTCTGGTTTATAACGGGCTTACCTTGGTTAAGAACAGCTTGCTCCCCTTCCCACGAATGTTGACGTGCTGCCACGACAGGTACTCATCAACCCTAGCCCTTTTCTGCAGGTCAGACGGATACCAGTGATCAGGAGTCTTGAATTTCCGGGCCAGGTACAGGAGGATTGCAATGCTGCCCAGAGAGCGAGGCAGACCCGTGAGCAGGTCATCTGAGATGAAAGCCCCTCATCCTTTCTTCTTCCCCGAGTTTTGCACTGCTGGACCAGCAGCGATACAGCCCCGGTCTGCGTCAGGCAGAAGCGCAGGACACGCTTGCCAGGCAGGCACAGCACACGAGAGGTTGTGCTGCCTCGAGCGGCTGCCTGGGGACAGCAATCACCCGATACACCAGCCCAGCGAGACAGACGTGGCCTGCTGGTGCAGCTGCCCCATCAACGTTTTTGAGCAAATATGAGCCACAGAATGAGTTGATACCAAAGCAGAGCTTTGTATAGCCTGGCCATCCCGCAGCGGGTGCCTTGCGCCAGATTCACTGCGTTGCCCTCCAGCCTCCGGCTGAAGGCAGAGCGCAGGAGGACACGGGGACCGGTATTTTGGCTTAGAAACATTGCCTGCGTGCAAGCTAGCTCCAAGCAGCAGCTCACAGATTTTTCCATGATCAATGCTGTTTGAGCTGCTTACATGAGAAAGCTTCTCTTGAAACATGGGTTTATTTTATGTACAATTGGATAGAAGGAGGCAAGTGTACAACAGATAGGAAGGAGGCAAACAGCTACCTGGGCTGGCGTCCCAGTGGAGACCGAACAGTGCACTAGCAGAATCCAAGCATTAGGATAAGCAATACTGCAGTAGGGATTTGAGCTTATTTGAGCCTCACCTCTCCGCTAAGGTGAACGAGCCGTCCCTCAGCGCGGGCACCTTCATCAGGACGTTCACCTTCCGGAACTCCTCCGTCCTGTGCTGCCCTGAGGAGGGAAAGGAGGAGTTTTACTTGGCGGTGATGCTCAGGACCTGTCTGCAAGCACCTGAGGCGCCCGCGGGGACCACCTGGCCTCAAGTCCCGGGTTTTGATTGTACAGATGCAGCCTTGTGTGAGTTCATAAGCAATCACGAAGTACCGCAGGGTGAACAGGGGCTTTGCCCTATGCTGTCAGCCTACTTGCTTATTGCCTGCATACCAACAACCTCTCGACGAAGGGCAGAACGGTCGAGAGCCCTTCCATACCGACAGCGCCTGTCAGCTCAGGGCTCCGTCAGCTCCAGGCTCGTGCCTGTCCTGTACAAGCCCAGAGCGACCACCAAGCGCCTGGGAGAAAGGGAGCTCGGTATCAGAAACATGAGCCCCAAGGACAGCGAGAAAGCAAGGGATTTTTTTTTTTTCTGGAAGATAATGTAATTTACATTCAACTCTTTTTAGTCCTCAGATGAAAACAAATGTCTACGATTCCATATAAAGCCATGGGTACTTTATTACAAATCCATCAATCCGCTCTTTCTGTGGGTTTTGCACATCCTTTCTCAGAGCAAACAGGGATTTGAGTTTGCTTTTAAGCCCCCCGCCCGAAAGGCGGGCAGAGCAAGCCTGACAGGAGACGGAGCTTTGTTCCCCCCAGGTCGCAGCGCGCGCCATGACGTTTGAACCCAGTCCCAGGAGCCTTGTTTTACGTGACCCGTTCGTGCCAGCCTTTTCCAGCCCCTGCCTTCAGCCACACGTGCGTGGGTCCCAGCCACGTCCCGTGGCTGCGGGAACGGGGCGCACCTCTAGCACTCCCGTAAGCCGAAGTACCCATCTTAGGCCCGCTGACCAAAAGCAAATGCTGATGCCACGGAGCACAGACCACTGGGAATCTGTGATTTAATTCACTTCCCTTCCTCTCAGCCCCCCGATACCTCTATCTCAGTCGTTCCGTTCTCCCCGATGCTCTCGTTGCTTGCCTGCCAGCCTCCTCTCCTTTGCAGCAGTGTCTCACCACAACAGTTTATTTATTGGGAAAGAAGGGGAAGGACAGCAGATGGGCCTGCCCCCAGCTACGAAAAATAACAGCAACTTTTCCTGCCGCGCGAGGCCGGAGGGAAGCGGCAGGAAGGTGCACTCGATGCACAGCTAAGGTGCGCGGGGGAACACCCAGAGACTGAACCGCAAGACGCCCGAGGTTTCTCCGAGTCACAGGCTGGAGCCTCTTTTGTTTCTTTACCAATTTCAGCCCCAGAAGCCTTCTCATCTTTCACTGTTTCTAAGAGTTACTTACCGAGGTGTTTTTATGCCAAATACATTACCTTAATTTCAGCAGAGCTCTGGGAAGGCTGAAGGATAGCTTTTACCAGCTTCAGTTCCAAAGAAAGAAGATACAGATCTTTGGGCATCCCTTGGTGAAAACTCGTGGTACCTCTTGGGCAGCCTCCGACCAATTATCAGTTGGTTTTAACACAAACTAAACCACCTTCCCTTCACCGCTTGGCAGCGTTCAGCGCTGTCTCGCTCCACTGCCTTCTCCCTGTGCAAGCCCGTCCTCAACCCTCTGAAAATAACCGGGCCAGAAAGAGCTCGTCCCGACGGGACGCCCACGGGGTGGCGGGATGCCCACGGGGTGGCGGGATGCCCACGGGGTGGCTGGCCACCCTGGCCGCCCTGGCCACCCTGGCCCACCTGTGCCAGAGGCAGCGGCCAGCCCCGTGCGTGAGGGTCCTTCCCTTCCCGGGGCTGCCAGCCCCTGCTAAGAGGGGGAGAGGAGCTGCTCTGCAGCCAGCGCTGCTGCGGGCCGGGGCGCGGTTTCCTAAGGAAGCCGAACCGGGGGGCGAGAGCGGCGCGGCTCGGGGGTCCTCGCCCGTACGCGAGGGTCCGGTCTCCGTCGCTTTTTGTTTCCCATCCGGACGGGGAGCGGCCTCGGAGCCAGCAGCGCATCCGAGCGCTTCTCAAGAGCGTTCCTTTTTCAGGCTCGCTTTCTGCTGGGGTGGGGCCGATGTAAAAGGCACCGCACGCCTCTGCAGAGCCGCGCTTGTTGCAGGGGAGCGCAGGCACCGAGACCGCCGCTTAAAAATCAGGGTTTCTTCAGAAAATTAGGTCCCGTTTTCGCCCCGAGCTGAGGAGCCCTCGGCGGCTGAGGGCACCCGAGCCCCCTCGCAGCTCCGGCGCTGCCGGGGGCGAGCGAGCGACCCGGGCCCGGGCTGGCGACGCGCAGGTCGTCAGCGGCGGGGGGGGGACCCGGGGGCCGCCACAAGCCCCCGCCGCAAGCCCCGGCCCTGCCGCAAGCCCCCGCCGCCCCAAGCCCCCGCCGGCCCGGCCCAGCCCCGCTCACCCTTCATCAGCTCCACCTGCTTGAACTCGAAGGGGATGTTGTTGCTGCGGGCGAAGATGTAGAGCGCCCGGCAGGGCTGCGAGAGCAGGTCCAGGTACAGCTCCAGCCCCATCCTGCCGCCGCCGCCGCCGCCCGTCCCGTCCCGCCCCGCCCCGGGCCGGGCCCTCCCGCGGGGCGGCGCACGGCGCAGGGGCCGCCGGAGCCCCCGCCCCGCCCGGGGAGGCCCCGGGGCTACCGGCCGCGGGGCTGCAGCCGCGGGGGCCGGCGGCCGGGAGCGGGGCCGCCCGGGCCCCGCAGCTCAGGGGCGGGCAGAGCCGCCCCGGTAGTTTCACGGGACGGGGGTGACGGCAGCTGCCCAGGGCGAAGCTCCGACCGGGCTCCGTCCTATTTGAGCTCGGGCTTGTCTTAAAACCTGCCCTTACTTAATGACAAGGCAAGCCAGGCTCGGCTGAGGGCGGCGGGCGCAGCGGCAGACCCCCGCTTTGCTCCCGGGAGCGCACGGCCCTGCCCGGGCCCCTCCGCTCCCGCCGGCCCGGGGCCGCGCAAAAGCCGCTGGAGGGAGAAAGCGGCCGCGCCGCTACGAGAGAGCCCCACGGTGCGCCCGTCTCCGCAACACGCAACCACCCCTCCCGACACCCGCTGCTCCAACACTGTATTGCTCATGCTGGTGTACGTGTATTTAGTTTTACAAAATAAGAAGCCAGAGCTGGGCCGTCTCCTGCTGAAGGTCTTGGAAGGTGGCTGCAGCTATGGGGCAGCTCTAAGCCTTCTGCCAGGGGCAGCTAAAAATATCGGTGGCATGTGTCAAATACAGATTTATGGCTCGCAGCGATACGAGCCAACTCCCGTATATTTGTATTGGATATCAGACACTCACTCGGCATTAACGCCAACCCAACGCTTAATAATACCTGCTGTTACCTGGCACTGAGTGGTGGAAGGAAACAATGTAAACAAGAAAATGACAAGAAAGGTACAAGAGTACAGAAGTGAAAAATCCCTTCACCACTGCCTCCACCCCTGTACCCAGGAATCTCTATCAGACACTGTTTTAAAAATATATATAGTATTTATTTAAAAGTTGCAGTCACTTCAGCCCAGAGCACCTCTCCAAACATGCTTCTGCTATAGGCACTGTACAGGTGTTTATGCATTTGCAGACACAGCGGCTTGCGCCGTAAGACCGAACCATTACTTGTCCCAGTTCCGAGGCGAGAAGGGCACAGCCCTCACCTCTGGAGAGCAGCAGATCCATCGGGCCCACGCTCAGGAGCTGCGGAGCGGCTCTTCTCTTGTGGTAGTTTTACATACGCCAGTAGGACACGATGCAAAGTCCTCTTCAAGACAGCTGTATCTCAATTTTTTTTTTTTTAAATGAGTAACTGATCTCTGTTCGCAGTGTCCTTGAAAGGGGAGCGAGGCCTGCAATAGCTGGCTTCGGATATGACGAGGATGAGGAGCCAACCTCAGCTCAGCTGCACTCAGGGACCGTGTCTCATCGTTACCGTGCTGGGTAGCAGCCCATGGCCTATCCCGCTCAGCGGCTTCGGTGCCACGAAACACGACCTCAGCTTCCATTCATTCAGGCTCGTTTCTGTGCTCGCTCGCTCTGTTCAAAATTAAAGTTGAGAAGGTGACTGAAGATGCCCCTGTCTCAGAGTCACACAGAAGGGATGTCGAGGAGCAACAATAATCCTTTCTGCCCCAGTTCTCAAACATTCCTAGTCTACAACCCAAAATCGTAATTTTTCAAGGACAGATGTTTATCAGGAGTCCTCAAATTAGAGAGAACACTTGCCCAAATCATACAGCACAGAAAGTCTATCATGGATCCCCAGCCCAGCCACCTGGCGAGTCAAACGCTACCCTGCTTTTGTCTGAAAGCTCTCAGCTTTCCCACTGGTGTATAAAGGAGGGCCTGCAGAAACGCTTTCCTGGCTCGAAATACCCAACTTCTAGTCAGTGTGGCTGTAAGTTACAGTCCTAAAACTCTGTAATGACAAAAGGTTTAATCTCTGCATTTTGTTTGCCTTCTGGGTAGCTGCCAAAATCCCAGCTCCAGAGGTAAAGGGAAGGGCAGAACAGAAAAGGAAATGACGCAAATCATAGAATCACAGGATAGAATCACAGAATCATTTAGGTTGGAAAAGACCCTTAAGATCATCGAGTCCAACCGTAAAGCTAACCCTGCCAAGTCCACCACTAAACCATGTCCCCAAGCACCACATCTACACGTCTTTTAAATACCCCCTGGGATGCTGCCTACCTTACTTTTAACAGAAAACCCTTCTCCCCTCCCCACCCTTTCCGAGTATTTCATAATAATGCACCCAAAAATGCTGCCTTCACACTGAAATGGAAACATTTCAGTTAAAGAAAAGGATTCTGGAGGCCAATACTTGTGCTAGTCTTGAGTTGCAATAAGCTGTGCAAGTTGTAGTTCGATTTTTTTATTTTCTTCCCCATGTCAATTACCTTGACTGTCTTCTCAAGCTTACACAGAGCTTCCTCATACTGCTGCACCAATGGCTTTAATGCGTTGCCCTTCACCGGGCGCTTCTTTATGTCCTGGATGCCGGCATCCTTCAACATCCGCAGAAACCTACGTTCCTGCATAAGAAGGCAGACACGGGAGATGAGACGCCCCACTGCCTAGAGCTGGAAATGAGCACGTTCTGGAACGCGCTGCCTCGTCAGGAAACAACTGAAGTTTCCAAGTACAAAGCTCAGCTGACTGGAAAGGGTGGGAAGTAGTACGAACCTTATCTTCCTTATGCCCCTCCATGCACCCTTACCAAATGATCCCACACCAACGACATACCTGAATTCTAAGGACCAAGCTGAAAGCCACGCCCACTTTTCCTGCACGAGCTGTTCTTCCAACTCTGAAACCAGAAAAAGTAGCATCAAGGCACTTCAGCCACGTAGTCACTGCCATTATCAGCTCCAAGAGGCCGATTCTGAAATTCTCCAGATTTAGGAAAGTCTGATCCTGAGGTTTTTGAGGTTAGCACAGCAGGACTAGCGCTATGTTACAAAGGATGAACATCTCCAGGGCTCGTTCACAGCTGCTGAGCCGCTGCAGATTTCTGAACACCTAGAAACCCAATACTCGATGCTGTCCAGGGCAGTATTTCTAGCTCCTGTAAAACACATCTTCTGTAATAGGGTGCTAGTTCTCTGTTCCAATACTGCATCACTCTGGTGATGCTACAGGCTTAATTTTGATTAGAAAGCTATTTGCATATTAAAGTAAAAAAAAAAAATCCAAAAGCTAACCACCCTTTCAAGTGCATGTCACCTTTGCTAAATATTTCAAAGTAAACCAAGCTCAAACACATTCCTTTTGTTCCTGGCTGTCTTACCGGTGAATGTACGTCCTGATGAACTGAGGCGCGTCATAGTTTATTACATAATTCACTTCTTTAACGTCAATCCCTCGTGCGGTGGCATCTGTGCTGATTAACCTGGTTTTAAATGTATATATGGTCATTTTCAGGTAACATCTCTTGCACTACACACACAAGTGAACACAGCACAACTCTTCTGCTAATCTCCGTTCAAACTGGGCAGCCAGCCTCTGACCTCAGAGCACGACGGCAGAATCGCAAGTCACTCCTTATTGTCCCTGGCATTATTAGCTGCCCGCAGACCTCCAAGCATCACTACAGGCTCGCCAACTACTGTTGTGCACGAGAAGTTACTGGGTGTTTCCGGGTTCTCCAAGCACGCAACACTAAGCCAGACAGCTCCCACCACACTGGAGGTTACAAACCTATAAGCTACCTGAACGTTCCATAAAGGCACTGAACGCAGACAGCGAGGTGCAAAATTCCAGTAGTCAAGGATGAATTTAAACACAGGGTTTGGATAAAAAGCAAACCCAGAAACTAAATATTTACCTTCCTCTCAGAGACATTCCACAGATGCAATCCCGTATAGCTACCAAAATCACAAAGCAAATCAAACACGTGGACAGAAGTAAATCTGTGTGCCAGTCTGACTAGGGGGTTCTGTGGCAGGAAGCACTAATACTGTATATAGCTCTAGCACCAACATCCATTTTCTTCCAAAAAGCGCCTGACCCCAAGCACAGACATTAAACTTAGGATTTTCAGAACTGTATGTGTTTTGGGCAACTATGAACAAGCAGTTACATTTACTGCTTGTTATAAGATAACACACAGAAATTCAGATTACAGCTAGATTAGAACAGGCCAAGTTACACACACGGACAACAATTCAAGAGTCACAAGTCCAAGTCTCACACCCATTCGGTGAGTTGGTTCCTGCACACTGTTTTACAGAGGACCCCGTTTAACTGTGTTCTTGGTTCTACCTATCTTTTCCCACTGGAAATAGCCTACGTTGGAAGACATGCAGGAAACCCATTCGAGATGCTCACAGTTGTATTTTTCCTTGTTCAAATTCCTTCATGGTTCTTTGTCTCTCATTTGGAGGTAACCGAGAAGAAAATTCAGCCACAGTGACTCCACCAAAGGCTTGAATCAGCAGGAACAATCTGTAGGTAAATGGGATAGAAACAGTCACTTCACCATCTCTCTAACATTACTTGAGATACCTACTATAGTGATCTCGTTAATATATTCACCTGTGAGAAGCTTCCCTGGAGTTGGTGAAGCACAACACACGGGTAAATTTCATTGTCAGCATGAAATGCAAGAGGAGTAAAGGCTTGGAATTCAGGTCACAAGGCACATAGCATTGCTGCAGCCGACAGGGAAGAAGTTCAGAGAGAAAAATTACTTCTTGCCATTACCTTCTCTAAAACCCCAGCAAAACCACCCCCCGCAACGCTACTCCCTTTAGAACAAGTCCCAGTCACAGGCTGGGAGGATACAACATCAGGAGGACACAGCAGACCTGTGCTGTTCTCACGTTCTCACTTCTCCACGGCAAGTAACAACATGCACTGCCTTCTTGTCTACAGGGTGACCTGTATCTACATGCCTTGAAATGCGTGTTAGGCATAAGTGCTAATACATTACTGTTACTTTATATCTCCACTCCCCGTTGCTTGTAAACTTAATTCTGCACGAACAGAGTTCAATTACAAAAAAATTCCTGTCTTAAAACCAAACGAACGCTAAGTAATGAGAAAACAAATGCACAAAGGTAGAGCTCTCTGGATCATAAATACTCCCAAAGCCACTTTCTCCCAGCACCTCTGTAATGCGAGGAATCATAGGGAAGACATATTTGTTTATGGGGTAAAAACATAACTAGATACTCCAAAGTGAAACAAATATTCAAGTATAATTTCTTCAAGAGAATTAACGTCATACCGATAGCCCCTCAGGGAGTGTGTATTTCTTATTAGTATCTTGTTCAGTTGCTGTTCCATCTCCAAGTGTGTTTTTCTCAGAATAGACAGACGTGAAGAGGCGAGGCTGGAATAAGTCCAGCTGCTGCAGTTTCTCTGGGTCCTGGGTCAGCGTGGCCGAAAACAGCAGTTTCTGTAAGGGTATCTGAGGACAGCAGGAGCTGAAATAAATAGCACACGGAAACTGAGCTTTGAGGATGGGGCAAAGGAGTTCCTCCACAAGTGCCTTCAGATGATGTTATGAGGGAAGCAAATCACTCTTTTTGATGCTCTTTTCCTGCTCTGGGCCTTTCCTGTAGGTTCTTTTCCACCCTTGTTTTATGGTGGAGTTCACAGACGGAACTGATCAGCGCTCTCAACCAACTGCACAACCCACATCCGTTACCCCTGCACACATCCTTGCATCGTAGTTACCCATGTCCTCATTCTAGTTGTTTCCTTCCTTGGTCGCTGATCTCAGCTTCTGACACATCCCTACCACGCTGTGCGAAAACAGCAGCCGCAGACAGATAATTCCAAGAGTTTTCCTTCAAATCCATTACTCAGCTCGCCAGAGGGCATTACTATAGTTACTGTGCAAATGAATCACAGACTTGCAATATCTGTGCATTCTTCTGATGCTCCTTTAGTCTAGCTAAGGAAAGCCTGGAGAATACAATACTTAAGCTTCAGTCTAAAAGACATCCTCTAGTACCAGCTGTTCACTGCCTTACTTTGGCAGACGTTTCTCAGAGTAAGCAAGCTTTGGGAGTGCCTGTGAGAGAGTACTGTGAAGCAGGGCAGTGGCATCTAGGCGCTGGCATCCTTGCTACCAGTTCAAAGAAATGCATTTGGCAACTTACCTGGCTGCTGTTATAGGCCCTGGTTTGGTCCTCTGGAAAAGCATGTTGGAGCCAGAGTCATTTTCTACTTGAAATGCAGCTTTGACAATTTGGTTCAGACAGTTCTGGTGCATGTCATCGATCATACGGTCAGCTTCATCTATGATCTGAATTCACAAGGACGAAAAACACTACTTGTTTAATACTGCCTAGCGTTAGGCAGCTTTTATTTTCCTTTTGTAATATTATCATTATCAAATCAAGGCAGAATTTTCTACCCTGAAACTGAATTTTGCTTTTATTTCTGTGACTGAGTAGCCAGCCCGACATTCAAACTACACACATGTTCATCTGCACATAAATCCAATCCACGTCTCTAAATAAGAGATAAAAATCTCTGTATCCTAAATAAGACTGCAACTATCTCTCTGCACAGACTCCCATATGGTGGAAGCTACTACAGTCTGATAATTAACCCTGACCTTGACCGATAAGGCTTTACTCTGGGTTTGTGTTTGCAAGAGGCTAAGAGAGAAGGGGAAGTGGGTGGATGCCTGGGTGTCACGAGTCGGAATAAAACATCTCGAGACTGCTGCCTGAGCAATCTGGAGTGTAGCCCAGGCCCATACAACAGTTCCAACAGAGATGTATTTATGTACCACGCAAGAACAAAGCAGGAATTACAGCTGTAATGGACCTTGCACTAAGATGGGAAACCTGTGGAGTTGACTCACCAGGAAACGAAGCTGCGTCAGGCTGAACCCCGGGGTCTGGCTAATGTGGTCTGTGAGCCGCCCTGGTGTAGCCACGATAATATCAGCCAGGCTGCAGTAGCCTGTCACTCTGAAAGAACAAGCAGCCCGTCAGTAAGTTTCTCCCTATACCGTAAAGCAAGTAACAGAGATCCTTGGTCAGCAGACCTTAAGATTTTCCTGCTATTCACTTAACTGAGAAATAATAAAATTCAAATATGCACTTTGGAAAGCATGCAAAGGCAGTGCTGGACACTTAACCCTCACTTTAAACAAAAAAAATGTCATTCTTCGTTGCTCTTAAAAAAAAGCTTAGTTGCAGCAAAATCCCATAACAATCATTTGTACCTGTGGGTACAAGGTAAACGTTTGCATTCTACTCAGCTGGTGAAGAACCCCAAAAATCTAGTAAAATATAACAATCATAAAAAAGGAGTAGCAGCACGCACTTTGACAAAGACAGAACAACCAGCGTCTAGCATATAAACCCACTATTCAATATCATTATTGCACGATGGTGTGACGCAATAGCCTATATTTTGACCTCTGCTTACTGAGATTAAATAGTTTACAATCTCTATAAACCTTATCGAAAGGCCTTTTAACCTACTTTTTCTGGACAAGCATCTCCTGCTCCTTTGCAAAAGATTTCTGGCCAGTAATCAAAACGACCTTCAGACCTGTCCCGTCAGTGTAAATGTTGAACACTTTACTCACCTGCAAAGAGATGGGCTTTGTTAGCCATAATTAAATTAAAATTTAAAGTAGTACTTTGCATTATGGTAACAACATCAAACCTATGGACAGGGTCTTCAACCTGCTCCACAGAACAGCCAAGCAAAGCACTGACTGCACCAGCCTTTCCCTTGGCCCAGTTCTGCTCAGAGAGAAGGAGAAGAGCCACATACCTGTTGTGCCAGTTCTTTGGTGGGCAGAACAACCAGAGCTCGTACTTGGCAAACTACTCGATCTAGCAGAACCTGTCAAAACAAAGGCCAAATGAGTCCCTGAAAGCAGTGGGGAGAGAAGGGGGTTCTTGTATCTAACCTAGTGAGAAGAGATGGGCTTGACATATCCTCATGGAGTTTTATGTTTCCATTTTACTCCCCTCCATCCTCCCAACTCCTCATGCTGTGCCTGTTGTCTGAGAAAAGGAGTGGGATGCTGAGATGAAGGGGACTCGAACAGCTCCCCGAGACAGCTCCAAGCTAAAAATCTACTGCTTTGCAGCCACAAATTCCTTGGCTTTTTGACCTACTTCTAAGTTCAGGTTTCACTTCAACAAAAGCAACCCCAGCATTTTCCCTACAGATATTTCACTGGGGGTAAACTCACCTGTACTATGGGTATGACAAAAGACAGGGTTTTACCACTGCCAGTAGGTGCTGAGACGCAGATGTCTTTGGGGCGGTATCCTCCCTGCCCCATCAAGTACCCGTTGGATGCACTCTGTAGAATAGCAGGAATCACCTCTGCCTGAACTGAACAAAAATGGAAACAAACATTACCTACAGAGTTAACTGGGCTAAAACCAGTGTATCCAGAAAAGCAGTTAAATACAATGAATCTGTTTCCACATCTGTGCTGTTGTTGCTATAGACATAAGAAAGGAAGAAATCAAACCCAGTTGTTAATAGAGATGCTATCTGGTCTTACCTGGTTCTTGTTCACTCATGGGAGCTTAACACTGAATAGAGAGATTTCCCTCTCCAAGAATTCAGCTATTTCTAGTGCTCAGCTAGGATGTTACCGTGTTAAATATTGTTTTCAACTCACATCTGTCTTCTCATTGTCATGTTAGGATGGCACCGGGCAGATTTAAAACCTATGAATATTTGTCTGTAAGCATCCTTTCTTTTAAGTACAAACTACTCTTATATAAACACAGAATATGCAACACAGCAACGCAGCCTTATCTGCCAAGGAGCAAAACGCACAACTCCCATAGGCTTTGGAGTCATTCAAGTTCACTGCAGGAGAGTACGCAAGGACTGAAGCAGTCCTGTACAGACAAGAGCTTTGGCTGTCATGCATGAACTCTCTCCTTTCCCTGTCCCATGACAAGCCCTGGCAAACTGGCCAACTTCGGTTTGTCTACGAGGTTTAGCAGCCAGGGGATCTAGCTCCCTGACAAGACCATACTCAGTGACGCATACGATGTATGACTTCAGTGGACCCCATCTCTACCTGACAGAGCATGACACTGCTTGATTTATCTACTGCCAAGTGCCATAAGCCGGACTTGATTTATGAGAAAACACAAGAAGTTGCTATCAGCAACCTGTTAAGATCTCCCAGAACAAAATAAGCAATAGCATTTACATTAAAATATTATGTAACAGCACACTTAAGCAGAGAAGACACATGCTGGCTTTCCAACATAACCTTGATGAGTCTCTGATACAGTCTAAGTGTCCAGGCTCAGCTGGGCCAAGTAGTTGGATGAAGCTCAGAGATCCCACCTTCTTCCCTTCTCTCCCTCTCCTTATCCCTGCTGCCAGCTGTGCTTTCTACTTTATTTAGGAGCTGCCATTTATCGTACTTGTCTGCAACACTGGTAAAATAATGGAAAAGCAACAGCTTTTTTTGCTTGAACAGTTTTCTGCTGTTTTAACGAGTTGAACAGGTTCCCAGAGGTCTGATTAGAAGCAGAGATGGTAGAAGGTAAGGAACTAAAGCACAAGCCTGGCATAAGGGGGGGAAAATGGGAGGACACAAGTAAGACCTCCCTCTTTTGGCAGCTGTGAGCTATTACTTCAAGCCACCATATTTTGCGGAGCTGCATTTATGACTAGATAACAGATTTCAATTACTCAGCCTAGATAAAGATTTGAAAGAGAAGGGTTAAAACTGGTACGATCACTTTGATGCATTAAACTTGGTTTTGTTCTATATTTTACTTCACTGACTACATAAAATATACAGCAACAGACTGCAGGAACTACGTAAGTCAATTCAGAAAGACACAAAAGCACTATCAAGGTACCTGGAAAAAATGACTCTATCCCATTCATTTGCAGCTTTTTCAACAGCCTGGGGTGAATTCCTGGGACATCTCTGATTGGAACTAGATTATCTTTGATACGTTTTTGCACTAGTTTGGGTTGAGCAAGCCACTGTGGTAAGAAGGGCTGAACCTGAGGTGAGGGAAAGGAGAATAACAAAGCGTTTCTGCCGTCAAACAGGCAATGCCATACACAAAACAAGCTGGTAAGGATGCCTGTTCCTTCCTGACCATCATCAAAATTCAGTCAAGCTAGTTACCTTCTGCACTGGCTTTCTGTCGTAGTCTCCAAGAACCATCAGACTGGAGGGTGGAGGGTTTGCCTCTTCCTCCGAGGCTGCTAAGGACAGCTCCTCCTTTGTGCTTTGATTTCCTTCGGCTCTTTCACTGTTCTCTTTCTGCTTTGTTTCAGCTCCCTCTGTTTCCTCATCCCTCTTCTTCCTTTTTGAAGGCTTATTTGTAAGGCTGCTTCTGTTTTCCTGTTGCTTGATGTCTTCTTCAGAATCTGGAATTTGGATAACAGGCATACAAAGCTACAGGTGAGAACGTGCTAGAGAAAAGGGATGTAGGGAACATTTTACAATGCAGGATTTAAGCAACAACTTGCAAGCTTCTCTTTCTTCCTAAATTCAAGTGCAAAAGCCAAACATTCCTTCGCTGGGATGAAAGCAACTGAAGACTGAGGTGACATGCTTCCCTCCTTCCCTTAACTAAACTGATCCTCAAAGTTTGCAATATGGGGCCTTCCCCTAAAAAAGGAGTTACTCTGGGAACATATTAAGCAGAGGAAAACAAAATGTACCACCAGGTAAATTCGGCAAGTTACTCAAAGGGCAACTTGCGCCTGCTTCTCTTTTGAGAACTGTCGACCAAAATGACCCCAGCTTATCGTTACCTGCTTCAGTCCTCTCTTGAGGCACTTTCGATTTTCTTCTATTTTCTTTCTTCTTCGATGCAGTGCTGCCACCTGCCGCCTCCTCGGCACCCGCCCTTTCTTCAGAAGAGCCGCGAGGCTGCTCTTTCTTCTTCAGCTTCTTCTGTCCTTGCGCAGGGGGCTGCTCTCCACTCTCCCTCTTCCTCTTCCCGCCCCCGGAGCTCGGCCCCGCGGCCCCCGGGCCGGCTCCTCCGGACACCTCGCCTTCCCCTCCCTCGGCCTGCGCCTCCCGCTGCTTCTTCAGCTGCCGGGCCTTCGCCTGCTGGCGCAGCCGCTCCAGCAGGACCCGAGCCCGGTCCTGCGCCTCGGCCTCCTGCCGCTCCTCCTCCCCGCCGTACCTGAAACAGCCCAGACAAAACCTCCTCAGGCTCAGGCTCAGGCCCAGCCGCCCGCCGCCACCGGGCCCGCCCGGCCAGGCAGCCTCCGCTCCGGCCCCTGCCGCGGCGGGACGCCGGGGCCCGGCTCCGGGGCCGCGGGTACCTGTTGATGCAGAACAGCGCCATGGCCGCGCCGCGCCGCCGGGCGCACGGAGATGACGTCAGCGGAGGCCGCGTGGCGCGAGGCGGCGGCGGAAGGCTCCAGAAGGCGCGGGGGCGGGCGCGCGGCACCGCCCCTCCCCTGCCGGCGGGCGGCGCGCGCGCCCTGAGGCGCTGAGCGCGGGAGGAGGCGGCGGCGGCCGCCGGGGCCGAAGGAGGCGGGAAAGCGCTGAGGGGAGGAAAGGACCCCAGGCGCGGCCCCCCAGCGCCGCAGAGCGCAGCACCACGGCGGGGACAGGCCGGCGGCCGGGCCTTACCACAGCCCCCAGGCGCGGAGGGCAAGGCCTGCCTGCAGGGAGCCAGCGTGAGCAAGGTGGAGAGCAGCGTTTCGACTCAGTGGGCTAAAGCACCCCTTCCTTGCTTGCCCCCACACGGCCAGCACGCTGTTAGAGGGAAGCCTGCCTGAAGCAGCAGGCACAGGGCTGGCCCAAGGACTGCTTCTGCTGTGGCAGTGGGGGACACAGACAAAAAACAACAAAAAAAACCCCACCAAACCTCAGAGCAAGAAGAAGCCCTGAAGGTACCTACAGCCTCTGGAGCCGAGCAAGGTAAAAATTAACCTGGAGTGCTGTCAGGCAACTGCCACTCAGTTGAGCCATACTGTGAAATACCATGGCTGAGAAATAGAAGCAGACCCCAAAGTGTTCCTTTTTTTTGCATAGCAATCAGAGTGAAACAGATATATTGCTGATTGCCCAACTCCATCGCCAACCTGCCAAAGTCTACACCAGACAGCTTACTTCTAAATCTTTATTTGCTTTCTACACAGAGAAAACAGAGGAATGTTGAAGCAGCAATATTTAAACACACTAGCAGGGAGCCATCAATCTGTTGAGAGTGCACAAAATGCAACACAGGGCCGTTTGTGCGGTGGTCTCTGCTAAGGGGCAGGATGAGGGCAGGTCCGGGAGCCGTCTCTTCAGACGGACAGGAGAGCTCTACGCAAAGGTGGAGCCATTCCAGCCCACGTTGGCAGCGTTCATGTCAAAGTAGTTGATGTACACCCTGCAGAAGAGGCACAGGAAGACACAAACAACGACCTTATTAACTCATTTATATAAGTAATGAGTGAGACAGGACAACAGGACTGGGGACAGTGCTTCCCATTCCTCAGAAGAAATTTCAAGCTTCATTTTTACCAAGATCTAGCTAACTTCTCTGGTAGAGCCTCTAGTCAATATTTCTCAGAGTCCCTGGAACTGTACTTTTTTTAAATACAAACTCTTCTTCAGTGAGGGACTGTCCAGACACCAGACAGCTTCTGGTTATCAGCCTGTCAAGAATTTCCAGAGATCAAAACCTTTTGTGTCCGAGCGCTGCAGTCCATCACACATGTCAGACAGATGGGCAGCCTTACAGAAGCCACACAGGCCCTCAGGGCCGGCACTGCACTTCTCCATTCCAACCCCAGCACGTCAGTGGCAGCAGGGAAGAAAGTCCTTCACTGCCACGTGCAGACGCTCCCTGCGAGGGAGCTCTTCACAGCCCGCCAATTCCTACTTTGCCTGTCAGCTCCAGCCCGTTACTGCTTTCAGCCTCCCATCACCAGAGGACATCACACCTCAGCGGCAAAAAACACGCGGTACAACTCATCAGTCCTCTGGGATTTTCTCCTACTCTGAGAGCAGGAAGCCACATAACAGAGCACTCCCAAGGAAAAGATGTAGGCTCTTAACTGGACATGATCACCTTGTATTTTCTCAAATACACAGACTTATTCCTGGCTTTTTGTATTTTTAAATTAACTTCTCAAAACAGTTGCAGAGAGCCAGATAAACAAGGTTAATGACACTGTGTCCCGGCCTTACCTGTCTGCAGATACATGCAAGTGCTTAGAGATCAGATCGCACAGGAGCTTGGTGTAGGTCTTGTTCTGCTGCCCTCCTATTTTGCCGATGCTGTAAAGGCTGCAGAGCGCGCAGGGATCGGTGGAACCCCCGAAGGACATCATCTGATCGGGAATGATGTGCACAGCGATGTACTGCGGTAAGAGAACACACAGTTACAGGATACCTCACCTTCCCTCTCCCGATGCAAACTTTCTTCAGGTACCGACCCAAGCTGCATGCTGCGGCCCCGGCAGCTCGCCAGCGCTGCCCTCCGCACCGCAGCCCGCGTTGGGATCCCCCAACGGCTCGCAGCGTTCAGAACGACGGCTATGTCTGTGCAAAGCTGCGGGCGAGACGGGTCCCCTGCCCGCCAGGGCACGGGGCTGTACCTGCGCCCCAGAACTGGCACCCCGCACCCCCGACCGAGCCGCCGGGCCTGCCCGCAGCTCAGCCCCGTCGGGCTCTGGCTCCTCAGGCCGCAGCGGCCCGGCGCAGGAGGGGCCGTACCCGGTCCCGGGATAACGGGGAGCGGCCCGGCACAGCGCCTCTTCGCTCTGCCGGGCTCGCCGGCCTGGCCGACACCGGCCCCGTCCCCCGAAGGCGCCGGCAGCCCTCCGGCGTCGTAGCTGTCCGGGCACCCCGCTTTCCGCCGGGCTGGTGCTGCTGCGGGCGGCCGGGCCCCCGGGAGCCGCTCGGCCTAGGGACGGGCTGCAGCGCGGAGGGGGCAGCGGGAGGCCGCCGCGCCTCGCCCGGGGGCTGCCGGGGGCGGGCACAAGCCCCGTCCCCTGGAGCAGCGGGGCCCGCGCTCGCGTTGTGGCCGCAGAGGCTCCGCTCGGCGGCCGCGGCCCCTCCGGCCTGGGTGGGCGAGAGGGCGGGCGCAGCCCCGCGGCCGCCGCGCCGGGGCCTCCCTCCCCTCAGCACCGGGGCCCGCGTCCCCTCAGCACCGGGGCCTCCCCTCCCTCCCCTCAGCACCGGGGCCCCGCGCACGTGGTCCCCCCGCTCCCGGCCCAGCCCCGCCGGCTCCGGCCCGGCCCCGTCCCCCGCCTGCGGCAGCGCCGGCCCCGCCACCCGCCCTCACCTGCGCGGGCTTGCCGGTGGCCTTGGCCAGCTGCTGGGTGAGGTCGCCCAGCAGGCTGTCGGGCACGGCGTCCTTGCAGACGTTGGTCTGGATGGCGAACATGGGCATGGTGGCGGCGGCGGGGGGTGGCGGGGCCGGCGGCGGGAGCGGAGCGGAGCGGAGCGGCGGGACCGGCGGGGCGGAGTGGGGCGGGCGGCGGCGGCGGCGCTTTTAGTACGCGCGGGGCCGCGCCGGCCTTAAAGGGGCCGCGCCCGGCGGGGCGGGGAGGGAGCGGCGCCGGCGGCCTGCCTCCCCCGTCTGCGGCTGCCCCCGCGGCAGCGCCCCGGCCAGGACTCGCCCCCCTTCCGCCGTTATTGGTGTGCTTTGTTACTACTGAGCATTTCTGGGGGTCTGTTGTAGGCTCCTCCCTGCCGCTGGGCAGTTCGTGCATAACCGGGTATCGGCGCATGTGGTACTGCCGCGGTAGCGCTCCCGCCCGCTTTTGGAGGATCAGGGCCAAAAAGGGCTAGAGGCCCTGCAAAAAGGGATACTAGCCCTGGCTCCGGAGGGAATTTTTTTTCTTTTGCAAAATAAAGGCACATTTGTACGTTTTTTGTTTTAACTATGTGCGTAGCTTTAACACGATGTAAGCAGTAACATCTGACTTGCTGGCATGTTAATTACTCTCTAACGTTTTTCGGTCAAACTGAAAGTCATCTATTACTCCTCAGCATCCTCATTTTCACATCGTATTTTTCTACTGGAAAAAGGCAGAAGTGGTCTTTTTTTGCTTGAAAATGAAATGGCGCGTGTCTGTTCGGAGGTGAGAGGCTGCCTGAGAGAGGAGCCTTCCGCTGGGCTGCGTGATGCGATGCACGTAGGCTGCAGAGGGCACGACTCCCCACCCTGCCTCTTACGCTGCCCGGCTGCAGCGCAGCTCTCTGCTCTGCTGCTGCTTCAGATGACTCACGGGAAGAGGCTGAAGAGACTCAGGCCCAGAGCCCTCTCCACACAGACATTTTACACACAGGAATCGAGCACGTGTTAATTCTTAACAAAGTCCCAGCACTGCTGCTGCCAAAAAGCTTGACCGTACATACGTGTTACACACGTGAACACACAGCCCTGAACAAAGAATAAGGGATGGTATTGTGTGGGAGTGCTTTGGAGTGGCACAGGCTATAACACTGAGATCTGGCAGGACTGGAGCACTTACTTTTTTAGTGATTAACAGCGCTATTAAGAACTAATATCATCGGCTCTCTGCCATTGCGTAGTGCCACGTATTCCTCCCACCTTCCTGCCTCCCAGAGTTGTTGCATGGAGGTAGGGTGGGAATTCTGGCAGTGCAGGGAGAGAAACTTGAGAGCAATGTCACCACTGGTGTGCTTGCTGTGTGGCCTGCCAGGCCTAAAGCGACAGACCCCGGCCATGCTGCCACACAGTGGAAAGGCATCCACAATTTCATTCTCTTTTGCCCCTTTGACTAAGGAAGAAGCAGTGCGTACATTTTCATAGTTTCAAAAGATGCACTTCTAGAAGTTAACCAAAGACCAGTGTGTATGTATGCACCCCTCCCTCACGTGATTGCTCCACACTCATGCATTCATAATACATTTTCCAGATGCGCAGCATGAGTTTTAAAACACAATTGCTTGTGATTAAAATAAGAACAATGAAGAAATGTGTCTAAGAGAAAAAAAATGAAAGGTAAAATGTTTTACAGAAATATATCAAAGAGCACTGTAATGATGTCCCAGAGATGGAGGCAAAGACAGCTTTTACATTCCCTATTAGAGAGTACAAGGATGCTTAGCAAGTAGAGGTGGTCTTAATTGTACTTGTGCCATGAGGTACCTTAAGAACAGACATTTCAGGGTTTGGATGCTCTGAGAGTAAGGCTGAAAGCATCTAGCATAGAAAGGCTTGTGAAGGTACGTGGGGCAGGCTGAAGCCTCTCCTGGAGGCTGACTGGGGCTGGGGCACTCACAGGTTGCAGCTGTACATACTCACCTGCGTCACAGTCAAAACCTGAGCACAGAGCAACTGGACCAGGGAGGAGGAGCCAGGAGGACATCAGAGAATGCTGGTGCTGTGGCTGCAAGAGCAGGCAGAGGCAGCATTCTTTGAGCAGGTGCCTCTATGAGGAAGGCAGATTGATTTCTGGAGAAGGAAACTGCCTCCCCATGGAAGGTCCTGCTGTGTTTAGGGGCTTTGTAGCCATTCTCCACAAGCAGTTCTGCCAGAAGACTACCTACCTCGTGCCGTGTCTTCCTTCCTTGGGCAGCTCTGCAAGGCATGAAGTGGAACGAAAAATATTTAGTAAAATATACTGTACTTAGATGCTAAGTAGCATGTTGCTTCATTGGCTGTGCTGCTTTGATTCACCAAAGCAGCTTTCATTTGTTACCTCAACAAAACATTTTTGCAGGTTGAGGTACAGGCTTGTACTTAAAGACTGTGGCTGCAAAGCAAAGCTGTGTTAGGGACAAAATGGGATGCTCAGAGCAGCTGTCAGATGGGTTTGCTCTTCCAGAAAAAAAAAAAAAGTCACAATACACCTAATTTCAGACATCCAGGAAACAGATTTGTACTCAGTCTTTCTATTTTATTTTGGAAGCAAATGCTCTTATTTTACCCAGGCTCAAATAATAAGTATTTATATGGAAATCTTCCTCTTGTAATTAATTTATTACTTCGGCCTCTGGGAATGGCTCACTGTGCCTCATTTTGAGCTGTGCTCTAATCTTCACTGTCACTGCAGATTGTTCAATGGCTGAAAAGGGGAGGGCAGAACAGCGAACAGTGGGTTTTTCCACTTACTGCCTCTGCCTGTCCTGAGCCCTGGGAGACTCCTACAGCATGAGTTTTTCTGCTAAGCAGCTAGAGGGCCATGTAGCGTTAAGATCTAAGGAGAACCTGGTCTGCAATCCACCCCTTTTAAATAAGAGGCAATCACGTCTTTCCTCCTTTTGAAGGGAGGGCCACATGCCACATTGATAGCCACATCTGTTGACTTAAACGTATTTTGAAATCAGGTCAAGATAGTTCTGTTTAAATTTGGCATGAACAGGGCAAAGGCATATCCAAATGGAGTGTTTATCTTCACACAAAAGATTAAACTGTTTTAAAAAAAGAAAAGCTTCTGTTAAGAATATTTTGAGAAAGCACCCTCCATCTCAACCACAGGCCTGTCCAGAATAACAAAACAGTCTCAGTCATAAGGCTCCTGCTGGATTTTTACTTTTATTAAGCAGCAGACAAGATGTTAAAACAGCATTGGGTAGCAGCGACTAAGGCACCACTGACTTTTACAGTTGTGCCAAATACAGGTAACATGACCAGAACTGCAGTGTTCAAAAACCACGGTGAGCGTTCAGGAATAAGCTGTTACCACCCAAGGGCACCTCAAGCGAAGGTGGTGCTGTTCCAGCCTACGTTGCCAGCACCGATGTCGAAGAAGCTGACATAGATTCTGAAAGGGAAGACAGACCCCGTTAGCTGCTGAGAGCAGAGTGCTGCAGGCTGGCCAGGGTGTTCCTGCAGCAGGAGACACACAGCCACGCTGTAGACTGTCCCCCCAGGGCTTTACTCTTCTCAGGCCTGCACTGCATCTCAGCAAGTTAGACATTCCCTTTTGCAAGTTCTGGCAGGCATGTTCGAGTGTTGCAGATTCCACACCCCCTCTCCCCCTTGTCTACTTCCATTCTGGAGTTCCCGGTGTTTTTCTACTTCTTGTTTTAAGGAGATCTCAGGATGCTGTGTTTTATTTACAGTCATTTCTGGAGCAAATTGATATACCTTCAGGAAAAGGACTGGAAATGCTCTTATGTAAGTGGAAGCTTTTGTAACAGACCTCCACTTGTACCCCACAGGCAGCAGGGAAGTGTTGGTACACATTACTCAAGTTATCAATTTAATAACATCGGGTTATTGTGTCTGTACCTGGGCTTTTGCACATATGAGATCTGTGGGTACATGCAGTGCCTGAGCCTCCACCATTTCACCTAAGTGTATTTTACAGCTTCTGGGTATTGGCATTGTAGCACATGCAATTGCTCCTTTCCTATTTTTAATTGGAGAGTTGCTCTATTGACTTGGCATTTAGCCTCTTCAAGCAGAATGTTAACAGAAGAAGAGCAAAGGACAAGTCTGGGATTAATAGTTTTAACAATGTGTGGAAAGTCATGTCAGAGAAGTTGCTGTATGAGCTCACCTGTCAGACGGTATTTTCAACTGTTTGTTCAGCAGGTCACAAAGAAATTTGGCATAGACCTTGTTCTCCTGCTCCCCTATCTTGCCAATGCTATAGAGAAAGCACATAGCACAGGGGTCTGTGGAGCCACCAAAGGACATCAGCTGGTCAGGAGAGATCTGTATTGCTAGATACTGTTGGAAGAAGAAGAAAGGAATATTATTTTCCTTTGCCATGTTAGGAAAAGTTTTGGAAATCCAGGAAGGTATTTGTGTACCTAAACGGCAGTGAAAATAGGTGCATGCCTATCAGTTATGCTTTTGAAATTCTCCTGTATGTACTTCATTGTACAGTCACTTCCAGACTTCCTAAATATTTTCCTGCAAGTCACAAAGATGAGACAGAGCCACATTCCCATGACATGCCATTTGGGAACAGGCACTGCCGTCACAATTCTTTCATCTATTGCAGAATGGCTGTATTCTTAACTAAAGGTACTAGAGGCACATAAAATTAAAAAAAAAAAAGCAGTCACAGGCACTCAGACACGCTTTTCACCACTTACTAAAATGCAAAGAGTTTCACTCTTGTTCTTAAGTTACCCTGTGGCAAAGATCCTTCCCTGCCTGCTGTCTTGCAACCTTCAACCCCAGTGTGCACAGTTACCTACTGAAGGCTGGGTTCTAGATGCTCAGCCCAGGTACACTGTTGGAAGGAGGACCCTGCAGTATCATCTCTACCGACTCTGAATTTTGGGTAGAAAGCTCAGGTGCTCCAGGAGCTCAGTGACCTGCGATACCTCCAGAACCTGCTCTGAGCCACCGGGCTCTCCCTGCCTGTGCGGGAAGGCCGGGTGTGAGTGGGGGGTGTGCAATTGCATTGCTGCCGCCCTACGTTCCAGAGAGATTTTGCACCTCGCTGGCTCCTGCTGCAGTCTTCCCTGCTGAGGGAAATGTGAACTGACACAGCGGAGGTCTAAATCAACATCCCCTTCATTAAACAAAATACAGCATAATCCTACTTTTGTTCTTGATAGCAGGAAAAACAGAAGAAAGTATCTATGTTAATATTAATGACCAGCCTGCAGTTTTCCCTGCTGCTAATACACAGTGTCAGATCCACACATGGGGGAATCCAGGGATCAGTTCCTTTGGCATCCATCTGGATTCTGTTCTGTTCTTACCCACGTTTATTAGCAGCGCATCATTGGAAGTCAGCAGCAATTAACCCTCTTGGTAAAACAAGCTAGCCTGAGTACCAGGAGTTGTCTGGCTAATTAGCCTTGGCTGTCACTTACAGCTTGTTTGGGTGCAAGGTGCATCAAACGACAGCAGTACAGGATAAGCCAAGGAGATCCTGCTGAGGTACCACTTGCTTGGCCATGTTCTCCCCTGGCTGGGCACCCTGTGCTCTCAACTTTATGCCAAATGTAGGTACACATATGCCTTTAACATCTACCCTGGAAGGAGATTATTATTTAAAAAAAAAAAACAAGCTGAAGTGTTAATCAGCATTATTTTCCTCTTAGAGCAGTTTGAAACAGTTTTTCCAGTAAAAAAAGCAAACAACCTATTTGATTAAGAATAAAAATCAGTATTTTTTTCAAATGGTACCATTTCCTGCGAGAGGAAAGCTCTGCATTCCAGCCCACCCTAATCCTTTCCTTCTTTCTGTGTTGTAACTAAGAGACTCTCCCTTTCCTATTGCCTTCTTTGTCACAAAGAGCTTGCATGTCCTCCTCAAAAAATCTCTTTGGTATTCCCTGTATATTTCTAAGGCCCATTACGTATCCCTTCCACACTGCTGCACAAACCTGTTCCAGCTGCGTCCCAGCCCTGGCCTCTAGCTTTATATTCAGGAGCTGTTATGCAAGAACTACCAGCTGACACCCCCCAACAGCAAGTACTGTTTGCTAGACTGAAAAAAAATGTTTTTTTGAAGAGGGATAGAACACATCAGTTTTACATAAGAATTTCATTATAATACCACATGTGTTGGGGGGAAAAAAAAAAAATCTTACTCCCATTTGCAGTTAAACCTGCTTTCTGTGGAGACAAGGCTTATACAAGCCTAAAACATGCTTCTGACTATTCCCCGAGATAGCTAACTTTGGTCAAATTTGGCAGAGATTGATTTCCTACATGTTTAATGAGACTGGTTGATTGCATAGAGCTCCATTACTGTCCCTAGAGAAAGAGGGGCCCCTTTATCAGACATCAAACAGTCTGCCTGGAAGAGACACAGTAGACCCAAGCTTCTCCAGGTCGATTAGCTTTTTAACTCGACGTCAAATCAATTTGATGAGAACATCCAACCACATACAACTGTCTTCTAAAGTCTACAGCCATACAACAACAAATAGAAATAGTCTAATTATCAGTGCTGAACTGAGAATTTCTAATTGGTCAAAGAGATGTCAGTACTATTAACCATCCCACCACTGGTGGGATCTGTGGTGCAAGTCCAATGCGGAACCTGACTAGAAGTCACAGAAACTTAACATTTTCCTCCAAGAACTAGCTGAAATCCTGCTGCAAGTTAAGCTGGCTTCTTCCTGCCTTATGCCACTGAGGAAGAAAAAAAAAAAACGTTCCTGTCTCTTCCATGACAGCCTCCGTTTTCAGCCTTCTCTCCTAGAAGAGCCAGAATGTCTGCTGATCCTTGCATTATCCTATTTCTATAGCATTTTTCCTTTGTTGCATCTCTAATCTGTCTACCTCTTTCTCAAAGTAAAGGGCCTGAGGCTGGATGGAGTACTCCTGCTGAGGCTTACTTCTACCTTGTGCACAACAGGAATGAAATTCCCCTGCTCCCAAGCATTGTCTTAAGCCTTATTCATGTTGTAACCCATAATAGCTCCCCAAATCCTTTCCTCTTTAATGAATTATTCTTTGTCTTCTGTGCAGTTTGACTTATTAATCAACTATTCAAAGAAAGCTTCTTGACTTAAGATATCTCTTACTGTCTTCTTGAATTCTCTCTCCTGTGCATACAAGCTGTTGTCATCTGCACATCTCAGACTACCGAGTCATTGCTGCAAGTGTTGACTAGATCTGAGCATAAGACACTACTGTGGGGCTGTTTAAAGTGTTCCTGATTTTGACAAAACCATGCCAGCTGCTCACAATTTTCTTATTACCATTTTTAAGACGTTCCAAAGTTTGTTCAAATATTTTCAGTTATCCCATTTGGTTTTAATTTTGGGTCCATTTTTCCCCCTTCTTAGGACACTTCCACCTGTGGCAGTTATCAAACGATTGCTGAGGGGTTCAGAGATCCCTATTGCCATCTTAAGTAGCCCAGGGTGACTACCCAGGGTGACTACCCTTTCAGAGCACTTTGTTTCCATGAGGAGCAAAGATCTGCAGAAGAACTTCAGGTGTCGCAGCGGGCAGAGACAGGTTTGCTGAGGAGCCCTCGAATCCTTTCGGTAGGCACCAGAACTTCATTCTTTCTAGGGTTTCAAAGCATCACTCCCAAAGTAAAATAAGAAATATTTTCTGAAAGCAGTCATGTGCTAGTGAATATGTAGAAAGGATACTTCACCAAGCTGCTGAAGATCTATAGCCGATTCACTTAAGTTACTGCTGCTACAGCAACTGAGTACCTCATGTTATAAAGCTTATGGCTCTATAGAGAAACTTTCACTTTGTTTTTTGTATTCATCAACAGTCTTCAGTAAACAACTGATACAGTGACTAGTGACCTTTCAGGATTAATTAAGAAAATAAAAGCCTTATAAGACCGTATAAGATCCTTAATGACAGTATTTCAGTACTTTACCTCAGTAGCATATTGCCATGGGTTTTGGCAGGTAAAAATCCCTCAGTTTGCTAATGAAACCAGCAGATGGATTTTACTCTGGTGTTTTGACTACAAGCAACAGGATGGCACATGGGTATTTTTGCTAGATGTCCAAGCAAGCTGAATACCTTATTTTTTTCTTCAGCTGTAACCACTAGGCTACAGGCAATTTGGTGGCAGATAGCAAACGTGTACAGCAGGAGCCTGCGACGAAGTTAGAGGGTGAGGCTTGCTTTTGGTCAGCTGGATTCTTGAGAGGTATTCAGAGATACCTGCATACACGTACCCACACACATCCAGTGTCTTGACCTACACGGAATACCATCATATACAAAGCTAATTTAAATACTTCAAGTGTTTTAAGACCTCGACAGAGCTAAGTTACAGCAAACAAGTATTTGACAATTGTACAGAGAGAAGTCTCTAAATACCGGTGAGTCATTAGGTATATTAGCTTATAGAGGCTATCACTGAGAAATAGCTCATTGCATAGGCACAGCTGACTAAATAAAGAAAACATCTGAGCATCCGGACTTACCTGTGCTGGTTTGCCCATTGCTTTTGATAACTGCTGGGTGAGCTCCCCCATGAAAGACTCTGGAACTTTATCCTTGCTTATATTTGTGTTAACAATGAACTTAGGCATCTTGGGGTTGCAAGAGGGTTTTCTTTCAGCTGACCTTGTTCACAGCTTTGTTTCTAACTCACCTGCAAGATGGCTTACCCCACTGTGCCAGGAAGCACCTCAGGAGCCTTTAAATAGTCAGTGGTACCTTCCTCAGGTGCACCTGGAGGGGTGGGAGTGCCTCAGGAGAGACGAGGCTGCGAACGCAGATGGTCCATGTGCAGCTCTCCTCCCAGGGAAAGCTGGCTTTTTGCGCCCTGGAAATCAAAGCATCCAAAATGACACTTTGTATTCGGATACAGCCTGGTCGTGAAAACCAGTGAAAAGGCCAGTGTTTCAGGGACTGTTTGAAAGTGGGAGAGTTATAATGTGCCTCTTTATGCAAGTCTTGTAATTATTTAAAAAATTTAGATGGATGCCTCAATTGTGAAGTCTGGAACTCTCTCTGTGGAATAGACCATAACAGAAAAACCCCAGTAGCACATGTTGTTGGGACCTTCCCTGAACCGTGACTAAGTCATGACAAAGATGCTTAGAATCAGGCTCTTGATTTTCCACTGTGGTGAGCACTGGATTCTACCTACTCAGAGGAGGCTTGTTTTCAGCTCGCACCTTTGTTGTGCAAATAGTCCCATAGCAGTCAACAGGATTCCCTGAGAGAGAGGAAATCCACAGGCTCTCTAAAATGAGTGGGTTTCATCCAGAGTGGAGTATGTGGCAGAGCTGGGATCAGTTCTCTTTGCTGCCGAGTAGCGTCTTACATGAGAGAAGAGATTTAGAAGGGTCGTATGCATTTGGTAAGGGGTGTTTGCAGTGAGATGTGTGTGGGGAAAGCAGGTTGAAAATCCTGATGGGGATAAAATAAATGGTTTGTTAATCCCTCCATGTTAAAGGTGATGGGTGTCTTTATGCCCAGTAGTTTCTGTGAGTTAAGGGCTTTTCCACTCACTCAGTTCCCCAGCCTGCAGGAAAGAGGGAGAGCTTTCTATAGCTTGCACTAAATGCTTGTACGGCAACGGTGTAATTTCAACAAATACTTTTAATCGGTGAAAACCTCTGTATGAACATGCTTAAGTTGATTGTGTGGTCTATGCTGGTTTTAAGTCAGTTCCTTCCCTGTAGCACCTTTGCCGTAAAAAGCCAGCAAATAAAAAGTAAGGAGATGAATTACTATGTGCCAGTGTTCATCTACAGCCTGTGTTGGTGGATTGAGTCTCCTGTATCCAAAGCATTTTGAAAATAATGAAAATCCTGAAAAAAAACCCCCAGAAATAAAGACTCTTTGTACAAACAGAATTTTCAGGGCACGTTTCCTGTGTGAAAGCATTAAAAACAAACTCAAGGGACAGCTCCATCCGTAAGGAGAGGAACTGCTGTTTGTAATATTGATGAATCTTTTCTTCAGTGATTAGCTGAAAGCAGGTGGCATGATCCAAAGCATTTAGTCACAAATCATACTATAGTTGTTAGTGGTCACCTGGAAAAACTTAGACTGTATTTTCAATGAACTTCACAACCTATTTTTTCTGCTGGGTACAATAATCACTAGTTATTCGCAGCTTGCTTACATAACAAGAAAAACATTTCCAAAACAAAATCTTTCTTCTCTGAAAACATCTGATGTAACTCCCAGAAGCTTCTGTACCGGGTTGGAAATCAGATCCTTAGACACCACAGATGCTCTTGGGAGTGTGCTTTATTTTGTAGGAGCCTTTCTTCTTCTTTTGCATAGGATAACAACTCTGTTTGGCAGTCCTTCTCCCGCCTAGAGTTACTAGGGTGTTCTCCACTGAGATTTCCATTACATCTCCAGAAGGACCGTGGCACAGTCCTTCAATATTTTTTTTCGTGTTACCATGGCTGGAACGTTTTTTCCTAATTTACTGTGCTCAGTTTTGAACCCATATCTGCTTGGGTCACCCTAAACCACTTATCTAGCTTTTCCTCTATCAGCCTGCTAGGCAAATATTTTGGACCGCTGTGTTTCCCCAGCCTCATGACTGATGATCATTTAGCCTTCTTAATCCTTCCTTCCCTTGGTTTGTCTTCTTAAATTATTTCACTTGCTCCTTCATATTTCTGATACTCTGAACTATTTGTTAGCAGTTTCCTGGTGCTGAGGTGCTTAGAGCTGGTGAGGTCTTGTTTGGGGAAGCTCAGTAACAAACTGCTCAGGTGTCTGTGGCATCGGGCAGGGCTCCTGGGAACAAGAGAGACCAACTGAGGCCTGGGGCTGTGGGTCCAGGGCTGTGAGCAGGGCCCATAGGTATGTTCTGATAGCAGGGTTTGGGCCCTATGGACTGGTAACAAAATGTTTTAAAACTTAGTAAGGTAGGCTAGCATAAGAGGTTTTTTTGTTTGTTTGTTTTTTTAAATCTCGTTATATCCAGTAGATCTTAAAACTGAGTGATGAAATTTCCTGTGAAAATATTTAGATAACAGCAAGAAATAAAACTCTAGCATAATGAATTTCATATCTATATTAAAAAAAAAGAAAAAAAGAATAAGACACGGAAGAGCTTGCAGTCTGTTTTTAATGTTTCCTGCTTAGTTCTGTTGCAACATTGTTTCCTGTCTTTTCTAAGAGATGCAAATTTCTCCTCTGAACATTCAGAGCTTGGTGCAGAACAACTGTTCCTTAGGAAAGTTATTTTCAGTGACTGAGGTTTCTTTTTTTCCAAAATTCAGCTTGTTGAACTCTGCTTTTATTTCCATGATTGACTTTCCCTTGGTCTCAGGGAGATACAGGTAGATGAAAATTGCTGACAAAGCAAGGATTCCCAAAAAGATAAGGAAGCAGAAGGGTCCAAGGTTATCCTGCAAGCAGAAATGGAAGACGCTGTAAGGAAAATAAGAATCTCATTTCTATTTCCCTGCCCTTGGGTGCAAGTCTGTGTCTTACTACTTAAAATTCAAAGGTGTGCTCAATACACAAACCAGGACAGGTATCAAACCAGGAGTTTCCACTGGCCACGTTTGACCTGAGTCCAACTGCTGCTCCTCTGACAGGCCTGGGGGATTCCTGAGCAGGTTCGGTGTTTGGACGGAGCTCTACGCTTTGCATGTAATTGCCATTTATTGCTATTATTTTGCTCCCGGTCAGTGTTCAGAAGTGGATTAGCCTGGAGGGAGGGATCCAGTTAGAATCACTTACAACAATCAATGGAAAAATCATCCCAAGTACAAACAGTCCCATCCAGTTGATGCAGCCCACAATCAGAAAGGCTGATGGTCTGAACGACTGGCTGAAGATTTCAACCATGATAGATATAGTGGCTCCAGCTGAAAAAGAAAAGCAAAACACAAACCAGGTATACTTGTTTCCTTGCTCCTGATGAAGATCCTCACAATGGCAGTGGTAGAAAATGGCAGACAGGCAGAATAGGTGGCCTGCTGGCAGGTGGCCGCTGCTGTGGTGAAAGACCTTGATTCCAGAAAGGGACTACAGCTGTGAAGTTAGGACTTCAGCTGTTAATTTAGGTTTCGTTTGTACATACTGGAATCCTTTTTCTGGTGCCAGTGGATCTGTGCAGTTCCATATTGCACCGGTAGCCATTATTAGCACAGCAATTTATAAAACCAACTCCTGTTTTGGCTCCCGTGGTCAGTTCCACCTGAAGCATGTTGGTAGGCATAAAGCTTAACTCGCTAAGTTAATGAAGGGTATGATTACTATGATGTACCTGGCAATGCCCAGAATCCTGTTTTCAGCTGAGTATTTTAAAAATTGTTCTGAAATTTCTGTCTCAAACCCTCTGGAGAAGATGATACTGTATTTTAAATTATTTAGATCCTGTGATCAGCAATAAAATTTGAGGTGTCTGTATCTTTTTCCCATCTCCCACTTGGACATATCTGCCCTTCCCTCCTTAACTTCCACAACTTTTTACCATGGGACTAGATTGTTCTTCCTCTGCCAGTTGTGTCACCAACCAGTATGGCACAAAATGTCCTCCCAGCATTGCCATTGATGTACTCACATGGTCCAATTCCATAGAAGATAACGAAGAGGAAGATCAAGATAACACTGAAGTAGTGCATCCAGAAAAACTGATGCTAAAAGTGAAAAAACAGTGATATCAAGCCATTAGACACATGACAGAATAGCAGAGCTCTGTATTTTCTGCCACCGACTCAAGTTTTTGTACATATCCTGTGAGGCGAGACCAGAAAGGTGGGCTGATGCTGGGTAAGTACCCAGCTGCTGCCTCTCTACCTGCAGCGACAGGGTCATGGTAAGGAGCGCTAGCACAGAACACATCAGTGTGTATCCTCCCCAGAGCAGCACCTTCCTCCCAAATCGGTCTATAAGGGTGCTCTGAAAAGCAAAAAACACAGGTCATAAATCCCAGTTCTCAAATGAAATAATTCCTCTCCTCTCCATGTGTTCTTCTCAGAAGACTTATCCGAATAATAGTCAGAAATCAAGGTCATTTGAGAATCTCTTAATTTCTAATGAATTTTACTAGCTTCTTCAAAGCTAATTTATTATTAATTAAGCTGTATTTATTAGTCAACCCTAGGCTGGTTTTAGACAGTGCTCTTTCTTGCGTGCTGGTGTATATCGAATTGTGCACACATGCATACACACATCTAATCCAGAACATCAGAAAATTATTTTGCAGAACAAAAATAAGTCTAAAGATATACAGTCGTGCAAATAATTTGGGAAAAGAGCTGCCTTTTATCCTGCATGTGGCTTTGCAGAAGCAGGAAGATGTGTCTTAGGCTATGCAAATCTTCCCCGAGCCCAGTCGTAAGTAAGGAAAAGTACAGTTGTTGACCACATTAAATTTTTCCATCAGACTCAAGTCTGAGAAGACTTACACACAGTATAGAGGATAAGCATTCACACAACCCAACTCCCAGGGACACATATGGGATAAGGTATTCTTCAAACTTGGCTGTGTGGAATACTTCAAAAGAATAGAAGTATATCTGAAAAATGCAGAGAGGAAATGCACCTGTGAAAAAAATGTTGCAACTGTGATGCAATTCTAAGCTGGTGCAACAGCCAGTAACTTAGAGGGGTTTGTAACGCTGCCTAGAGCTGTCTTGTGTTCTGGGGATAAAGAGAGCACTCAACTGCGTTGATTCCACACAGCTGCAAGGTGGTCATGACAGTCATCAAGATGTAAAGCTGCCAGCGCAAAGACCGCTCTTTTATTACTTCGAGGACACGCAAGGTTTTCGTGCTCGTCATTGCAACCTTCTCCTTCGTGATGTCATCAATTTCTGCTTGATGGTCTCCTTCCCCCCAGAGCTTCCTGATGGCTGTTGGGGAGAAAGAGGGGAGTGGATTATTCTACCAGTGTAGCTCCATCACGAGTGGTTACGTCAAACCCTTTAGTCTGCCTGTCCATTGGCACAGGTGGTGGTGTTGGTGCTGTCTGCTTCTGCCGTCTGGTCGGGTCTGGGGCAGTAGGCAAACGGAAAAATTTTGTTTCTCTAGTTGTCAGTGTAGCATATCTTTCTAATGTTGACTTAACTGTAAACAAAGTAAGCATTTAAGTACATTTTACTTAATAAAAAATGAACTGCCTAAACCATATCCTTTAAAGAAATAAAATAGTTCCCACCAAAGTGGGAAATGTTAGACATTCTAATATATGTCTATCTTTCTTGTCTTAACTTATTAAATTAGACTGAGTGAGGCCCCAGTCAATGCAGATGTCTTGCCGTAGGCACCTCAACTGTTTTATTTAGAACTGCCTCTGCTATTACTCCATGGCACTGCACTGTGCTGCACAGCTCTGCCCTGCTTTCTTGTCTTCTACAGAGGCTGTCACTCTTAACGTATCAAATGAAGTGAGTTAAGTGAGGGAAGGTGACACTCTACCTTTCCTGCAGGCTTCCTCGTTACCCTTCTGTATCAGGAGGTAGGATGGTGAATCAGGGAAAAATGGGAGGGTAACCAGTTGAACCAATGCTGAAAGTCCACTAGATGCTAACAACCATGGCCACAGAGCTTCGCTTCCTAAAATCTCCCTGGAAAGTGTATATGTGAAACAAAATTACGTTGAAATAATGGAGTGAATGTTCAGAAAGTTTTTCTGAGTGATGACGGCTGCTCAAATTCCATTCAAGGGTGCAGCGGAGCAAACACCTGAATTGGTAATTCAGCAAATTTAAAAAATTTGGCTATTTTTATTTCTGACAATGTTAAAGAAATTATTTGGCATTTTGAAAAACTTTCTAAATATCATTAGGATACAATATAATGTCTAGAGAGCTCATGAGACTGATTTGACCACTGTTTGACCACAGGACCAAAACATTTTGCTGAGAATTTTCATGAAAGTATAGTAAATTTTGAAGGAGAAGTTGCCTAGTAGAAAGGGTGTGGAAATAAGAAGAAAACAGATTATGAGTAATCAATTTTTCTTTCTCCTGTATTTAAAACTATATGTTTGCCTCACATATGATCAAAACTTTTCTTCTGGCATAAGCTAAGGCCTTTTTTGGGGAAGATGAGAGGGTTTCTGACTAGGTGAGAGGCTACAGTTACAGAAAGATTTCTACTACTCTTAGTGTAACCCAATAGAAAGATTGGAGCATTTACCGCAGTCCAATAACCTGTCCTGTGAGTTTTCCCAGTGTCAGAAAAACAGCAACTGTGGAGTTGGTAAATCCACGCAGCTTCTTGGGTGAAATCTCTCCTACATACTGAGGATGTATATTGAGAGAAAAACCTTTAACATAAAGAGGATAAATGACTGTTAAAATGCTGAGAAAAGCTTAACTTTCTGACTCCATCCTTTCTTACATTGTTTCCATTCACTCTGGTATTTGGATTAAAATTTCTTGCAAAAGGGATGATGTCATTCACTTTTATTGTCTGGTATATTTGCTTTGAAAGTCATTCTCCAAGAATGGCAATGCCTGTAGAGACAATCCTGGGACAGCAAGGATGCTTGCTCTCCGCAGTGGCATGAGCACATACCTGTACCAATGCCATAGAGAAAGCGTCCGACCAGAATCATCTCGAAGGATTTGGCTGTTTTACTGAAGGCCATGAAAAGTGCAGCTACCAGCATGATCACGTTGGTGCACATTTGGCACTTTTTCCTGGGGAAAAAAAAAAAAAAGCCCACAAGAATTTAGTGTGAAATGAGAATGTCTTGTACTCTTTTGACTAATCTTGCTGTGACAAGAAGCATGGTACAGCGATTCCTGCTGTTTTGAGGAATGGCTGAAAAAATTTTGACTTTGGACAGTCAAAGTGATTCTTTAAAATTTCAGGATCCTTTAGATTTGAATTCATTAATGTTTCTTAGCTTAGAATTTACACAGTTGGAACACTTCATCAGCATTTCCACAGTACAAGTGGGGAAAGAGCTCAAAGAACTGGCCCCAGGTTGTCACCAAGATTTTTAAAGGGCTAGAACTCCTCATAAAATGTCAGGTTGTTCCCCAGAAATAATCTGAGTCCATGGCTCCCACTCTAGAATGGCTCATATTCAAGACACTTGGCTAAGTGGATGTGATCTGAAATGGCAGGAAGAGTTTTGAGAGGCATATTTCAAAGGACACTCTGTGTGAATTGCGGGCTGGCATGTTCACAACCCTCATGTCTCAGGCTCAAATTGAAGTCTTTTGCATGCAGCTGTTTTGCTGTGATGCTTGCTAGACAAGAGTCCTCTTGCACACAGTAAGGATTCACAGAGATCCTCTGTTTAGAAGGCTATGATTCAGCAATTAGGTTATCCTGTGTTAAATAACCCATGGGAGAAGTGTGTGATCTTGCTTCCAGTCTTGGGAGACCCTGTCAGTGTGGGATGAGGCAGTGTCCCACAAGAAATTTCTTGGGGGCACTTACCTGATAGGAAAGAACACAATTGCAGGCAGGCTAAGATGGTTTGTTGAGACCCATATGAGGGGCCTCTGGATCAGTGGCTTGTGGAGCAGATCTTTAAGTGGGTCACACCAAGTAGAAATGTTTGCCAATTTCTCTGCAAATGAAATTAGTGGTGTTACACACAAGGCACTGAGAACAGACCAGGCGGGTGAGGAATCCTTCCTCCATCCAGTGGGAAAGATAGTTTGGAACTGACTTTCAGTAAAACGGATTGCCAAGAACAGAGATGTCTCTTGGATAATTTGTTTGGTGCTGATTGTATCTTTACAGCGTAGTTACAGGCAATTAATTTTTTTCTATTCTGTTCGCATTTTCATTAGATTAGATCTGAATATTTAATATAATGTCATCACCCCAGAATGAGTGTATTTAAATGGAAATCTGACTCTTCTTTGTCACTTAAGGGTATCTTCCACACAGCGGTTTCCAGGTGGTTAGAGTAACTGCATATAACGTGTTACAACACAAGACACACAGCTCCTTTTTCAGGGTTTGTAGAGCTTGGGAGATCTTTATGAGAGTCATGGGGGATCTTGAAGAGAACATGAGGGAGGTATACTATCCTGCCACTCCCAGAGGCACTGATCGGGTGATGTGATGATGAATGCATCCTTTACAGAAATACAGTTCACTGGGGAGAGCAGATAAACAAGGTAAAAGACTGCTTGCTACTTGAAAGAGGCGGACGTGCTAGCAAACCAATTCAGTCTAGTCTTCAATCAGATTGCTTCAACCAAGAAGAGGTTGGTTTGTTCACCTTGGTGTTTCCCTGTACTGTCTGGCTATTGAGCTGCTACAAGAAACACTTACTTCCTGTACTTTGTAGTCAGGTAGCCGCAGCAGAGGCTCCCCAGGAATCCTCCTATCCCATAAACAGACACAATGAAGGACCACAACAGCATGATTGTCTCAGCATGGAGGGGAGCGCCATGTCGCTCTATCCAGGTTTCATTAATAAACTTCCTGATGTGCTGAAAAATAAAATGAGATGTGACTGGACAATGGGTATAAGATCCCTTCGTACTATTTGGCTGTTGTACTTCAGATCTAGGCTGTGGTTCTAATATTAGACTTCTTTTGAGACTAACTTTCTTAGTAAAATGAGTTAGCTGAGATCACATTGCAAATCTTCAAGTTTGTATCAGTCAGTAAGCTTCCTGAGGAAGCATGCTAAAAGCACATTTTCTGCCTTCCTTTGGAGGCTTGCATACTATACGGTAACAATTTGTTTAAAACAGAAAGTACCGTCCTGTTCTTTGAAGGAGGAAAAGTGCTCTACACATTTGATGTTACTGTTAGCCAAAGAAAAGGCACAGATCTATCAGCTGAATGCTCAGTAAATTTGAAATTTATGGGGGAATGGCAAGCTCAGGCTCTACATTTTGTGTTTTCAACCTCAGGGAGATGGCTACTTACCACAGAAGGATAGTTGATGACAGAAATGTGGAATCCATATGGGAAACTACCACCAATTCCCAGCACTAAGATCATTTGAAATAGTCCTCGGAACTGAACCTGCAAAGCAAAACCAAGATGCTCCATCAGCTTCTCATTAATCTAGTTTTGTGCAGAGCCAGAGTCTTTTAGCCACACTTGTCCTTCCCCTCTGGAAACCTGCATTGTCCACTTCAAATCCTCTCAGATTTAAACATTTTCCCCAAATCCCTCTAACCTACTGCCGAAGTACAATCATCAGCCACAGTGCCATAGCAAGACTAGGTGCTAGTATAGGAGTGATAATCCACCACTTTGCGTGCAAGAAGGAGAAGGAGTTTTAAAAGATGTTCCCGATAGCACAGCTCTCACTGTCTGCCTGCAATATCTGATGGGTTGGCTGGGTAAAGGTGGCAGTCCTGGAGGTGGGGAAGAGCGAGTCAGTTTCCTTGTCTGCAATCTGCAGTATCCTATGTACATCAAACCATAATGTTGTACCACAAAAGTACAGCATTAAAAATCAACATTTTATTGTACTCTCTGCTTTAATTTCTGACTATGATGTTGTATCTTTAAGCATAATAAAGAAAAGATCCTGTTAACATTCAACTTTTTCAGAAAGTCATGGACTGCAAAGAGAAGATAATAATTTGGAATAGCCCCTGTAATTGCATTAAAACAAAGATCTTCCTGGCTTTGATTTGCGATATCATTTCTCCTTTCTTGATATTTTATTTTTCCTACTTATTTAACCATGAAAGTATGTGCTTGCATATTGAAGGGTTTGGCATCTTCCAGGCTAGGGAGATACTGTGCGTCTATAATTTCCTTGGTCAAGGATTAGGGACTGAGAGATACACTGGCTGCCTTGATGAATGAAATAATTTAAACTGTAAATAAGGCCAAACAGAACAGGTAACTACTCAGACCTTTTTGAGGTATGTGATACCACTGGTCATCCATCCTGTTTCCAAGTGCCTGCAAGGCTAGATGGAGCTGTCCTCAAACAGCTTAGACCGTACCTAGCAGACCAAACCTAGGACGATTGTGATTTCAGCCCCATCAGGTTCTGTTCAGGGTCCTTTGGGGTTTAACTGCCTCTCCCTTTTTATTCAGCACGTCACACACCAGGACAGTAACACAATTTCTGTATAGAGGACACTGTGCTCTGTGTTCTTTTAATGTCAGATATGAACTTCATGAGCTCAGAGCTTTTTGGAGATCGGCGCCTGGATGAAGAGAAGCTAGTAGAAAATGCAATCAGGCAGGAACAAAGTAATACCAGTGTGAATAATGCTGAAGCTATGGACCAGAAGACTCTAAATTTCCTTAAAAATCCTGTCTCAAATTCAATGGATTTGCTACTTGGCAAAAGCATTCAAACAAATTAAGAACTCACCTTCTCACTCTTCCTTTTTTTTTTGCAACAGACTTAGAAATTAACAATTTTAATACTTAAAAAAGAAAGCAAAATAGCTTCTTGCTGGCAGTTGAGAAATGGAGCAAGAAATACTTATCACTTCTTCCCTGTTTAAGACTATGGAAACTCTTGACAGATAATATTAATTATCTTTGGATGAAATGAGGAAAGTAATTTATTTTAAAGCTTATGTCACAAATTTCTTAGCCTTTTGCAGTACAGTTAATCTATTCATTACTTTGGGAAGTAGTTAGAGTGCTTAATAATTAGTATTGTTTTCAGTAATTCAGAAGACAAAAATACAGTAGCATTGTCAGTGGTGGAACTGCCAGGACTTTTGTTTTGTATTTTTTTTTAATTTTATCTTATATTTATATTTTATTTTATTTTATTTTATTTTATTTTATTTTATTTTATTTTATTTTATTTTATCTTGTTGCATGGAAAAGACCATGCAACATGATTTTCATGACCCCATGAAAAAATGGTGATCTTTAAATGCAGAAGAGAAAGATGATCTCTGTCCCAAAAGAGCTTACAATCTTTAAGGAATCTGGGTCTTTAGTATTATGTTAGCTTTGTCCTTTATAAGTCAGAGCCCTGAGAAAAAGTGACCAGATACTCACCAGCTCAGAGAAGAAGCTAGCCATCTCCTATCAAAGAGCTGACTCCTGTTGCTTACTGGCAAGTACCTGCCAAAAGAACCCAATGCTCACATTATGCAATAGCAGTGCCAGTGAACTAGTCCCATGTTATTGAAGTTAAATTTTACTTCAAAGGTTTTTGAGTTAATCGCATGTATTTCAGCTGTTGTACAAAGTTTAGAATTGTTGGATTAAATATTTCAACCAATGGTTGTGCCTAGCCCAAGTAAACAAGATGGTCTCCCTTGTGGGGAACCTGTATACTTCATGAACTCTGCCTTGTGCTAGGGGGATAGGGAACTGAGACGTCAATTTTAAACATTATTCCGATAATCATAACTCGGTTTGTTTTCAGTATAAGCTGAGAAACAGAAAGACAAAAAGTTATCTGTTGGGAATCTTAGATGGGGCTTGGACAGTGAACTGTAGGACTTTGACATATAATAGGAAAGAGCTATTCTCTCTTCATGTGATGGCAACTGGAGCACATTGTAACTTAATCATTACTTAAAGGGATTGAAATGCTCCGTCATGTTGGAATGGGGTATAAACTTAACTATTCTGCAGTGGCACACCAGGTTTGACCGGCTAAATGTTTAACAGCAGCTGATTTCCCTTTGCTGGGAGAGGAAGATTCAACGTCATGCACGGTTTTGTCTGGCATTTGCCATTAGTCAGTATATTTATTTCTGTGTATGTGAGAAAAAAAGATTGCTTTGAAACTGTCCTGTAACCTCCATAGCTGGAGTGCTGTCTCTTTCTTCCGACAGAAAATTCTCAGACTTTAACTTTGTTTATTTCATAGTTAAGAGGGTTTTGTAGGTATTAAGTTGGTAAATGGCTTAAATATCATTTGCCATTTACACTGTAGTTAAAGAAGGTGAGGAGGAAGAAATCACAATGGGCTTATCATATGCAAGTAGTCATATTTACTAGAAAACACATCACATGCAAAAAATTCACAGAATCTCTAGCTAATGTCTGAAATGTAGCATGTAGTGCCACCCGGCCATTTCTCCTGTCCTTCTGTGGTCCTCACCGTGAAGTGTACTTTGTTGTTGGTGTGTGCTGAGAGTTCATGACGGGTTTTTTTCCGGATTAGGGTCTCCAGCAGATAAGCTGTCGTTAGACCACAAGCGAGACTCTCCCTTTGGTGCTCAGAATTAATTTCCTTTTCTGTAAAGTCATACAAAGCTGAAACAACAGAATGTGCATCTGACAAAGGAAAGAAATGCCATGTTCGCTGCTAGTATCTGCCTTGCTTAGACGGGGGAAGACACATGCAGGCAATAATATGTAGCTCCCAGTGTGGGGCATTCCTTGTCAAATGCAGCCTGTTGCACGTGTTTTCTTATGTTCTGCTTCACCCACTTCTACTTAGTACACTGTATACACATTGTAACTTTTACTCCTTGCTTTTGTACTTTAATTTAGGATTCCTACTTTTGGTAGGTTAAGAGTCTTCCTCCTGTAATGCCCTCAGTGGCGTAATGTCTTTTGCATTTATGTTGATTAGTTACTGTACTGCTTCTGTGCTCTTATGACTTTCACTGTGCTGAGGCCCCCTTTCTTAGATGTGCAGTTTCGCAATTAGTGCTAACAACTAGTTAGCAGATGTCTTACAGATATCCTTTAGTCGTAATTGTGATCAGGACAGTAAGTCTCACAACATCAGGTCATTTAGTCATTTATCCTGCAATTTTACAGTCACATGTGACATACATATACCAAGCTGTGCTAAGCCTTTCTTAATACAGGCCGACTAGACCAGATCTGTGGCTTTTGTGTTTAGCTGACAGCAGTTCACTGATCCGGTGTTTAAGTGTTTATATCTGCCTCAGCTGGTGTCAGTATTTGAGGCATATCTTACCTACCAGCTGATGTCTCTGGAAGAAAATGTACATGTAGCATTCCTGAAACTTCTGAATGACCGACCTCTTTGTTTCTGTCACCTCCCATGCATATTTGAACCGTATCTTTTTGCTGTTTCATCCCTTGACCAGACTGTTACCAGAATACAGCTCTTGCTCCACTGAGCACAGGCGAAGGTTGACCTGTGCTCCAAATAGCTGTTCCGCTTCGTTGTCACGTTGATGTTCCATAGGGCATCTGCTCGCTTCCTGGCGAGGATCTTATGGGGAAGGCTTCCCTAAGAACATCTAACGAATAACTGAGATCAGAGAAGTGGCTCACTAGAAAGTCACTCCAGCAATGCTACACAATGCCACTCTGCTTGTGTTTCCAAAGACTTCAGGTATTGTAATGGAACAAAGGATGTTTTCAGAATGACTGCTTAGGAAAAGAGAATTCTGTTTTGTAAAAAGTTGAGATTTCCTTTCTACATTGGTAGTTGTGTCCAAATGACTGGTAGTTTTTAATCGTGTTATATGTATATGGAACACTACAAAATTATTGAGCTTTTCTGACTTTAAGGACACTTCGTATTTCATAGATGATTGTTTTTTACTGAGAAGTCTTAAGTGTCCCTGAATACTAAAGACAGGAATAATGAAAAACCCCAATCATGGAAGGGTATGCGCACCAATAACTTTTTTTTCTAGTCAGCTGTCCCTAGGGTAGATCATGATGTTGGGAAAGAAACATTTGTGGAGGCCAGAAGTTTTATTACAAGGCAATCTGCCATTTTTATTATGTTTCACATTTCCAAATAAAAATAAGCAGCAGTTAAGATGAACAACTGAATTCATATTTTGAATAGCCTTATTTGAGTTGAAGTAAATATGGCAGTCAAAGCAATATCAGAGATAAAAACACTTACTTTACTGTGCAAGTCTAGAGTTAAATTTTAATTTGTATAGCGTGCTCCACTGTGAGCCTTAGCTTTTTTCATGTTCTTGCTAATAGTATTGCTTTGCTACTAGAACTGCGTGAGCCTCTCATTAATAGAGGGAAACGTGCAGAAAATTAGACACTTTCTAAAGAAAAGAGAAGTCCCATGAGTTTGCATATTTCAAAAAAAGTTTCTGGTGAAATTAATCCCTGTGGTACTTTACAAATTCACGCTATCCTATAAGGCTCACAAACTCTTTTTACCTTTAACTATGTATAGCAGGAAGCAGAATTAGGAACTCAGTATCAGATTGCCTTGAAGATCATTCACAGTTTGAAAGCCTGCAGCATGTGAACTCAAGCACAGATGTTGATTATAGATCAGTGTAGAAAATTATATTGCATCCATTCCTACAACAGAGATCATTGGGAATGGTATATCACACTAAATCTGGAAGTTAGAAAACTTGCATATGATATGTTTTAACATAGTCTCTCACTTTATTTCCTTATCTTTGTGCATGCTACATGCTTGTAAAAATTGGCGAAACTCCTATGAGAGACTGTAAATTAAACCGTAAATTGTTGTTGGAAATGCTTAAATGAATGCCTTAGAAGTTCCTTATGTTAGAATTGCATTTCCCACTTTTACTGTAAATGAGTCTGACAAAATATTCAAGGCATAAAATATTTACAGTCATCTCTACAGCTGTCAATCAGTATCTACACTTGCAGCGAACAATAACTGGAGTCTGTACTGATTGCACATCCCTGAAATATGAGGATATGTGATCACTTCTTAGTCATGATAGAGAAATACACCCTAGGCAGGAGCCCTGCGTGTATCCAAGAGCTGGAGGACATGACTGAGCTTTTGCTGACAGTATGCTGCACATACAGCAAGGTACTGTACAGACGGTTTTAGGAGAAACTGTAAAGTAACAGGTATTCTGTTACAGCCAGGAGTTCTGGTTTGGGATGGTTCTTCTGGGATAAACTGGGTCCAGGTGGCCCAAAGTCACACAAAGGAAAGTAGCAGCTAAATTGCTATGGGATTCATAGCCTATGAGATATCTGAGGGAACTCTGATTCTGGAAGAGGAGCTACAGACTTGAGATGATGACAGTGATGGACAAGATAGCACAGAGTATCTAAAATGACTCTAGGTGCTTGTGTTTTATGGCGACTGGATTCCACCCATGAGTCCTTTAGCTGTTTTGCCACTGAAAGGCACTGTTCCTTGAGAACAGTTGTATACGAACTTTTCGGCCATACTTTATCATGAACAAGTCTGAGCTTAGAGCCAAATGGCAAAAAATTAAATTTAAGTCAAACCAAGGAGGGCTGCTGACATGGAAAACTTCAATCCAAAAGGGTTGAAGTCTGTCAAACTAGATACAACAGAGGCACAACATGGACAACATGGCGTTATGCATGGGAACCTGGCAAGGTTTGATTATTCAGTTGAGACTAGAGAAACAAAGAATTTCTCTCCTATTCCACTAAATTTTTTCTTTAATCTGTTATGGATTGAACCCTAGCCAGAGACAGCAAGCCAAGAACTTCACTATTCCCATTTCAGGGTTGTAAAAACACATTCAGAAATCAGAGAGAGAGAGGAGATGACAGGTCTTCCCTTTCTCTGTGGTCAGCAGAGTGTTTATAAATTCTGCATGTAGTTTCAGTGTGTATTAGTTGCTCTGTTATCGAAGAGATTTACACATCAGCAAGTTAAGCCAAAATGCTCATGATTCACACAAGTCTGTCCTGTTAATATCAGCCATCATCCCTTTTCTAAGCTGCCCAGAGTGGAGTGCTTGAGAAAGGTGCTGGTTTGGCAGAATGGGAACCTTGCAAGTGACAGATATGAAAGCCGACAGTCCATTTGGACCGACTTGCTAGTCAGGAAACAACGAATGTCTTTTTTCCCGTCCTTTTAAGAAAGCCTGACTCCCCCTAAGGGCGGGTCAAAGCCTGGTGCAGAAGGTGTAATCCTCTGTGACGTGATTTAGAGTTGCTGGAACACGCTTCTTTTTAAAGTTGAGCTTATTGAATTCTTCTGTGATTTCCATGATTGATTTCCCTTTTGTTTCTGGAAGGAACAGGTGGATAATTATCCCTGAAGTGAAAAGTACCCCCATAAAGATGAGGAAGCAGAAGTGCTTGAGTCTTTCCTGCAGGGAAGAGCAAAGTGAGAGAGAGCAAGATGAGCATATCTATTCTTTTGTCACTTTCTTGGCACAGTTTTTGTATTTGGGTCCCAAAGTACTTTGAATTTGATAAGGAGTTCCTTGCATTTTGACCTTTGACAAATAGTTCAATCTGAATAAGTATCTTGGGCAGATCAGGGCCCTTCAGCTGCAAAAGAGGACTTGGGAGAGCAGGTGCCAAGGCCACTCTAGACTGACATGGCATTGTCATCTCCTGCTGCTCTTCTTCCTCCTCCCATGGCTGACTCAAGCTTCGTGCCCCTGGGAGGCGTCCCAGGGAAAGTCACTCACCACAATGAAGGGGAAGGTTGTTCCGATCACAAAGACACCCAGCCAGTTGACAACTGAGCCGATCACAAAGGCCGGTGGTCTGCATGAGAGCTTGAAAATTTCAGACCTAATGGAAACTGTGGCACCGGCTAAAAGGAAAGAAGAATAAACATTATTACTCGTTGATGTGTTTGATTTGAACATTTGGATTGAGCGTTACCATTACACAGGCAGCAAATAGATGCTCCTATCATGGACTGGCATTCAAAAGACTTGAGTATGTCACTGCTTTTTAGAAAAGAAAATGTTTGTGGCATCTTACAAACTACTAGACATCAGCTTATTAAAATGGTAAATTATTCAAATACATTTATTGGGGAGATTGAAGAATTAAGTAGTTAACACTTGAGAAAGTCTGACATCTCATGAAAGAAGCTGTGTAAGGATGGAATAGCAATTATTATTACTAGCAAGAATTCCCAGCATGATACTGCTAGATCACCAATGAGTGGTCTTCCTGGATTCACTTCCTGGGCATTTCAGTTATGTTTTGAAGTCACAGGACTTCGACAGCTTTGAGTTAGAAAAATAATTCAGCCCTGCCATACGGGAAGGCAAATATTTAAAAAATGAATAGGCTTTAAAAAAAAAGTAAAGGGAGCAGGTAGTATAGGCTAGGAAAGGAATTACTCCAAAGTCAGTCTTCAGCACTGCTGTCTATGTGGGATAAGATGTAACATTATACAACACTGAATTTAAAAGAACTCTTGCTTTTCTTTTTCTTTCTTTTTTCTTATTATAAAAAAAAACCCCAACCTTTTACCCATCTGCTTTTGCTCTATTTTTGCTGTATTTTTCCAGTGAGTACTTTTTGCTCTTTTCCTTTCCTCTCATTAGCAAAACCCAAACCTGATGGCGTTGAAGTTTCTGGCCAATGATTGGACCCACAATGTTTAAATGGCTACAAGACTCGGTTAAATGAATTTACTTATGCTATATAGTATGCAATATCATGCAGTATTTTCCTAGCCATATTAATAAGCTCACGACTCGATTCCTTCATTTCTTTTGAATGAAGTACTCACCTGGCCCGACTCCAAAGACAACTACAAACAAGATAATCAGACAAAGGCTGCAGTATGGCATCCAGAAATACCAGTCCTGGGAAAAAAAAACATAACAAACTTCTGGGTGAAATCTGATGATAACCATAGGTGAGAAATGCTGCTTGTTTTCCAACACTGTCACCTCAAGAAAAAATATACAGTGTGGGGGAACTGGCAGAGAAATGTGTGTGCTTTTCCTGTGGATGGAGCAGTGAGGTTTTTGTTAGGTGAGCAGAGAAACAGGTTTGCTAGCAGCTGTCAAGCTTGGAAGCCTTCAATTAAAAGAAGTCGGAACAGTACTTTTCCACCTTTCTTCTTGACCCCACAGTGCTTCCTCCAAACCTTAGAGGTACAGGAAGGCCAAATCATATCTTCCTTCACTTTTCTTAAGTGATAGGTTCAAAAACTGATACTGAAAAGGAACTTTCCTACATCTTAGCCAAGAAGCTATGAGACTCGATGCTTCAGGAAAAAAGATTTCTCTCTCCTGTGTTTGAGATCCTTTATAAATGAAGCAAAACTGGAAGTCTGCTGCCACCTTGCTTCCAGGCTAATTTTACAGTAGTATCTATAGCTCTTGGATGAATACTGGTAACCCAGGAGACTTGTTTCTGAAGAAGCTGCAGCAATGACACAGTGTTATAGATGTGAACTGGTCTCCAGTCTGTGAACAGATATATGCATTCCTGGTATCTTCTGCAGCAAAGTTAAATTTCAAATTAACTGATGCAGAGTCTGGTTTTTTATTGTTTCTTGTTAAAAACTACATGAATAGGAAGGGCCATTTTCCTAGGACTGGCCAGTGTTTGGTCCTTGCAGTCTGATGAAATCAGGAATCAGTGCTAGTCTCCCAGTGTTTTATGTGCTCCTTGCTGAGCTCATGGGATCATGTTGAAAGGAAGGCAGGAGTCCAAGAGAGTACTTGCTGAGAGAGGGTTTAATCCTACGTATGGACAAGCTTGATCTTTAGGATATTCCCCTCCCAGAGGGTAAGCTGTTAACACAGGAGTTATTTTGGCACTTCTAAGCCTCACTTTCCTTTCTCAGTAGCATGATCCTGCCTGTGAGCAGAGGTTAGAAATAGAACAGATAATGGAAAGGTCTGCCATGAGAAGAGTTTCTTTACCTGTAGGGAGAGAGTCACGGTGATACCAGCTAGCAGTGAACCCATGATCCAATAGCCTCCTCTTACAAGCACTTTCCTGCCCAGTCGCTCAATGATGGAGCTCTGAAGGACAGAAGTCACACTGGTATCAGTGCCAGAAGCGCAAATTGTGACCCATTCCCATAGTAATGTGACTTACACAGACTACAGTAGCTACGAGTTCAGAGAGTCCAACACAGAGGGTCATATAGGAGATGATTCTTTCATCAAAACCGGCTGTCTGGAGGACTTCAAAAGTATAAAAATAAATCTGGAAAAAAAACCCATAAAACAGTAAGAGAAGAAAATAAATGATTTCTTACCCATGCCCGTGTGTCACTGCCCTGGATAGGAGCTGCTAACCAAGGAGCATGCAGCTCAGCTTTGGAGCGAGCTAGAATTCTGCACTCTTTTTGGTAGTTTTCACTTTATTGGCAGACAAAAATATTATAAAATATAATTAATTAATTAATTTGGTAAAAGATAAAATGCTGGGATAAAAGGACCTCCAGGTGCTGCAATGTAATTAGGTTTGCAGAGTCCTGATTTAGGTGCTTTCAGAAACAGCCAGGTATATCGTCTCTTCTGGAGCCCATCCAAAAACATAATTGTAGGATATTTTCAAGAAAGAAGAGCATAGGTTATGGAGTCATGAAAAGGTAAAACAAGCATCTTCTCTTTTCTGTGTCTATCTTTTTTGCATCTTTCAGCTCTGCTACTGTTTGGAGATATGCTGAGATGGTGAAGATTCCAGTTTAAGCTGTGTTAGACTCAGCTGTGTATTTATTTCCTTTACAGATGTTGCTGCATCGTGATGTTAGAGGTAGAAGAATCATGCAGGCGATTGCAAAGCTGTGGCTTCAAAACAATCCCAGAAAAGTGGTGCTGTGAGGAAGAGGGGCAGAACTGCGGAAGCTGCCAGAACAGTGAGCATGCTCGTTGATTCGCTTTAAAGGTAGAGTGAGCATACTGCCGCTCCAACATCTTAGGATGATAAGAGCCAGGGGGCAAACAGCAGCAGTTGCAGGGAACAGTAACATAAAACTACACTGCAGATCTTGCCACTATAGCGTGGGCTCATGTGTAAGAGTGGGTTCTGGGGCCTTGTAATAGCTTCCAAAAATGGCTGTTAAATAAGCCTAACTACTGAGGAAGGTAACTCCAGCAAGGACCAAGAGCTAGGCAAAGGGATGTCACACAAAGAGCCTGGCCAATCTTTGCAGACTGCTGCTGCTGCCCTATAGGAGGGCTGGCAGACAGCAAGTTGTGGCCTGAGGAGCCTGAGAAAAATGGAGGGAACTCCTGGGAGCCATGATGTCTCCTTTAAGGTTGTCAATAAGTGTTTTGAGACTTTAAGGGGGAAATACACTCAACTGCATTGATGCCACATAGCTGAACTGTGGCGGTCAGAATAACTATCATGTACAGCTGCCAACGGAAAGCTCGTTCTTTCATTAGCTCCAGGACACTCAAGATCTTGGTGTTTTTCATTGTTGCCTTCTCTTTCATGATGTCATCAATCTCTGCTTGGTGATGGCCTTCACCCCAAAGCTGCCTTATGGCTGTGGAGGAGAAGGAGAGCGAGACCTGCCATGTTAATTTGTCTCTGTTGTTTGTTGCCTAAGGAGTTCATTGAGTAGGTGATGCACGTGTCTGGCAGCACAGCATGCATGGGCTGTGGTCGCGGTGTGAGGCAGAGATATCCTCTAGGGTGTTCCAGAGCCCTGGTCCCCTCCGGCACAGCGGGGCCTGTTCTGACGGGGGGCCTCGTGGGGTGCACGATGACTCCCTCCCTGCCCATGGGTCCTACTTTTCTCCCTTCCTCCTTCTCTCGGGGTATGAGCAGGGTACACAGCCAACAACCAAAGCTAAGGGGCACCCTGTGGAGCCCTGCAGTGCAAACAGCCATTTATCATTTATCATCAGACTGACAGCGCAGGTGGTGTCAGCTGAATGCGAAAGGTTTTGTAATACAGAACTGTAGAGAGAAGTAGTTTCATGTTCTATATGTGGGGACTACAACAAAAATATACTTAGTGGGTGTTCACAGAGTCATCTTGGAAATGAGCAGGGAGAGACTTTGCCCTGTTTATTTTTTTCCACATGGGGAGAGCAAACATCACAAAACAGCTGAAAGTCAGGTGAAGAACAGGAACCCGGAGCCCTCAATTACCTTTTTTGCAGCCTTCCTGGTCTCCTTTATGCATGAGGAGATATGGTGGGGACTCAGGGAAGAAGGGCAGAGTGACCAGCTGGACCAGTGCTGGAAGTCCACAGGAGGCCATCAGCATGGGCCACAGGGACTGGCTGCCCAGCAGCTCCCTGGCAGGGATAAAACGTGTGTGTAGAATAAAAGTTCATTGCATCGGTTTTGAGGAGAGAACGGAATGAATGGAAAAGCAGAGGAAGAAGCAAAATGTAGAGGGGATCCGGAAACTGATTGGGTGGGAAATCAATTGTATTATACCTTTGTCCTGAAATTTGCCCTACGGCTTTTCCCAGTGACCAAAAGAAAGAGGAAGTAGAGTTTGCAAATCCACGTAGCTTCCTAGGGGAAATTTCTCCAACGTATTGGTGATGTAGAGGAACACAAAGACCTTGAGGTGAGGAGAGAATTATGGGAGAGAAGAAAGAAGACATTCATAACCATTGAAAATAAAATTGCGTGTAAATAATTATGCATTACAGAATACAGCTGCCTTATGCGCCGAATTGTTTCTCATACCTCAACTCACGTATGAGATTTTTCAGTACTAGATTTTTTAGCCCTTTCTACAAAAGTGTTTGGTCCTCTTTTCATAATGCAGTTTCCTGATCTTAAGAAACGTACAGTTTTCCCTTTGGGGTGTATGTGGAGCCTCATCATAGCATCTCTTGCAAGCCTTAGCATATTTTAAAGGACACAGAGTATGCAAGTGCTGAATAACTAAACACCCTGTAGTAATATTTAATATGCTTGTAGCTAACCCATGTAATCTCAACCTTTTCTGATGTAATGCTATAGAAGAGCTGTATGGTAGATCCACAGCAGATTAAAATATACAGTGTTATATTCAATGTTGATTTGTACATGATTTAGGGGGAGACACAAGTATTTCTTTTCCACTGTCTAGCAATAATTTTGATGATTTCAGGCAGAGTTGATGTTTCCAGCAATATGTGAAGTACTTAACTCAGACATGCTGAAAACTAGTCTGGGAGCAAGAGCTTTTTCCTGATATGATGGTCACAGCCCCTTTTATCTGTTTTGAGAGCAACGTGTTCTTCTCCTGGCTTTATGTGGTGGCAAAGCAATGCAGATATGCAATCTCTTTAAGAAAAATTAGGTCTTTGGATGAGGCATGGTACAGGTTCTAGACCATAGCAGAGCCCCTGTGGGTGAGTAGTTCTCCAAATACAACTGTAGTTCTGCAGTACAATTGTATGTCAGAGAGGCAATGTGCAAAATCTGGTTATTTGAAAAATAGACATTAATTTCTAATGAAATAAGTCAAAATAGGCATCCCTGTGAATATTCAAACTGAATGGACAAGCAACTTTTTGTGTAGGAGACAAATACAAGGCATACTGACACCAGCACAGGATGTTTTTGCTGCATGTGGTCTACCTGCCAGGAGTGATTTTGCTTGATTACGCCCAGCTCTTTGTACTAACCCCAAGGACTTACTGCTTTGAAGCAGGTTGAATACCCTTGTAGAACATTCCTGAAATATGTTCAGAGTCAAAATTAAATGGCCATGGCCTGGAACAGCCTGGTTCCTTGGAACCTTATGAGAATACTAGCTTTAAACCATATACTATATAATTTCCAGTACTGTTAACCAAAATTAAGATAATATTATACATATTTTTCCATCAGAAAAAAAAACTTGTTTCATATTGTATCAAAACATTCCTGACAGCTCTGAGTATTTATGCACTTGGCGAAACTGAATTTTATTTGGTATCAGTGAAATTAGCAATAATTATGCTCTTTATTGCTGGGTGTTATAGAAGATCTTTTGACAATGGACTGACTTTAATATTTTATTTTCTTAGTAGAGGGTTATTATTTACTTTGAATAAAGATGTAAAATTTTGGGAGAGCCTGCTGACCTGTGGGAGAAATCACTTACCTGCACTTACTCCACACATGAAGCGTCCAATTAGAATCATCTCAAAGGACTGGGCTATTTTACTGCAGCCCATGATGGATGCTGCTGCTATCATGAGCAGATTGTTGCACAGGAGACATTTCTTTCTGTAAGCGCAAGGAAGTAAAAAGAATTTTTGTAAATCAGAAGGGAAATGGCACTTGAGCTCCTGGTATGTATGATGTCTTGGGTGAAATTGTCTTGCTAGTTTTGTGAAATTATACATATGTGGTCCAGGACAAAATAAGCCCTTCCACACTGTTGGTACTGGATACTCTGGACTCACAGTGTGCCTTGGCACACAGCTAGACCTGGGAGTTTGGGACCGCATCTGGGTTTTGTAGCGGAGAAAAGTCTTAAAGCTTTTCTGCACTTGAAAACCCATCATGAAACACATTGACGTAGCACTTAGGAGCATCTCAATGCTGCTATATTTTGAGTAGAACCTCCAAGAAACCCATTCTGTCTTCAGCCAGGGGGCTGCCTTTCCTCCTTGCCGAGACTAACCCAGCCTGACTAACTGCGTTTGGTGTGACAGGCTGGCAGCATGGTTGATTAGCCTGTGCCACAGGACAAGGGCAAGAAGCAGCAAAATCTGTTGACACCACTGCTAAGCTGGCTGTATGGCAGCCGTGACTAAGCCTAACAGTCTGTCTCACATGGAAAACCTTAACTGTCATTTCCTTAAGGTAAGATTCAGTTGACAAATTGTCTTTAAACATACATACTTGCCATACTTGACAGTCAGGTATCTACTTCCTGAAGAACCCAAGAGACCTCCTATACCAAAGATGGACACAGTGATAGACCATAGGAACAAGAGGTTATCGTGATGGATGGGGTAGCCGTATCGCTCCAGCCAAGTTTCATTAATGAAAGCCTTAACATGCTGAGACAGAAAAAAGAATTTTCATTAACAATAACTGTGACTCCACTGCATGTATTTTATTATATTTAGAACATAATTTTGTTGCTTCAGCTAGTCACTGTTTCATAAAGACTCTAAAAGTGTGCATTAGCTAATAGACATCATAGTGTAATAGAGTATAGTGTCTTCATTTTGCTGTTAAAAGGAATTCATTCTTTGTTTTTGTGTCCTCGAAATCTGCGGAACTGAGGCACAGACTTGTAGTGGAGAATAGTGTGAAATGAGACCACTGAAGTAGGTACATGTGCTGTAGGTTTATAGGGGAGACAGATGCCACCCCAGTCAGTGTGCATCTTCTGAGGAACGGTTCTATAAACAACAACTTGCAGGTCTCTCTTTTCTTCTATTATTTTCAACACTCTGACATGTTCTGCTTTACATGATAGCATAGTAATGGGAAAGAATTGTGAGAGGAGAATACTGTGATTAAACCCTCTCTGACTGCCAGAGAGGAGCACCCTCCAGCAGGAATGCAGGCTCAGTGCCACCGTTAACCAGGTGCCATGCGTGTCTTTGCCTACCTGAGACACATAGGTGATTGTAGAAACTTGAAAGCCAATTTGGAACGTTCCACCGATCCCCAGGACAGTGATAATTTGAAAGAGCCCCCGATACTGTACCTGCAGAGGTAGAACACAATCTTCTTAAGCTTGTCGCCACATCAGGCCGTTCTTGGAATGTGTCCTTCATTCTCCAGAAACGTCTTATTTGTTCAAGGGATTTGCAGACAGACACATTCCCTCTGCTTGCCCTGGGGTGACCTGTACATCCTCCTGTGATTTCCCTACACCCAACTCAAGGAAATAGAGCCTTCAGCTGTGGAAACCATTACATTTCCCTCCCCTTCTTGACAATTAGTCAACAGAGTAGCAAGCTGAAGGTCATTCCACGCTCCAGGGCTAAAACACGTGAAAGTGGTTTTGGGAGGGAGGTCTTACTTTCCTCTCTGCTACCTGGGCAGTGGCCAGGCTACCTGCAGCTCAGACCTGTGCCTGCAGTAGTGACCAGGCCCTCTGTACCCAGACCTTTCCTATCTTATCCGAGAGAGCAGCTGCTGTGCTAGCTACCCTTCAGGCCCTTGAATAGCGGGCAGTGATCTCTCAACTCAAGTTTTGTGGCAAAGCCTCCTGAAATCACTCACAGAAGCTAAAAATTTAAAAAAGAAGTCTGAAATGGGAAAAAAACCCCAGTCTGCTGTTGCTTGTAGCATGTTTTTCCACTCAGATTCCTGTCAGTGTGGCAGCCCTTGGAAATCCATGGTTTTTTACCTAGATGGAGAGGAGGGAACAGCAAGGCAAGGTTTTGGGGCAGAAGTTCCCTTCTGCAATGGTTCTCCTCAAGATGTGCTGTAGGAGGAAAGTGTCGTTTCTAGCTCTTATTACCATCATCAGTTCTGAACTCTTGCCCCACCTGCCTGTCTCAAGCAGCATGGTCATCTTAATCTCAGGAGTTTTGAGAACAGGCATCCCACTTTGATATTTTTTCTGATTTTTTTTTTTTTCTGGTTGATTACAGATCTGAAAATACACCACAAGCACTGCACTTAGGTTTACTCTACAGCAGCCTTTGCAGCAGGACATAGTGAATATGCCGTGAATGAATGAAAAATTGACAGCCTTTCAGAGGTGCCCTGCCATATTCCTCGTTCTTGGAGGAGAGCTTAAGTGTGCCCAGCAGGAGCTGAGAGCTCTTTCTCAAAGAGGCTTTGTCCTAATTGGAGGTGCCTCACTGATGTGTGAGGGTTCAAGACGCAGCCATAGCCCAGCTATAAATGCTGCAGGCTCCCACAAACATCCCTGTCAAGATGCCACAGCTGCCAATATCCAGTCCTGTTCCCTGCCTTTCAAAACCTCTGTCTGCCATCTCTTGCACTAAATAATTAGTGATATATTTAACAAAACTCTTTTTTCAGCAGGTAAGCAAAGCAAATTATGTTTGAAGGTAAACAAATATTTTCCAGTAAATGAAAACATTTAAGAAACATTAACGTAGTGATAAAAATATGACAAAGATGGATGGCAGAGCATATGAAGTGCAAACATCTGTAATACCTCAAAATGGTGGGCAGAACCACTTCCAAGATGCTTTTAGTGAATAGGAGCCTTGTTGTTTTTATTGAGATACTGATTTTCTTTTCTTTGAAAACTAGTAGCATACAAAAATGTTACAGATGTAAATACCCCACCAAGTACTTACCAGGTCTGATAGGAAGCCCGTCATCTCTGGCTAGGGGCTGGTTGTCCAGCGCGTGATGTGTCTCTGTCATCACAGGCTTCTCTGTCTCTGTCTCCTGCCTGCTGGTGTGGCAGTGGGCATTTGGCTTCAGGGACCAGAGTTAAATTTTTACTATTTCGTCTTCACTCACTTATATTTACTTTGACTGGCCAAAGTTAACACTGCCAGATTAAATATTTCAGGAAATAATTGCATCTAGTCCAGTCCGCAGGGGGAAAGTTTCAAAGCAGAGGAAGTTTGGAGCTGGGGGGTAGCGAGGGCTTTGGAAAGGGAAAGGAGAACAGTGCAGGCAAAAAAATCTAAACAGTTTTCCAGGTACGGTAAAATACTTTGCTTCTGTGATGCAGACTGAGGAGTACCTCTGCCATAATCTACACAAAGCAAAAAGCAGCTGGTACAAGGTTTAGGTATTATTATTTATTATTAAGTAAAGTATATGGTGTTCTGTTTCAGATTCATTGGTCTAGTAAATATCATTTATTAGATGAAAAATAGGCAAATTTCAAAGCCTAATTGTGCTGTTCTGGCTTTATGTGTAAGTTAGACTGTACTGAGGAAGGGTACTTCTTGTCTGGTGTTTATGGGGATGTTTGTTGGCCAGGAGTGGTGAAAAGGCAGTAAGAGATATTGTTCCCTGGCAGAGGCTTTGGGAACACAGCATTTGGTCCTGAAGGCTCCACTTGAAACATCCAGTAACTGTAAGACCCACTTACTTATGAGGTAATCAAAGAAGGTAAAAATTCCCTAATGAGTTAGGATGGGACAGCTGGGATCTTAATCCCTCAGGTTTCAGCTTTGACACAGAACAACTCCAGAATCAGCGTTGCAGCCATTGCAAAGCCACCTTTGGTCCCCAGAGCCTCCTCTCTTGTGGGGTGAAACCCAGACTGTAGCTCTACACGTCTTCTGCTGGAGACAGCAGAAGAAAGAGGTTCGCCTTGGGGATTTCATGTGTGGCTGATGCCCTGTGCTGTTCCTTCTTTCAAAGTCTTCTGCTGGCTCTTACTCATGCCAGCAGACTTTCCCCACGCCCAAGGCTTGGGGTGGGGGCAGATGGGGCAGTGGGGTTGCACTGAAGCCCTCAGTGAATGCCTAAGTTCACCCTCGCAACTTGTACTTTCAGTTCATAAAACACAGAATGCAATTATTTACAGAGGGGTTTACCGCAAATGCTGTGAGTCTAAAGAAATGAGAAAAAATACATGTTAATAATAAAACCTTGGTTACTTGTGTAATTCCAACTATTGCCTATATAACTGCATAGCAAATGCTGTTTCTTCTGGCTTGCAATAGCATTTAGAATGACTTGGCATTTTTGTAAGTATTTTCTCTTGAACACCAACAATTGTAACATTTTGATTGTACAAAAATGCAAGTTGCACAGCTATTGACTATTTATTGTTTCAAAATGTTGATTTTTATTACATGATTTTTCTCAAATTGTATCAAAGTGTAGGGGGGGTTATGTCATAAGGATTCCTACACTCCTTGAAAATAATTACTGAGGATCTCAAAGAGCAGCAAATTCCACCAGCTCACAGTGCAATTTCTCTTACATTTTGGGGGATTTCTGGTGGGTCTGAGCTGCACATGACTGTATAGCATGGTACTGTTTCACCTTATCAGCAACTTTAGGAGGATTCTGTCCTAGAGGAGTTTACCTCTGGTTTCTTGTCAAGTCAATGGAATTGACTGTTTCTGTTAAAAATTTCACCTATATTCTAGAAAAAAGCTCTGTTACACTATGAGAGTTGTAAATGGTTTCATGTTTAAGGAATTATTACAGAGTTAAGGAGATCTTTTAATTTGTTCTATATGGAGCTGTAAGAAATGCTTGCCGTGAAATGGACAAATGCATGAAACTCACTTTCATAAGGTGTGTCATATAAATTTGTCTAAAGAGCTGAAGGCTGGGCTTGGTTCTAAGCCAGCTTGATCTAGACTATATTGTTCATTGTGGATGACTGAAGCCATCTGCAGTTTAATTTCACACTGAGAGGAACTCAGTGCTTTCTTCTGGGTTTGATTTGGGACTGTGGGTTTGTTATAATCCAAAACTCAAAATGAAATTCTGAGTAGCAAAATCACAGAGACTGGAACTAAAGAAGACATCTATGCACAAAACATTCCCTGAGTGAAATCTATAAGTTTAGCATAGCACATATTTTATGTTATGGTGACTTATTGATTATTGACTGCTCTCAGGTTTTTAAGGTGATATGAGAATGACTTTCATTCACGAAGATTCCACTTGTGTCTATGAAGGAATATTAATATCTTTCCCAATAATAGAAAACAAATAATTCGCCTTTGTTTTGCTTTGCATTCTGCAAGCATCAAGGTCCTTTATGACCTTATATGGTCCCTGTATGGTCCTTCTGCTGACCAGCTACAAGCTAGTGTAGGTGATATGCTCCTCAAGAGAAGTATTTCCTGTAAAGGAATGAGGTCTCTTCCTCAAACGTAAAGCGCCAAATTCTTCGGTTATTTCCATAACCAAGTTCCGCTTTGTCTCTGGAAGGAAGAGGTAGATGAAGATGCCTGAGCTGATGAGGATCCCAGTAAAGATAAAGAAGCAGAAAGAGATGAGGTTTTTCTGGAAATAAACCAGAGAAAGATTTTTTTTTTCTTCTCCTTTTACAGCACCTTGAACATGATAACAAAATGAGGACAATGATGGCAAAGTTTCAGTTTGTAGCTGTCTACATCCAGTTTGTTTTGTTGCTGTGACATGAAACGCGCCAGTCTTTACATGTGAAACAGCAATGGGAATAAAATAGTTAAAAATGTCTTCTTACCTCAAGGGAGAGAGTAACTGTGAGCACAGACAGTGCCAAGGCCATGAAAGCACAGCCCTTTCACAGCAGTGTCTTCTGCCAAACCGCTCAATGGTGAAGGTCTGGAAGGGCAGGAAAAGCACTCACTTCCCTGTAAGCACAGCCACAGCCTGCGTAACACCCTGACACCGTGCCCCTTACACACAGCAGAGTGTTCAGGAACACAGAGACCAACCCCTAGCGATACGTATGGAATAAGGCCTTCTGCAAACCCAGCTGCGCGCGGCACCTCGAAGGTGCAGAAAGAGACCTAGGAAACACAACAGAAGAAACAACTTGCATTGGAAACAATGGATTGCATGTGTGATATCACCTCTAATGTCAGGACTGGCAAGGAAGCAAACGGGGTACATTTCCACTGGTGACCTGTGCTTTTTGCTGGTTGTTGGGAAAATACTTTTTTCAAGACTGGGTTAGAAATTGAAAGTGTCTTTTTAAAAGTTTTTAATGTGCTTCTAAGAGAAAGAAACTGGTATCGGTTTAGTTTCAGTCCTGGTCATCATCTGATGCGAGTCAGCTGTGGTCCAGAAAAACAAGAGATACACTTATCATCATCATTTATTGTTGGACCTACAGAATGAAAACAGAGGTGTTAATGATGGGTGAATTTCCTGAGGAAGATGAGGGAATTCACATGAAGCTTTTTCCTTTCTCTTTTCACTATTGGTACAGCCATTCTAGCCCCACTATGTCCAGGCAGGCCCAAGAAAAGAGGCAAAAATATGGGATGAGAAGGCTCTAGCAGGAGGTAGCTTGAAGAGGTTGTGCTCGGCCTTCTAGCCAGTTTTATTAGCTCTCCTTAGAACAATAACAGCAACAGCTACCGAAGCCATAATAGTTACAGAACATAACCTCCTTTGAACAGATGCAAGCATAACCCTGACACACTAACAGTGATGCCACTGCTTGTATTCAGTTCTGTTGGATGACAGCTGCAGCCTCCTAACAGTGATTTTGGCCCTGATGCCTGGGCCTGTACTGAAATAAGTAAGGCTGGATAGCACCTAAATTTCCAACTTCTTGAAGGTGTCAGTGACAGCAATGACACTGAAGCAGTAGTACAAAGATGAGAAAGCTAAAATAAAAAAGCCTAGCTTACTTGTTTTATCTGTCCTTTTGAGTAAAAGATAGGCAGAATGAGTAGTCAAAATAATTTGAGATGTTGCTTGCAGAAGTATGAGAGAGGCCTTGGCATGGGATTAAAACAACACACAAACATTAATATCAGCAAGTTAATCATATACTGTCTGGTTTATCAGTAACTGCAAGAGATGCAGCAATAGTAAGCATTTGGGAGAACAGGCCTCCTGAGGTTTGGCACATTGGATCTGTGCAGCCTGGGAGGATGAAAGCTTGAGATGGAAAGGTTCCTTAAGCCGTGAAGTAGTGATCGTGCCCAGCAAGACTACCCGTGAAGGACTGACTTCTTGCAGGAGGCACTGGAGCTATACCAGAGTGAGCATGGCTGGACTTCATAAGAGAGGGAGAGAGGGATCCAAGGCTCATGCTTTTAAACCTGAGATGGTGCTGTGTGACAGGGATGAGCAGTCCCTCTGCAGTCCAGCTGCGCTTCTGCTGAGACCGGTTCCTGCAAAAGGACCAGCAAAGACAAAGGGACACTGACCAAGATTACAGCAAGATCTCTTCTGTATGTGCAGAAAGGTTGGGACTCCTGAAAATAAGATGTGAAAAAGAGAAAGAGGAGAGTAAAATCAGAGAGAAGGAACTGACAAATGGAAGTGGAAGTTACCACAGCAGAATACACTATTGATCTGGTACAGTGCCAACAGTGAACACTGATCCTAACATGTATTTTTCCATATGTCTGTTTAGCTAGCTACTCCATGGCTTTAATGTCCGTTCAGCGCAGTTCAGAAGTGCTACCACTTGCAATTGTACCACATTGTGAAATCTGTGCAAACTGGGAAAAGAATAGCATGGAAGAAGATAAATGTTATATTTGTGTTCCTTCTGGTCTCATGCTGTTCTTATTTTCAAACAGGCACCTCAGGCATTAGAAATTCCCCTTTACAACATTGTTAGGGAAGCTGCAAGCTGCATAGAAGCACTGCCACGGAGGGGATGGGGGAAGAGGGCATCGTGGCAAAAAGAAGCATAAGATTTCATCCTGGATGCAGGCAGCACCTGCGTTGCTTTTGGAATCAGTGAGGTGTGGGGGCACAGGAACTGTTGAGGGTGGGTTAACATACACAAGCCAGTCTGCCCCCAGCGTTATTGCAGAATAACTGTCCGTATTTCAAAACTTCTCTTCTTAAATAACATGATGCATTTATATAGCACTTTGCCAGCTCAGTGAAGCTCTCTCCTTTTCTGTTAGGTAGATAAATAGTGAATGCCAGTTTTCCAAATAAAGAGTGGTAGATGGATGGGCAAAAACATCCAAAACCAAATCAGCAGCCAGTTGACAGCCAGGAATAAATCTCATGACTGCTTGACTCCCACCCAGATACAACTTACTTTATAGTATCTGCAAGCTTAAACTGCAGAATTTTCTTATGGACACCTAAGAGTTGTTTTAGTGCGTAGAGAGGGGAAGATATCCAACTGCATTAATGCCCGAGAACTGCAGGGTTATGATCACGATAATCAAAATGCACAGCTGCCAGGGCAGAGTTTGGTCTTCCAGCACTTCCAGCACACTCAGGATTTTGATGTTTTCCATCGCTGCCTTTTGTTTTTGCAGATCATCCACTTCTGTCTGCCTGGTGCTCTCCCTCACCCCATAGTTTCTTCATAGCTGTGCAGAACAAAGAGGAAAGCTTGATACAACTGTACTATTCATGCATCATAATATTTGTACATGCAGATTTATTTAGATTATTTATTAGTTACTCCCCTAAGGTTTCAGACATCATGATATTAACAAGCATGGTATGAGAACACCAGTGACAGATATTTATATCCTGTGCTCAGTCTTGCAGAAAATAAGATCCTGTCTCACAGCTGTTAGTATATGAACTTTAATTAACACTATACAGTTGTCAAAGCATCACTATGTTCTCTGATCTCTCTCTTTCCCCATCTGATCACACGGCTCTTGTTACAGCACCTTGGAAGTGCCTTCCTTGAACCTGAACAGAGAAACTATGGTCACAATCACTGGCAGCTCTTTGCACTGATAGCAGAGGATATTGATTCATTAAAGGGCTTTGTGTTTGTGTGCATATGTATTTTCATGTAGAATTACAAAGACATGCTGTATCTGGACAGATTTGTTGGAAAGAATTTGTAGTAAATCAGTGAGGTAATTTGTGCAGTTGGCTGACAAGATGAGATAGCTCCCAGTAGGCTGTCTGCTCTTTCAGTTAGGTGGTTGTACTGCCCAAATGACTTCATTTCAAATTACCTTACAGGACATATTTGAAAATTTTGACTGCCTGCGTTAACGTCTGTTAAGTGGGCAGACCAATGTGTTTGTTACCTGGGCATGCCCACTCAAAGGCAGCTATAGTCGAGCTCTTATTCTTTTCTTCTGCAGAGGAGGGCGGGTGGAAAAAGCTGGGAATGGAAAGTCAATGCAAACAATTTGCAACTTATTTTGGGAAGCATCCTTCACATTTTGATCCCACTACCAATGACTCCTGAAGATGCTGCATCTGCTTAACACTTTTCTTACCATGGCTGAGTAGTTGATCATAGAGATTTGAACGCCAGCTCCCGGCACGAAGAGCATTACAAACAACCACTGGTACTGAACCTGCAAGGAATAGTACAAGCTCATCACAAAAGAAACTGGTGATACCATAGCCCCTGCATTTCTAGGATATCAACTAGTTTGATGATGCTTAAATAATCTTAGCAGAACATACAAAGCATCAATGCAAAAAAGATCAGCCAGATAAATGTTCTGGATAATCAGTTTTGTTACTCTTCTTCAAATTAATTAATTAACCAATCCACAAAAACTTTATTTTCAAATGATATTTCATATCGCTCTCAGGCTACTAGCTGGAGAAGTTTAATAATATCACAGTTATACATGAGAAGGTGCGGGAGCAGGTGAAAACAGTATAGAAATGCCTCGCCATTTAAGTACTAGAGGACTTTTAAACTTTTTTTAAAAAATCAGTTTCTCTACCCAGCTGGAACTTCCTTCAAAGTGTCCGTGATGATTTAGTCCAGAAAGTTCATTCTGTGTCATTTGATTTTTTTATTTTAAATGTTAGCTCTAACTTTTTCAGTAACAAAATTAGAAGGATTATTTAAAGAGCATCCACTGTCCACCCTATTATTTTGAAATTAGTTTGGTACATATGTACTGTATTTTCTTTAGGAATGGTAATTGCAACAGATAACTTCTCAATTCTTCTGACAGCTTGATATTAACAGCCGATACTGCCAGCTGTAGTACTCACCACTTCTCACAGGAGCTTTTCCATCTTGTATCGAAAGGGTGGCTGGTCCCAGGCAGGCAGAACTCTGTTAGACTCAGGAAGTGTTTTCTGTCATGCCTTTTCTGCACCTTCTGCTTAAGTAATCATCTGACTCTGAGACTGAGGTTAATGTTTACTTCATATGATTTCTGTTGACTGATGTTTTTTTGCAGCAATTGGACAGCACTTAGAATGGATGGATTAAATATTTCAGTGATTCAACAGGAGAGGTCCCTCTGAATGGGAACATGTTGTGGCATGAGTGCTCTCTATTTTGATACAGAGAGTGAAGTTTCAGTTGCTGGAACACACACTGGCGCTTTAATGTCAGAGCTGCTTCTGTGGCTGTTCCTTTAGAAGTAGCAAGCACATTGTCTGAAATTTTTAAACAGAAAACTCCCTAAAACTCAACACTGATTCAGTGCTGCAGCATGATGATAGTCAATGTGAATGGTTAAACTGCAGAAAAATAGGACTTACGGTCCTACTGAACAGGAGGCATGGTATACCATTTGTAACTGTGACAGAAAATGGAAAAAATAATTGATCGTCCTATATGAAGGTAGAAGAGTTGGGGAGGGAAATGATTAAATGCTGCAGTGGTCAGCAGGATTAACAACTCTTGAATAGCAGCAGTACATGGGTGCTGTGGAGCATGCAGTGGTAAAGTGTAGCATTGTATGCTGATGTGCACTAGTAGAGTGCGATGTGTCCTAGGCCAGCACACAGCTAGCAGACATTTGCTGTCACAGCTTCTGCTTTTTTTTGGAGCAGTTAATTATTTATAAAATGGGCTGAATTTTCCAAGTGTCTACTCTCTCAGTACTCTCTCAAAGTGTCTTACTCCCTGTCTCACTCCAGGGCTCTGGTCCTCTAGCTCTCAGCACTGCCTGTATGTTTGTTAACCCTTGTGCCATCCATGAGGTACCCAGAGGAAGGCTGAGAGCATTCCTCACACTACAAAACCTTGCTCCAGATTTTGCTACAACTGATATGCATGGAGGGTGCAGTCAGCTTGCTCCAGAGGATGCAGGTGAGAGTTCTGTACTAATTGCCCAGGGATCGGGGCTGATCCCTGACAGTCATTATAGAGACAATCAGGGCATACTTGACGTCAGCTCAAGAAAATAGAACAAAATTGAGTTCTCTTTGTTATTCTGCCTGGTATTTGTTCATGCAGTGTTCATGATCAATACCAGGTCCTTTACAGTGTGATATCATAAAGAGATGACATGAAAATTGTTTGCAAGAACTATGTTTATGTTTCATCCTCTCTTCATCCTGCTCTTAATCCTGAGCAGAGCTTTCTTACAAGGTAACAAACATAGAGACAAATCCTGCTTCTTTAAAATGATAGCAAAGGAGAAAGACTTGAAATAAAATCGATGTGTTATGCCTGAAAATGTTTTCCATGTGCCAGTTCTGAGAAGTGTCTGTAGTTACTGATGTCTTCCTGGCGCGGAGCTGCTCTAGGAAGGAGCCATTGCCTCTCACCATGAAAAGCAAAGATGAATATAAAATAGGACTACTTGGATTAATGACAAGCTATTTGTGGATTACTTTTTGGATTACATTTTATTGAGAAAAGTCCATGTTAAGGTTTAGCTTTCAGTTCAATTTTAAGACAGGGCTTTTTGTCAGTGGAAGTTGCTTATGGTGGCCTATCAGAGCTTGGTGCAGAATGTCTTTTCTTCGGTAGCATTCTTCTCCACAGTCTGATGACATTTCTTCTTAAATCGGCGTGTTTTGAATTCTTCTGTGATTTCGGAGGTTGACTTCCCTTTTGTTTCTGGGAGGAACAGGTAGATGAGAACCGCTGAAATGACCAGGACAGCAATAAAGATGAGGAAGCAAAAAGGACCAAGAAGCATCTGGAGATAAAAATAGAAAAAGATGAGTGATTTCCCTGACAATGCTTGCCCTTATAGATTCCTGAAAATTGTTGATTTCTCCCTGTGAAATGAGGAATAAGTTGATTTTACAGAAGGAATACTTCTTTATCTTTTCAATCTATTCTTGAGGCAGCAGAGGATGTCGGAAGTCTAGGGAGGTGTTTTACATAAATGGCCTCCATATGCCAGTAGCAATACAGGATTCACAGCTTTGATCATCTACAAGGCATTTCATCCCACTCCCTGTCCAGACCAGCCTAGAAAACCAGTTTAAATTGATGGAGTCAAAAAGAAGATTTGAATCAAATTACATACGACAGCAAAGGGGAAAATCATTCCAGTGAAAGTGAGGCCTAGCCAAATGACGATTCCACCAATTACAAAAGCGGAGGACCTTGTTGAGAGGGTGAAGATTTCATTCATGACAGATGCGACAGCTCCAGCTGAGGAAAAAACAGAAAAAGGCAATAAAAACATTGTTGTAGTTAATCATATTCCTGAAAGTGAGTGAACTGATGTCACTGGTCAAACACAGCCCCAGTAAGTCAGGCTACTGTGAGATCATCTAAATTTGGGCAGCGCAGCCATCTTTATCTGAATTCCCCTTCAGACTTCTCCTACAGTCCATGGAGAGAGATGGACACCCCCGAAGTGCAGTTTCTATTCACCTAAGATGTATAAAATATGGAGCTGAATGGCCCTAATGGCCTGTTTCTCTCCATTGCCTGTAGGAGACACCTGGGTTCTGCTGCCATGGGAATTCTGTTAGGTTTTCAAGACATTCATCATCCTCATACACAGCCCTTACAATAATAAAGGCTGCCGTTTGAATTTGGAGACTGTAATAACTAAAAGTAGTGTTTAGTCAGGGAACTTTCAGAGTAAATATTGGTCTTAGGTGAGTGAGGTCCTAATAGAGAGCTGTAAGTTTGGTTGCATTACCAATGTAGGTGATTCAGAGTGACATTAAGAGAGGAGGAGAAAGGACAAAGCAATGCTAAGACAGATTATGTGTGCTACCAGGTATCATTCTTTAATAGAGCAGGATTTTACAGGTGAGTTCAGAAAACTCTGATATTTTAGAAGAGGCTACCTCTGCCCTTAGGCAAAGACAGAGATGGGCCAGTTGAGCCTGCATGCACTGAACAGCATTCACACCCTCTGAAACAAGTCTCAGTGAATTGATTAACAAGTATTTTTTGGCTTGAACCTGTAATCCAGTGAGAGGAAACAGGGTCCTGATTCATCAGGGTCTGAATCATTTCAAATAATTTGTTAAAGAAGTTGTTTCTTGGATCATTAATTCATCAAAAATTGGGACTCCCTCAATTTCAGTCCAAACTAAGCTGTTGATTTTCAAAGATACATTCGCACAGTCTAGTTCTACTTCCATACATCCATGGCCGGTGCTTATCCATGTGGTCTAAGGCTTCCTGTTGTTGCTTTTATTGTTGTACTTACCTGGTCCTATTCCATAGGCAATGATGAATAAAAAGATGAGAATAACACTGCAGTAACGCATCCAGAGGAACTTATCCTAGACAAAGGCGAAAGGAGGGAAAAGAATGAAAATTAATTTTATAGCTGTAGCATGGCTGATCCAAACATATAGGAGAAGTGAAAAAGCCCACGATGCTGGGCTCTGTAGTAGGTGCTCACTAGAACTACTCTGTACTGAATACAGCGGAAGACCAAAAGTAGCCTGCAGTGTCATATCTACAGAGGTGAGCTGAACTGCACCCTGGTCTGAAAAGCAAGTAACGAATTCCAAGCTAATTATAGCATGGGGAAAATTGTTACTGATTTAACTTAATTATCTTATTGAATTAGACAACTTCCAAGAAATGTTTAAATCTCTTGTGAACCAGAAGATACCTGTGAAACAGAAAGAAGCTGAACATTTATGGGCTTAGACCAAGATTGCAACGCAGTGCAAAACACTGGCACTACTGAAGCCACGACACTGGGTTCCTCACTACCTTCCACCATCCCGACTGGAAGCAGCTAGAGAGCTGCACTATGTAGGCGGATCTCTTGTATCAAGGGTGGAAACTGGTGGTTGTCGGAAGGGCCAGTACACACTGCTTCTGCTGTAGGAGACATGGGATAGCAAATGGGAAAGGTGACAGCAGGGATGCTCATCTAGGGTTTTAAAGGACAGCAGAACAAGACACAGGTGAGGTTTGGAGCGGTCAGGCAGGCAGAGAGCTGGAGGAAAGCTATGCCAGGCCAATGGTTTCACAAAATGTTTTTCACTGACTGTTTGAAAGCCTGATTAAAAAAGATGAACTACAAGGCAGGACAAAAAAAGCCTTACAGAGGTGCTATGAGTTTGTATTCAGAAGATATTCTGACCTACTATTTTGGACATGAACACTAAGGCTGACTATCTGCCGCCCTGCACAAAGAATTCTGCTGCAGGTCCACCCCCAGAGAGACATTTGCTTACGCTCAGTAGAAGGCTTGTTTCAAGCAACACCAGTATCAGTGCCATCAGCGAATAACCACCCCACAGGAGTATCCGGCGTCCAAAACGATCAATAATGGAGCTCTGAGGAGTAGAAAAAAATTGCATATCACTGGAAGCATGGCAAAATCCAGCTATCAGCTGTCAAGCATTCTTCTTGAGTTCTTTTTACTTTAGAGAACTCAAATCTTATTGGTATTTGGTATTTTATTGGTGTTTGGTATTTTATTGAGTTCTTTCTAGCCTCTCTAGTGCTGTGAATTACCATTGCTGCCCAGCATTGCAGCTACTTTTTCATAAACATTGTAACCAATGGAAGCATGCTATGATTCCATTGCAATATATATTTATACACAAATATATGGAAATAAGTCTATATATTTATGTTTGAATGACATTTCATTTATATCTGTATGAATAAGACAGGGATTTTTATAAGAAATTATGGAGAATGAAGATGGGAGGAAAGATGTAAAAGGTGTGACAAAATCTGGAGGGGATAGTAACAGCCACTTTACAGATTTATGCAGTGCCACAGAAAAATTCTTTAGTTCACAAAGAGTAGATTCATTTTCTTTGAGGAAGAATAGACTCAACTCACATGTACTTTAACTCTTAAAGCCCCAGAAAGATCTGACTTACACAGAAGATTATAGAGATGAGCTCAGAGATCGCAACTCCTAGAGATACATATGGGATGATGCTTTCCTGCAGGTTGGCTGTCTGAAAAATTTCTGAGGTGTAAAAGGTGATCTGGGAAATAAGAAACATTTTTAAAATGAAGCATAGTCAATAGATGTGATATGCGCTTATCCAGCATCACTTTGAACTAGATTTGTCATCACTGCAAAAGCAACAGTACATTATTGGGGTTTAGTGAAGGTGACATACCTGCTTGAGATATGAAAAATCAAAAGGTTCATGGAGATGAAGAAAAGGCATTTGAAAGCCCAGGGAAAAAAAAGGAGTTGAAAGGAGCATACTGCCTGTAAGACATGGGAAAAAGATGTTGTTCTGGCAAAGAGGAAGAGGAAAGGCACAAAACAGGGAGCGAGGAAAAAGAAAAGCAGATGTCAGTCACAGCAGACCATACATCATCATACAAACAGTTGATTCTGTCGCCCTTTTCCAGTTGCTAAGCAGAAGCTGCTCATCTGCAAGGTCCCTGAGGGACTGGGCACCATTTCCCTGTCAGCAGAGTGCAGAGGTGCCTTCTCTGCCCACATTGCTGGGAACTGTAATGAACAAGCTCCAACAGATGCACAGGCTTAAGCAAGGCTTATGGAAAGAGACCCGTAGGCAAGTGATAAAAATGACATCTGGGGGAATTACTATTAGCTTGGGCTGTATTGGGCTCAGCCTCTTTGTGTGCAGAAACAACTGGAAGGAAACGGCTTAATTGATAAATCTCCATTGTCAAATGGAATGAAAGTTGGGTGGCAATAGCTGGCCATCTGCTACTGCAGAAGTCAAAGAAAGTGGAGATGGAAATCCAGATAAATAAATCTCTGGGTGGTAGCAAGCCTTGGGGTATTTATAACCCTTTCTCCTACAGAGCCTTTGGTAATACCACCAGGGGAATGAAAGCAACAGTGCCCTTGCAGGAACTTCTGCTGAGCTGAATCTCTTGTATTCCCATCCCAGAAGTTCCCTTAAAGGTATAAAGAATCCTAGTGATGATACCACAGAGCTTCACGGGCAGCGGGCTCTGTGTGAGAAGGAAGAATGTAGATCCAGAGGAAAGCGACAAGTTGGAATTGTGGTGCTTTGGTTCCTTAATAGTAGATCTAAGCATGGAAATAGAGTATACTCAACTGCACTCAGGCCACAGAGCTGTAGGCTCAGTAAAAGGAGGAGCATGGTACTCAGCTGCGGATATACGGATGGTTCTTTCAGCACCTCTAGGACATTCATGATTTTAGTGCCTTTTGTTACAGCCTTTTCCTTCATCATGTCATCAAACTCTGTGTGATAATTCCCTTCTCCCCAGAGTTGCTTCATGGCTACAGAAAAGACAGAATGAAGCATAGTCCTCCACCATCTGATCCACTCAGTTCTGTGTTTTTCAACTTTTAATGACATTTGCGACATTTGCAACATTTGCAGTTCAGTCCATGCTTTGATTCACCAGTCACTGAGCAAAGAACTAGAACATGGCTTACTGGAACATCCTGAAACTGCCCTGGAAAATGGCTTTCAACATGCTGTAGGGGTAGATCTTAAATATTTCTGATGACTCCTTTTAGTCTGGAGTAATATAATTCAATGCTGCAATCTCTACAAGATCTTTAATCATGTAATTATCAAGAAATCTGTAGTTGGCTAATAGAAAAGCCAATTCCCTCCATTAGGTTCACTTTCCCAAGAGTTATGGTTTAGCACATTAAGGATCTAAAGTTTTATTTTACCTTTCAAGCAACCAGCCTTGTCTCCTTTTTGCAGCAAGAGATAGGAAGGGGACTCAGGAAAGAATGGCAAAAAGAGCAGTTGAATCAATGCCACCAACCCAGAGAACGACAACAGCACATTCCACATGTCTTCTGTTCCTAGAAGATCTCTATGAAAGCACATTGGAGTGTATTTATCATCCAGTATAATTACAGTCTATAACTAGTTTGGTATTTTCTAGATCCTAGACTAGCTAAAGAGACACAATATACATACAGACCTTGAAAAGATAAATTGAAATAGGAGATGGTTAGGCTAGGGAAAGCAAAATAGACCAATACTTTATTTTTACTGCAAGACTGAGATTTTTCTTGTAATTTGAATATTTTCTAAAGATCTGTGGATTTTGAATATTCCCATAACCGCTCTCTGAACCAATACTGCAATTCTGCATGTTATTAAGAAATTAGTAGAGATTTCAGATCTCAAAAGTTTACTAAGAGTGTTTACATACAATCTTTTCTTATTAACTTTAGCAGAGAGACCGCACCTCCAGAGCTGACTCATACTTTCTCAAGAGGAGGGCCTTTCTCTCCTCAGTGAATGACAAGGGAACCTTGGTGGCTGGTATGGGGTAGATGCTTCCTTTTTGCCAGCTGTAGTTAAGCAAAGTAAAACCCCGCCCTTAGTGTATGTCTGTTTCTAGGACTGGTAGAACAACACTCTCCTGCCATACAGAAGCAAACAAATAGAAAACAGGATGAGAAGGAGTAGCACAAGTACCGTAATCCAAGAATTCTTGCTACAGCTTTTCCGAGTGCAAGAAACACAGAGGAGGTCACATTTACAAATCCACGAAACTTCTTAGGTGAGATCTCTCCAGCATACTGAATATGGGCATTCATATGTATTCCTAAGGTGAAGAGGACACGAGAGAGCTAAAGCTATAGAAAGCAAGAGAGAGGGTTGCTTTTCATGTCACCTTCAGCCAAAGGTAGCTCTCTCCTCTCTCTTCTGAACTGTTTGCTATATATCCTCCACAATAACAGGCTGAAAATGTACCTTTTACTTTAAGCAAGACGTTTAGCTAATCCATCAGATCTCTCTCTCAACAAGACCTCTTGAAGGCAAAGGACAGCTCATCTTACCTTTTCCCAATCTGTTCCTTGTTCCGCTGGGGTTACTGTGCATGCCCGGGTACTCCCAGCAGGAAGATTTCTGTATCCACCCCAAAGAAGTCACATTAACATGGAGTAGTGGGGAGTCCTACCAGCACCGATGCCCTCGAGGAAGCGCCCGATCAGGATCATCTCAAAGGATTTGGCTCTCCTACTGAAGCCAGTATGCAGCGTGGCTACTATTAGGACCACATCGTTGAACAGCAGACATTTCTTCCTGCAGCAGCAAACAACACATGGGTATGATCCATGTTTTACTTTTTCATCTTTCACTAATGTCTGCCTGTTCTCCTCTGGATTTACAGACCAAGCCATGGCCATGTTTAAATCCATTGCCTATAGGACAACCATATCTGATTATGAAAAGGCATGATATCTTCGCAGGGGAGCGGAAAGGGAGAACCTAGATTCCTCTTTCCCGTGCTAACACTATGTGGGCGCACCATGAGGCTGAAAGAAATTCCTGCAGGACAAATACTGATAGATTGGCCTTTTTCACTTCTTTCCTGTGGGCGAGGCTGCCATCTCAAACACTGCACGTGTCCCCAGAACAAGGGGACAGCTTCGCTGAGAACTTGCGTCACTGCCCACCTGAAGCTAGAGAGACTTGTCCTTTATGGCCACCCTCAAAGAGAGGGTTCTGAATGTGGCCTGAGGGACTTCTGCTTCTCTGATGCCTGAGGGACGAAACTCTGGTTATTCTTACAGAGGAATGAACCTGCACAATTTTTTTAAAGGCTGTGATCAATTAAAAAAAAAAGCAAAAAAAAAAAAGCTTTTGCCTACAGAATCTCTATCCACTTCTGCACTACTGCAGTGTTGTTGAGCTCCCTAGGACATTAATGCTCAGTAAAGAAATGCCAGAGATTTATTTTTTACTAAAATGTCAGCAAAAATACAGAAATTTTATAGCACCAAAAACTGTGACAAGGGAATCAGAAATAGTTGCATATTCTTGTCTCTCTAATACACCTAGGTGTAGTTATATGTGCTGAGTAAATTCTGCACCAGAAGGGGGCAGTGAGAATTCTGACATCCATTATGTTAGGTGAGTAATAATTAATCGCTTCCCTTGTTGCAGCCCTGATTAGTGAGCTCTTGGGGAATATACTTACTTTCCATATTTTGCAGTCAGGTACCCACTACACAGACACCCTATCATTCCACCTACACAGTACATAGACACGATGAAGGACCACAATAACATGAGCGTCTCCTGATGCAGCACAGAACCATACCGCTCCAGCCAGGTTTCGTTGATAAACTTCTGAATGTACTGGGAGAGAAAAAGAGATTTTCGTTCCACTAAGGCACTAATCGCAATAGTTCTTCGTTATGTTTACAACTTAAAAAAATCAGATTAAGTCATTGCTAAAAGCATGGCTATGGGACTGTTGTTTGTTTGCAAATGAGGATTGATATTTCCTCTCATACAACCTAATTGTGTAAGAGAACCTTTCAAAAATTAACTATACTCTTTAGTCTGTTGACTCCTGACTCTCCTACACCAAAATATTGGGACCTTTTCTTGATTCTTGTGAAGCGCAAATGTTCTTGAGTGCAAGCAGAGGACAGAAAGAGAAAAGGGCTGAACTGAAGGTTGAGACTCAATCAGCTAGTTATTAACCTTTTTCTCCACGGCACAATCTTTAAGGAGGGCGCTTCAATATGTTGTTGCCACACGCTGTTCATTTTTCATTTTAGAGATGTTAGAGAGGCTTTATAAAAGGAAAAAAAATAGTTTAAGGAGCCACTGAAACTTCCATTGTCCCTCCATTCAGCTATAGGCCACAGCAGGAATAGTGTTGCCTTTCCAGTTTTTTCAGCCATTCTGATATTCTATGGGAAGTTGTCTTTGGAGTGCAGCTCCTAACATTCACGCAAACTCCTTTGACAGCATCGGACTGGAAAGAGCTGGGAGTAAACTCACATGGCAACACCCAACAGATTTTTAGAGCATCTTCAAAGTGTAAGGCCTGGTCCTGTGAAGAACAGTTACAGATGTGATTTTATGAAGGCTTTGCTTACCGGAGAAGCATAATTCATCACAGAAATTTGAAAACCAGATAGGTGGGTTCCACCGATTCCTAGCACCATAATCATTAGCAATAGCTTCCGGTATTGAACCTGCCACAGATGATGAAACACTTCTTAAGTTCCTGATGCCAGCATGGCTTTCAGACCATGAGTTAATTTATGAGATCTTATATCTTCACATTTCTATGATCAAGAAGCCTTTAAAATGCAAAAACCCATTTTGAATTTTTCAATAATCAAGCAAAATTGCTGGGAAATTGTTAAGATGCAAATCTGCACGTTCCTTTATGTTCCTCTCCTGGTTATTAGCAGCCTGAAAAGATGCAGTCTCTAATTCTGTTAGTTCTGCTAGCCACAGAAATAAAAAAACCCCACATAATACAAGCCTTGTTCAGATAGTTTGTGTTTGCTTTTGTACTAGTAAGAAGTGACAGCTTTCTTGAATCTCTTTTTTCCTTCAACTTTGCCTCCTCAGAGGCTTTGTTCAGTTTCCAGAGATTAATCAAGTCTGTCCTCTTAAAACACTTTTATTATCCCCATAGAAAACTGCATCTTGAGAGCCTCTGCTTGAGTGACTCCTGTTTGAAATGCTGTGTTTCCATGATGCACACTAGATTTAGAGCACTCTTCACAAGCAGGTATGTTTTCAGGCCACACTCTGAACAGATGAGTATCCTCAAATGCCCTTGAGAGTGCAGGGCAGTAGAGTGGGAGGGTTTTTTCTGCCTTCTCTTTTTCATTGCTACTATTTTCTCTATCTATCTTCCTCAAAATGCCTATTCTTTCCTGGTTTCCCAGGTCCTCTTTTAAACCTCTCACTCTTTTGCATTTCTAATATATTTTCTGGAGATGCCGTGTAGTCAGTCTTATTGCTGAATCAGTGTTGTCCACAGCACGTACTCTCTTGCTCAGTTTTGTTAGAAGAAAGACTGCTTGATTCCCTTTGCTGTAATCACTAAAGATCATGCTGCTGTTAGTGACTAGGGCTAGAAGACAAGAATTTGGATACTCACCAGGTCTGAGAGGAAACCAGCCATTTCCCCTTGAAAACCTGCCTGCTCTGAGAGCCCTTGTCAAGTCTGTCAGATGAGAGATATGCTTTCTATGCTTAGATTATAAGAAGTTGGGATCATAGCGCAGAAGTTAAATTCTAACTATGTAGCTCTGAGTGAATTGTGTCCTCCTCCAGCACTGGCCAGGGACTCTTCTTGCTGGTTTAATTATTCTAAGACCCAGATATGCCAAGCCGATTACAACATCGGTAAATGTTTATCCTTGTATTGGGAGCGCTCCCCCTTAGTCATGCTGCTAAAACAACTGCGTGCTCCTGCTGCCTGGGGAGTGGGGTGGTGCTGCCCTCTTCCCTTCAGGGGAGCAGAGTCCCTCTTCCCCTCTCTGACATGACCCTGCTTAGGCAGAGTGCGTTTTCCTCTCTCCGGTCTACTAGAGATAAGCCACTTCCTATGGTAGCTGAGCTGTAATGCCTGTCTTCTTGCATGCTATAAAATTTTCAGTTGCTTGAAGTGATTTGAACAATTTCTCAGTTGCAGGACATGGAGTATCTGAATATGGGCATGGAGAAGGAGCCTGGTCCTTGCTAACACCCAGTATTTACAGAGGGCCACACTGTTTCCAGAACCACTCGGAAGCCTCACTGTCACCTCTCTACAACAATGGAGGTGGCCTAGTCTGTGCCGCAGCAGGATGCTCATTCTGTTCTGGCTTGAGAGTGGATTTTAAGAAGTATTTTCACCTTAAAAAAATTGATTTTAAATCAACTGAAGACTTGACTATTTACAAGGAGTGTAAATCAATTCTTGCTTCCTTCAGGCTTCTATGTATTACCTGTAACATTTGGTACTGTGCTGAATACAACACAGTTCACTCTATACTACAAGGTTTAACTGTCTACGGTTAGTGATGAAAGGGGAGGTGGGAAGGTGGGGTTACAGGTCTGACGGCAGCAGAAGCTTTGCTCAGGAGCACAGTGGAAGCACCGACATCCCTCCTACAGTCTGCTTTTCACGTCAGAGCAGCTGACAGCAGCCCCACGCTGTCCCCTGGGCCGTGCCGTGCAGCGCGGGCGAGCCTGCCGAGTCTCACCCTGACCGTTCTCCTGCCGGCTGTCCCAGCAGCGCTCCCTCCAAACCCTCTGCCCGGTGCCTTGTTGCACATCAGTACAGTGAAATAATTCAGCCTGAATTCTTCTTTCCACCTATGCCATTTTCATCGTTCCTGAAATCTTCATCACCTCCACATCAGCTGTGGTTGTGCATTTCATTCCTTCCCCTCTCAGCACAGCCTTCTCAAATGTTATCACTTCCTCTTCTAAAACACCCCAGAATCTACCTTTCTCTTTGATTGCTACTGCAAAAATCCTGTCTTTATTTAGGTTTTCTCTTGCTGCTTACAAATTCCTCCTCTCAATCTCCAGTCACTTCAACACTGGCCACTGCCCTCCCCTCAGCCGAAGATTTTGCTGTCACAGAGAAGGCTGCAGCCAGATTGTGCAGCTGTCCCCTGGCCCCAGCGGTGCACAATCCTGGGACCTTGTCCGTCAGGATGGTGTCTTTACGTTTGCTCCTTCCACGCATTTACTGAGATCCTCTTTGAACTCTTGTAAACTCTTGTTGTTCCCAACTCCTGTGGTGGAAAGGTCTAATGAGATACTTGAGCAATCCAGTGTTACTTGTTGCTTTCTGTCAGGACACACTAAAAACTACTTTTGAACTAATTACCCCTTTCTTTTGCTGTTTCTCTCATTTTATCTTTCCTTTCCTTTTAACTTCTGTTTCCTGTATCAAATTTGAATGTCATATCTGTGTTTCCAGATCTTTTCACGCTGCACTGTCCCTTGCAAGTCTGTTTTTATTTTTCTTTTCCCTCTCAAGGGGCTTCTGCCAGACTAAGAGCAAACCATTTTGCTAGACTCAGGCAGCAGGGTTCAGGCACCTTAGAGCAGGGCCATGGGCAGGGAGCAGCTGAGCCTGAATGAACTAGAGGGGAAGGAGGATTTGTTCTTTGAGCTGAGGATGGGAAGCGTGGCTGCTGGAAGGAGGGACGCACATGGCAGCTCTGGGTCTTTCTGGGGGAGTTTTTAAACACTCTGTCTGTGGCCAGATTTTAACACCTGGTCGATCAAAGAGTCCCTGCAGGGCCCTGGTCCTCCTGTTGTCTGTCTTTCTCCCAGAACACTCATACCGCTGCCTCATTTCTATCTGGCCTCATGCTTTTGTTCAGTGCTCTAATATGGAAAAAGCAAGACTTAAATGCCTAGTTCTTACTTAGTTTCCTAAAGAAGAGGACAGGATGAGTCTTTCCACCTAGGATTTGAACACTACAAGAAATGTGCTTATTCCAGACCCAGTACTTAGCTCACCCAATACCCTTGGCTGGGAGGGATTTTGTTCTCAAAGATGCCATGCATTGCACTTATGTGATCCTAGAAATCAAATAGATATGCTGCAGATTCACAAGTACTTCTTTAACCTTTATTCCCAATCCATGCTAGTTTATGGCAGTGTTAATGATTTACCACGCTTTCCCTCTTGCAGACATTTACTATTATTTACTAGTAGGAGGGAAGAAGGGAAGAAGTCAGGCATGCTGGACAAGATCACGCTGTAGAAAGACATGTATAAGGAAATGAGTTTTTAGTGTCTTGTAAGACACTAAAAACATCCTCACTGGGAACCAGTAAGGTTGAGAAAGACCAGACCAAATAAAGACTCTTAAAATAATCAAGGTCTTACCTAATCCTTTCTTTTCAAAATACTTTAAATGTTTCTTCTTTTTTTTCCCTGCATTTTTGACCAGAAGAAGGAATGTATGTTGGTTCTTACTGTGGTATTGTGCAATCCATGACATTCTGCCTTGAAACTATAGACTGCATCTAGCTTTTTTAGTAATATGATGATTGTCATAGGAAGCATGGCTATGTTGGGGAAGTGCACTGCTCTTGGCACTGCTACAAATACTGTTAGAGGATGGTGCAGAGGTAAAACAGCAGGAGGCTTAGGGCTGTGAAAGAAACTGCCACTCAATATTCAGGTCCTTTTACAAATTTTATTGTGCAGCATCTGCAGCAGTCAGTAGTGAAGATCTCATTTCCAGAACAAGACAGACACAATATTCCTTGACCCCAACAACACGCTCCCAGAAGATGGGCTCTCCTCTGTCCCTGACTCTTCAATCAATGAAAACCAAATCCAGGCATGATCAGAACAATGCGTTTTCCTAGTCACTGCTTTTTTATTTCCTTATCAATCAGTAAACTGCAAAGCATGAAGAAAAGCAAGAGTGTGTCACGTTGTATAACAATGAATACAAAAAGTGAAGCCCTTTTTACCATGTTTTGTAATGAAAATGTGGAGTATTCAGAGACCTGGAGAGAGAAGCAAACACTCAGACATACAGACTGGATTCCCTGGGAGAGGCATCACTCTTTTTCATCTCATCAGTACCGGTTACTCTTGGGAACTCAATCCCATTGAAACCGAGTGTTCCTTCTCTCCGACATGAAATAACTCCAGGCTGAAGAGATGCTACATAGCATTGCTAATGAAGAAGGAGAACCTGCCCACTGTGGATTAGCCCACTCATGATTTCCTGCAGCTCTGCTTTCTTTGCTCATGCTTTCTTTCAGTGCTGACATATCCCTGTTTGTCCCAATAGAAGAATCTCCAAAATCTAGGCAATGTACCTGATTACCAAGCAAGAGGTTTGGGTTGAGGTGATAGATTATGCCTGGATGCTTCTCTAGCATAGTATCTCCTTTACACCAGGACCTTATACCTCCTTTACACCTTTTTTCTTCAGATGTAGCAATGACACCTCCCCCCCGCAAAGAAAAAAAAAAGGATGAAGACCATGCTGCAGGTCACAGAAATGTGGTCATAAGCTCCTCAAGAAAGTCCTAGTTGCCCCTACACCATGTACTTACTTGCTCTCAAGTCTAATCGTAAGAGGGGGAAACATTGCATATCAACTCTGTCTACTGATAGGCAAGGTACTCTTCTTAGATTAAAGAGTTAAACACTTTTTTTCACCTGGACCGAAGCTCCTTCTCTGGGAAAGCTTGTTCATAGGAGCAGATAATTTCAATGTGAAAGCTCTGTGTTCTTTTTCTCTCAGTTTCACGAGTATGCTGTACACCTGAACCTTCCACACTCACTTCCTCCAATAACTGTGGAGTCCTGGTTTTGGTAAGAAAAGTAGCAGATCCTGTGTTTTCAGTTTACACAGCTGCTAACTTGCAGGGACTGACAAAGATCTTATTTCTTTATACACCATGTTTAATTTTTTTTCTGCAGAGGATTTAATTCAGCTCCTATTTCAGCAGTTGGAGAGAACTACCAAATTCATCCTGGACCCTGCACTGCAGGTGATTATTTTAAAAATACACATTTGTGCTGTTTGTGGAGCAATGGATTCTCTCTTGCTTAGTGAGGCTTCTGGGCACTACAGTAATAAAAGAGCAAAATATGGAGTGGAGAGTTTGTTATTAAAGTCTAGTAACAATCATCACTGAGCAGTTCCTCTGCTGTAGAGCTGTCTGTCTCTTCTTTCCACGGTAGTTCAGGCAGTTGAACTCCTCCATGACCTGCAGCATGGTCTTTCCTTTGGTCTCTGGCATCACCAGGAAGGCAAAGATAGCCATGGACAGACAGTATGTCAGGAAAATAATGAAACAGAAGCTACCGAGTCCTTCCTATAGGAAAAGAAAGAGACAAAATGTGTTCATATAAATTGATCTAGATTTCTTTCTCTTATAATATGGAGTTTCTGGTTTTGTATTTACTAAAGAACTTGGTCAGGGACTCAGCTGATGTAAATCCTGCTTGCTGCCACCTGGGGAATGGCACCGAGTGGTAAGATGAACTAATGCTCCTTTCCTTTTTTAAGGAGGAAAGTTGTACGCTCAGCGGACATTGAATGTCATTGCTTGACAATTCAGAGAAATGCTGAGCTTCAGTTGCTCTTCCTTTCTGCTTCGTCCTTCTCAGTCAGTGCTAGATTGGGGAGGTACGTAGCGTGTTGGCTCCGTCCCTCCTTGCGCAGTCCAAAACTGCAAAGGCTTTAGTTCCCTGCTGCTCACTAGTGCTGGGTGAGATCTCTGGGACTGCCCATTTTCCACATTAACCCTGAAGGAGATGCACATATAGAACAAGGAGGGAGGAGAAGGGAGCCCCTCATGACGTTCAAATGACATCTACAGTGTCAGTGCCTCTGTCACCGCTTCTGTGGTTGCCAGCATCACACTCTAACTGTGTGCAGAATTAGCAGCATTTTGTGGTTTTGCTACGCTTTCACTAGATACCTGGGTAAAAAGAAAGAGGCCATCAGAACTGCAGTCATTTTGGGCTCTGTCCTTTGCATGAAGTGTTGAAAAAGAGAAGTATGCTCTGGCTTCAAGAAGGGTCTAACCGCCTCTGAACTGAAACAAAACACCCTGCTTTGCTTACCACAATGAAAGGGAACAAAAGTCCAAGGATGAAGAGTTGGATCCAGTTTGTAGCCCCATTAAAAACATAAGCAGCTGGCCTGTATGACTGAATAAATATTTCTGTGGGCAAGGAGCATAATACTCCAGCTGAAAAAGACGTTGGAGAAAAAAGGAAGTTTAGAACTTTTGCAAGATGCTTCTGTAACTCACACTTCATATTGCCACGTAAGTTAATGGTTTTAACTGACCTGGAAGTGTTTGAGGTGCTGCTTGGCTCTTCAGGAGGAAGGCATGTAGGAATACAATATGAAATGAAGTTTTACCTCCTACCACAGTATGGAGGGGAGCATCTACCCCTGCGTTGAATCAGGAGTAAGGATTCACGCTAACTGTGGAACAGCTATGCCTGGGACCTCTCCTAAAGGCTGCAGTGAGGAAGGAATGACTATCTGAAACCATTCCAGCAGAAAATACCAACCTGGCCCAATGCCAAAGCTCATGATGAAAATAAAGATGAGTGCAACAGAGCAGTATGGTACCCAGAAAAAGGAATCCTATGGTAGGAAATGAAAAGCAAATAAAATCAGAAATTAAAATTTTATTTATCCAGCTCCATTAGAAACATTGATCACTGCTAAGTATGTCAGTGTTAAGCATACATGTTTCCTCTACTTCCAGAAACTCTCAAGGAGATAGCCTGAGCAGTGATCACGGTTGTATAAAGCTATTGGCTTTAATCTGCATGTACGTGGCTGGGAACAGACCTCTTAGTATGATGGTTAGCCCCAAAACTACTTCCCCTCCCACTAAAAAGTGACTTGGGGAAAGGGAAATAGTAATTATATCTGCCATACAATAAAACATGAAGATGGGACACAGCTCTAATGCATAAGTGGGGGCTTACCTGTAGTGAAAGCGTGACTGTGAGTAGCCCTAAAGCCAAGGCCATAACAGCGTGGCTTTTCCACAGCAGTGTCTTCCTCCCGGCACGCTCGATTAGGAAACCCTGCAAGCAGGAGGACATGCTGTCAGCTCCAAAGGACAGACCTTAGAGCAGGCACTGGCGAGCTGCTCCGGTATCTGCCTTCACCAGCCAGGCAGGGCATCTCTGACGAGTCAGGGACTGGGATGTGGTACCTCCTCTGGGAGGGCGAGTAAAGGCATCTGGGGGGCCTGACAGGACCAGGAGCTGCAGGGGCTGGGGGGAAGGTGGGGAGGTGCAGGGCTGCAGGGAGCATTGCCCGGGCAGAGGAGGCCTGAGGTGGCACTCTGCAGGCAAAGGACAGCCAGGGAGGGCAGCAAAGTGGAAATGCTTGCACTGTTAATGGCCATGAATCCTACAGCCGTGAGTCCTACCAACAAGCGGACGCAGGGACTGTCGTCTGCCCTTCCTACAGAGGGGAACTGGAGCTCCCGAGGCTGGCTCAGGCTGGGTCGTGATTTTGAGGGAAAGACTCTCCTGTCCTCCCATAAATTGAATATAAATGCCCATGCCTGCAGGGTGTGTGGAGATGATTTTGTGTGATCAGTGCAAAGTACTACGGTTGATTTGTTGCAGAAGTTTGATTCCTGAAGCTCCATTTACAGTAGCTCTAAAGATTGAAATGAACCACCCATTACAGCAGAATGACATTCAGCCGAAGAGCCACTTACACACAGAACTGTGGTGAGGATCTCAGTGATCCCAACCCCCAGGGAGACATAGTGGATTTGAGCAGGGGGGATTCCAGCCTTTATAAAGACATTATATGCATAAAAGTAAACCTGGAAAGAATAGAAACATGTGAAGGCTGTACCCATGTGGTCAGATTTATGCTAGCTTCTGTCTTTTTTGACAGAAAGTAACTAATCAGGCCTTAACAAAAGAGAAAATTGTCTTCTTGATTTCAGTAACCAATCCTCAATGTTTTCACGAGGCTTATTTGTGCAGAACAGCTTTTACTAGCAGCTCTGTCTTGAACTCAGTAACAGATACAGACTTTTTCTTCTTTTTTTACTTGCTTTTAGCACTGCCTTTGTCTTATGTTACAGGTTATAATTCTATCTGACATCTTTCACATGTTTTAGTGTCTCACGTACTTTGAATGAGTAGCATACAGAAATGTGGACAGTACATACTAAGCAAATGGTTTAAATTATCTTCCTACATCATCTTTAAGCTTTTGCAGGGATTTTGATAGTCACTATTTTTCTGGATGCAAGCACTCCTAAAGCATAAGAAATTCCACTGTTTATGTGCTCAGTTTCTACTGGTCCTTTGGGGTATAGTTACTGCTGCACTAGTGGGGTAGAAAGGGGTCTTACGAAGCTTGAAGTCTTTCTGAATTTGCAAAATTAATCTGGATTTTGAAACTTTTATGCTTTTACTATAAGCTCATTTTATACAATAACTATTCCAATACTCAATACCATCTCCTGAAACACAGATAGAGGTATTTCCAGAGAAAAGGTATGTTAGAGAGTATATATCAGTAACTGACACATATATTCTTGGGATGTTGTAATTATCTATAATCTAAGAAAGTTAAAGGATTTAGAAAGAAACCCAAAGAGGTAAGAGAATGGAAATGCACTGTCAGTGTACATTACAAACCTGACTCAGTTTGTATGGAAATGGCTGAAGAATTTTGGGCAGTGCGTTCTGGAGTTCAGAGACCCAGAGGAGGCTATGCTGTTCTTTACTTGTTCTGTATTTGAGATTTTATTTTATCCCCTTCCATTCTCTTATCATAACAGGGTAGTCCATAGAGATGCCTTCAGATGGCACTTGCTAAAACACAGTTCTCACCTTATCCCAGGTCCCAAACTTCCATGGGAAGAGATTATAATAAACAGTAACAACAGATCCCCTCCTTACAGCCACCTTTGCAGTCAGCATTTTACTACTTGTTGCAGAGCTTACTTTTTGCCAAGAAACTGTAAGCAATCCAGAAAGCAGAGAAAAGTAGCAGACGTACCACATTGATGCCAATTAACTGCATGCATGAGGAGACAAGGAAGAGAGTGATGAGCTGCCAACGGACAGCTTTGTCACGGAAAAGATCACAGACGCTCTTAGCCTTCTCCCCACGGATGGCTTCTTGCTCTGCCATCATGTCATCTATTTCGGCCGTGTGGTCACCATCTCCCCAGAGCTGCTTCACCGCTGGAAGGGGAGGGAGAGAGAAGATGGCTCCTGGTCCGAGCTCACCAGCACAGACACGAATTCAGATGATTTCTTCCTGCCTTGCAGAGTGTCGTATTTGAGCTTCAGCCTCTTTGCTTGTGTGAACTTCCTAGAGATCTGGGTTCAGATTAGATGCAGATCCAGTTCATTGCTATCTATTTTTACCCATAAATCTTAATCACGACCTCACCTTTGGCCAATAGCTGCTTACAGTGTTTCAATGGAAATCACGCCTAACTTCTTAGCAACCCTTCCCTGAATACCCTCCTGCTAGAGGCGCGGTTCTAGTGCACACACCAAAACACAGACAAGGAAAAATTACTCCTACCTTAAAAAGTAAGTCTACATCCAAAGAGTTCTCTCTTTTGATAGTTAAAAACCCACAATGGCTGTTTCTCTCTTTATGTCAGTAGTTGCTGTTAGGGTTACTGAAGAACTGGAGTGCTTACGGATATGGCACGACAGTAAAGAGCATCCCTTTCTTACACAGAGCCAGAAGTACCGTATCCACACCCTGACTGCTCAGGGCAGATTCTGCATTGATGGAAATACAAGCTCAGTGTGATCACGTCCCTCGGAGGATCCTGGCAGAGGGTAAGGGAAATACTAGTGCCAAGAGAGCACTAATGTCAAAACAGAAGAGGCTGTCTTTCCTTAAAGCTGAAGGTGGTTTCAGAGCCGAAAGACCAGAGTCTTTTTCCGAACTGTACCTCTCTTCCAGGCTCATGTGGGCCTTTACTGTGTTTTCCACTTTTTGCTAAAATGAATGCTTTGTGGCCCATTTCCTCACCTTTGATGCACCCCTCCTTGTCCTTTTTGTCAATGAGCAGGTAGCGGGGAGAGTCTGGGAAGAAGGGGAGGGTGAGAAGCTGAATGAGGGCGGGAAGCGCGTTGGCTGCCATGAGAATAGGCCAGAGAGCATCTACTCCGAGGACTTCTCTGAAACAGAACCAGCAGAGCAAGAGGAGCTGAGCAGCCGTGTGCACTGGCCCTGTGAGCCCACGCAGACACAGGGTGGTCCCTCGGCCCCGCTGCGTGTGTCCTGGCAGCTCTCACCCAGGAGTCTCCAGCATTTCTCAGCTCAGAAAAATGAAAATTTCAATGGGAGGCAGAAGGGGAGAGCCCAGTGCTGTTGCCTGCAGCACACGAATTACGCAGCGTTGCTGCCTGTTGCTCAGCGGTGCATGCAGCAAGGCTAACTGCATCCTCCTGCAGCAGCTGAAGGCCCGCAGGGACGAACAGCGTCCTGGCACAGGCGAGAATCCCTCTGTTTCTGATCCAGAGAGTCTCACAATGAAGACAGGATCCACGGGTTATCAGCCTGGTACTGACTGTCCCAAATAGCAGCCGCTGAGTTTCCTGCAGCTTTGAGAACACTGTGGCCAGAATGACGCGTGCCTGGGAATGGGACGGACCGTCTCTGGCACAGGGCAGGCAGAAGGAGCCTGTGCTGGGGGGAGTGAATCCACCACAGGTTTCTGGTTTTGCATGTGTGTGTGATGGGTGGGCGTGCTGGTTTGTGAGTATTTTCAAGAAAGTTTGGATGGATATGACATTCCCTGCTCCTTCTAAAAAAAATAAAGATCAGTTCTTACAGAAGATGGATTTCTTTCAAACCCATTGAAATCTGTTAAAGGTTTTAATTATATGTATTTTGATCTGTCTTTGCTAGGAAGCAACGCTGTTTTTCAGGATGAAGTATTTTGTATGATTTCTGTTTCCCATTCACTTAAGTCAGGAATTTGGGCTGAACTAATTCAGTCTGACTGCCTAGGATACCATGAAAACGTGTCTAAAAATAGTTGCTGATTTGCCTATCCATAGGCTTGCATTGACATATGCATATACTTTAACAACAAGAAATAAAATAGGTCTCAGACCCTCTTACCTGAGACCCAGAGCAAATCCTACAAACTTTCCGACGGCAATGGCAGTAGAAGCTGTTATGGCAATCAGCCCGCGGAGCTTCCGTGGGGCACATTCCCCAGCATACATGAGATGGATATTCAGAGCTAAACCTGCAAGGACAAATGACTGTCAGGGCAATTCAGACTCCCATAGGGCTGGTGTTTTGGAGGGGACCATTGCGGGCAAAGCATCTAGGCTTAGGCTCTGAGATACTTCTTTAACCATGCTGAGTATGTGTCTGCCTGACATGAAGCATGTTCCCAGTACCGTGGCCTTGCGTCTTTGCTAAATATGTCACTAAGCAAGTATGTTCCCGTGGGAAATCTGTTCTTCATCAGGCTGGCCTTCTCTTGCAATGTTTCCTCCAGCCACATATACAGGATTGCTATTGCTCCCTTTAATCTCAGATTATACATTTCAGTGTCTACTCAGGGTCCTATGTACCTTATTTTGTCCTTGAAACCAACAAGTTAACAAATGCTATATATTCCATTTGCTCAGTGAATTAATTAATATTTATCGTCTCTTAAGTTTTTTTTGCTGGTTAGTGTTATCTTTATCCAACTGCTCAGGGATCAAAAACGCTGGCAGAATGTCACCTTCTGAGGCATCTGGAAATTAGAATTGCCCAGCTTGAAGAGCATTCCCTTGTCTGTAATGTGGAAGGCAGTATCAGCCACAACAAGCAGCAACAGAAACAAGAGAGGTCAGCTTTCTATTGAGTGAGCCTGCTCCCCTGAAATATTGCATGTTTTGGCTTTTTCACAAGTTGGCAGTACTTTTTATACGGATTGGATGTAAAGATAAAATAATGAGAAATGGAGATGTCACACATGATTCATTTAATTATGTTTGTGTTTTCTTATTTAGTTAAAAATGCATTCAGCAATCAGGCCCTCTGCAGAGTTTAGTAAAAATCTGTGATCCCTTTACTCAGTCTGGTAAATCCTTGTGACCCTCAGTCACTGCTCTCCCAACTATTTAATACCATAGGTAGGAATGCTAATTTACCCCCACACACTCCAGAAAATAATCTTCCAGCAACGATCATCTCAAAGGATCCACACAGCCGGCTGAGTCCCACCAGAGTTGCGCTCAGCAGAGCAGGGATATTGGTGAACAGCATGGCCTTCTTCCTGGAATTTATTTAAATTAATGTGACCATAAATATTGTCCATGTGTCATTCACAGCCTGGCTGAAGTGGCATTGAATCGTACCATGGTTGAAGACTCTGTGCCAGCTTCTGAGATCAACTGCAGTGAAGTAAATGGGAAATGGGAATGGGAAAACTTTGTCACGGACTGATAAGCTAGTTGAAGTTTTTGATGCCTATAGTGGAGCCAATATCTCCACTGAAGAACAAGCAGTTGTCTGTGAAATTCACTTTCAAATGTATGCACTCATGTGATTTCTCTGGCCTGGATTCACTTTGGAATTTATAATGTGGGGGGTATAATTTTCTTGGCAGATTTTGCCATCCTGTTTCTTCACTGAACTGGTCCTTCATCTGAAGCAGCTCTGGGCTGCTCACAGTGCCACTTTACAAGCAGTGTTTCTCCCAAGACGCAGTCACTTATTTTTGCAGTTGTGGGTGTAAACAGAAAGACTAATGTAATCATTGTTCCTACCTTCCAAATCTAACAGACAAATATCCAGCAGACAAGGATCCCAGAAGCCCACCGATGCTGTAAATGGACACAACAAAGGACCACATCAAAGTAATCATCTCTTCACTGGGAGGAGAGCCGTATCTCTTCAGCCAGGTCTCACGGATGAAACTTTTGATGTACTTTAAAAGAAAAACAGAAACCAATGGACTCAGTCAACATGTTTTTTGCATAATTGCACTTCTTTTTTACTTCTTTTACCTACTTACTGCTCTTTTTGATATGTTTCTATCGACACCTTGGTTGAAATCTTAGCCCCAGTGAAATCAAAAGGAATTTTGCCACTAACATCCCTGGAGTTAATGTTTTAGCAACAAAGCACAATGAAGAAATTAATGAATAAATATATCAATATTAAATATCAACAGTGAGTGCCACTAAGAGGGTGGCACATTGGTCTTTTGTGTATGTCCTAAACCCTGATTGTTTTGCTACCTGATCTTCCCCTCCATTCCCGCCTGTCTGTCTGTCTTTCTTGTCCACCTGCTGCATCCTGTCTGATGCCTTGGGTGAAATCCAGGTGAAATCCACTGACTGCAGTGGGATCAGAATTTGTCCCTGAATGTGGCCCATTGTGGGGTCTCTCTGAGCTACTGTACATAACCTCCAGGGCACCCTCATTCTTGATGAGGGTTCCCAATGCGCTGATAGTATGAGCTCAGTGTCCTCGGCACCATTCAGGATGACAAACACCTCCCCTAATCTTCCTTTTCCAGATGCAGGTATTGGTGCTGACCTCAGCGCTAGAGCTACAGTCCTTCCCTGTCCTATTTCACCTATTTCACCTTTCACTTAGACTAGTGTGAGTGGCCAAGGACATCGTCCAAAGGACTCCCTGAGCACTGGGAAGAGGAGAATGTCCTGTGAGCAATCCAGCTCAGTAAGGGGAAAATGGCTGACTTTATAGACATCGCTCATCCTCCTCTTTCCCAGTTCTGTCACACCAGACAGAAGTTAAAACCCAATGAAAGACAAGGGCAATAGCAGCTATTCTTAGAACCAAGAAACCACAATACGTCTAGTTTTGAGAGCAGAAGTGAAAAAGTTCGTGGTTGCAAATAGAGGCAGGAATGCATGAGAACATTGAAATCCATGCTGGTAGCTCAATTTTTTGAGCTGTCAATGCTTACCTCAGCAGGAGAATTGATAATGGAGACCTGCAAGCCATACTGGAAAGTTCCACCAATGCCCAGGACAAAAGCCAGGAGGAAGATATTGTAGCTCATTTTCTGTCAGGAAACAAAAGCAGCAAACAAAGCTAGTATAGCTATTCAGACATGTCCTGTTTTACCTTCAGGAACGCCTACAGCTTGAGCAATGTCACGCACCTGCCTCCTCTGAGACCAAGGAGCCAGTGCAGAGGGCAGTAGAAGACCACAGCTACTAAAGCACAGGATAGCGAGAAATTTGAGGAGAGATAAAGCTCATAGCTGTCTCCCAGAACCCAGTTACACACTTCAGTGCTTCTGTCTTCAGCTTTGGGCATCTTAATCTGCACTATCATAGGGTAACTAGCTGTGGGAGCATGGTGCAATGTGCAAGCATTATGTGCACGATTTCCATCTGTTTGTCCTTACTCCTTTCCCACTTGTTATCTCACCTAAATGAATATTTTGCTCAGCGACTTGGCTGAGACTAGATAAACATTCAGGGCTTGAAGGGCATTCCTAGTTTCATAGTTTATTCACCCTTTCTTAGAACTACATCTGATAGGAGCCTTAAGAATACCCCCACAACACAGTACTGTGCACATGCATACCCATCCCTCCCACTCCCACTGTTCCGTTACTGAGCGTCCTAGCGATATTCTGCCCAGCAATGACATATGATGCTGCACTTCTATCTCTAGAACAGATCATATTCAAAGGCAATGCTGAACAATGACTGCCAAACATTTACAAGCTAATTTCTAATCAGATGAATGCCATTGCTTGAATGGGCATCAAATTTATCCATGTTGCAACACTGTTGGCTTCAAAGGAGTCAGTTCTGAATAAATTTGGTATTTGGCACATTCATATATTAAATGACAACAATCTCCTGTTTGTCAAAGCGCTAGGAAGAAATGAGATTCATAGGCTCTACTACCAGACATCCCCGCTATCCCTTGTGCTACAAAAAAGGCCTCACATCAGCACAAAACTCCCCATCAGCAAGAAAATCAGAAAGCCCTATGCTAAGTGCAAATTTTATATCGTACCTGCAGCAAATTTCTTAGGCTCATCCCCATTCTGTACTATAACACCATTGCTTGGTTTTTCTGTTGCATCTCCTGGATCACTTTTCCAGTCTAATAGATTTTAAATTCAGGAAGATTTTTTTAAACTTAATATTAATCCTAAAATTGCTTTTTAAAAACATCTTTGTTCCTATACATCTATACATCATCTGTTCCTATGCTTCCTTGACAGGAAAGGAGTGTTTTCCATCCTTTGGTGTTTACATCTTTCAGACACTTTGTTATTGATAGCTCCTTTACTGTGGAGCACTTTTTCAGTCTTCCAGCCCTGCTCCATCTATTAAATCATGCGGCTTTTGTTTGTTGCTCTGCTCTGAACAACCTTGGTTTGTCTTCCTCTGTTATGTATCAGATGTTAAATATAAACGTGCTCTTAAATCCAGTTTTCTTTGCTTTTTGAAAATAATTCCTTGCAAGATATTTGGTATCTCTCAGATATGACCTCATAATATTATTTTGACCACATCTGATTCAGATTTACTTTTCTTTCTGTACTTAATTTATACAACAGGTATTTTAGAATAGCAGATAGGAAAAAAAATGTACTGCAAAAATTCTATTTGGGGAAAAAAAAGAGAAACATATACCAACTTGCATGCAAAGGTAGTCATCTCAGCTTGCAGGCTAGGTCTTTCCTGATGCTTTCCTTGGTTACTTTGGAAAAAGTCACTCTATATATAGAGAAAGCGGAGCCTGAGATAATATTTCAACATGTGATTTCATTCTTTCTCAGTGTTTACACTCCCTTTGGCTTGTCACAAAGTTCTTGCTATTTGGTTTGTCATTATTGTGTTGGTTACTGATGAAACTGAGGGTAATTTTGGTGAGCTGTGTATCCAGGTCACCAGGGAAAAGAAGCTCCAGCAGAAGCTGGCAGACAATAAGAGCTGCAGGAGATGAGTAAAGGACAATAACAAAGGCACTGATGGAAGGCAAAGTCCAGTGACTGGCACAAACTAGAGTGGACTGGCTTGGACTCCCCAAGGCATGGGCTGGGTAATCAGTTATCACATTTAAAGGACAAGTTCCTGGCTGCTACTTTGAGCCTCAATACAGCAAAGCCTTCTGAAGCCTGACTTGACGAAGCCTATGCATTCAATTCTTGAATTATGGGGTCAGTTGACACTTCAAGAGTAGTGGTCGTTGCCTGACAAGTCTGTGCTCCTATAATATATGGTAGATGCTAGGAAAATTGAATGTCAGTTTTAAATCCTGACTGTAACATAAATAAATTACATCTTTACTTTTATCCATAATTCTCAAAGGGCCTCTTTATCTAGCAGTCTCCAAGATGGTTCTGTTAAAAGGCTTTTACAAGTTATTCACACAGCATGGGGGGAAATTCCTTCTCTTGGTGAGTGGCTGCACTTGGCGGTTCCCCAGGCTAGGATGGTTCATGTCCTCGGTGTCTGGAAGAATCACAACTGGAGAGATGGGGACTGAGCTGTGAGAAGTGAGAGGTGGCTTGTGCAGAGGAGCATTGTTTGAGGACAGCAGCAGTAACTATTTTTATCTGGTGTCGATGGTTATTAATCAATCCAACAGTGCATGGTGATTTGATTTGTAAACAATTATATGAACTATGAGTCTCTCAGGATCACTTTTCAAGATGTATTTGTGCCTAACAGTTCACATGATAAGAAAATTGACCTAAACAAGTGTCATATATTTTTTCAGTTGAAGGTATTTTAATTCAGTAACAATTAACCAACCTGGTAAATGCTTCAATTAAAATGTAACCACTGTTTGTCTTTGCTTAATCAGTCTGAAGACACCTGATTTCAGGCCATAGTCAGAAAAAACGCTGGAAGTTGGAATTAGTGTTTTCTGACACGTGCTCTCAGGACTGGCTCTGAAGCTCAGGAAGTCCAGTAGATGTGTATCATTTCTGAACAGGCGTGATTCATACTGCCAGGTGCAGACGGCCTCTGTCCTCTCAGGGCTCTGGGGAAAGGCATCCGGAAATATTTACAGTCTTGTCATTCAAAAATGCTGTATTTAAAAAAATATGTAAAGAACATATAAATATATATGCATATATAAAGAATATATGCTCATTATTCCAGAAATGGTTCCCTTTTCCACGTGAGCTACAGAAGGCAGCAAGGCAGCAGTAACAGCAATGCCAGGCTTACTGCTTTCTGTAAAGTAGTGCAATTTGTGAGGGGCCTGACAGATTTCAAAGTATTCAAACTAAGTGAAACTTCTTTTTAAAATGCCTCTTTGGCCTTACTCAGGTTTTACTACACCTGTATGGAAATATAAACCTGTTCTGCATCACAGGATTCTCTTACAAATGTGAGTAGGGATGTGGTGCTGCATCAGCGGCAGCCACTAAGTGGCAGGAGAAGTACAAAATTTCCTGTATTAGGCTCTTGAATCCAACGTGCCAGCAGTTTGCTGCCTGTGGCGTGTGGCAGGGGTCAGAGGACTACTTCTAACCGTTCCCCAAAGGATAACTTGTTCACTGGGGAAACAGACATAACTGGATGTAACTGTACAAGTTAACAGCCACTGATGTATAGTTCAGGCAGCATGTATCGAGAACCGTAATGCATTCAAAAAGGAAAGCCCTGGTTTCTTCCTGCTGTCTACTCTGAATGAGACCAGGTTTGGGTATATCTCTTCCAGGAAGAAAAACACATATTCTGTATTAGGCAAGAGTTTTCTCCTTTTTCCTAGCATCTTATGAGCAGGGACCAGCTAGTGAAGGTCTTTGTCCCCTCAGACGATGGCGTACAGGAGTTTCAGCCTGCGGCTACCAGGTGGAGCATCCCTGGTTGTTCCAGTCACTGAGATGCGTCACGGGACCATTTGAGGTAGATGGGGATTATTCCATTCTAGCTCCTTAGACAGAGGCCAGCATGTCAAAGCATGTCTCTAGCTGGATAAGAGGCGAAGGAATGCAGCTCACCCAGGCAGTCTGGTCTCCATCCGTTCCCTGGGCCCGAGTACCATGAATCTGATCCATCTGTCTCATTTCTGTTGCAGTCAAACATAGAAATATATCTTTCTGCAATGACCTGGTCATGGTCTGCCTGCTTAGACCATTGCATTGTCTTATTTTTCCAAGGCAAGTATGTGCACATTCTTCTATTGAACAGAAGATGAAGGCAGTATTTGTGACAGTCCAAAGGAAATCCTAGAGGCACTGGACACCAATGCACAAGGGCAGAATGAAAGAAAACTCAGTCCTGGTGCTTTTACATGGTGGTTAAACCAGAGAGCTGGCAAGCTGTGCAATGAAGTGAAGCAATTGCCTATGGCAGCCTCTGGTCCGAGAAGGGAAATAGCAGGTGAGCTTACGGCAGCTCCAAGAGGTGGGTGAAGTCCTGCGGGTAGGCAGTGAAATGCTGTGGACCACGGCACAGGCTGTTCACAAGCCTCCCTCTTCCAGAAGGGGCATAAATTGGCTGTTGCTACGGCTCGACCTGGGTGTGCAGCCAGCTAGCTGGAAGTGGGAGGTCCTGGAGGTTGTCCTCTGTCTTTTCCAGTAACAGCTGCCTTTTTGAGGAGTGGATGGATAGATTATTTTCTCCTACATAGCATCTATATGACTCATGCTTTGGTGCTGACAGGTGTTCACGTTGGTTGTTTCTAACTGGCTTCCCGCTGCACCTCAAAAAAACCAGCATTCCCAATGTTCAGTCCTTAGGATAAGTTCTCACAATTTCAGAGTCGCAGTTGGTGTAGATGAGAAATCTCCAGTCTCAGGGCCTGTCACCAGGGTATAACCACCGCATTGCAGTTACTCAAACTCCTGGCTTTGGGAGCCTTCACGTAAACCCGGCAGGTTTTCAGCACCACCCCGGGAACCTACCGCCCTCTTCCCTCACATACTTTTTCACTGAACTCAAACCTGTCATAATCAAGGTGAAATATGATGCCACGAGCATGGGAGAGTAGTTATTTGGAGAATGTGATGGCAGTCTCTGCCTGTAATTATCTGACTGCAGGAATAAGTAGTAATCCCACCATTAGGAAACACCATCAACACATGCTCTTTGATCTGCCATGCGCTGAGAGGCTCCTATGTTTTAGAGTGTTTTCACCCCAGGATGCTCTGGACCAACTGCAATTTCACTGCAAGAGGAGAAAAGGGGCCCCATTTCCCTCTGTGAGGCTTGGATCTACAGGATGAATTCTGCCTACAAACACTACACTGTAAATCGCAGGAGAGATCCGAAGCTGTTCCCTGGCTGGTTGTTGGCTATCTCCCAAGCTCTAGCCTGGCTATTTCTGTAAACCCGTCTTTCTTTCCTGTAAGGACCATCACAGTGAAATACGAAATACCTCTGTCTGCTCGCCCTGACTCTTGCAGGACTCGCTCAGAATATGGAAGACTCAATAAATAACATCATCTACAAACAAGCAGCTTTCTCAAGAAACAGCCAGCAGGTCTGCTGATTTTATGGTGAAAGCAGTGTTTATGGAACTTAGCTGTTAAAAGGGATTTTCTTTGTAGGAAATGAGTGCCCTGCTGTGACACCATTATTCCGTTCACTAATGTTCCTTAGAAAAAAACCCACAATTTATGGAAGTTCAAGACACTGTATAAGATCTTCAGGAAATGGGCTTCATTGCAGAGGTTTCTCAGGGCAGGGACCCAGTGCTGACAGAGCTCCTACCACCCGGAGTCACTGGGATGCTTTCCAGACCAGCGGAGATACATGGGAGCCGAGTCCTCTGAGGACACGAGGGCTGATACAGCCAAGGGATCTAGCTGCTTTTCTTTGCCAGCTAGGATTTTTGGATGTCAGAAGAATGGCTCTACATTCTGTGCGCTGGATCAGCAGCCTGCATTTTCATCCTCCTAAGAAGCAATAGAGCTTCTCTGGGAAAACTGAGAAAGCCCAAAATACTAAAAATAATTTAAATACCCTTTTCTCATTCCATTGTGAGCTGTAGGTCATGCTGTGGCTGCACTATTCCCTTTCCTTCCTTCTTTGTGTCAGACACTGATGCAGGCAGTTAGTTGAAACTGGGTGACCTGAAGGCCAGACAGAACAAACTGTTTGGTGGAACAAAATCTCTGTTCCTGTGTGCAAGAGAAGAGCATTTAGACGCTGCCAAATGGCCGCAAATGTCACTGAATGTTCCCGTCAGAGGAGAGGAAGATATGTGCAGCAGTGCTGGAGTGTCAGACTCATCCTGATTTCTTCTTTAACATTCACTTCAGATAGAGCTTTTTACTAGAGCTGTCCCCTGGCTTATGGAGAGGCACCTGGACTGGGACACGTAGTCCTGCCTCTGGTGAAAACCAAAGTACAAATACAGTTTCTGACTCCTTGCAGGGGTCTTCAACAGCTGACAGCGTGCTCAGTGTACGTGCTGCTATTGTGCGGCTGAACATAGACCTCTTTTTATAAGAAACAAGCATTGGTTTTCAGTTCTCTTGTTGATTTTGCCACACTGCTTATGAAATGGATGTTACAAAATAAAGGCCCTTGAAGGACAGTCCCCACTGACAGCTGTGGGAGACGACCTATGGTGCAGAGGACAGATCACAAGGCAGAAGAATTTAACATGTATGATTAAGCACTGGAAAAAATAACTGTGCAAAGAGACATTTTCTTGATGTCTTCAACTCATGATCAGAAGCTGTTTTGGAAGAGGTGCTTTATTTGGATATGTGATCGGGCTCTGCTCAAGGAGATGTAGGTGAGATCTTTTTTCTCATGATATGCCAGATGCAAAGCTATATTTTTGAACTGAAGAAACCCAGGAAATAAAAATAACATAAACTTTGATTTACAGCAAACCCTGTGCAAACCACATGTCCTTGGAGGGCTGAGCTCTAAGTGCTATCTTTAGTTTCTTTCTAACAAACAAACAAATAAAAAAACCCATCCAATTCTGTATGATTCACTTTCTCCTGACTTTAGCCATCACACTGTAGAGCTAGCTAATCGGGACAGGAAATCCTTCAATGAAGGAGAAAGAATTTATATATGGCCGTTAAACACTGAAAAGTAAACACTTCAAGTGCCTCGAGCAGTTATGATTACACAGCTTACCTATGCGCAGCGGGTTCATGGAGCCCCGTTCCCAAAACTGGAGCAGAACCTCTGAGCGACTGCTCTCTGGTGGATCTGCAGTTCTTGGCACCTGTTTTCCATGCCACCGAGGACTGAGTCTGAGAGCTGAAATAACCCTCCAGTAAGGTCCCTCTGGCTGTTGTGGCTCGCCTGTAGCTCAGCGCCGCTCTCTCTGAATGCGCTCCTAGTGCCAGTGCATCGGTCAGGCAGCGACGTCTTGTACAGCGGGGCTAACGAGGATCTCGGGCGTGCCGTGTCCTGGGGAGCACCAGGGCGGGCGAGACCTTGTGCAGAGCTCACACAGCATCGCGTCCTGGAGGGGGGAGCCTCTCAGAGTGAGTGGGGGGTGTCTTTGTTTTCAAATGAAGAAAAGAACTGGGGCTCTGCTGCAGGGGGATGGAGCATCACTGCAGCCAAGGGGCCTGGGGTCAGGTGGCCAGGGAATGAACTCTCTCCGGTGTGTGCCCTCTAGCCCAGCGGGAGGAGGTGCCTGTGTGTCATCGGGCCAGGTATGCCTTGTCGCAGTAGGACATGTTGCAAAAGGTCATCAGATGAATTTACAAACAAAATGCCAACAGTGTTAAAGAGCAGAGGGCCCGTGTCACCGGCTGGACGCTCACCAAGTGCACGGCTGGGGGCTGGTTCCCTGCCCCACCAGCTGCTGACAGAGGTGAGGGCCCCCGGCAAGGGCGCCAGTCTCGTTAAGGCCTGTGCTGACACGGCGCACGGCTCCTTTCATCCCGCGACCCCGGAGAGTTCCGCGCTGGGCAAAATGGGAGCTGCCGCCCCTAAACAAAGCATCTGTTTATTCTTGAAATAATTAGTGAGGGCAGTTAGATCTTGAACTCGTTACTGAGCCCAAAACAATTACAGTAAAAACAAGTTCCAGATGGGCTCAAAGGGAGTTGTTTTTGTCTTTACTAAATTAGAATGGATTCCATGTCTTCAAGTTCCTCTGGCATTTATGGACAGGAAACACGAATTACACACAATAATTTACTGCAAACAAAAGAGATGAACACTGCAACAGCCCATTTATCTTAGCTCATGTGCCTTCTTGAGGTTTATGTGCTGTTTAACTCATGGGGAGAGTTAATAGCTTTTTTTTTTTTGTTTTCTAACTCTTTGCTATTTTGGTTTGCAGAAACTGAGACAGGAAGCTGTTGAGTTTCTGTTGCAGCGTTAAGCTTACTGCAACCCCAGGCAAATGCTCACATGTTCCTTAAAATCACGCCAGAAATGGGGAAAACAAAAACAGAGGTCCAGTAGCGGTCTGTCACTGTGTATATGCAAAACCATTCCCTTTCAGGACATAGATACATTTTTATATCAAAGGCCAAATGAATCCACAGTGGAGAGTGTACAACACACACCAGTTCTTTTCCAGGAATATTTTCTTGAGAGTTGGTTTGTGGATTGTAAACATTTACAGTAGAACAGGTTACTATCACGAAGCCTGCAGATGCAGAATGGGTAAACACTGCCTGGAAAAGAGAGTTGCCCCTGGTACCACCGTGTGTCAGTTCCTCCTGGGAGTGACTTGAGCGAGGGTTACAGATGGGAGTTCTTCCAGTTCGTTCCTCGGGCAGCTCCAAGAGCCCCCAGGCAGAGACCGTTTTCAAAGCCCACCCAAAATGGGCTGAAGTCTGGGCATCAGATAAATTTTTATGGAAACTCCGAGTTTCTGCTGTCTTGAGTTTCGAAACTGATGCTGCACATTGACATGAGTTCAACTGCTTCCACAAGGAAGGGGAACCCGGAAGACGGCGGGCAGCGGTGGTACGGCATTGCTGCTCAGGCCTGCGCTTCCATCTGCTTTGGTCCCTGGGCAGGGGGAGGACAACAGGACAAGGCGGGAGGAAATCAGCAAAGCAACTCCTGAGCAGCGTTTCTGTTCTGGCAGCCCCTCATACCTTCCTGCAGCTGAGACAAAGAGTTTGGGTTTGCTTTTTTCAGGCTTTTAGTTGGATTCCATGATTGACAGAAAGCGGCATGTCGGCATCACTACAAAGGTGTATAATGCGAACTCGGCTATGCGGCTAGGCTGATGTGAAGTCGTGGAAGGACACAATTCCCAAAACCCATAAAATGTGGCAAAGATTGTAACGAAGACTAAAGCTGCCCCTGGGCGTGCTGTAGTGCATGAAGTCAGCTTGGCTGAGCTCCGAGGGGAGGGCGATCACGGGCAGAAAGCAGCCTGGGAACTGGGGGTGTCACTGAGATTTGTTTGGCCCCTTCCAGTGCGAGATGGTGAGCTTCCCAATGCATTTCATCGCTTGTCCCCCTTCCCCCCATGAATCTTAGAAAAGAAGGCCTTAAGTAGAAGCCTGCACAAGTAGAGTTCTCCAGTTTGGGCTGGCAAACAAGGCAAAGGAAGAAAAATGAGAAACTGATGACTTTTTTTTTTTAGATGTCATGCAATCTCTGATTTGCACATAGTCCTCCACAGGGAGTAAGTGGGATTGGTCATTTGGATTCTCATCTCTCTGGAGCTAGTGGGACTGAGCTCCAGGACGATGACCTCCTTCCAGCAGAGAGGCTCCCAATGTCCATCTCCAGCCTTGGTTCAAACAAGGGAGGGGCAGGAACCACAGTGCTTGAATCCAGCTTCTGGCTGGCGTTGCGTGCACGCAGCGAGAGCGGATAGGAAACCTCTAATCCCCCATCCAAAGGAGCAGGGTATTTATTAATTTATTTCATTCGTTATTCATTTATTCACTCCCTGTTCTTCGACTCAGTTGCAGGGAGGCGGCAGCGTGAATTCCTCGCCCCGGGCCCTGTGCGCCTGGCGAGGGCAGCCGCTGCGGGCCGGCAAACCGCCGCCACCCGCCGGGCACGGGCACCTCGCCCCCGGCAACCGGCCGTTCCGGGTGGCGGGAGCGGGCCGCCCGCGGGGCGCGGAGCCGGGCGCACCGCAGCTCCCCCGGCCGGGCCGCGGCCACGGCCACGGGCAGGCCCAGCCGCGCGGCCCCACGTGCAGCGCGCGCACCGCAGCCACGCCCCACGGCCCGCCCCGGCGCTCCACCCTCCTCCCCCGCTGATTGGCCGCCCACGGGAGGCACGTGACCTGCGTTTCCCCCTTCCCCGCCTTCCTTCACCCCCTGCCGCCGGCGCGGCCCGCTGCCATTGGCTGCGGCGGCTCGCCCCGCCCCCCGGGGGGCGTGGCCCCGGCCCTGCCCCTGCCGGCCCGTCACCGGCTGCGGCGGGTCGGTTGCGGGTTGGCGGCCGTGGGGGCGGCGGGCGGGAGGCGCGCTCCCATTGGCCAGCTCGCGCCGCCTGTCGCGTCGGGATTGGCCGGGCGCGGCCCGCGGGGGCGTGGCGGCGGCGGCGGCGCGCGGGGGGGGCGTTAAAGGGCCCGCGGCGCGGCGGGGCGCTGTCGCCGCGCGCCATGGCCTACCAGGGCTTGGCGCAGGAGTACCTGGGCATGCCGGCCGTGACGCGGGCCTACACCACCGCCTGCGTCCTCACCACCGCCGCCGTGGTGAGGCCCCGGGGCCGCGGCGGGGGGGGCGGGGTCCCTGCGGGGGAGCCGCGGCGGGGGGCCGGGGCGGGGGCGGGCCGCGGGTGCCCGGCCGCGGTGGCAGCTGCTCTGCCTGTCTCTCGCAGCAGCTGGAGTTCATCACCCCCTTCCAGCTCTACTTCAACCCCGACCTCATCTTCAGGAAGTTCCAGGTGAGGCCTCGCCCGTGCTTCGGGGCCCTCTTGCCCCTTCCCCGCCGGGGCGGGCGGGGCCCCGGGTGTCCCGCTCCCCGGGGCCAGGCAGTGCTGGGTGACCCCGAGGGGCCTCTTCCCCGCTGCTCCAGCCTCCTCTGGTTGGCGGGAGCTGGGTCGCCAGCACGGTGTCCCCTCTCACCATGGATGCCTGGATGGAGATAACTTCTTCCAGCCTTTCCCTGCCATGCACCGTCCTGGCGTTTCCTTTTGCCTTTGCTCAAAGCCTGTCCCTCCTGTTCCGTGACACTGAGATGTTTGGCCAGCTGGTGTCAGGCTGGGTGGGGAAGGCTTTATGGTAGAGAGGCACAAGCAGTGATTTACTTTGGCTCTGGGTGCTGAATCGCGGCTGTTCGTCCCTTCCCGAAAAGTGGAGAAGTCTCCTTTCCCACACCTGGAAGGATAAGCTACTCTGGTGCGGGCAACGGAGGGAGGTCCCACGTGAAGGTGGTGCAGCTGTCTGGTGTCCTGGGGTAGTTCCGAGCGGGTGGGTGCATGACCGGGCGTCCCCGGCTCATGGGGCGATGGGCTGCTGAACGTGTGATGGGGAGAGACCTGTCTGTCCACCTCCTTTTCTCTCTCCTCTCTCTTCTCTTTCAGATATGGAGGCTGATCACCAACTTCCTCTTTTTTGGGCCCCTGGGATTCAGTTTCTTTTTCAACATGATATTTCTGTATCCTTTGGTCTCAGTGAAGCTCTCTGCTCCCTTTTTGGCTTAGAGGCAATTCCCCCTGTCCATCTTCCTCCCCAGGCTGACTTGTCTTGGCAGCAGTCTAGGGCTGTGGATTCTTCCCTTGGCTCTTTTGGCCTGAATTGAAGCCATTCCCCCCGACAACTGTGGCCACTGCCTGCACCTCCATCTCTGCTTGCTGCAGGGCAGCCCCTGCCAAAAGGCTGAAGAAGCTGGCAGTGCTGCTGCGGCTCACGCTGGGGAGCAGTGCCTGTTCCTGGGGTGAGCTCTGGCTGGAGCACAGCAGATGCCTCTCTCTTTCCCTGGGGTCAGTGGTATGAGGTGAACTCTGCGCTGTTCTGCTCTGGGGCTTGGACACCTGGCTGACAGCTTCCTCTGATGAAATAGCTTGCAGCGGGCTTATTCCCTGTAAAGTTGTGCTGCGGGGACACAGGTGGCCAGTTGTTACTTTCCTATACTGCAACCCCTCCCTTCTCTCCTGCTCTCAGGTACAGGTACTGCCGCATGCTAGAAGAAGGCTCCTTCCGTGGAAGGACGGCTGACTTTGTCTTCATGTTCCTCTTTGGAGGGTTTCTCATGACAGTATCCTTTTGAGTTGGTTGAGGCACTTTGGTGTCTTCTGAGATGCTGTGGACAGTGTGGGTGGGGCAACTTCTGGGTGTGTGGCACAGCTTGTGCTCCTCGTCTTGCCCACCCTTGTCTCCTGGCCTGTGCATCACCCAGAACGCTTAGAGCAGAAGCAAAGTACAGGAAAAGCTGCCTGTACTTGTGTTGGTGTCTGCAGAAGTGCTGATGCACCTGGGGATGGGCTGCCCGATCCCACAAGAGGACGTGTGGCAGAGCTCGGGAAGCTCAGCCTGAAAGGAAGCCCCTCGTTACGCTCTGCGGGAAACCATCCAGCTGCGGCAGGGCAGCTGTGCCCGAGCTCCAGTGGGTGGAGCAGGCTGCAGCGCGGCACGATTGGCACGAGGCTGGCTCAGAAAACCGAGCTGCAGCTGAAGGGAAGAACACGGAGCCGTAAGGACAAGGCGTGGGGTGCCCACATACTGTCTGCCAGCAGCACGGCAGGCAGCGTGAGCCCAGCGCTCTGTCTGTGCAGCCTGTTGGTGGCTGGAGATACCATCACACATCCTAAGAAGTTCTTTTATTGTAGGACAAAATAGTCTGATGGGGAGAAATATCTCCCTCCCAAGCATAAAACCTTTTCTGCATGTCTCGTTGCTGTCTTATGCAAGTAGCTCAGAGCACTGCTCTTCCCACAGAGCTCTGCATGAAGCTGCGTGAGCTCTCATGGCTGTCAGCCATCCTCGGGTGTTTGGCTAGTCAGCGTCCAGCTGCCTGCAGCAGCCACACGCTTGGCCGTAGGTGGATCTGGAGTCCAGCTACAGCAAGGGCAGGGGAATTTTTTGCCTCTGGCTGCCTCCTTGTACTCTGGAGAAGAGGGGTGTGAATTGCAAGAGCTATCTCACTGCCGAAATTCTTCCGTAGAAGGCAGATACTGGATGGGAGCAGTTGTTAATGTGTGCCATGTGTCCCAAGTGCTGTAAGAATGTGAAGGCCCTTCTCTGAAGGTCACTTTTGATGGTCACTTTGTAGAGGTGACTGTACGAGCTCCCTAGTCTGTGGTGGTTGTAGACAGCAGCTTAAGGAGTGAGCAATCTGTACGTGCCACTCCAGAGTGTCTTGTTCTGGGGTGGCAGGGAGGGAAGTGTGGGGTGGGGGCTCAGTACATCTCGGCCAGCCCAGGGAAGGTTTGGTGGCATGGGCAGTGTCTTGCACGCTGTGATCAGCTGCCCGTAGTTCTGGGTTTCCTAGTCACAAGGCACCCTGTGCTGCCTGGAGGTGGTGCACAGGGCAGGTTTTTCCTTGACTCGGTAGTTCCTAGCTATTTGGACTCTTTGCCAGCCTGTTTTTCCTGGGCCAGGCTTTCACCATCATGCTGGTGTACGTCTGGAGTCGCAGGAACCCTTATATCCGCATGAACTTCTTTGGGCTTCTTAACTTCCAGGCCCCCTTCTTGCCCTGGGTCCTGATGGGATTCTCTCTGCTCCTGGGCAACTCCATCATCATCGACTTACTGGGTACGTCAAAGCTGGCGGGTGCTGGGAACAAGGGCACTTTGCAGACACAGCGCTCTCTGTTCTCATAGATGCTGCTGGGGCCCTAGCACCATCTCTTGCTTTCATCTTACTGAAGATGGTGGGTTTGCTAAAGTGAACTGGCCGAGGTTGCTGGGTGGCCAGCCGCATGCCTGAGCTCTTGCTTGTGACCTGCATTTTGCTGTGTCTTCCCCAGAGGCAGAAATTGGGTATGGTGAGCTCTGCTTGACACTTGTGCTGCGTCTCGTCTCCTGGGTGCCCAGTGCTGCCTTCAGGCTGACAGGCTCCCTGCCCGCTTGTGCGCCGATCACAGCAAACGGCCTGGCCCTCTGGCACTGCAGCACGGGTGGCTCTGGTGGGAGCTGGGGTGTGGGTACACAGCTGGGGGATTCTTGGCGCTTCATCCTGCTTAAGCTCCCAGCAGCTCTGGTTTGGCTGGCAAAGGAGTCGCAGCTGGGCCTGACCTCAGTGATGTCTCTCCCCAGGGATTGCAGTGGGTCACATCTATTATTTCTTGGAAGATGTTTTCCCCAACCAGCCTGGAGGAAAAAAGCTGCTGTTAACGCCTGGCTTCCTGTAAGTAAAGCTGATTCTTTCTGGGCTTTGCTGTGTTTCTTCCCAGCCTGGGTTGCTTTCATAGCAAACTGTGGTCTGTGACAGCGTGGGGTGACCATAGGACACGATTGCATGCTGATAGCACCTCAGCTTGACAGTTTATGCCCCTGCTGCAGAAAGCACTGGCGCTTTGCATGTTATGTACACAGGGTATACGTGTACACAGGGTATACGTGTACACAGGGTCCATAAAGGAGTCGCTGGTACCTTAAGCTTTGCTAGTTGAACTGGAGTGTTCTTACTGCTTGTGGAAATGCTAGATGCAGGTAGGATTTTTTTCTGATATATTTCTGTAGTTTAAGAAAACAGAATACGTTGTTCTTCATGCTGAGGATCAAAGCTGACCTAGAGATGAAGGAAGCAGGTACTGTCATGGTTACATATTGAGCTGAGCAGAACAGTTAGTGCTGGCGCAATAGGCGGGTGGCTGTGGCACACAGCCGAGCCCTGTGAAGGGCTAGGATGTTCCTAGGAGGGCTGGGGGTTTGTCCTCAGCTCACTTTCCTAACCTGCTTGCTTGGTGGGATGGCATGTTCCTTGCCAGGAAGATGGTGTTTGACACACCTGAAGAGGATCCCAACTATAACCCTCTCCCGGAGGATCGTCCAGAAAACCAACCTAGAGACCAAGACCAGAACCAGCAGCAGCATCCGCAGTAACACAGGGGACTTCTCCATGTGGCCAGATTCCTCTCCTCCGGCTGGACTTACGCTGTGGCCCAGAGATCCTACTGGAATAACACCAGTTGCCATTCCGATGTGTAATGTTTCACTGTTTGTATGGGTAACCCATCTTCCCCTTGTACCAAGTGGTTCCACAGAGCTTTGCACGTAAGAACGGATGAATGCTTACGGAGGTGTTCTAGGGACGGGGACTGGAAGCTGTGGTGGCTCCTCTGTTACCCAGCGGGGAATGAGTATCGAATGGGGCGTTGAACCAGTTATTCCTTCTCTTGCTGTTAATGACTTGCTGTGTGCCAGGTCACTTGCCCTCCGTGCAAAGACTAATGCTCCTGGCTCCCGCTGTTGTGAGACCTCTTTGTGGGCTTTCAATGAAGTAGTACTCCCAACTCTACCATGGTAGAATGCGGCTCAGCCTCTTCCTTTCCTCTAAGTCCCCCACTCCTTTTTTTGGTTGTTGTTTCCAAAGAGTCTTTACATTAAAGTCTTTATTTTTCAGTTGTGTGTCCGTTTGTGCCAGGGCCAGAGGCAGCAATACACCAGTACTCATCAGGACTTTGCTCAAAGCTGCCAGGCTGCTTGCTTGGGCTTTTCTCTTTTGGTGGGCAAAGCAAAGTCCAGGCTAGCTGGAAGATGTCCTTCCCCTCTTCTGCCAGCAGGACTGCAGAGCGTGAGAAGGGGGCTGGGGGTGTCTAGCTGGAGAAAGGGATGCCTGGGAAAGGACAGGGGACAGAGCTGGACGCTTGATCCAGGCAGTGACTGGAAGTAGCACTTGACACTAGTAATAAAGGCTGTCTGCACATGCAGTGTAATTCCACTCTTGTTGAATTTTTTAGTTCTGAAATGTAAACATCTGAATTTTAGGGGAAAACTAAGCAAGCCAGTCCCTACCATGAACAGCTGTACTAAATGGATTTGATCATTCTTGCTAATGCAGTACGCACCTGTGTGTGTGTACCAGACCTCAAAGCCTTTGGAGTAAATCTGCAAACGTTGTATCTTAGGATAGCTCATTTGGTAACATTGCTGTCTGCTCAGCTAGACAAGCTTGCAAACCACCACTAAAACTACTAAGGGAGATTTAAGTAACCAGCATCCAGTTAAGAAGAATGATAAAGAAGCCTTGTGGCAAAGGCAGGTTGAACCACAGCCCCCCCCCTCCCATCTCCTCTGTGGGCTTCCCATGAAAACACCTTTTTTATGACAGATCAGACTTCATTTGAACAAGCGACTTGCTGCACTTACGTTTCCCTCTAGGAAGAGGATGAAAGAACTATACAGACGGTGGCCTTGTTCTAAAGACACAGCGGTACTAAGGGCTGAGCAGCCTCAGACTCGACAGGTACTTACTGTGTGCTTTGCTCATGACTTAACAACAGAGCTGGTGTTTCAATCCCTGGAAAGCACTTGTCTTTAAAGTCTGCAGGCGTTCTGTTTTACATTGCTTCTGAGATGGGACTTTAAAATGCAAAAGCTGGGCTACACTTTTACATTTTGTACTAAAAGCTGGGCTACACTACGTTTGTACTACTTTTGGTACCCAGGGTACTAGATTAACCTGAGGAGTTGTGATTACAGAGCAAGAAAGCTGCTCCCAGCTGTTCCCTAGTAGTCCTAATGCACGGAGAAAGCTGGCTGAAGTTCTCATCGTTCTGGGACTCGGCCCCCTGGACTGTCCTGCCTTGCCCCTGGCTGCCTGGAAGGACAATTCCTATGGCCTCTCTGGGGCGTGAGAAGCAGAGGGAGGTACTTGTGAACTACAGAAGCTGCGGTCCTTGTGTGTCCATACCTTGTTGTGAACTTCAGGATTAGGTAACCACCAGCTTCACAGCAATTAAAAAAATTGCACCACAGATGCTAGTTTAAGGCTACAGCAGTTTCGTGCTTGTTTTGGTCAAATTCCCTGAAGAGGCTGCTTGCAGAAGTACCTGGTCATAACAAAGAGAGGCTGAAGTGTTCTCAGGAAGAGCTGGAGTTCGTATGTCCATGAGGCAAAAAATGCGTTCTACATGGGAGGCTAAGATGCAGCAGGAGTCCCAGGTTTACTTGCCGAAATAACCTTTCGACCTCTCTAACAGGAATAATGGATCGAGTACCACTCTGGCACAGGAGCCTAGGAAGACTGCAATAATATTATTGCTAAATTGCAAGGTTTTGGTTTCTGCAGACTAACATCTGGAAAAAGTTCCCTCCCACCCAGGAATCGGAGCTGGCTCTGCTATTACTCAAGTCTAAACATGACAAATTAAGGCCGGAAAATGTTTTTTTGACTGTGCTAGCAGTGTGGGTGGATCAGCAAGGATCATAAAACCTATTGGCTTTATCATAAAGGCCTGAACACAACTGTCGGGCTGCCAGCAAAATCTGCCCTGTCTGCAACACTCATCAGTTCTGGCAGTGAATGGTAGGAACTCTATCAAAGAGCTGGTGCACCTCAACAGCAAGGTAGACTCTAATTAGTTTTTTAAGCAAGCCTGAATTTTTTTAATCTCACTTCAATGGATTTTCTGTTTTTAAACTCCCCAGGGAAAGACAGGTTGTTTCTAGGGTTGCAAAATCCCGACACTGCAGTGCTAAGGGCATTTAAGAGACCCACTTTGCTTTGGGTGCTCTGTACCTGGCAGCTGTGTATGGGCTGACAACGACCACGGCAAAGCCACTCGCTGAAGGGAAGCTGCAGTCTCAGCGACTGCAGGCTTCAGCTTCTGTTCCAGTTCAGAGACTTTGTTGTTTTCCAGATCCAGTCTTCACAGAAAAAAGGGTTCAATACACACCAGGCTGACACCTGACAGAAACGGACGTTAGGTTTGTGACTTCAGTTACACTGTTCTACCCTTGGCAAGCCGGCTGAACACCTCGCCGAGTTCACGACAGACTGCCCCAAGCGTGGTCACAGACCAGTCCTTTAGAGTTGTTTGCTGCTTCCAGTTCTAAGTCTCATTCTCACTTTCCCCTGGAGCAGAAGGTTTGGGGCTCTTTTACCTCTTGAAGTGAAGCACTCAGTTTCCACTATGCTTCAGGAAAGCTGAGTGCATGCGAGTGTTCAGCATTATACCCCAAAGCATTAGTATTAGGCCCCAGGACTGCTCAGTTACAGAACAGCAGGAAACATGGCGAGATTCACTATTCATTCAAACTTACTGAACTCAACCTAAGTAGTATGCATTCCTTTTATTTAAAAAGTTGTCCTAATAGTGCACGTTGCACCTATACAAAAGAATCTTTCCACTGTCCACACACAGGTATATAAGGGCTCCAACAGCTGCCACAGGTCTCAGCTAGATCACGCGCTAACGCAGCGTTCCTGGTACGTGGCATTTAGGTGGAGGGGACGGGGGCAGAAGTCAGCAGTACTGGGAACTCTTGGCAAGTGGAATGTGTGTCCCCTTCAGGGACAGAAAGACCCCTGCCAATCCTAAATCCATGTGGGGAGAGGAGTAGGGATAAAGTCTGTAGGAAGAGCACCAGTGTCACAACAGGAAGATTACCAGGCTGGAGCAGTATTGGCCAAACGTCTCATGCGCCTAGGAGAGACAGAAAGAGGTACAGTAAGAGCTGTGTTACAGTCGTGAAGTCTTACTAAAACCAACACTTTTGGGGACGCCGCCAGAGCTTTGTGAACTCTGCAGACAGGTTTATTGCACAGACAGACTTCCCCGGTCACCTGAGAGCGCCCCTGTTGATAAGGCTAGGACGCTATTTTCAGTAACGGCTTTTCAGACACTTTTGCTCATTAACTTGGATTGAACCGATCGCTACTGAAAACTATTCAGACAGCCATAGCCGAGCAGCAAAATCATTATGAATCTGTTAATCAGCAGTAAAAAATAAAAATCCTGGGAAAGAGCTAAGCCAGCATATTTACTATTCCCACAATGTATCTGTTGGAGAGATTCTAGCAGTTCATTTAGGTCTGCCAGGAGCGTTTTCACCAGGTAGGAGCAAGCGCTCTCCGCTGCTTGTTGAACACTGCGCAGTGGGTCTCTGGCGGGCTCACAGCAGTGCTCCCATGCTGGCCAACAGGTCAGCAGCAGCCAGGCTGGAGCTGGGAGCTTGCCCGTTCCTACATCAAACAGCGCTTTACCCTACGTAAAAGGAAGCCTTGTGGCAGGATTCTAGGTAGTGTGACAGTGCATGAAACTCCAGCATTTTTGATGAATGCCTTCCTATAGAAACAAATCCCCCTGCACGAGCAGAGAGCCCAGGGAAAAGAAAAAAGGAAAACAAAAAAAACCCAGGAAACTTTGCTTCAGGCAGGAGATGGTTAAAGTAGAGATGTAAATGTTTGTGGAGCAAGGTGATAACAGTTTAATATCCTGAAGCTAAAGGGATATGAGTTTCTCTTGTGGTATGAGAGTTTGAAATCCAGCCAGTTGGCTCTCAGCAGAAAAAGACAAACATCAAAGCTTTTAAATTCTGTCTTAGAGACAGGCCAGAATGAGAAGTGTCTGAACAAGTGGCAGCACCTTGTATTTCTGTCCTGGTCTCTGATCTTCTTCTCCATCTCGGCATCTGTGAGGGTTTCCAGAAGAGGGCACCACTGGTCAGCATCCCCCGTGTTGCGAATGGCAATTTCCACAGTCGGCAAAGGGTTCTCGCTGCAAGGCAGGGCAGAAGGCAACAAAGCAACATTCATCAGTGTCCCGCAGCGCTCCTCTGGGTTACCAGCTCGGATGCAAGACACAAGGACAACAGAGCATCATTTACAGTGTTTCGGGCTTAAGCATTCATTCTTAGCCCTGCTTAGTACAGTCTGGGTCCCAGAAATACACCAGGGGACGATGGTTATGGCCTTGTGGAGCCTGAAGTTTCTGGGGGACCAACAACAACCATCTCCTTTCAGCACCAGAGAGGGGTTCGTCAAAGCAACCGTGGCTGACTCAGTTCTCTCCCGCAAAGGCCGTTACAGAACTGGCTGACAGCATTCAAACCCAATAGGCACAGGCAAAGTTCATACCAGTTTATTAGTGCTGGGAGCCCTTCTCCCAGAGCAGCAGCTGAGCAGGGAGTGTTAACAGGGCTCTTTGTCCAGCCTTGCCGCTCTGCCACTCCGACTTCCTAGCTGTAGTTTGCCTAGCACACCTCTGACAGCTCCTCCCTGGCAAAAGTCTCCTTTCTGGGGGCCTGACAGTGGAACCAGGACTGTTCTCCCAGTTGCCGTGGAAAGGGCCGGCTGTTGCAACCAAAGCTGTGGCTACTCCCTGCACAAGCAAGGAAACACCGGGCTCCGTCCCAGATCACAGGATCTGCTCCTCAGAGTCCTCTCTGCCCTGACCAGCTGTACTATCACATGCACAAAAATATTTACTGCTTCACTAGCTACTTTTCAGTAAAAGTCAACAGGAACTGACCAGGAGTAGCTTCCCAAATATTGACTGGAGCCGGAAGCCCAGCATAAATACAGAGGAGCCTCAGAATGTAAATGTTTGCTTTGAATGCCAGAAAGCGGCTCAGCCCGAGCCGCACGGAGGGTGTCTGCGAGAGGAGCCCGCAGGTGTGCGCGCAGATCCGGCCCCCTCCCCGGGGACAGCCTCCGGCGCTCCGGGCAGCCCTCCTCCCCCAGGAAGGAACTCAAATGCTCATCGCCATGGGAACAGACGTCTGCATCAAAGCTATTAATCTAGAATAACAAGTCTTCAAAGTAATGCTACAATGAAAAATTAATCCAGGGCCCTTGGTATTTGATCCTGGGAGGAAGCTTTAATCACGTCTACTTCCACTATTGCTGACGTCCACTAAGCAACACTCAAAACCAGGAATTTCATCTGAGCCCCTGACCGCTACAGGTTCCAGACTGAATGCTACATCTTAACTGGCTTTTTTGACTTGATGGCGTGGTCTCTATCTCATTTACCATGCTTAACACTGAGCACCCACTAGAATTAAATGGGGTTTGGAAAGCCAGCCTCATGCGCATAACTTAATTGCAGGCCAACGCAGATACCACACTTCTATAGCGCAGAATCAGAGATAAACTGAAAAAATCCTCCCTCATCTCCCAACCTCCAAAATAAGACAGCTTCCCCTCCCCTCTTATTTTTTGATCAAGAGGCAATGCTGCTGGCAGACTGACTGAAACGCCCTGTCAGCTGCAGGATTCCCGGCGGAGCACGACGCTCCCTCCGCTAGGGCGCAGGCCTCTGGCCGTAGTGGCACGGCCATGCAGGGCAGGGAAGCCTCTTCCCGTGGAAGGGTAACTCCTCAGGCGCAACGGCTGGCGTGCGAGAGAACCTGTGCCGTCATTCAGGCCCTGAAGGCAAAACTCTGGCTCTGAGGCGCTGTGTGCTGCCACCAGAAACACTCGCTACCGAGGTGCGAGCACCGTAGCACACCGTCCCCCCAAAAATCCCCTAGGCGTCAGTTACCCGTCTGCTTCCAGTCCTGCCCCTTCCACTGGGCTTTCAGGCTCCCCTTGTTTTGCGCATGGCAGGCCAGCCGAAAGAACTGCCCTGGCTTTCATCAACTGGAAGACAGTTTCACCTCTCCCTCAGATGATGAAGAGGCACATGACTTCTCAGCCCCCGGTCCCTTGAGATATTAAGGTTCTTTTGATACATCTAAAGCAGACCCTTTCCTTACATCAGTGGAATGACTCTGGAGCAACCGCCGCTCCTGTGGTTTGGGAATTCAGGAACTAACCAACCACAGAACCCAAATATCATTAATCACTGTAAGGTTTCAAAAGCACTCCTTTGCTGGGAGAAAAAAGGGAAGAGGAGGACATGTTTGTACTATGACACAAAACGAGGTTTAAATTAGATGTTTTCTCCTCCCTGAACAGCTCATGTCTACGTACTTTGTTCTGTTGGGGTTCCCTTCCTAGTTTTTTATTCTCCCCCTTGCGATACTGGCACAGTCTGAAGAAGGCCTGAAATCCACCTGTTTGAACTACCCCTAAAAGGAAGCACTCTTTAGTAACCATGGTCAGATGTGTTTTTAGAGAGAACAGCAGGCAGTTGGCATTAATATGATGTATCTGAGAGAGCCTGGGCAGCACTGACTAAAACTTTACTTGCTGCAAGTGACAGAGCTGATAGGAAGCAAAGGGAGAAGTGAACCCCCCTCGCAACAGCTAACACGTACACAGATTAATGTCTTAACTCGGTATCTGCAATGCATGGAGAAGCACAGAAAGGAGGGAGAACATTTAGTGTCCGCTAAATGTGGACAAAGCCTGCCTCTGACGCACCAGGTGACAAGAGTTAGGAACAAATGCCCTGTGGGCTGGGAGGCAGTATGCTAAGAAGTTGTCAAAGTAAATTAGCTGGGAAGGTAAATAAATTGTGAGCAGAAAAGAGAGCTTCCTGGCCAGCATGGCGTGAACAGGGCCACCTCTCTGCTTCGAGGAGGCTACAACGCAGACAGTACTAGCTCACTTCTGTCACGGCTACAATGCACCCAGCAGCAGGGGAGGAGAGGCAGTCCTACAGGTAGCAGGTTCCCATCTACACCCTCCAAGTTCCCATCATTTCTCAGGAACGCACAGCCGCTGTTCTGCTGTTACAGTTCGATGTGGTCACACGCTGGATCTGCAAATATCAGTCAGCTGTCGGGGATGGAAAGGTAGGAGTCACCTCCCCGCCTCCGTGAGGAGAAGGGACATCAGCAGGATGGACACACAATTTAACAGTTTGAGTAAGAGTTTAATTCCCATGTGGTAAAGAGTCCCTTTCCATTTTCTAATATGAACTGCTCTGGGAATCATTTTAGAACCAAGTAGTTGCTGTGGAAGATTTTCAGGATAAAAATAACCTGCAGAGGAAGCAGAGTAAGACTGTTGGAAGAGCAACTGGTCCAGAGCAGATCGGTGCCTGTTTTCCACAGAAGGCTGACCAGACAGGAGACCTTCATACGGAGGAGGAGGAAGGCGCAGAGCTCACGGCAGCAGCCGGCTGCCCCACAGCCCCCAGCTCCTCCTGGCTTCCCCCCACACCAACTACTCCTTGCCCTCTCCCTGAGGCAGGACAGGGCTGGGCGTGTTTCCCTTTGCTGCCCAGGTAGGTCATCCCGCTTCCTTGGACTGACCTCTACAAAGCCCGTGTCGACAGTACCATTCCCTCACTTCTGCAAACACATCGTTTGCTGAACTCTCAAGTTTCCTCAACTGTCACCATGACCTGAGGTCAAAAAACCTCACAGCGCACATTAAGGGATACTTCCAGCCTGCAGACTCAGCAACATGCTGAGGGTAACGTCAGTACAGTAACTCGGCACAGAACACCGCACGGCACAACTGGAAACGATTATCGTTAGGAGACAAGTTACAAAGCTGACTAATCAAACCTGACACTGCTGCATTCCAGCTGTGAGAAGGGCCTATGAGCAAGCCAAATTTAATGTCAGCCAGAGTAGAGAGCTACAGTTTCAATCAGTCTTCGTTCAAAACACCAAAGCTTGAGACAGCAGATGGCCCAAGTCAGACAAAGCCGATGAAACAGAAACGTAGCTGGGGCTCATCATTAGCACACATTAGAAGAGGGAGACACAAGGTATGCACTCACTGTTGATTACAACAGCCTTTCATTCTGCAGCAAAAGCTGACATTTCATCAATATTTGGTCCTGAAATATATGACACCGAACAGGAAAAGATACTTGAGCACAAGCACAAAAGATTGTAAGGAGGACAGAATGGGTGCAAGCCATAAAGACCAATTTCAACTGAAACTTTCTGCATCACGTCAGCTGTTCCAAGATGCATGGATGCTAACGCCCATGAAGTACGAACGCACACCCATACCCACACCAGGAAGATGACGGTTCTGTACCTGAAGGCGTACGTCTTCTGATGCCAACTCAGCTGTCCCCGGATGCTGTAGGCAATAGTAGTGACAAACTCGCCACCCAGACCCAGCTCTGAGCACAGCTTCAAGGCAAACTTCTCTGGTGAGTTCTCCTTTTCCGACATGTCCCATTCGAACTGGTCTACAAGGGAGATGTTCCCTACGTGGATGTTCAGCTGGAGACAAGGGAAGAAACACGTCATTTGTTTCCATTCTCGCAATAGTTTGTCTAAGGTAATTTAACTGGGGAGGCAGAGGCTGGAGAAGCGAAGTGGAGAGGTAACTCCTAGTTCATTGCATCTGCAGAGCTCCTTAACCGAATTCTTAATTCCAGTAGCATGAAGACAACTCAGCTTTGCTCACCAAGGTTCAGTTCTTCCAAAGGGACTCGACAATGCTTTCACTGAACTATTTCATCATCTCAGGGGCTGGCACATGAATGTTCAGTGATCTGCCACCTCAGTTCTGTTCTCAATACAAAGGACAACGTGCAATCTGGATGCAGGACTGGAATTAAGAGCTCCTTCGCTCCGAGGGAAGCCTTTGTACTCTTCCTCCCCCATAACATAACCAGAGAAAGCCAAATGGTTCAGCTCTTATTCTAGTGCCTTCCTGTATTACCTTAATAATCACTCGTTGGTCTGACTGATCTTCCAGGATGCTGTCAGTTGGGTACGACTCGATCTGTTGTCGGATGGCAGAGGCAATAGCAGGGACAAAGGTCAGCGGATTCAAATCCAGGTCATCGCAAAGAATCTCAGAGAACATTTCTGGGGTCATTAGCTTTTCTGATACAGAACAAGAATGAACAGACACCGTTAACTTTCTTAGAAATCAATGTCTGCCACTTAGAGAATACACAAAATTAATCCCACAGCAGGACAAAGGGAATCCCAAATGCATCACCCTTTGCTTTTAAAAGGGTGTTTTGTATCAGGTTCGTGCAGACGGGCACACTGACACAGGGACTTACAGCCTTCTCTACTCGCTCCATGGACACAACATAGCTATGGTCTAATAATCCACATACATAAGGGAGCCATAGACAGGAACTGGTTTGTATTTAAGGTAGCTCAGCTAACAGAATAGTCTTGGACCGCTGAGCTGATGAACTGGGTCAGGACAGGCCAGTTAAACTCTTCAAATTCCATGTGTCCAGGAATGACTGCAACCCATGGAAGTGGCAGAGCATTGGCTAAGAGACACGAGAGCTGAATACAGGCCAAAATGGGAGAGCTTTAAAGTTTTGTGTATACGGGGCAAGGACATGCACACTCATGCTTGTTCTCTCTTCGTATTTGGTGATGGATACAACTACATCTCTCCAGCCTCAGGAAATTCTCCTTCCTACGTACCATTCATGTTCCACGTAAACGCATCTCTGAGTTTCTGCCCATCAATTTCCATATCAAGCCTGATTGGAACCAGAACCTCCGGCTGGGACGCATTCTCATGGATCACCGCTGGGTCGTGGTCATCAAAGCTAATACAAAGAGCAACAACATGGTATATGCAACCAGCGCATGACACATCTGGCACCCGAAGAGGGAAGGCAATGTTTGTTGGAAGCAATCCCCACACTCAAACACCCAGATCAGTCTTTAGACACATTCCTAACGCAAGCTTACAGGGCTATGGCAACCAATACCAGTTTATCACCTTTTATTGCATCTGTCATAATACATTCCTGCAAATAAAACAAGGAAACTTTCCAGGATTACATTTTATCTTGGTTTCCTCAACTTTTGTAATGGAAAATAAAACTTAAGTCATGAGCCACAGCAGCATTTCCCATTGAATACATTAGATCAAAGTTACTGGGATATGTCAGTGAGAGGCAGCCTGTCCTGCACAGAGAGGGTCTGCAGGCTCCTCAAACTACAGCTGCTCAGCAAATCAGCAGAAAGCAGAAGGAACTCATCAGGAAAAGAATGAACCATTTTCCTGACAAAAGGAAAGCCTCCTCTCTGAGCCATGGCTGGCCGCTGTAAGGAAGAGCAGTTTAACTAAGCACCTCCAGGTTAGCGACCTGTAGATCTTCTGTCAGTTTGAGATGCACCACAACATTATAGTAACACATCAGCACTACCCTGGCAGCACCACCACGCTGGTAACCGTTTCCACTTTTCGGAAGCAGGAAGCTGTCTTACCACAGAGGGAACGTCCTCTTCTTATCCCTGCCCATGCGATTTCTGTTAATCGTTGTTGAGCATGGCACTGCATCCAGGTGATGAGAGCTGTTGGGCAGGGTTGGCACCCACTGGTTGTTCCTCTTTGCCTTCTGTTCTCTGCAGAAGGAGACTGTATGTTAAACTGCAGACCCTCAGCACCGCTGCTACTACTTAAGGAATGGTATAATTTTAAACTTTAAGTCCTATTATAAGCTCCTGCTATTTTATTCTGGAACCCTCAACAGTGTTGTTCCACTGAGAACCCATGTTCCACGCTAGCCTCTGGGGAAGCCAATTCCCCAGCTCACAATTATTCATCAGATATGAATCCAGGTGCACCATTATAAATACGAGGTCCATATTTGGATTTTCTGTCTATACTTTATAAAGGGACTGCCGATAAATGCACCGTCTCCAGAAGACAGTACGTGCAGAGAGTGCGTTCTGCAAAACATCTGTTACAGCTGGAATGCAGTAATTGCAAAAAGAGCTGTATCATCAAACACTTATGTTTTTCTTCCTGTATGTGGGCAGTAACCCAATCCTTATGCTCTGGAAATCTTCATTTGCCCAACACTGCAAACGACTATTAGCACGACTGCCAAGCACCCCCTGCACAACGGCCTGGGTTTATGCAATTTCTCGCGCTTTCTGCCCAAGCTGACATCTTCCAAGCAGCTGCATTCTGACCTCGGCCCTCACCGACGCTGCTTACCTGAGGTAGGTGGGAGGTTCTGTGCTGATGGACACTGCCTTATACTTCTCATCGTTTCCATCCAAGATCTCTTCCACTTCGGAGGCCTTTAACAGTGTCACGCTAGTGGCTAATGTTGTATAGCCATGATCTATTACCAGGAAAGATGCCAGTAATTAACACGGAAAAGCACTACATAGCAATGTAGCATTAATAGGCTGCATGGTGAAAAGCCCTCCCTGCCACCGCAGGAAGGACTAGAATGGGTTACCCAGCGGTATGAGTGCGTGCCCCAAGAGTCCTGCGGGCTTCATTTATCTTCTCATAGACATTTAGTTTTCGAGAAAGGTTTTGACATGGCATTTTGTACACACGGGATAAATGGAGGCAACAAAACTTTCCGCTGTCATTTCTGAGTTGCCAGAAGCCTCCGCTCTCCCTCACACACCAGGATGCTCTGCTGCTGGGGCAGATTACTTGCACTGGTGTGACCAGAAGCCCAGCCACAGTGCCTGGCACAAAAGAAATATAATCTGGTTTTGACATCCATCTAAACAGCAGCAATAAATGTGACTGTCTTGGGAGCAGGGGCGGAATGTCTTAGTGAATACACGGCAATCCCCACCACAAAGCCTAGAGAAGAAATACAATTCTAAAGACAAAAGCAGGATGACACCTTGGTTGCACAGTGATAGAGCAAAGATTTGCAAAAGGCATCAGTATCTCTTTACCTTGTATAGCTACCCTGTTTATTAAAAACATCTTTCATTTGGACTACGAGTCGAGACACAGGGAGGGTTAGAATTACATGAGCTTCCCTCAGGTACTAACACTGGATGAACCCCGTTCTTCCAGGGTGCAACTTATCGATAGACTCTGGTCACTTCTGTTATGAAATTTACTTAAGATGGAAGTGAAGCTACAAAAACAAAACTTCAGGAAAAAAAAGCCCTTAAATCCTCATAATTGTTAGATAAACTTTAAATCTAACGTGCTTTTACTTAAGGAGAGGAAGAGAAAAAGAATTCTTTCCTACCCTGAGCTGCCCTTTGCAATCACATGGTTTAGCTCTGCACACCTACATCTGCCAAAATTACATAAAGTCTCTTCCACAGCCTTCTGGGAGGAAAAGCCCAGAAAGCAATCAATCCTCAGTGGACTTAAAGGTTGGAAGTAGAGAGGCAATGATCAAGAGAAAAGCTGATAAGACTTGGGGAAGGGAGAGAAACCTCAGGACAGCTCTTGCTGAATTACAGAGACCATCTGCATTTGAGAGTCCCGCTAAGGCTCTGAGAAAGAGGCGTTAAGCATGTGGTCAGGATGCACAATTAGGGCGACCACAGGGAGAGATCAGAGGAAGAGGATTAGACATTAATATATACTGTAGCAGCACCAAAGGTCACAGTACAGATTCTTCCTCTAGCACAGCTAATAACACGCAGATACGACTTACATCTTCTGGGACTGTGAGACCGCTGATTTTCTGTTGGGGGAAAAAAGAAACAAAACAAAAAAAAAAGAAAGCAACAGGTCAGCAGGATACTTGGAGGAAGGAGACATAAGTCCAGAATGAACCATTTATTTTTATTATGCTTTAGTCTAAAGAGTGTACAACAAGTCATATCGCTAAGAAATGTAACTGCTTGTTATTAGTCTCCCACCAAATACAATACCGAGGCAGCTATATTCTCACTGTCGCAGTCTCATCAGTAGCAACACACCACAACAAATTCTGGGAGGCATAAACATTCAGGCCCCGCAAGAAGCAAAGCTAAGCAAAGACGCACACTTTCAATGGGGCATCCTTGCAACATTCCCACCTATTTGACAAAAGGGACAAAAATCCGCTCTTTGTCTATAAAAGTCTCTCCTGGAATATGTGGCTTTTGCTTTGTGATGAATGCAGCCAACCCCAGGAAAGCCACGATGGATGCTTCCCTTTTGGAACATTTTTGATCTGTTGATGTTTGTTGCTAGGCTGCCCCAGGAGCTGCCCGTGCCGCCGCTGCGGAGCGCTCCCTCCCTGGGGCGATCGCAGGTGATTCGCCCAGCCCTAAAGGTGCACAAGCTTCTGAGCGGACAGAGACAGTTTTGCAAGGCAAAATTTCACATAAACAGTACTGGGAATGTTTACTCATCGTCTCACCATGTGAAGAGGCCACTATCTTCTTCCTTTCTTCCACTGTGGCTAGTCGCCTCCAGAGCGAGGGATATCTCTTGTACAGGGAACCCCGAAACATACGCAAGTAGTTTCCCACCTACACGAAGAAAAGCGGAGAGGTGCCCGGTGTTCCAGTATGGCCTGGTATCCCGTTTAAGAGATTTTTAGCAGAAGCTGAAGCAAACTCAGCTCTTTGTAATGATAAGAGGGAACTCCTAAGAGGATTTTTTTGTTTTTCATGATAGACCGACTGCGCTGGGTTTGGCAGCACCGCAATTTCTGCGGCAAGACAGAAACCAAAATTTTCATCAGCACTTATTTCACCAGTCTGATAGGAAAAAACTCCCCTCCGCTGACGATAATCCTTTTAATAGGAAAAAACTCCATTCATGTTCATGTATTTTTGAACAACCTAACCTTTCTTTACTTCAACTTCTGTTTCAACGCACAGTGCTCAGCAGGAATTAAACCAAACCAGATACCCAGCTCTCCCACAGTTATCATTTTTGCTTTGAACCTCTGTGCCATCTAGACACTGCTCGAATACAGCAAATGCCCCAAGACTTGTATTTTGGTTTAAATCCTTTGAACATGTAAAACGTGATCGCTGCCAATAATCCTCTTTCAAATTTACTTACATCTGCAAAGCAGTTCCGTTCTTCCTGGCACAAGATCCTCACCTGTGCTGAAAGCTACAGCAGGACTTGCTGAACAACAGAACTATTTCTAGACTCTGAAATCAAATTTTTAGACTGGTAGTACCCTGGCAGACTGCCACACAGTAAGGTTTTTATTCCTCGTTTGACAAGACTCATTTTGATCTCAACATCTTATTTTCAGGTAATTTTTAATCATATCTGTTGCTGTACAGTGCTCATCAAGAGACAGAAATTAACGGCAGATAAAAAAGGCAACCCTTTTTTCCCCTTCCATGTCTCTGGTCCGGCAATCTGGCAGATTAGCTGGCTGCAGGTACGGTTCTTCTTGCGAACCTTACATTTCACAGGAGAGAGCGAGGGCCCTTTAGTCCCCGCTCAACCGATACAGCTGGCGATTCAACATGTGATATTTCCTTTTTTTGCATCAAGGGTGGGGCTAAAACATTTTTTTTCCTGTTTCTAACCGCGACCATCTCCCTGGTGCTGGAGCACCCATGTTTCTCGCTCCAAGGCCGGTGTCCGGGGAGGCAGAACGGCCTCTGGGCAGGAGAGCGCGGTGCCAGCGCACGCACGGGGGTACCGCGCTGCGCCCCGGGCCCGCGGGCAGGGCGGGAGCCCAGCGGGGCCGGACCGGCGCCGCCGCCGAGCACAAAGGCCTCAGCGCGGGCTGCCTGACCCCGGGGCCCGCCAAACCACCCGCCGCTCCGAGCAGCCGTGCCACAGAGATTCCCGAGCGGGGCCGGGGGGAGCGGGGTCTCGGGGAGCGGGGCCGGGGGGGGAGCGGGGCCGGGGGGAGCGGGGCCTCGGGGAGCGGGGCCTGGGGAGCGGGACCGGGGGAGAGCGGGGCCTGGGGAGAGCGGGGCCGGGGGGCCCAGGCCGCCATCGCGTCCCTCCGCACGCGTGCGCGGCTCCAGCAGCCCCCACCGGGAGCCGGGCCCGGCCCCGCCGCTCGGCCCCGCCGCCCGCCGGGGGCTGCCCCTCCCCGCCCCGAGCCCAGCCCCCCGCGGCCGCCGGCGCCCCGCCGCCCCCGCCGCCTCCCCCGGGCCTGGCTCCCGCCCGGGCCGTTGTGCGCGGGGCCGCACCTCGGAGCCGATCATGTAGAACTCGCCGTCCTCCTCCAGCTGGAACTTGACGGGCTTCTGCCCGAAGGTCTTGCTCAGCGCCATCATCATCATCGTGGCGGCGGGAGCGGGCGGCGGCAGCGCCCGGCGTCCTGCGGGGGGGCCGGGGCACCCGGCGGTGGCGGCGACGGCGGGAGGGGGGGGGCGCCGCGGCCTGCTCCTGCCGCCGCTCCGCGCATGCGCCGTCGCGCCCCGCCCCGGCCCCGCCCCCGCGCGGCGCTCGCTGAGGGCGGGGCCTGCCCGCGCGCAGGGGCGGGGCCGCACATAAAGGGGCGGGGCGCGCGCGCGTGCGTGCGGAGCGCGCTCTGCCAACGGTAACGGGTCAGCGCGCGAGGTGGGGCCGGCCCCGAGGCCCCGGGTACCGGTCACCCCGCGCCGGCAGCAGCACCCGCGGCGCGGGCGGGCGGAACGGGAGGAAGCCGGCCGCAGCCCCGGTGTCTGGCACCGGGTCGTGTGGCGGGGCGGCGTCCGGGCGGACCGGGACCGAGCAGTGCGGGCACCGGCACCCCGGGGCGGGGAACCGGCTCGGGGCGCCCGGCGCCGCGGAGGGAAGAGCCCCGCGTCCGCACACAGAGCGCCGTGAAGTCCTAGCGCGTCCTCGGGGCGCAGCACGAAACCGGGAGCGGGGCTCGGGCCGTCACCGCCGCGGCCCCGGCAGCAGCCGCCCGCCCGCGTTCCTCCGCGGGCAGCCGCGTCCTCCGGAGCCCCGGCTGAGGGAGGGCCCCCGCGGAAGCCCCGCTCCTCCCAGGCCGGCGGCCGGCGCAGCGCGGCAATGCCGTCGGATGGGTTCTGGGTGGTGGGCCCGGGTCAATCAGGAGGCCGTGGTCCTGCTCCAGGCTGGCTCGATGGCTTTTGGGATGCCATTGCTGGAAGAGCGAGGCCACGTTAAGGGTTTTGCGGCTGCTCTTGCCCGCAGAGAACGCGGCAGATGCTTTTCTATTGATAGCAACTGGAGCTGGGGCTGCTGGAACTTGAGAGGAGCAAACTTTGTCACTCATCGTGACAGGCACGTGCTGTGTCAGACACTGAGCCTGGAAGGAAGCCAGGAGTGGCAGAGGGAGCCCTCTGCGTGGCTACTGGAGGTCAGGGGGGACGAAAGGGGAGCGGAGGACACAAGCACCCCCTCATCTGAAGGAGTTGGAGGAGGGCGTACAGCTGAAGAAGTCCTGGCTGACCTGGCGTGGGTAGCCCTCCAGCACTTTCACCTGGACTGGATCGAACTTCCAGTAATCTCGGCCTCTCAGGAAATAGGCGAAACCTGTGGGTGAGAGAGGAGGGGTCAGCAGGGACGGGGCTGGCACGGCTCGGAGCGCCTTCCTAGCGCTTTGTCTTGATGCTGCAGCCTGTGCAGTACCAAAAGAGCCTGGAAGAGGCAGGAGATGCTGCTAGATTCATTTCACTTGAACCCACGTTTGCAGCTTACACTGCTTCAGTTTTGATGGGAGTAAGCAGGATTTTATTTGACATTCCTGGTGGTTTTAAATACGCTGTACCCAAGTAGTGGGCTGGCCCTGAGAGGGCAGAGGACCAGAGCAGGGCCTGTGACAGGGAGCTGGTGAAGACGCTGCAGAGCATCCGCTACTGCGGGGAAGCTGCTCTGGGATTTAGGCTCTGGAAGCAGCGGGGAGCCGTTCCACCGCATCCTTTGGGAGGAGAGAGGCAGTCACCGCGCCTGTCATCCCCAGCACGCTGCTGTCCGCAGCGTTTCTGTGGTGCTGCCATGCTCTCTGCAGCACGGGGCACGCCTGGGAGGACTGGGCGATACCGAGAGCAGCCTGGCCGCTCAGCACAGCTGCCTAGGCTGAAGCGTAGGCAGTGTTTCTGCTGTTTTCTCATCACTTTCTTTGTCAGCTGGGTAGGACTCTGACCATTTCTTGGTCAGAAGTTTGAATTCCCTCTATCAAACACTTAACTGTTGATTGTTGCAATTAGTAATGACAAAACTTCTCACTTTTATGGGAGAAGCCTCATTTCCCTACCCACTGGAGGGAGCCGCCTCTCTCTCTGCACTATATGGCACGTGCTACGGCTGGAAAGCATCCACTGCTACCAAATGTCTGAATCTGCCCAGTTCTTCCAGCTGGGCGGTGGTGTCAGCCTGAGCGCCCACCCCGGAGAGCCCACGTCCCCGCTGCACTGACCAAACTCATCCTGAAAAGCCGCGTCGATCTCCTGAGGGACGCCGCGCCAGTCGGCCATGGTCCGGGGGTAGATGTTGTCCACCTGGCGGGTGCGAGGGTTGAAGCGCCAGTAGTTGCCTCCACTGAAGATGTAGATCTTGTTCTTCTCAGCCCCCCACACCAGAGCTGCCTGCACGGGGGATGCAGGGAGGCCCAGCTCCACAATCGGGGTGGGACCAGATACCCGTCTCTCGCCATCGTAAATCCAGTACTGAGAATCTGGCGAGGAGACAGAAGAGGGAGACAAGGGTTCAGAAGCTCTTTGGTGTCTGGTCGGCAGTGAACCGCGCAACTGGAGCCAGTGCCTTGGCGGAGCTCCCAGGGAAAGCCGTGGCTGAGAGGCAGAAGCCCCACCGGTGTCGTGGGTGCTGTCGCTGACGGGCGCCCGAAGTGCCAGCAGCGCAAGGAGCTGACTTCCCACCTCGGTCCAGCCTGGAGGGTGTCAGTGGTGGGACGAGGGGGACCGTTTTAGCAGCTGTCTTTTCTCTATTTGTGGAAGTTATAATAAAAGACTTGGCTGGAGGGACCAGCCTCTACCCTGCAAACTCGGCGCTTGGAGAACGTATGTGGGCATGCACAGGCATAAAGGGGGCATGCGGCTGTAAAGGAGCAAGCTACAGAAACCAGGAAGAAGTTGCCAAGCTGAAATAGAGACTGGGAGCGTATTTCCAGATTAGATTAAAATGGGAATCTCTGTAATTAGCCGACGGCATGTAATACTTTCCCCTTATCTCATTTTAACTCATGGTCGGAGCCTGCCAATTTTAGCACTGTGAGTCCTTGTGTGCAGATCAGGTGCTAAGTAACCTGTTGATGCAGGAACACTGCCCGCAGAGCCGCGCGGTGTGCTTTCTGGTACTCGGTTTCACGGTGCGCAGACGGGGCGTGCACACCCAGGGCAGCTGGCTACCTACGTCATTCTGCATCCCTACTACTAAATTTACACTTGGAAAGAGCATTAAAAAACCAGTGGAGCTGAAACAGGGGTTGTTGCTGGTCTTGAACTCCAGAGGTGGCCAGGGGTAGGTTTGGCCCCCCGTGGGTGGTTGGGTTTTAACCCCCGTGGTGGCAGGAGGTTGCCTGGCTCTGCGCACAGGCTCCCTGCGGGCTCACGCAGTCTGGGGGCACGACAGCAGCTCTGCATCCAGGTCATTGAGGAGCAGAGAAGATGCCGTCCATCCCCTGGGCAGGGCCTCGGGGGCACAGGCTCAGGAGTTTCACAGCCTGTGGAAGTGTCTGGGGCTCTCTTCTGGCGCAGGGCTCCCCAGGACAGCTGGGGGGATGGAGCGAGTGGTTCCTTCCTCCTCGCAGCAGCATTGCCAGGGCAGAGGCTCAAAACAAACGTTTGTGTTCTAGAGGAGGAGAATGGGATATCTTGGCTCTGTCTAAAATAAAACTGACCCCTCCTTCTCTTCCCCCCTCAATATCTGCTCAAAAGTTTAAACCAAACAGAGAAGGAAACAAATAGCAAGGCTCACTGGGTTGCTGAGGATGCCCAGGAGGTTTATCCTCCCAGGAACTTGTTGGGTCCTGAATGCCCCTCAGTAAAGGAGATGCGTTTCCGAGCCGTCTGATCCCAGGCCAGCTCTTACCTTGGAAAAACCAGATATTGCCCAGAGGGTCCTCGAAGGTGGCATCGACAGAGCTGGGGATCCCCTGCCAGTGGCGGGAGGCCAGAGCCGGGTAGCCATCCTGCAGCTTTCCAGCTCGGAGCCGCCACACGTAGCGAGACTTGAAGAAGAACAGCTCCCCTCGGATGGTGGACGCGGCGTCGAAAGCTGCGTCGCAGGCGTCGGGCTGCACAGGCTGCCAAAGCAGGGCCGGTCAGGCGCTCGGACTCGCGGGAGCCCCCTCGCCCAGGCTGGGTTCGGCGGAGGGGAAGCCCCTGCGTCCAGGCAGCCGTCCCGCTTTCAGGTGGCTCTGGCTGGGCACCTGCTGCCCAGAGGCCCCCTCCCCGCACGTCCTAGGCTGGCTGGCAGTGACCTGGGCTCAGCCACACAGGCGGGAGACGCAGGCACCAGGCCACTGTGAGCCTGCTGCTGGCCTCGGGGCGAGGACAGTCCCAGCAGCTGGGAACAAGCCGTGGCGTCAGGGGAGGACACCGACAAGCTGTTCACTCACCTCCACGTTGGTGATCTCGTTTGTCTCCAGGTCTGGCTGGGGCAGCTCTGCTGGCTGCGTTGGGGTTGGGTCAGGATCCGGTTTGGGTTTCCCGTAGAGGTACTGGATACCTTGCTTGTCGTCCTCGCTCAGGCTTAGCGGGTAGCGGAAGATGTAGAAAGGAGACATCAGTGACTTGGAGACAGCTGTGTGCTGCAGGCCCAGGACGTGGCCAAACTCATGAGCAGCCACTTGGAGGAGGTCAGTGCCTGCAAAGGGAAACGATGGGAGATGCTTGTAGAATCGTGGAATTGTTTAGGTTGGAAAAGTCCTTTAAGACCATCCATTCCAACCACTAACCCAGCACTGCCAAGTCCACCACTAAACCATGTCCCTAAGCACCACATCTCCTTGTCTTTTAAATATCTCCAGGGATGGGGACTCAACCGCTTTGCCTGCTTGCGTGAGGGACGCCTGCCTCCTAGGCTCGCTGCTACCAGTTATCGGCCGCTGATGATGCACCGAGGTGTGTTGTGGGAGCCTAATGCGCGGAGAGAGACATCTGCCTCGACTACAGCGCTTGCAGGTTGTTCCCAGGGTTTTCCTGGAGCACTGCGAGCGAATTCATAAACGCAGGTACTAGCCTGGGCACGTTGGGAATTTGTAATTCTGTCGCCAGGGGCTTCTGTACCCCATCAGCTATGAGGAAGAAAAGGGCTTTCCGTGTGCTTTTGGATAGAAGAAATTTGCACGGAGAAAGAAGTCTGGCCCACAGAAGTAGGTGTCGGGGTGGTAAGGTTGGGTTTTGTCCACCCAGCCTTGCAGCAGCTGTTGGCACCAGCTGTAGCCTACAGGTCCCGTTCAGATCAGGTCCGCTGTGGAAGATACCTGCATCGGCGAGGATTAAAACTTGCTAATGGCCGTTGTCACACAGACAGCAGAGGGAACTCATTTATTGCTCGTGTGTGGACTGTAGCAAGAAGGTGACATTTAGAAATGAATCCATAAAAAATTACCCAGTGTCAAGGCCTGGGCCTTCTTCACCAGACTCAAGTAGATTTATGGGAGATGATGTTTTAGGAATACATGACCTTAGAGCGTCTGGAAAAGGAGAGGGGGGAAAGTGGATTTCAGTATGCAAAAATGTGTCATTTGGCAGGTGTTGTTTAGCTTCCAGTGGATCCTTTTTGAAGTTGATAAATTTCAGGGAAAGCTGGGAGAGAGGCATATTAAGCAGTGAAACTTGTGAGCGGGGCTGTTTGTTGACAAGTCCCAGCGTATTCATTCACTTGCCTTCAGCCAGAAATCCTGCGAGCTGCAGCCCAAGCGATGAGAAGGGCAGGGCTGTGAGTCAGCCAGCCTCGCTGCTCCGAGCAGGATTTCCCTGCTGGCTCCGCGGGAGCCGGCCACTTCTCAGCACTGGGACAGGACGGGACGGGGGGATGCAGCTGGGAGGAGCGCCTGGGAAGGGTTGAGGGGAAGGTGAGCCCCCGTCTTCCTCCGCTGGTCAGCTTTACGTTGAAGCCATGAATTTGCACAGCACCGACCCAATTAAATCGACACATCTCGGTCAGCTGAGAAAGTGGGATTTCCATATCAGTGATTTATTACAAACTTTCAGACACTTGTGTTTAGTTTGGCAGGCTCCTCACTTGATGCTTTCCAGTGTTGGCAGATGGGCTCTGCCGTTGTCGGATTCCCCGGAGGAGGTGAACAACAGCACGCCCGAAGGAGCGGTGCTGGGGAGCATCCCCGTGCCCCTCGCAGAAGGTCCTGCACCTGGAGCCCTGCTTCCTGCACGGCGCTGGGGGGACCCCAGGGCACGCCGTAGCCATAGCCGTAGCCGTAGCTGTAGCCGTAGCCCTCCTCGTACTTCTGCTCTCCCATCTGTGAAACGAGGCTAAGGATTTCCCCGTCTCGCTGAGAGCTGAGATAAGGATTTATCCATGTTTATATCGTAAAGCTCTTTTCAGTATATTAAATCACAATTAGCTGCAAAGAGCTTTTACAACATTTATTTATGGAAGACGTGGGGGGGCGGGGAAGGGCCGTGGACTAGGGCTGGATTCTGATGGGAACTGGCATCCATTTTCAGTTTCTGGTTTGCCTCCAACACTGTCTTTGTGGGAGAATGTAGGAAATTCTTCACCAACACAGGCAGCCCCAACAGAGGGTGAAAAAAGAGCAGAGCCCACCCTTTCCTAAGGAGCAGAAACGCTTCTGCAGAAAGGTCTGGTGCTCTGTGGTTCTTGTTTCGGGTCAGTGTGAACAGGGTCGGAGACACAGCAGTCCTGTGCCCCACGCAGAGACTCACGTTGGCGTACAACTGGCAATAAAGCGGACGCTGGGGGAGCCCATCTGAGCCCTGAACATCAGCATGCACAAAACGTTTGGGAAATCCCAAAAACTTGGGCTTTGTGATTGTGTCTTTGTCCCTGTAGATAAAGTGGGAAGGAGGAGGAGAGGCTGACCTGGGGTAATTTTGGTGGCTCTTGCAGAAACTGATGCTTTGGGCAGTGATTCAGATGGTCCCAGGCGGTACTGCAGTATCTCATGAGATACTGTGACAGCAGACCCTGAGTGCCCAAGCAGAAAGCTACCAGCTTGGATCTATTATTAGGAGGAAAAAAAAAAAAAAGAGAGAAAAAAAAGAGTCTTGACTCAATGTGGTGTTGTTTATGATCAGAGCATTCCCAGGCCACGGGGGCAGAGCTGGAGCCTGGGTGGTTTCCCTTTATGGACTTGTTCAAAGAGAAAATACTTTGCGGGCAGGCGGTGAACAGTGCGTGCAGGGATGGGGGCTGAGGCTGTCCTTTGGAAGACGACTGTGTCAGCCGCTGCTTGAGCCTCAGTTTTCCTTCATCCCTTCCCTGCTTTATTTCTAAGGGCTCCTGCCAATGCTGGGTGCCATTCCCAAGCGGCAGGGCGCGTGGCTGGGCAGAGGAGCCGTCTCTCCGATGTGTCCCTCCTGCTCCCCCCCACAGAGGGGGAGCCCACTGCGAACCCAGGGTCCTGGTGCTGGGCACAGGCTTTGCTGCGGCTGAAGGGTGACAAGAAAAGACCTGAATACAACCGGTAGGGTTGCAAGTGGTAGGAGGTGACAATGCACACCACAAAAATGATTGCTGCCTCTCATTTTTACAGGATGCCTGTTCACACCACAACTGAATCATTTCCAAGTGCCCTGATAAGCATCCTGGAGCGTCCGCAGCTCCCCCTGAAACGGTACCGTACCCAGGTTGTTCCCAATCGTCCAGGTCTCGTCATAGTCAAAATGGACATCTCCCTCCCGGTGTGTCTTGGGGAAGAACGCGTGTGCCAGGATCCCCCCGGGCCCGTCGAAAGGCAAGTTATCTCCATGCCAGTACCTGGAGGGAAGACACATTGCACCTCAGACAAACAGCCGCGTACCTCCAGCGAACAGCATCGTGTGGCCAAAGGTGGGGAGCCACTGCGAGGGGACAGCAGCTCTCGCCCATCCCAAGTTCATCCCACCAGTCCGGATCAACCGTTTTGAGCCCTTCGTATTGCCACAAACTCGGTTCTGCATCGGGGCACTGAGGAAGCAGAGCTTGGTTACACCAAGCCCTGGGGAGTTCCTATGTTTTCTCAGGGATGTTTCTCTCCTCCCCCTGCTGAGCTTCCAGCCCAAAGCTAACCATGGAGCCTAAAGAATTAAGGAGGTGACTGCTTGAGCCAAGACTAAGCTGACATAGCTGAGTGGCAGGGCGATGCAGCACGGCCCCGCATGCAGCCAAACCCTCAGGCCCTCGCTCAGGCCAAGCCCGCTGCTGGCTGGCGACGGAAACCCGGGAGAGACGCGGCCACTCGCGGGAGCTGAGGGAGGCACAGGCACACACAGCGTGTACATCGCATCATTGCTTGGATGGTCTCCACTGCCTTTATTAGTTTTGTGCAAACATGCAGCAGAGGGAAGTCTTTGCCCCCGTGCGTATTTTGCCAAAAGTGAATTTCAGGCCGGGAGCCAAGATTCATTTAACCAAGAAACTATATTTGTCTTTGGGCAGACAGTTACGTCGTTCAGTCAAGGGACAGGATGGAGGACCTGAAGATGGAAAGTCAAAACAAACGCTTAGGAAAACAGCCTGTGGGCAGAGAAACATAAATGTACCAGGAAAATTAATGAACGATCAGTAACGGTACTGTGCACAGCCAGCACAGAACAGCTGCGCTTACACCAAGCAGCCCACAACTGACAAAAAAAAAAAAACCAAACCCAAAAAAATCCTGGTGTCTGAAAGCAGAAATATGAGCTTAATTAACTCATTATTAACTGAAGTGCCTAAGTTGTGTGCTGGCAGCTCTCTGCTCTGGTTAGAGGCTTGGAGTCTTGCCTGCAAAGCCACTGCTGTCTGGGAGCAGGGTGCTGCTGCCCTCCGTGCCCACCTTGTGAAATCGATGACGATGTCAGCCCGGCCCTCCTGCACCTCGGTGAAGGTCAGCGGCGTCACGTCGCTCCAGACTTTCAAAGCTTCCTCGATGGTCCTTCTCACTTTAGCTTTTACGAGTTGCCATGGGAACCTGATAATTCTGCAAAGCAACAGACACTGGATGAGGAGAGCATCAGCCGCTGTCCCATGGCCACTGCTGTCACGAAGACACTAGCCGTAGGATCAGCATCGCTAGGGCTGCCACCCTCTCTCAGCACCAGAACAACTCCAATCTGTGCAAGCACTGCTCCAGCACCCTCTTCCAAGCAACATCTGCAGCGGATAAATCCCATCAGTGTTGGAACCCTCCGGCTGGCGGGCCCAGAGGTGAGCGCTCTGGAGAGCTTTGCAGATCTGTGTTTTTCTGGAGTGATGCAGTATTTCCCAGGTCTGTCCCCCATGAGTCCGGCCCCACAGAGGTGCCTGGGAGTGGTGCGATGTGGTTTCTCCTTCTCAACCTCTGCGTTTTTTGCCCCTGGAAACCCGGGCTCGCTCGGAGCAGCTGCTGCCTCTTCTGCCCTCCTCTAACATAGGCAGACTGTTGGGTCTGCCACAGGGGAGCTTGCTTTCCCTTCCATTAACAGTGTTGGTGTCTGTTTGCCTCTACTGTGTTTCTTTCTTTAACACCATTGACCAAAAAAAAAAGGAAGAAGCCTTTCTGTTATCTATGGGTGATGAGGAACTGTCTCCTGCACTTAATTAAACAAAAGATGATTTACGTGCTGCCAAAGTCCATACGAGCGTGCTCACCTCTCCACTCATGCCCCTGTGGGGCTCTGGGGAGGCAGCACAGCCCCCCCGCAAGCCTGTTGAGCAGATTCGCAACTGAGGACGTGTGGGGTGACTTGGGCGAAACTTTACACTGAAGTCGTGTTTACGGGAACATCAATAACAGCTGAATAAAAAGGTCTTTTTAAAATAAACTGTGAAGTGAGCCCGCAGCGGGGTGGCTGGGGGGAGCAAAGGCACAGCAGGAGAGGGCCGGTGGTGAGGCTCGGCTTGGCGTGTGTCGGGGTTTGATGCAGGGCAGTGAGCGTGTGCACGTGCGGGCATTGACGCGGGACTGACCGAGGGCTGGCGCAGCGGCTGCGCGGGACGCGTTTGGGCAGGGGCGGGTGGCTGGGTGCGCGAGGGGATGCGGAGGTGCTGTACGGCCCTGCTGGTGGTCCAGCACGTGGCTCCCCTGCCCTGCAGCTGCCTGTACCCAGTTTTAGGGCTGCCCTCCGGCTTTTATGATCGTGTCACAGCGTGCCACGCTCCAGGGAACATGAGACTGAGGGGTTTGGGGAGGGAGAAGCAAACCAGCCTGACTCCCATTTTGGGCCTCTCTTACTTGTAGGTGAGATCAGTCTTGTCCCAGCGTCCGCCGGAGAGGACAAACCGCTTCTGCCGGTTCCGCCCATTCTGGCCGTCCGGCAACACCGGGAGGTCCGGCACGCCGCACCGGGGCGGGTTCCAGCGTGCCGCCTGCCCATCCATGCCCACGGGGAAGCCTTTGGCAGGCACACCGGTCCCCACAGCGTTCACCAAGGAAGACAGCCAAGGACTCTGCTCCTTCCAGGTGTGATGCTTTCGAGACACGTCCTAAAAGGGAAAAGCAAAGCCGTGGCTTCAGTGTCTGCAAAGAGAGGCCCTGATGCAGAGTGGTGGACGACCCCAGAGCAGCCCTGCAGCGGTGAGTTCCACCTCCGCCTGGGGCTGTTCCCCCGCTGCTAGGGCACAAACTGCTCCCCACAAATATCCTCCGTTCCCCGGGCTCTGCTGCTGCCAGGCCAGGTCACACCTGGGAGGCACTGTGTCATGCCACGGCACCCTAAGCACTGGACTATTTTTGGTCCGTTTTTCCTTGGCAGCTGGCCGGCAGGAAATGCTTTTGCAAACTGTGGATGAGAACCAGACCCTTCAAGATCGAAACAAATCACTAGGGAGTAAATTCTGCCCCTTTGCCCCACATCCTTTAGTCCCTCCTGGCCCCGGGTAGAGGTGATGTTAACGGGAGGAAGCCTTTAGTCCACAGCACACAGTTGTGCTCCCCGTTGTCGCTCCCATGGTGTCCCTTTGCTGTCCTGGCGCGGTGAGCAGGCTCTCAGCACGGCTGGGGGACAGCGCAAGCCGGAGAGCAGGACACACGGAGCTGGGGGGTGACTGAGAGCCCAGCCCATGGGGCAGAGAGCAGCAGTGGCCATCCCCGCAGCCCCTGTCACTGCCTGAGGTGACCGATTCTGCAGGGGGCTGGACAGGACCGTACCCCCTTGCCTCACTGCGCCTGTGACTCTGCTTGGGGATAAGAGCACCTGGGCTGTCCCACACTTAGTTGGAAAAGCACGGTTCCTCTTGGCAACATTAATTAGTGCTAATTAGCTGACTTCCATTGGTTTCCCGCCTGACAGCAGGACTATGGGGCCACCACGAAACACGACCCAAGCTTAACCCCCAGCCTGCTGTGGGGTGAGAGGCGCTTGGTCCCTGCGTCACCACGCTGCACGAGCCAGAGGTCCAAACGCAGAATTGCCTGATTCTGTGCAGGCAAATTTAAAGATGTTTGAGCAGCAGGAGGAGCTGAGATGCAGCAGTCACGCATCTCTACTCAGACAGGGCTCCAGAGTGAAGACCTGGGGTTTAGAGGTCCCCTTCCTTCCCCTGCAAAGAGCTGCCTTCCTCCCGGCCAGCTCTCCTGGCTGCCCTGCCGGGGACACGAAGGTCAGGCGGGCATGATGCCAGGGCCGCCATGATGCCGTGTAATCCGCGTGCTGCCGCCGCTCTGTTCCCTACAATGAGCCCATTCATGCGGGCTGGAATGAAGTGTGAAGCCCTTGGCATTAATTCCGCTACCGAGCTCCCGACTCTGTAGTGGCCCCGTGCCTCTGAGCGATGCACGGATGGACACAGGAGCCTGGGAGGTCACACAAGGTGCGGGTTAGGTGCTCGGCTCTTCATGTGTCTGTCACCACTCCAGCCTGCTGGCTTGTCCTCCCCAGCCAGCCAGACGCTCTTGGTGGCTTGGCACCTGCCAGCCTTTGCCTTAGAAACCATCGACCCAGCCCTGGTGTCCCAGTGCACTTTCACACACCACGGGAACCGCACCATCAACACGTGCACAGAGAGAAAGCCATTTACATCCTGCACAGCAAAGCCTACCCAAGCCACCAGCTGCGGCACTGAGAATCCATCCCGTGCTTTGGTGGAAGGAGGGTGTACGGGCTGGCCTGTCCCAGGGAAGTCCGCACCGGGCTGCTCCTGCTGAATGCTGGAGCCCCGCCAGCTTGGAGGTACCTGTCTCACTCTCTAAGAGCTGCCTGGCACCCTGCCTGGGCTGGCAGCTAGCACCTGTGGTGGACAGCTGGCAGGAGGAGCTGATAAGGTTCATGTCCTGGCCAACATCTTGCTCCCAGCCCCGATGAGACCCTCTGCCAAGCACATAATGGCAGTCGTGTCACCAAAGCCCAGCCTGGAGGGCCGCTTGGCTCCTGGCTGTGCACAGGAGCACCCACTGCCACCAGAGGCAGGTCCTCCTGCCCGAGGACACGGGGTGATTACTGTGTCTGGTTTCCCAGGACCAGGAGGTGCAGGACAGCCGCGTTGGGGCACGTGGGGAGAAGTGGAGATGGACCCTGGGGAGAGCCCTCGCTGTGGAACTGGGAGCACTGGGAAACCCTCAGGAGTTGCCCAGGTAGGCGAGTGGGCTGAGGCTGACCCAGATGGGCTTACTCCTGTTTTCTTGTCCTGGCTATGCCAAGCACATCCCCCCGGTCTCCCAGAAAGGCCAGTTGTTGCCTTCCTGGCTGGGGGCACTGGCAGAAACTGGAGATTATCGCCCTCCTCTGAGCAGGGGCAGAGGAGGAACTGCCTGTTTCCTTCCCACCCCGAGGGATCTCATGTTCAGGCGCAGACCAGAGGTAGGTTTTCTCTCTCCCCTTTGGTTAACTCAAGGCCACTGGCATGAATCCCAGCTTCCAGCCATCCAAACCCCACCTTGCCTTAGGCAGGACGCTCCCTGCTCCCGTCTGCCCGCCCTCCAGGGACAGAGCGTGGCCCTGCGAATGGCTCTGGGTGGAGGCAGGAGGCGAGACCTGCCCTGCTGCCCCGTGCGCTCGCTGTGCCCCTGGACAAACAGCGAGTCTCTGCTTGTCGTCACTGCACCGACATTAGCACCATGGCAGGAAAGGGCTGGAAAATGCCACTGCAGGCGCAGCCGGCAAGGGGAAACGTGACGGTTAGAAACCACTTGCCAAACAATGCTCGGGAGACGTGTCAGGCTGGAGATTTCGCTCTCCTTGGCTGGACACACCTCGCTGCAGGCACTTCCCAAGGCTTAGATAACGTGTCCTCTCGCTTAAGGTTGCAACCTTCCCACCCAGCACTGAAGCCACACTCTCTGGGGGAGATCCTGCTTTGAGTTCTCCTGAGCTGTGGTATAATGCCACAAGTGCAAGGTTAGGGGTTTCCTTAGGGCCGTGCTGCTGCTGAAGCTAGTGCAAACCTGTGAAGAGAGGATGAGGAGGGCACTGGCTGCTGGGTAACTGTCAAGGCACCCCCACTCCTCCCATCCCACCACCAGAGGGGAGAGGATTACCGAAGACCAAAAGCAAAGTCCCTGCAACCCAGGGCAGGCGTTCAGACCAGCTGAGTGCAGAGCCGGATCTGAGCCTCTGGCTAAGGCTGTGTGCAGCCACTTGCACTGCCCTTCCCAGTATAACCCGCAGCTGGGGTGCCCGCTGTGCATGGGCACAGACAGCTTTTAGCCACGGGAAGAGGCCAGGGCTTTGCAATAGGGACCGAGCAGCAAAATGCACAGCACGAGCGCAGAGAGGTTGCTAGGCCTGAAACCAAGGGCCGAGGGCAGTGAGGACAGCAGAGGAGCAAAGCTGTGCACAAAGAGGGCTGTGCTGCAGGCGAGCCACAGCTCCTCGCAAAGAAAGCGTCTCTTCCTAGCAGCCTTGTGACTGAAAGGCTGAGAGGGAGCAGGAGGGAAAGGACAGATCCCACGGGAGAGCAGAAACCACAGCGGAGGTACAGACTGCCCACTCGGTTCCTCGCAGCTTTATCAACCCTCAAGTGCTGCGATACAACGGCCATCACTTCTGGGTCTGCTGGGGCCAGCTGAACACCAGCCAAGCTTCCCAGGAAGCGTCCCAGCCGTCCCGAGGAGCCGGGAGCATCTTTAACCTCACTGTGTTGGGCAGCACTCACCCTCCAGAGCCTCCCGGGAGGAGAAGCAGCCGGAGCAGCACAGCGACAGCAGTGTGTCAGCAACGCTGCGTATAGAAAACCTGAAGAGTGAGGCCAGTGGCCGGCACTGACAAACCCAGTGCTCTCCTCTGCCTGGGTCCATCCTCTGCTGCCTGCCCTGAACTTAAACTTGTCTCCTCTGTCATGTACCTAATTACCTGGGCTCCTGCCTGCTCCCATAGCACCGACATGAAGAGACCCCCTCCTCGTCAGACAGGAGTGACTGGACAAGTTGCAACGTGAATCCCATCAGTCCTGGATACTTCCCCTGTCATCGGGGGCTGCTTCCTCTTCTGCTAGGGGGTGAGCTCATGGGTTTTCTCCCCACCTCCCTCTGCCTTCTGCTGCTGCTTTTCCGTTTCTCCCTGCTTTCTCCCTCTGTTTCTCAGAGTGCTTGGCAAGGCCCTGGTGTTTGCTGCCTCTTTGGCTAGTAGCATCACCCTCCTCCCACTGATGAGCCTGCACCTCAGAGCACTCCTGCCCTTAGTTCAACACATGGGGAAGGAGAGCAGAGATGCTTTCTCCTGCAGTTCTCGTGTCAGACAGGTCTCTCACCCCATTCCTGTCCACCATTGGGTGGCTGTGCCCCCCAGGAGCTCTGCACCCCCTTAACAGGCTGCAGCAATGCTCTTGCCTGAGATCAGCACTGTTGTCCTGATGCACAGAGTACCATTGCTGGTTTTTTGGCCAGCCTGCCTCTCAATCCAGCATGGATTTGCAGGGGTTGGATTTGAAAGTGCAGCTACAGCTGATGGTTAGTGGTAAAACTGGAGCCGGCTCCCCTCCGGTCAGGTTGTGTCCCAGAAGCTGACTGGCCTCGGAGGTGCTAATGCTGCAGCCAAAATTTCATGGCAGAAACAGACTATGCTTGTGGTCTGGTCAGACCCCGAGCTAAGCGTGCTCCTGGTCGAGGCACTCTTAGTGGAAACAATGGAAACTCGGTGGAAACAATGCCCGGGCAAAGCCACCAGATTTATTGATCCTACCTCCCCCGGAACAAGGCAGAGTCTTCCAACCCCTCTAACTGTGAATTCTTGGCTTACACAAAACACTTCTGCTACAGGAATGGCTCCTTCATGCTGGGCTGCAGCCCGGTCCCGCTGCAGACAGAGGCAGAGGCAACGCAAAGGCCGAGGCCGAACTTTGGCCAAACTTTGGCCAAACGGGAGGTGCCGCAGTGCCTGGCCGTGCATTCGCAGCCGGGGGTTCCTCTCCGCTCACCTCCCGTACTCCGTGGCACCATCAAGCACCACCTCCTGGGGCCTGACAGTTTGTTTCCGGATTATTTGGTGGTAGTTGTTGTTGGCAACGAAAAAAGGAAAATGTTTATTTTTCCTAAGCAACGTGGAACATGAAACATTATGGACTGCAAATGTGTATGCCCACAGACAGAATGAGAAGACCCAGGCTCTGATGTAACAAGAGAAAGCAAATGAATAAACACTGCAGGACTATTTTTATTATCAGACACTTCAATTACGTGACAGTTTGTGAGTCTAGTCCATCAACAACACCACAACCAAGCTGCTGGTGTCACCCAAGCAGCAATTTGCCAGAAACAGGAGTACTCACAAAGCAAACAAGCCCCAGGATGCTGGGATAGCAAAAGGTTTCAAGAGCCCTTAATCTGATGACCTAGAAATCCCCTTGAAACCAAGAAACCGCTCTAGGATGCGGCACGCTCCAGGCAGAGGAGGAAGGGGGTTGAGATGTTTTGTTCGTTGTGCAATTACATCCAAGCTAAGGTGAGCAATGAGCTATCGGTGCCCAGCCCGAGGACAACGGCCAGGACATCTCCCACTGGCTACGGCCACCTGGCACAGGGCAGCCCTCTCCAGAGACAGGGGGAGATGTTGTACCCCCAGGGATCTCCAAACCCACAAGACAAGCACTGTCCCCCTGCCCAATCTCCTGGAGACGTCTGGGGGGTTTTCCCCCTCCGCTAATTTTCACAGAGCCACTTCTGTGAGCTGATGATGTCTCTCTCCTGCCCAGATCCCACTAAGAGGAGGAGGTCCGGTCACCTGGCCGTCCCTGTGGGTCTCATCTGCACCGGGATCTCAGTGAACCTCTAAAAACATGTCTGTGGCCCTCAGCGAACCCCTGAAGTGCTCTGCTTTTCATTTTGCTGGACAGCTATGTGCAGACTCACCCGTGCTTCCATTCATGTTCCAGGCTGAGCCATCCCCACTGTAAGAATATCCAGGAACCCTTCATTTACCTGTCTGCCTATTTGGGATTAGTAGGAAAGAGCTGACAGCGCCTCTGGTGTGAAAAGTCTCTGCAGGACAATTTTTCCACGGAAGAGCCTTTTTTTAAAGGAGACCTACAGAGTGCACCCTTCCTCTGCCGAGCCCTCCACGTTACGGTGCCAGGGCAGGATACCGTGGGGGAAGCAAGTGACGTGCAGCGTGAGCTGGAGTGGGGGATCCTCCCCAAAATGCTTCTCTCATCCCTGCTCTCTTGTCCCTCCCCGGTCAGCTTTGCCAGCTGCACACCCCAAGTCTTGCCTCACCGCAGGGTGTGCATGTGTGTTGCATGTGAAAGCACAAACACAACAAACCCACTGGAGAATAACCGCTTACATGTCTTGAGTCTCTCCCAGAGCAGAGGATAAACATGCCTAAAATTACCGCGACACTCACTGCAGTATTTAAATAGCCGAAGCAAACAGTGCAAATCAAACCCTTCCTGCGGGAGCTGCCTGAGCCCTGAGCGAGGCAGGCGGCCTCCCCGGCTCCCCCAGCACCGTGCTTCCAGGGGGGAACCTGCCGGGTTCAGGGCGAGAGCTGCGGGATACGGCTCCCGAGGGATTGTGCTGGCAGCTGGGAGGGTGCCCACCACTTTGCCATGGAGAGAGAGTTTCCCAGCAAATGGACTGACTTTGATTTCCCAGGGGAGCCGAAAGCAATGCAGGAATTCAGTGTCTGCGTGTGCACTGCCCCGAGGACTGCAGATCTTTTGTTCTCAAGTTTTACAGTGGACACCAGACACAGCCTGTATTCTGCTCTCGGTTTTCTCTTTCTTTCTTTAGGTGCTAATGTAAAAGTGAAGGAGATCTACAGGGTTTGCTACAAAGAACACAGCTCCTTCTGCAACTTGCCCTTGAGTAGCCTGGCTTTAAAATTAATCTGAGCCCTTGGTTCCCTCCCCCCACAGTTACTGCCGCTGTGACTTGTTCCTGGAGCACCAAATCGTCACGGTGCAGCCTCCCGCGGCGCTTAGCGCAGTCCTTGCCCACACCATCTACGGACACAGCTCGAGGAAGTCACCATCCTCTATCCTGGAGGAGTGTGAGTCTCTCTTCCCAGCTCAGCCCCTCGGCTCCTTCCTCATCCATCACCCACCAGCAAAAGGTGCCCAGAGAGGAAATCAGCCACTGTTAGACACAGGGAGACATCTCTGTGCAGGGACTCAAAGCAGCCAGAGAAGCGAGCGTGCGATGGCATGGCAGAGCTCCCTAGTAAGAAAGCGAGAGAAGGGCTGAGGCCAGAAATGCATGCACGGGCCGCTGTCAGCCCAGCAGTCCCACTTCAGCTGCTCCGCACTGACACGCATACCCCAGCCGGGAGAGGAATGGGGTGCACTGCTGTCAACTTACGTCGTATGTGAGAACAAGCACTGTGATGCTGGCTTTACCTCAGAGGTGCTAGAATGACCTTCAGAAGCCTTGGCACCAGATAAGGAGCCCAAAAGGGCAGCTATCTGGGATAAGAGGACTGCTATTTGAAAGGATGGGAAATCATCTCTCCTTTTCCAACCCCAAACCAATGCAGCCACCATCTCTGCAAAGACTGAGTGAAATACATTGATTTGAAACCCCGAGCTGCACATAGCTGGTCAAACACACAAGCACAGGATGTTCCTGAACAAAACATACCTGTAGAAGCATCACCTGGAGTTACTCCAGCCAAGAGGAAAGTATTAGCACTCACGATGCAGCACATGAGCCTGCGATGAGGAAGGAAACATCTCTGGGCAGCAGGCTACCAACTGGGGGGATCTTCTTCAGGAGAGTGGTGGTGGATTAGGTGGACCAGGACCCTGAGCAGACCCGGACCCCTGCATTAACTCTGTGCTCGTCCAGCAGCTTGGTGCATTCCCCCTGTTCAAGGGCTACTGGCCAAGGCAGATGAGCCCCAGCAACCTCTGCAGTCAGTCAGCAGCTGCGAGCACCAGCAGAAGATGAACATTGCACACCACGGCTGGACCGGACCCAAGTTCAGACGGTGTGAAACCCAGGGTGGCTCTCCCTTCCCTGGGGGTCCCGCACAGGTCCTTGCGGGCAGCAAGACCGGGACCAGAGGCCGTGCAGGTCGCTCCAGGAGCGGCAGCTTCTCAGCTTGCACACGGCAGTGAGACGCACAGCAGAGCGCGGGGCACCCGCCAGCCCAGCCAACGTCCCCGCAGGCACCAGCCGTCTCCAGCTTTACGCAGGTCCCTCCTAGCCCACCACGTGCTGCGTTCAGATGGGGATGAAATCTGCAGAGCGGTGTCATAACTGGGGTGCAGAGTGCCGCTGCCCGAGTGCTTGGCCTCACCTTCCTCGGAGGCAGAGCAGAGCCAAGCGCAGTGACACTTTGTTTGGAATAATACAAGCACTTTGGGGGCCAAGGCTGCTCTGTGCCAAGTCCCAGCCCACAGCATATTTAGCAGCCAAGTTAGAAAGTACTCAGATGACAAAGCTGATAATAAAACCATCGACGGAACCTGAACTAATCCCCTTGGGCTGCTACTGGGCATTTGCTCTGTCATTATTTTGTGGCACGCTAGCGAAGCGCACGTATATAATAACGCAATTACGCGCGCACAGGTTCCCAGCACAAGGACCTCTCTGTCTTCGCCCGTCCCAAAGCCCCGCAGGCCGCTGCTCCCCGCCAGCGGCAGCCCCTGCTGCTCCCGGTGCCGGGACCTGGCGGGGATGCGCAGCGAGCCCCGCTGCTCCCCTCCTGCCTGCGCCTGTGATCCATCCCTGCAGCCTCCTCTCCCCGCAGGGCTCCTCGGACCTGCCAGCACGGCGTGCGAGGGCCGTTATTAGCAGGCAGCGAGGCTCTGCTGCCTTTAAAGGAAGGGGGGATCCCGTGTCCTCCCGTAAACCCTCCTCGTCCCGGTCCTTGTTTTTCCCTTGCTCGCTCCGCAGAGGCGCGCACGCCCGTGAAATCTCCCCTCGCACGCCGAGAGGCGGGGCGCATCCCCGGGCAGGGGCATCCGCGGGCAGGGGCATCCCCGGGCAGGGGCACCGTCCCCGGGCAGGGGCACCGTCCCCGGGCCGCTCACCCCCGGCAGCCGCCCGTGCCCGTGCCGGCATCCCGGGGCGGGCGGGGGGGCTGCCCCGGAGGGCCGCGGGGCGAGGGGCGGCCGGGGCCTGCGGGGGCCGGGGGCGGCGGGCGGTCCCGACTCACCGGCTTGTGGCGGCGGGCGGGCGCGGCGGGCGCGCAGTGCAGCAAGGCGGCGGCCAGCAAGGCGGTGGCGGCGGGCAGCGGCGGACGGGCCATGCCGGGCGGCGGAGCGGGATCGGACATGGGGCAGGGTGCGTGTATGGGGGGGGTCCCCGCTGGGCCTTTTATCCCCCCCCCGGGGCCGCCTGCCCTCCTCCCCGCGCCGCCTCCCGCTCCTGCCTTTTGTTCTCCCCGAGCAGCGGCTGTACGGGCCGGGGGGACACGGCTCGGCGGCATCGCGGGAGGGGGGTCCCCCCGTCCCGCCCGTCCCGCCCCGCTCCGCCCCACCGCCCCCGGCTGCGGGGCGGAGCGGGGCGGGACGGGCGGGACCCCCCTCCCTCGCCTGCCCGGTCCCTGGCCTCCGTGCAACCGGGTCCCCCCCGGGGATCGGGCCGTGGATGTCCCCGGAGCCGTGCGTTGCCTCCCGGGGGCGATGCTCTTCCCTCGCCGCCCGGTTTTTGCATCTGCAGGCGAGGGAGAAGCTGCTGGAGTCACCTAAGCCCGGTGCCAGTGCTTCCAGTCCTGCAACCGGTTTCTGTCTGGATTGGGATGGCTTTACACGGGTGGGTTTAAAGGTGTCCTCCACCTCTCCTGCCTAGGGGTACTAAAACCAATCCTCTTAGACCCTCAGCGCCCACCGAGACCGCTCAGTGCCCTGACCCCTGCGGTTAAATGTGTCCGCAGCCCTGCTTTGCCTGTGCAGAGCTCTGCTGAAGGCATCTGTCTGCGCCCAGCCCTTCACCTACCGTTTGCAAGGAGGCTTTCGCTGTGCGGGATGCTGAGGAAGGGGCAGGAAGGGAACAGCCCTCATTTTGGAGATGCCGAAGCCTCCATCCGCTCAGACACCTGGAGATGGAGGCAGCAGTGCACAGACCTGGTTTCTTGGTTCCTGTTTCTATGGGGGAAGCCCTGGGCTGTGTCAGCATCCCCTCAGTAGACTGAGTTTAGCTGCAAATTGTTTCAAGACATGTATGCAAATAAGAAAACTTTGATCTCCAGCTGCCTGGGCTGGTGTGCAGGGAGTGGGTAAGGCTTCCTGACATCCCAGACTGTATTACTGTTTTATTTGTCTGTGATCAGTTGTTCATGTTTTGTTTTATGGGAACCATACTGAGGATGTAAATACTGGGTACGGTAAGCAGATGTGAGAAGAAAGAGCCTGGTCGTGGCCGTGCTTGGAAGGTGCTGCCGTGCTCAGCTAGTGGGCTGTTGGCTAGATGTCCCCGCGCCCCAGCAGCGTTTGTGTATCCCCGAGGCCTTACTTACAAGAGGGGAGAGGGAAGGAGGGGAGAAGCAAAAGGGAAGAAGCGAGGAGCTGGGGTTCGCAGGGCTCAGCCTTTACACTGTGGAATTTACTCTTCTCCTGCTATTCTGGCTGTGCCCCGAGAATGCAGAGCACATCCCACTTTCTTGCCTTGCTCTGAGCCAGACAGCTGGGTCCCAGCGAGAAAAGCTTTCCTTGTCTCTCTTTTCTTTAGCGTCTTCTCTTTGACTGCTGGTGTCTCTGGGAGCTTGCTGCCTTCCAGCCCATGGCAGTGGAGCCGGCTGGTGCCGTGGGGAAGCGGGGAGAGGCGTGGGAGCAGCCTGCAAGGCAGCGACAGGCAGTTTGGCTCTTCTTAATAAAGGGAGCCTTTTGACAGGGGTGTTCTGGGAAACACGGTCCTTGCAGAGATGGGACCGTGCGTGAGAACTGCTGGCTCCTGCCAAGGCACTTAACACAAAAGAAAGTGCGCGGTGTGTTTGGGATTACAAATCTTTCCCAGCCAAGCAAGTAGATGTTTCGCCGCAGGAAAATGGCCCATTGGGTGTTTTGGGGGCTTGCGTGCTCACCTTCTGCAGAGGGCCTATGTGCAGCCCGCAGAAGTCCTTTCTGCTAGCGCTCCTGTGCTGGGAGCTCTCTCAGCCGCTGTCTGTCCATGCAGCCCTCATCCCCACCTCAGTTTGCAGCTTGCCGAATTGGTTTCCCAAGTCCTTCTGCCCACAAGCGTTAGCTCTTCTTCCACTCCCCTAAGGCTTTCAGCAAGGAGGGACCTTGCGAACGCCTGGGCGAGCCAAGTGGCATCGTGACGTGAGTCCCGACAGGAACGGCCAGCCGGGGCTACCGCCTCTCAGCAGGAGGCTTCCTTCCCAGCAGACGTTCAGTGGAAAGAGACTGCGCAAGAGGGAGGAAGGGAACAGCGGGTCCCATTCTGCTCTGTTGGGAGCAGCAAGGAGGTGGAATAACTCTTCCAGTCCCTGGGCCACGCGGGTGTGAAACTGCTGTAAGGCACTTTGGACAGAGAGGAGGTGGGGGAAGAGCTCTCTAATGAGAGCTAAGGGGAAAGGGGGGGAAGTGAGAGAGAAACTGAATTTAAATGGATTAAGCCTGTCTGTCCAAAGTCCTTTGTTTCCTGCCACCTCCCTGGTGTGACTTTCACAGCTGTATTCTGTGTGGCTGGGGACCTGGTTTTAGGTTCCCTGCCAAGTCAGCGTGGAGCTTTACACCTCCTGGGCGCTTCCCTGAGCAGCTGGAGCCGGGTCCAGGAGCCGAATCCCCAGGACAGAGAAACCCCTTTGATTTCTCTTCTCTAATGTCTTTCCTGTCCTCTCTGTAGGTGATGGCCTCATGAATTGGTGTCTCCAGCATCACGGCTCAGTGGGTGACAAACGGGGATGCATCCCCATCAGGCAAGTCTGTTCTCACCCTCTCGCTTTTGGGATTCCCCTTTTCTTTGGCCCTGGCACCTTGTTTTCTCCTGGGCAGCCAAAGCGGGTGTTTGTACAGGTGGTGGTAGGTGCAAACAAGGCTGGGATCATGCACAGTGAACTGCCCTTGTAAACACCAGGGATCGGGAGTATTTCTTGAACAGGCCTTGAATTACTCGGTTCTCCTGCTCAGCTGGGAGCCCAAAGCACGGGCCTGGGGAGGGGACAAGAAGAGGATGTGCAGTTAGGGCAGATTTGGCCTTTGGGCCTGGACTCACAAGTGGAAAGTTAAAGTAATATGTAAAGTAATACGTAAAAACGTCTGTTGGTCAGCAAAATGCTTTGCTTCCAAGCTCTTTTTAGCCTTTTAAAATCTTTTAAATGAAAATGGCTGGAATTGTGTAGGCTGTCCTGGATCCAAACAGCGCACCTTGAAAATGCCAAAGTAAAATGTTTTTTTTCCAGACTTCAGCTTAACTAAGCCAATGTAACAGTCTCAGTATGAATTGCCAGAAAGTTTTGCTTGATCCACTACTACTTATTTTGCATTTATTCGGTTTTGCCTTTTAAAAAAACCCTTCCTTGACCTTAATTCTGGGTTGAGCCCAGCGGTGCAGAGTCTGCCGAGGCTGGGATCTGCCTGGTGTACTGCCCTCGCGAATCCAAGGGGTACGACTGCCTGCAGGGCCGCTGGGCTGGCACCGCTGCCTCCTCCAGCCTAGGAACAAGCGAGATGGTGGCAGGACTGTCCTGCCCCTCACCTTGCAGAGGTGCACCGCATCTGCGCAGGGGTCCGGTCCCGGAGTGGGTCCCTGGGCAGCCACAGCCCCGTCGCCCACGGAGCCCGCGCTGCAGCTCGCGCGGTGCCCCGGCAGCCGCGGTGCCCTGCGTCTCTTCCTCCCCCTTCTCCCCCTGCAGCCCTGGTGCGGCTGCAGCCAGCCCTGGGATTCGGCCCTCGGGAAGCAGCTCCCTGCTGGGCCGTGGTCTCGGCAGGGCAGGGGCAGGCTGCAGCCCCGGGAGAGGTACGCCACAGTGTTTGTTGTCTGAGCATCTCCTGCCCCCGTGCCAGGAGCCGAGTGCAGACAAACAGTGCCGGGCTCTGGTGAGAAGCACTGCCTGCGAGATAAGCCAGGCAAGGAAAACACATGCATCTTCGTGTCTCTTGGCCTGAGACAGAGTTTCATCTGCTGGCATTTTCCTGGCGTAGGCTCAGGGCACACCACAATTCACCTGAGGAGCCAGACACTGGGGAGCCAGCTCCCATTCCTGGCGAGAGGTGTCAGCCCCAACTGGTGCAGATCACGACGGCCGCGAGGAGCTCGTGGTTGCGGCCCTGTTGGAGCATGGGGAAGGGTGCTGACCCCGGGCTGAGCCCCCGCAGCACTCTGGACCCAGCTGCACGTCGCCAACAGTTGTGTTCATCACCTGAGCAAAAGGCCGAGACTCCCTGCGCAGCATCCCTGTGCCCGGCCGTGCACCCAGCACCCAGCAGAGCCCAGGTTAAGAGCTTCCAGCCAGCAGCCCGGGCAGAGCAGAAATAACTGGTCTTGGGAGATACAGCGCCGGAGTGCGGGAGCAGAGCAGAGACTCAGCTCCAGCCTGCGGCTGCTCAGTGTCTGATAAGGAGGCTGCTAGTGCCGTCTTGCAGCGCTCCTGACCTGCCAGCTCTCCGCAAATGAAATGTCCTGGTGAAACACCCCCCACCCTCAGCTCCCTCTGATCCCCTCCGAAGCCGAGCCGAGACTGGAATGTCTCCTGGGATGCGATTCCCTCTAGCCTAAGGGGGACTGCGTTAATAAAACCCAGCATGAGACGTGGGGGAGGAGGCAGGCAGGGCTGGTGAGATGAGGCTTTTACGAACAAGTCGCATGTCTCTTGGAAATGTCCCATCCTGTCCTCTCTCCCTCCCCCTGTCCCCGAAGGAATTCAGGGTGTGGGTCGCGGCTTTCCTTCACACACCAGTCACCTCCCTCCCTCTCCCCCTCCTCAGCACCTCCCTGGAACAGGTACCACTCCCCCAGCCCCTCTCGGCTCAGCCTCGCTGCTGCTGGGACCCTGCTGCCCCTCCGCATTGCTCAGGCATCATCCCAGGCTGTGCTTTTCCCGGGATGAGCGGAATGGGTCCATCCCGGGGATGTGCAGGCCAGCTTGGCGAGCCAGGGCCAGCAGCAGCAAGGAGAGAGTGCTCCCCGCGTCGCGGTAGGCGGCTGTGCTCATGGCAGGGAAGCGGCTGGGCTGGTTGGTGCCGGGCGAGCAGAAAGAGGCATCCACGGGGCATCTGCCCAGCATCAGGGCAGTGCTGTGGGCTCCGACTGAGTGAAGCCATGTGAAAGCGGTGAGGATGTGAGCCAGGAGGGAAGAATGACAGGAGAGCAAGTAAACTCAGTCCAGAGGAGATAACCAGGAGGAGAGATCACGGAGGTGCGGGGTTGGGTTGGTGTGAGTGCTCTCCTGGATCCCATTGGGATGCAAAGTGGCTCTCACAGCTGTTAGTTTATGCAGCAGTGATGCAGCGCCCTGCAGTTCGGGGCTCATGCTACCCTAGATGCTGTGGGGAAGGACACGCTGTGACCCACGCTGCGTTGCTAACAAATGTCACTGCAATAAATTGGCTGCTGGACTGCAGCAGAGCTCAGTTCCCAAGATGTTTTTCCACTTTCTCTGGAACAGCAATTGCTGAACTCTGAGACTGCATTATCACAAACCCAGGTAGAAGCCTCCAATCAGGGAAGCACCCGGAGACCAAGCGGAAGACTCCGAAGAACAGTCTAAAAGGAGCACCACGAGAGCTTGCACAGGGCTGGGAATGAATCCAGCATGGCATACACAGTGCCCAGCCTTTGCAGAGACCTGCGGTGTTTGCTCAGGCCACAGATTTGGCAAAGGCCAGGCAAAAAGCGTGCACTGTTCTGATGGAGGAACCTGTGGATGGTCTCTGCGTTGAGCTCAGCACTCTATCCTGGAGGCTGCAGCTGAAAGCAGAGCGTTTCAGCAGAAATCTTGACAAACCAGGGTGCATGACGGGGCTTCCATGTGCATTTGCAGGGGAAGCAAGAGGAAGAGGAGATACTACTGGCTGCTTCTACAGAGGAAAGAAAAGATGGGCTCCAGTATTTAGTTTCCATCTGAGAAGAGATGTTGGAAGCTGATGGCTGGACAGCCTCAGTAGGGCAGGGAAAGCAATGTGGTGATTAAAACTCATGAGATGTTTTGGAGAGCTGAGACAGAGGACCCCGAATCACAGGTGGCTGTGAACTGTTTGTGTGAAGGCTGCAGCATCGCACAGGACCTCGCCGGCTGCCGTGCGGGCTCTGTCTTTGCTTGGGAAGGGGGAGAAGGGGGAGGTAGTTACTGTAATAATCTAGTTCAAAGCAGTAGCTGTTCATGGGTTGGTGCTAACAGCCTCCTAAAAGGTCACGGGTGCCTCTGCCTTACACACAGACCCCATTCTTGCTTCCGTATTCGCTCACGTGTTGTTTTACTACAGTCGCCTCCGAGTTGTCAGCTCCCTCGCCCCCGCCGGAGCTGTGCTTGGGGAACCACCACGTGCAGCTCTCTGGAGATGTTTGCTGTGTGCCTGCAACAGAGAGGGGGAAACCAGACCAGCCAGGGAGCAGCCGGGCAAGAGGGGAGGGAACCAGCCCCTGGGTGAGGAGGAAATGCCAAACCCCAAGCCCATTGACTGGGACCGCGCAGGTACAGCAGGGAGCCTGTAAAGGCACGAGGCCCCTCCGGGCCCGCTCGGCACTGTTCTCTCCTGCAAGGGATGCGAGCTGGCTGCCTGGGGCTCCCTGAGCCCGCCTGGCAGATCCCAGCCAGGCGAGAGGCAGCGAGGGCACTGCCGCGTCGCTCAGACCCTCCAGACACGCACCAAACCAACCTGCGCTGGCTTTTTAGCTGCACTGCTCACGGGAGGCCGTCAAGAAAACAAAACAAAATCTCCGGGCTCAGGTTTGCCATCTTGTCCCATATTTAGCAGGTGAATTCACAGAGCTTACAGTAATTGTCCTCGTGATCTGAGGATACACTTCCTTTCCTTACACAATCCTTTCGTTTGCTTTGTGAAATTTATTGAAAACTACATTGTTTTTCTGCTGAAGCTTCACAGCTGTTGAGATTGCCCTCGGGGCAAACCACATCCAAGAAATGGCATGTAGATCCTGGGAGCACAAGACCTGAAAGCTGAAACAGCACTCTGTAGTGCTCCCTTCCCTTCCCTTCCCTTCCCTTCCCTTCCCTTCCCTTCCCTTCCCTTCCCTTCCCTTCCCTTCCCTTCCCTTCCCTTCCCTTCCCTTCCCTTCCCTTCCCTTCCCTTCCCTTCCCTTCCCTTCCCTTCCCTTCCCTTCCCTTCCCCAGCTCCCCCAGTTAGATGCCGCATTTTTTTCCTCCTCCCTTTTCCCATCTCTGTCTCTTGCAGGACAGTCACTTCATTGCACAGCATTGTACTTTGGCTAAAAAGAGACTGAGGAAGGGTGCAGACAGCGAGAGGTCTGTGTGGGGAGAGTGCTCAAAGCCCGCGGCACCCAGCGTGAGACAGGGCTGCGTGCCGCGCCGCGGTGGCCGTGCCATTGAATATCGCCCACCTCTGAGGCTGCTGCTTTGCTGTCCCTTGGGGGAACGGCGGTGAGGCAGGACTGCGGGAAACGTGCTCCTCTGCTCATGAAAAATCTGTGAATTCCCTTTAGTAGCAGCAACTTGCTTGATTTTTTATTATTATTATTTGTAAGTTGCAACTTCTGCTTGCAAAAAACTTTATAGGATAAAAAAGCAGTGCTTGCATACTTACATCCGACCTGAAAGCTCCGTATGGACCTGGGAGACTGAAGGCAGCCACTCGGCACAAGCAAAATTAGGACTGGCCAGAGCTCAAAGATGAAAATAAAAGCAGGACACGAGAAACCCACAAACTGCAATACGTTCAGTCATAAATGATTCACAGAGTAATTTTGAGTAGCAAACACATTGGTAAGAACTGGAGGTTTTGTTTCTTTTTTGGGGGGGGATTGTCCACAAACAAAAATATTGGCTAATTCATCAGACACTTTCTTCTGCTTTGAATAGTTTGCCCAGATCCCCGAGCAACCATCCCATGCAATTTGCTGTTAACCTAAATAACTTAAATTCAGGTACACCCAGAGCACTGCCCAGATCTGCCCCTGCATGCAATAATTAGGGTTCTCCGAGTGCAAACCTGCAGCTCGGGAGGCAGTAGGCTCCATCGCATCTCCAGATGGCTACCTGCTGGCAGTGGCCCGTGGCAGGGACGGGGCAGGGATGCACCGCAGCGTGGCAGGGCTGCGTGCAGGAGGCTTCTGTGGAAACATGCCACTCGTGGGTGGCACCGTTCCCGTAAGCAAACGCCCTGTGAAACTGCAGCCTGGCAAAGACAGACCCGCTCTCGGTCGCCCGATGGAGGGGCCGGGACTCGTAGGAGACCCCGGAGGCCGGGGAGTGCATTCCTTACCTGTGAAATAACCCCTTGCAATCCAAACGCTTGGGGAATTCCTAGATCTCTTTGTAGCCACATTTTGGCTGTGACAGTGTGAGGATTTAAGTGAGGGAAACTCTGGAGGGGTAGGTTATTATCTGCTGTTAGAGCAACGGGGAGAAAGCACTTGGAAAAAACAGACCTGCTTTTCACAAACCTTGTCTTACCTGACCCTGCCGCTACCAGGAGGGAATGTACAGGCCGGCCGGTGCACCGAGTTGTTCAGAAATGACTGGTTTTGAGTAAATCTTTCCAGAACTATTCAGGAATTAGCTACTGTCTTTCAGATTTATATGTCCCTTAATCCAGAATTAACCTTCAAGTGCAGGCAAGCCCTAACACTTGAACTATGTAAGGAGGGATCTTCTGGAGCGGGGGAAGCGAGAGAGGCAGAAACAAAGCTACTTGATGGAATCAAAGATCAAATTTAGGCTGAAAAATAGGGGAATTAGGAAGTTTGGCCAGGGAAGCAGCGACAACTGCTGCGGGGATATTTAGACGCAAAGGGGGCCCTGCTGCACAAGTCCCCCGAGGGGAGGACGGCAGGGCTCTGCGCAGGGAGACCCAACCCAGCGCTTCCCGCTCCGGCGCCGAGGACTCCGCAGCTGGGAGCGGAGGGCTTGGAGTGGGCGGTGTGTGTGCGGGTGGAGTTGTGTACACGCAGCCTTCTCAGACAGCCACAATAAATTATCTCATTAGTAAACCCAGGGTAGCTGTGCTCCTCAGCACATACCCGGCCTCCCACAGCACAGAAAAACTTTGCGTCTCATTAACCAAATCAAAGGGTCCTCCAGACGCAGCTTAAAGGGACGCGCTGAGCCTGAAACCCAGGCTCCTTCAGCAAGCTGTTCTGCGCGCAGTGGAACTAATGAACCTCGACTTCCTATGGCTGGGGGTCTGGCATTCCCCACGCCCCCCGCAAATCCGACCTCTCCTACCCCCGGCAGATGCCCAGCTTCTTCCTACGGCCAGGGACAACCGAAGAGGGAAGGGGAGCCCCTGCTGCAGCAGCCCCAGCCCTGTGTGCCAATGGGCTCGACCCCGCTCACGTGCTGACGGCAGAGCTGGGCTCCCACCCCGGGGGTTCCTCACAGTGAGGGGCTCCCTGGGGTCACCCTTTTCTTCCCTCTTGCCTTTTTTTCTCATGGCTTTAAGGCCTCTGTTTCCCCACAAGTGCTCGTGGCTCAGCGGGACAGGGCTGCACGGGGAAGGGAACCCCGCTCCCCAGGACACAATGCTGGGAAAAGGAAGAAATGCAGGTGCTGCTGATGCAGGGGCTTTTCAGTTGCATTGTTCTGTTTTTTTCTGGCCCCCTCTCCTCTTTATTAGCGGGCAAAAGACAGGCAAATGCCAAATGTAAAATGCTGCTGCTCCAGCTCTAAGCAGAACTGCACAGCACAGCTCCCGGGGCAGGCAAGCTCCCCAGCACTGCGGGAGGATTTGGGGGTGTCACTCCTCAGAAGAGACCAAAATCCTGTTTGTTTGAGGCACAATCCCTTTCCTCGGGAGCGCAGGAGCTGCAGCTCTCCCCCTGCCCGCCCAGCTCCCGCACCGAGGGGGCGGCTTGCTTTACAAATGCTTTTCTCTTCCCCTCATGCTGGAAATTCGATTCTACAAAAACACTTACACGGCAGCTAATTGCCAGCCCTGCAGTGCCTTAGGTCTCTGATTCCTGCCAGTCAATGAACCAGCCCAAAGAGCTGGTTTTCATAACTTGCTGAATGATCGAACACAGCCCTGGAGACATAACATAGCTGTGATTTTTTTTTTTCCTGGACAACTTCTGGATCCTTCTCAATTTTGGAAATTTCTTTCACTCCACGGGGCATAAGGAACACCCAAAGATGCAGCAGGCCATCGGGCCCATCCCCGGGAGGCATCAAGCCAACACGGACCCACAGGGGCCCCGGAGACCAGCTGGGGTGCCAGGGAAGAGATGATTGCCAAGAAATTGGTTTGAAGGTAAAACTGGCGTCATCCAGCCTGTCTGTTTGTGATTTGAGGGCTCATCATCATCATCTCTCCATGGATTCTTACTTCCCAACAATGTCCACGCCTTGCAAAGGTTTCCTTGATCTGCTGGTTTGTATCCAGAGGGCTGCTGCAAGAATTGTTGTGCTGGCCGATGGCTTAGACCACATCATTCCTCCCCACGCTCCTCCCTGGCACCCTCTTTTCTCTGCCCCAGTTGCGGATGGTTCATCTTCCCCCTCCCAGCCCTTCATTATCACCCTCTTCTCCACCCATCGTCTCCCATGCGCAGAGCCCCACTCCATCGTCTGTTTCCAACAAGCCCCTTCATGCTCCCTCCTGCTCTGCTCCACACCTGGGAGAAGGAGCCTCTGAGCATCTGCAAAGCCACCACATCGCCCTCCCTGAAGCTCTTCTCTGTCACAACATCTGCAGGAACCTCCCCAGCAGAGCGGCTGTGCTCTGCTGTCGCCTGCTCCCTCCTGCTGCCTGCTCTGCCTGCACCCAGCTTTTGTTTTTTCCCTCCTGCCTGGACTGCAGAGCTTTGTCCTTCGTCGCAGGCTCTGTGGCTTCGGAGCCCTCAGTGAAATGTGGTCCTCACCCAGTGGCAGGAGCGCAAACCCGAGCCAAGCCGTGCTTGGGCCAGCGACTCCGGAGATGGTACCTTGCATCGCCTGCAGGTGCCGAGTTTGGGCCCAGCCAGGTACCGGTTCACCCCCGAGCGTGTGTTCGCTGTCCCGGCCGGGCGCGGCACGGTGGGACCAGCTGAAATGCAAAGTCCAGCCCGGTTCTGGAGCGGGCGGGCTGCGGTCGGCGTCTCCTCGGGAGGCCGAAGGCATCCATGCCTACGCACCCTTCCTCCTCCGCTGCCCCGTTATCGGGGGCCGCGAAGCACCGGCGGGGGCTCCGGCCTGGGCCGCGGGGCCGGGCGGGTCAGAGCCCGGCCCTGCCCGGGCGCCCGCTCCGCGCCTCCCCGCCCGGCGGAGCCGCCCCGCTGCCGGCCGGGGACGGCGGGCCCTTCCCCGCCGCCCGGGCGGGTGCCAGCCCCGGGCCCGCTGCTGCCCCGGGCCGGGCCGGGCCCCGCCGGCTGCGGGCGCCCTGGAGGAGGCACGGCGCGGGGAGCCCCGTCGCCCAGCGCGGCCCCGCGTTGCCGGGCAGGGGCGGGGGCAGCGGCCGCGCTGCCGGCCCGGACAAACGGCGCTGCCGCGCCCAGCTGGAGCACGGGGACCCCCGCGGCTCCTGCCCGCCTCCGGGTCTCGGCCCTGCCCCTTCAGCACCGGCACCGGCACCGGGATCAGACCGGGATCGGGATCGGGACGGGACCGGGACGGGATCGGGACCGGGCCGGGCCCCGCGGGGCGGGAGCGCCCCCTGGCGGCGCAGAGCGGTGACGTCTCGGGGGCGGTGCCGGCCCCGCCCCTCCCGCGCCCGCGCCCGCGCGCGGCGAAGGCCCCGCCTTCCCCGGCGGGGCGGGGCGGCCCCGGCCGAGCACGCGCGCGACGTCACGTGGAGGCGGTGGCGCCTCTTAAGGCGGCGCGCGGGGCGGTGGCGGGACAGCGGCGAAGCGATGGCGCGCGGCAGCAGGAGTGCGGGGCGGCGCGCGGCGGCACCGGCCCCGGCCCCCGCCAGGTACCGGGCACGGGCGGGACGGGACCGGGCCGGACCGGTAGGGCCGGGCCTGGCCTGGCCTGGCCTGGCCTGGCCTCTCTCTGCCCACCCCCCTCTGACTCGCTCCTCTCCGCAGCCCGGCCCCAGCGGCCCCGGTGCCGGCGGCGCAGCCGGCGCAGCCCGGGCTGATGGCGCAGATGGCGAGCACGGCGGCGGGCGTGGCCGTGGGCTCCGCCGTGGGACACGTCGTGGGCAGCGCCCTCACCGGCGCCTTCAGCGGCGGCTCCTCCGAACCGGCCAAGGCGGCGGCTCCCCCCCAGGTGCGAGCGGGGCCGCGCTGGCGGCCTCGTCCGCCCTTGCGCGGCGGGGCCCGGCGGGCCGCGGCCCGGGGCTGCGGGGCGGGGGGCGCGGAGGGGCGGCGGGGACCGGAGGCCGCCGTTGGGAACCCGAGCGGCGAAGCGCCGGTGCAGGAGCAGCCCCCGGCGGCCGGGCCGCTCCGCCGAGAGGCGATGAGGCGCCGCTGTGGGCCGACGGGGCTGCCCCTGCCCCCGGCCTCCCTCCCTCACCGGGTCCTTGCCCGCAGGAGCCCAGGCCGCAGCCCCTGTACCAGCAGTCGCCCTACGGACCCTGCCACTATGAGATGAAGCAGTTCCTGGAATGTGCTACCAACCAGAGCGACCTGACCTTGTGCGAGGGCTTCAACGAGGCTCTGAAGCAGTGCAAGCACAGCAGTGGTGGGTCTGCGCCCTGTCCCTGCAGGAGGGCTGGGCAGTGAGGGACCTGCTGCCCGGAGAACACCCGAGAGGGTTCAGAGGTTGCAGAAGCAATCTGTTGAGGTTACAGTGCCCTTCAGGGCTTTAACAGGGAGCGGTTCTGTCTTTCCTGTGTCCTGGAATGCAGAAGGGAACTGGAAAGGGCAGGAGAAGTGATCCTGCCCATGTCTCTGTGAAGGTGGGGAGGCTGTAGGTGCCCTCTTAGAGGTTCCTCTCTTGCTGCCGTGGGAAGCCTGCTGCTTTCCCTGCTTGATTCCCTAACTCCTGCTGTGCCTGTTAAAAGCAGGTGGCAGTAGTTGTGTCACCTTAGGTAAGAGAGCTTTTATTAACTCCAGCTGCTGGAACATGCACCTAATGCTGAACTTGTGCTTTCTCCCCTGTAGGTGTTTCTTCTCTCCTGTGAAGAATCTGCCCCCTTGGAGGGAAGAGGAGCCTGGTGTAGAGCCTTGCTGCCTGCAGGGAGCGGAAAGATGGACAGGGGATGAGCTGGAGGGAACAGACTGACCAGACAGGAATCTTCTAGTGGTAATTCACTTCTGGCCTAGTAGGGAAGGAAAGGAATGGTTGGACCTGTGGGACTTCGGAATTCAGATAGTGCTGTATTTATTACAGAGAAATAAAGGAGTTTATTTGGACCTATCACTTGTCCATGTTCTTTATTTAATTCTCAAGGTAAAATTAAGCTACTGGAATGTTAACAGTATCAGCCACTTAAAGGACAAGGCACAAGCATGTATTTCCTGCAAACAGGAGGTGCAGCCTGGCAAGGACTGTGCCCGCATGACTTGGCAAAAGCAGATCCTGAGGCTGGGTTGGCTGCACTCCAGGCAGAGGAGGGGCTGGAGAGAGGTAATCCGAGATGCGTCCTACAGTATTTTCACTAACAAATTATTTTTCCATTGATATCCTCTTCCTGAAGAGCTGTTCTGACCCTGGAGCTAAGAAAATATGACCTGTCTGGCTGTGACTCGGATACAGTCGGCTGATCTTACTTAAAAGCCTTAGCAGGTTATGCAATGTTCTCAAGGTCACCAGCACCAGGTGAAGTTCAAAGCTGCTCTCCTCTTACAGTCACTGTAGCAGAACAGTCTCATCAGTGCTGCCTGCAGGAGACCCTGCTCCTCATGTTCATGTGAAAGAGAATTTTGAGGCTTCAGCTGGAGTTTTAGGGGCACAGCAGCAAAACCATGACCCTTTTCAGATGCTTAACTGCTGAATTTTCATGGCAAATTAATCTGTTAACTGCTGACCTCTGGCTGTTGAATATTGGGCAAGTTCTCAGACCCTTGCCTGGATCTGTGAGGAAATCCAGGTCTAGATGGCAAAAGCTGGCAGCAGATGCTGGAGGCTGGTGTTGAAAGTCCTGCCCCTTCTAAATGTCAATGTCCTGAGCTGTGCCTGGCCTTATCTGGCGTGCCTCGTGTGCTCCTGAGAGACAGCCAAGGGAAAAAGTAGATGCCAGAGACGTAAAGCCCAAGGGCTCTGTGTGCTGAGCTGCCCCAGTGTGAGCAGGGAGGAACCCCTGTAATGAAGTTGTTTTAACAGACTCCCTTTAAGAAATAAATGCTAGACTGATGCTGGTGTGTGCTGGTCTGGGAGGAGAAGCATCAGGAGCACCTGCAGCAGGTGTGTGCTGTCCTCTGGCCCATCTTGGCTAAGTGCTAAGACTGGATGTCTCCTGAACAGCTCTTCCTGGTGACTGCAGTGGACAGTCTCTAGAAGGCCATTGCCAGCATGGTGATGATGTTGAAGGCAAAATCATCCAGTGATGTGGGTGCACATTCCTCTGGTGGCCAGTGCAGGTGGGTTGAAAGGAGGTGCGGTTTCTTGTCATGGCAGTGCAGGCTGTGCCATGAGGACATGAGTGACCCCGTGAAGCAGGAGGCTGCTGCTTGTGCCTGGCTGTGGTGCTGCATTTGCGTGGTTTGTTGGGGTGCAGCTTTGGATGTGGTAGTGTGAACCTCCGAGAGGAGCAGGGGGACCCCAGGAAGAGGAGCTAAGAAGCAGAGGATTCTTGCCGAGCTGGTACGGCACGGTGGTTGGGTCCTGGCGGTGGCTGCGCTGCATTTGTGACCAGTAATGGGTCTGTTCCTCATCTAGGGGTGCCCTTGAACTCTGAGCTCTTCCTGCTCTGCGAGGTGGGCCTGGGCCTGGCTGGGGTGCTGGTGAGGGGCTGAGCCCTCCTCTGCAGGGAGCCCCTCCTCTGCTGGTCTCTCGTCTGGGTGTTTGCTGAGAGCTTCTGCAGCCGATCTGTGGAGCGATCCCCTCCAGAGTTGGGTGTTTTCCTCCTGTGTTGGTCAGTTGCCCCTTGGTGCACTGAGTGAGGCTATGCCACCCTGTGAGACTACAGCCTGGGAGAGGGACTTCTGGATCTCCTGATCTTCCCTGTTGTCCTTCCCTCCCTGTTTGTTCCAAGGAAATGTCCCCTCTTTGCTTTGGACCCCTCCAAGCTGGGGGGACCTGTGTCTGGGCTGGGAGGGCAGCAGGTGCCTGCTGTCACGCTAACTAGGAGAGGTTCTGCAAACCAGCACTGGTTTCTGCTTGTCCCTTCTCTTGCTGCCTGAATTCACTTGCTACCCACAACCGTAACCAGTCCTGAAGCTCAGCGTTGTGAGGGGGCATGGTGGAATGCTGGGGACAGCCCTGCGGATGGTGTACAAGGGCTGTGGCGGGGAGAGGAGTCACGCCTGCACCCCCGGCTCCTCTGTGGAGGGGAGGTGGGTGCCTGGCTCTTACCTGCTAGGTCGGGGTGGTGTTTCCCCAGGTTCTCTAGCAAGGATTCATAGCAGATGGCTTCAGAGCTTTCTTCTCCTGCCAGCAGAACGGGAGAAATGGATCAATCTCTCTCCTGGCTGAAAACTGAAGTCAAGACTTGTAACTGGGGCAGGTGGTTCTGCCCAGGAAAGGTTCCTCCTCCCCCAGAGCAGCCACCTCAGACAAACACAAGGTTCAGCTCTAGCTCTTCATCTGAGCTGGCTTCTGCCTCCTCAGAGCTACTGTGCCATGTCCAAGTGACTGCTGAATAGAGCCCCTCTCCAAAGCTGCATCTTTGTTTCTAGGAGGTGACGGGGTTTTCCTGGTGTGTGGGACAGTTACTTGACATGGTGTGACACCACCCCCCAGAGCAGACCCTTCTTGGTGCAGAGGCTGAACTGTGCTGTCTTGCCGAGGAACTTACGGACGATTCTGATGAGGATGTAGCGCTCCCTTTCCCGTAGGTATTTACTGGCGAATTCGGATGCGGGGTTTTCCACTTTGCTCAGGTTCATCAGGGTGCCGGTTTCATCCAGAAGATCGATGCAGTCTGGAGGGAGAGAGAGATACGGTGAAGAAAGTCCAATGTGTCCCTGGGAGGCCAGCATGAGCCTGTGGGGGTTTAGAGGTATTTTCCTTGGCAAGTTACAGTTTGAAGAGAATCTGTTGAGGTCTAGAGGGGAGGAGGTTTACTGCCCCTTTCCCTGTGTTTTGGGATGATCTGGGATTCCCATGCAACCTGTTTGTTACCCTCTGCCGCTTCTCTCCCTCTGGTCACCGCCACTCGGGAGCGCTCGTACCTTCAGGCCTGCACTGACACTTCCTCTTCATGTGGGCCATGAGGATCAGGACACGGCACTGCAGGTTCACCATCTCTTGGCAGTTGGCTGTGGACAGGGAATGAGGCCCGAGATGTGAGTGTGGTCACCCCGAATCCAGGGGCCCCATGGACATGGCAGGAGGCACAGTGGGTGGCTGAGAAGTGCCCGCTGTCGTGGCCAGCAAAGGTAGGGTCCCTGCGTGGCCATCAGCAGGGCTTTGAGCTGCCGTATTACAGCCACGTGCGCTAGTGTTTGGTGCGGGGAATGCTCCAGGTTAGGAGCGGGGATGAACATTCTGATTTGGGGAAAATGGTTATGATTCATGAAGTGTCTCTGTCCTTCAGCTTCGTTTCATCAAACATAAGTAGGAAAAAGCAGTGAGCCCTGGCTGGTCCCCTTCCACAAACTTGTCCTGGTCACAAAGGGAAAGAGCTGGAGGTCGCGGCTGAGTCACCAGGGGACACTTTGGCCATGAACTCTCACCAAGTTTGTCACGATTGAGAAATCCCCAGGGCTGACACACATCAACAGTCAGAGCTGGGGATCCAATTAAAACAGCAGAGGGAGCAAAGGCATAGGACCACGTGTGTCTGGCAGCTTCAGCCGCAAGTGCCTGGGGTCAGGCAAAGGCTCTCGGCCAACTGGGCAAGGCCAGGACAGGACCTGCTAGTTCCCTCCCACCAGCACAGATATCTGCCCTCTGAAGCCAAGGGCCAGGATTTGAGCCAGGAAACCCTCCCCGTGCAGCCGGGAGCAGAGGAGCTCTGCGGGCAGCTGTCACTGCTGCCCCATGGCTCTTCTGGCTGTGCCTAGATAAAGAGAGCTCCCTCCAGTGATTCCCCAGAGCTGCAAGGCTGGGAACTCATCCTTGCCTCTGGCCTCCCTCCCTGCAATTGACTTAGCTCTGCTGGGATGGTTTTCCTCCATGATTCATTGCGTAGGGGTTAAAGATCTCCCCGGCCCCCCCCCCTTTTATTTTTTTTTTTTTAAAATGGATGAGGCCAAGGATGCTGATGTGCCCTGGCAGAGCTCTCCTGCCCTGTTCCCTGAGCACTGGGCATTGCTGTGCATTAAGGTGCCGCGTCCCTCCCTGCCCCTCATGGAGCCACTGCCTGGTGGTGATGAAGATGGTCCGGGTGAGCAGCCGCCCCCCAGAGCTGAGGCAAAGCTGGTGCTTTCCCCACGTACCTCCATATTTCACTGTGACGAACATGGCGCTTAGCATGCCTCTTCCCAGAGCCGCTCCTCTGGCGGGGGCCCAGGCCTGCGATGTGGGGGCTGCTTGTGCCGGGTGCTGTCCTGCAGGCAGTGGGGATGACAAAATGCGCAGTGGTGATGGTTTCAGCTGCTGGAGAGCCCAGGGGAGGGGCTGTGTTTCCAGCTGATGCTGTTGTGGTTTCGGTAGCCAGATTTCCCAGCAACGGGGAATGGCCCCCGCAGATTCCCAAGCTTCCTGCAGCTGGGGAGTGGGAAAGGGGGGGTAGAGCAAGGACTGGGCTAAACAACAGCCTGTTGGGAAGGCTGCCTGCTCTGTGTGGTCCCAGCTGCTCTGAATTTCAGACTTTTTGCAGTCTTGTGGTGTTTCCTACCCCCCTGTTTGTCCTGCAGCTTGTCTGGGCTGTGATGGCGCCAGATCTGCCCACCCTGCTCCTAGCTGAGCCCAGCGCTGCTGCAAGGACAGCCGTGGTCTCCCCTGTGAGACGGTCGGATACCACTGGAAAAACCTTCCTCAGGACCTGCCTGCTCTGGCCCTGCTCTGGAGCACGAGGTAGTGGGGTTTCGCAGCCCGGGAGGAGCTGTGGGCAGTCATCAGGACAGCAGCTGTACCTACGCAGGAGCAGGAGGAAGCCCCAGGCTTAGCAGCAAATGCAGGGTGGTGCAGCATAAGTCCTGGTCCACATTTTGCCCTGGCCTGACAGGGGCAGCTGTGCTTGGTCAGTGACATGTCAATCTGGGATAAAACTTGCTTCGTTTGGGTGAGTTACTTCTGTTTGCCGAGCACCTCTCGTACTTCATGCAGGAGGGAATAAAGTTGAAGAATAGGGTGAGCACAGGGCTGGGCTAGTACCTGCTCTCGCACTTTGCACAGCCAGGTACTTTCCTGTGCCCTGGGCTGTCAGAGTGATGTGCATGACATGCACCAGCTGCACCTTCCATTTGGTGCCCGAATGTTGCTGTACAAGTGATCCTGCAGCTGTGCTTAGGGGGCCCTGCAGCATCATCCCCTTTTCCTGTGGAGCTGCTGAGGCACACGGATGAAATCCTGTCCCCAGGATGGTCAGCAGATGTGGAGGACCTGAGTGGTGGGAACCAGTGACAACACTGATGTACTGCACATCCAGTGCTCACTGCTCCATGGACAAATTCCCTTTCTCCAAAACGCCTCTCCTTGCATGAGGAGGTGATTTCCTTCTGCCTTGGTGGGCCTTTGTTTCGCAGTCTCTGTCTAATCCGTGGACTTGATCTGCTCGGGGCTTGGTGACAGGGTGTATGTGTGACACTCCTCACCTAGGACACGTGTGCAGGGCGACTCACGTTCACCTTGCCACCACCTTGCAGAGTTTGGGGAGTGCTGGTGGGCAACAGCTGGAGCTGTGTCTGCAGCATGCTCGTACCTGCATGGGCTCAGGGGCCTGGCTGCGTGAAACACAAGCTGCTGATGCGCTGCAATGGCAGGGCTTCACAAGGCCAGAAGACAACAAGGCAAAGCCCCAGCCTTGAATGGGCTTTGGAGCTGGTCTCCTGTAGCCATTGCTGCCTGCTGTAGGCTGGCTCTAACAAGTCTGATACAGGAGGTTTGCTCGGATGGGCACAGGTGGGACACAGCCAGGCTTTACCGCATGTGCAGGGGCTGCTGTGTGGCACCTATGTGCTCGACATCCCCTGGCAGCTGTACCACAGCCCTTGCTGCCCTCCTGTACTGCTGCAGCCCAGGTGCGCAAGGTGCTGTACAGTCCCATCAGGTCCAACTGGCACCTTGCTGCTTCATGGCACGGCAGGTGCAGACCCTGCTCCGTGGCATCTGTGTTAGAGCTGCTCTGATTGCCCCGGTCACTGCCTTTCACTCTCATTTTCCCCTCGCTGCTCCCAAGGGAGGCTGTGTCACAGTAAATTGGGCAAGGTTGTGTGGGTAATTGCTTTTGTTAGACCAACTGATAAAGAATGCGGAAAAAATAGATGAGCCGTTGGGTGCACCAGCCCTTGTTCGGAGCACCGCAGCGTGGCACAGCAAAGCAAGTGTCCAGCTTGCCGCGTTGCATCCTTGGATGATGGTGGTCCTTCCTCTTCAGGATCTGCCTGTGCCAGAAACATGGTGCTGGGGTGTTCTAACGAGGCAGGGCTCCGTCTCAGAGCTCCATTTTCCCTCAAACCCAGAGCATGCATGGGCCAGTCACGTCAGGAACCACTTGCAAACATCTTTGACATGGGGACACCTTGGGAGCAGAGCGGGGTGCTGCAGAGGGGAGGGAAAGGGCCATCCCTGGGTGGTGATGTGGTGGCATTGGGGGGGCTGAGCCTGCCATGGAGGGCAGGAGGTACCCACTCATTACAGGACGCTGTGAAGTGCCTGCTGACCACCCTGCTGCGATGGACTGCCGTGGGCTGGTGGCTGGAGGGTGTGGAGGCGTGCTGGGGGGAGGCCAGCCCTTGACTGTGGCTGGCTGTGTAACGTGGTGGCTCTGGGCCCTGTGATGGGTGGTACAGACAGGAGGGGCTTTACGCTTGGTGAGTCTGGCAGCCTTTTGCTGTAACAGTCTGCTGTCTTTCCGCACAAGGCACCCGCTCTGCTGCAGCCGTGTCTTGCTGCACCGGCTCCCTTGGGAAATGCCTTCCGGCAAGTGACTTCAGCAGCCACCCCCACACGTTTGCCTGTCACTGCTGTTTCTGAGGTGGCCCTGGCAAGGCGGCAGTGCTCTCAGCCCCGTTGGCAGCTCCCAGCCCATGCTGCGGGGCAGTCATTCTTGTCACAGTGATGGAGCTGCATGGAGAAGGGAGCAGCAACTTTCCCTATATTGCTTCTGCGATGAGACAGCTGCCGGGGGGCTCTGGCACGTCCTGGCTTTCATTCTCCCTGGTGGCAGCAGAGCCAGCTGGCCCCCAGCCTGCTGCTGCCACAGGGCATCCTTGGCATGGCGTGGCGCAGGCTCCTGGCCTCCTGCACAACTGGTGGCAGAGGGCCTGAGGCAAAAGGTCTGAGTGCAAGGCCACAGGGAAACCTCTCTGCTCCCCCCATCAGAGAGGAGAGATGGTCAGTGATGCCTCCCCGCCGTACCCCAGCGCCCGGGGCAGAGGGCGGTGGGGTGGGCTGTGCGTACATGGGTGCACCTGGAGGAAATGGCCTAGCCTGGGGAGAAGGTGGGCGGTGGGTCGCAATGCTCAGCTCTCGCCCCACTGCTTCGAGCCCCCTCCCCGAAGCCCAGCTGCAGCAAAGTGAGCAACGCGGGGAGCTGGAGTCCCTGAGCCCCCTGTGTCATTTACATACACCTCACCGGCGCCAGCGACACAGCAACCTGGGTTTGTGTAGCACCGCAGACCCTCTCCGAAACAGCCTCCCTTCCTCTGCTTCCTGCCATGGCCCTGGGCTTCATGGTCCTGCTCCTGGTGGGGACGGTGGGGACAGGTAAGGGTGGCATGGCTGAGCTAGCTGCTGTCTGGGAGGGGCACTGCGGGGTGGCCGCAGGACTGGGCTGTACGGGGGGCATGTGAGTCTGAGTAGGGCATTCTGCTCCAGGGCTGCGTGGTGTGATGAGCAGGATGGAGGCTGGGTAATGGAGTTGCCTCAAGGGAGCAGGGCGACGTTTTGGGGCTGAGGGTGATGGGGGACATGGCTCAGCCCATCAGTAACTGCATCCTTGGTGCGTGCAGCTTCCAGGGCTCAGCCCGTGCTGACCCAGCCAACCTCTGTGTCAGTGCTGCCTGGGCAGACCGCTCGGCTGTCCTGCACCCTGAACCCCCAGTACAATATCAGCGAGTTCGGCATCTCCTGGTACCAGCAGCGCCCGGGGCACTCCCTGAGGTATCTGCTCTATTACAACTCCGAGCGAGACAAGCACAAGGCTGCCAAGATTCCCGACCGCTTCTCTGCTACCAAAGACCTTGCCAGCAACGCCTGCATCCTCATCATCGCATCCGCCCGCCATGAAGACAACGGCAAATATTACTGCTCCCTGTCACGTGCCTTCAACTGGTTTTAGAAACAGGGAAGAAAATCTTTCTGCATTTTTCCCTTGCAACCCTGATGCAAAGCCCTCAACAGGGAGAACGGCAGCCCTAGGAGGAATGGAAAAAGACCCTCTTGCATGCTTGAGCAAGCCCAGCAGCACTGCGTTGTGCTGTGAGGTGCAGCAACCTCCTCTTCGACCCCAAACGTCCCCCAGGGAGCATCAGACAGCCTGAGACGGCGCGAGACCTGCCAGGGCTCAGCCCAGGAACGCACAGGGGCAGGGACCTCCTGCCGCCGTGGGAGGACGGAGAGCTCTGCTGTGGCCTGGCTTTCCTGGGCTCTTCCAGCGCTCGGCACGACGCAGGCTTGATCCCGGCTTGGGCTTCTGCGTGGTTTGGCTCACCTGATAATAAAGGTTAATCCTTAGCCACGCGGCTTGTGTCGTGTGTGGCGTCCAGAGGAGCCCCTTGGGCGTCTCCCTGCGGGGATGGGGCCGTGCCCCAGGGTACCCAAGTTAGGAGGGTGAGCCAAAGGCGCTGCGGCGTGCCTTGGTGGGATCTCTTGGGCCTGGACAGAGCTGTGTCACCCACCCTGGCAGAGCCCGTCTTCCCCAGTGAGCCACAGACCCCTGCCGTGGCTACCACCCGCAGTGCCCTGGCCACTGGGAGGTCTGTCCCTGCGCCTTAAGGCCCTCGACGCCTCCTCATGGCCCCCAGCGTCTCCCCACGCCGCCATCTCCCTGCTCCCCTCGTCTCCCCACGCCGCCATCTCCCCACACCACCGCCGTCTCCTCACGCCGCCATCTCCCTGCTCCCCTCGTCTCCCCACGAGGCACTTGTGGGTACTTTTTATGAACATTTCAACACAGAAGGATAATCCATTTTTCCACGAAAATCCCACAGATTCAATTAAAAACACGGGGCGGGGGGGGGGGGGGGCGAAACACGCCAAAGCGCGTTGCACCCCGGCGACGGCCGCGCCCCCGCCCTGCGCATGCTCAGCACTGCGCGCGGGACCGGAGGCGGGCACTAGGGCCCTGCGCAGGCGCCGGCATCACGTGGGGAGCTGCTGGCGCTGCCATTGGCTTGGGGAAGAGACAAAGAGGTGCGTCACTTCCTGGTTACCTCAGCGTGCGTCTGAGTAACGGCGTGGCGGGAGCTGCGTGGCGGAGCGGGATGGTGAGGGCGGCCGGGCCCTGCACCGCGCCCCTGCACCGCCCCGCCGGGGGAGCGGCCCGGGCCCGGCGGCTCAGCGTGGGGCGGCTGCTCGGCGCCCGCCGCCTTGGTCTCCCCGAGCCGTGCGTTCCCTCGCCTCCGGCTGCCTGCGGGAGTGAGGGCGCCTGGCTCTCCCCGGGTGGGGGCGGCCGTGCGGGGCGGCTCGGGCATGCTGAGGGCTTGTTTCCTCAAAGCTGAATCTGAAGGAAATCCCTGCTGGGCCTGTAACGGCTCGCCAGACTTTGCGAACGCCCTGGAGCAGTAAAAAGGGGTTTGTGCTGTTCTGTTAAGTAACCTGGGTTAAAATGCTCTCTTTTCTCCTGCTGTGTGCAAAGTTGGTGTTAGTATTAGGGGACCTTCACATCCCGCACCGGTGCAGTGGTCTGCCGGTGAAGTTCAAGAAGCTGCTGGTTCCAGGAAAGATTCAGCACATCCTGTGTACAGGAAACCTCTGCGGCAAGGAGAGCTATGACTACCTCAGGACTCTGGCTGGGGACATCCACGTTGTTAGGGGGGACTCTGAGGTAACGTCCTTGCTGCTGTGAACTCCTCAGCCCACCTTCCCTCGTGCTGTGGTGGCCTTGACGAAACCTGGGGAGTCCTTCAGCACTGGCAATTCCTAAACTGTAATTCACCAGGACAGGAAGTAGGGATGAGCAAGACTGCAGAAACAAAATTATTTTCTGGTCCCTTCTTGCCGCACTTGCAGCAGCGGGGACTGGGTGTAGGGGGGTAATACATGCGCTTGATTCTTATGAACTCTGGCACAAGTCTCTTTGTGATTGCTGTGAGGCCGCCGGAGTTCCCCCAGCTGGCTGTGTAGTTGCAGGAACTGGGGACTTTAGTGTGTGTTTACTGTCAGGTAGCCTTGAGGCTCCTGTTTTCTGTGCAAATTCCCCGCTCGTTGCTCTGCAGTTCCTCTGGCTGGGGTGTGGCACAAGCATGCAGTGGGTCCGCACGTTGAAAGAGACCTTGTGCACTTGACCAGCGAAATGAGGGTTCGTGTCTTGGAACATAGGACCTGCATTGTGTAGGTGAGGGGTCTTTGGCTGGTTTATAGGCTGTGCTTTTCTCCTCCTCAGAGCCTGAATTATCCTGAAGAGAAGGTTGTAACTGTCGGGCAGTTCAGGATCGGGCTGATTCATGGCCATCAAGTTATTCCTTGGGGTGATGTGGCCAGCCTGGCACTGCTGCAGAGGCAGCTGGATGTGGACATTCTCATCTCAGGACACACGCACAGATTTGAAGCATTTGAACATGAAAACAAATTCTACATCAATCCAGGATCAGCTACAGGAGCCTACAGTGCTTTGGAAACGTGAGTGAGGGGGGTCCTGAGCTGCCCAGCGCAGCAGAGCCCATAGCGCTACCTGAAACATGGGTGTTCACCCGCGAGTGTCCGGCCACCGTGCTGCAGAGCGCTGGCGAGGTGCTGTGAGGAGCAAGAGGCCAGCTCTCCCTTCCCGGGGAACGCAGTGGGGCTCCCCCACTACCAGGGTTTTGCTTAGCCCACGTGTTGGGCAGGACAGCTCAGCACTGATGTGTCTGGGGCTGCGTCCTGGGCCCGGAGAGGGCTGAGTTGCAGCAACTTCTTGAAGGCGTTCTGCCTTCTGGTGTCTTCCCAGAAGCTGCATGCTAATATTCAGTAGGAAAGCAGACTTCTGGAGGCGCCATCAGCTTTAGGGTCCGGGCCTGACACGACTGGGGCTGTTCAGTGGCCTCGCGGGCTGTTCTAGGCTCGGTGCCTCTCTGCCTGGGATGCTGCGTCAGTGCCTGCAAGCTGCAGTGTCTCCCAGAGCCCTGCAGCCCTTGGCAACCAAGCGTATTAGAATACATAAGGTATGATAATAGCAAGAAGCATAAGCTAATGCGGAAGATTGACAACGTACGTTTTCTTTCCAGGAACACCATCCCTTCATTTGTCTTGATGGATATCCAGGCTTCCACAGTTGTGACTTATGTATACCAGCTAATTGAGGATGATGTGAAAGTAGAAAGAATTGAGTTCAAGAAGTACTGAATCACGTTCAAACCCGCTTGTTGCCTTCTCGCTGCCTTTCATTCCTTCTCTTTCCAGTGGGTCGAAGTGGAGGCAGGCCACGGGGGGGTGCTGCTGCGGCGCGTTGGACGGTAAAGCAGCCACAGCCCTTGGTTGCTTGCGAGCTTGTAAGAAAACGTTATCCTCGGTTCCCAGCCAGGACTTGAAGCAGAAGAAACTGCTGATTAAGGGAAAGAGAGCTGTGAAAAATATTCTGTGTCGGAGGAGCTGCTGTGTTCCTGGCCTAAGGGAGTCCCAGAGGGTGGTGGTAGCTTGGCACTGAACCTCCTCTGTAAAAGGCATGTAGAATAAATCCCTGTCTTCGTGTGTCTGGGTCCTGTACCTTATGCTTCTAAAAGGTGAAGGGGGGCTGGAATTTGGTGTGAGGGGGCTCCGAGGGCTGAGAGGAAGCTGCTCTTTGCTTCCTCAGCCAGAGCCCTGAAACGCTGCAGGGTCTGTCAGAGATGCCCAAGGACTCAAACCCCTTCGGCAGACCCATTCCACCTCCTGCTTGGCAGCAGCACGGCAAGGTGGAGGCGGCTCTGGGCAGGGCGGTGCGGAGCGCTCTGCGCGGGGCTGGGCGATGGCCCTCGGTCCCCAGGGCCAGCGGAGGCCCGGCCGCAGCGGCGGTGCGCTGCGGGCAGGGGGTGCTGGCGCGGCGCTGCGGGCTTGTGCGGGGCCGGCCGCGGGCGCGGAGCCCCGCCGAGAAGCGCCCGGGGCTGGAGGGGAAGGGGAGGGCGGCTGGAGGAGCTGCGCTGCCGCCGAGGGGTGCGCCGAGGCGGGGTGCCGCCAGGGCCGGGGCCGGGCGAAGGCGGCTGCGGAGGATGCTTCGGCACGGCAGGGGAGAACAGCGTTTCCGCCGCCGCGTGGCACGCGTCTTGGCTACGGCGGTATTGACCAAAAGCAGAGGCGAGGAGCGTTTGCCGGATGCCTCGATGCAGCTGGTCGGGGTCTTGTGGCTCCTGAGGGAGACCCGGTGGTGGTGCCCTGGTGCGAAGCAGGACCTGGTTTCCCAGCTGAGGGGCCCAGGGAGCCGTCGGCCCAGAGTGATCTTGGTGCCTTCGGGGGCCAGAGACGTGCCTGCAGCGGGCAGGGGGAGAGCTGGGACAGGAGCTGCCAGGGGACGCTGGGGGCCACGTTTCCACGGAGGGGCCGTGCCTGAGCAGGTGGGGGCTTAAGAGGGAGCTGGGTCCACGGCACAGCCCCATCGGCGTGGGGACGCAGAGCTGGTGGGATCGCGCCATGGCCTGGGCCCCTCTCCTCCTCGCGGTGCTCGCCCATGGCTCAGGTGCCCTGGCCAGACTCGCTGTGCCCGGCCGGGGCCTTTGGGCACAGGGGTCCCATCCCTGTCACGCTGCCCGGGGAGGGCTGTGCTCGTGGGGCACTGGCTGACCCCCATCTTCTCACCTCTCTCCTCTCCTTCTCAAGGTTCCCTGGTCCAGGCAGCAGTGACTCAGCCGCCCTCGATGTCAGCGAACCCGGGAGAAACTGTCAAGATCACCTGCTCCGGGGTTAGCAGCAGCAGCTATGGTGTTGGCTGGTACCAGCAGAAGGTACCTGGCAGTGCCCCTGTCACTGTCATCTATGAGAACAACAAGAGACCCTCGGGCATCCCTTCGCGATTCTCCGGCTCCAAGTCTGGCAGCACAGGCACGTTAACCATCAGTGGGGTCCAAGCCGAGGACGAGGCTGTCTATTACTGCAGTGGCTGGGACAGCAGCAGTGATGCTGGTATTTGCACGGAGAGGTGGGGAAGTGAGCTGCGGAGGAGAGAAACCCTGAGGTTTTCTGCCCTGCTGACTCATGGCTGAGCAGGGCTGTGGGGCTGAGACAGGTTTGGGTCCCCTCTGCATGGCCATGGTTATGAAAGTCCTCCTGATTGTACCAGGCCATTCGGGAGGTGACTCTGGGGCTGTGCCTGCCACGACAAAAGGCATGGCACTGCCTTGTCACCTGGCCCACTGCCTCTTCCTGCTGGTGGCCACGTCTTCTTGGTTCTGCCAGCTCTCCCCACAGGCACTCAGGCCTTGGGCTCTGTATGTGGGGCTGTGGGCCCTCTGTGCCATTAGGACCTTTGGGCACAGGGGCCCCATCCCGCTGCTGGGGAGGGCTGTGGTCTTGGGGCACTGGCTGACCCCCATCTTCTCCCCTCTCTCCTCTCCCTCTCCAGGTTCCCTGGTCCAGGCAGCACTGACTCAGCCGCCCTCGGTGTCAGCGAACCCGGGAGAAACCATCACGATCACCTGCTCTGGGGTTGGCAGCAGCAGCTATGCTTATGTCGGCTGGTACCAGCAGAAGGTCCCTGGCAGTGGCCCTGTCACTGTCATCTATGAGAACAACAAGAGACCCTCGGGCATCCCTTCGCGATTCTCTGGCTCCAAGTCCGGCTCCACGGGCACGTTAACCATCAGTGGGGTCCAAGCCGAGGACGAGGCTGTCTATTACTGTGGTAGCTATGACGGCAGCAGTGCTGGTCAGCGTGAGGGAGGCACCAGCTCCAGCATTCCCCTTCCTCTTGCAGCTGCCAGTTCTCCTCCCAGGACCCTCACGCTCTGGCCTTGGGCTCCGTGTGCGGGGCTCTGGGTCCCTCTGTGGCATCATGGCCCTTGGGCACAGGGGTCCTATCCCTGTCCCTCTGCCCGGGGAGGGCTGTGGTCATGGGGCACTGCCTGACCCCCTGTCTTCTCCCCTCTCTCCTCTCCCTCTCCAGGTTCCCTGGTCCAGGCAGCACTGACTCAGCCGCCCTCGGTGTCAGCGAACCCGGGAGAAACCGTCACGATCACCTGCTCTGGGGTTAGCAGCGGCAGCAGCTACAGTGTCGGCTGGTACCAGCAGAAGGTACCTGGCAGTGGCCCTGTCACTGTCATCTACGCTAATGACAAGAGACCCTCGGGCATCCCTTCGCGATTCTCCGGATCTGCATCTGGCTCCACGGGCACGTTAACCATCAGTGGGGTCCAAGCCGAGGACGAGGCTGTCTATTACTGTGGTGCCCAGGACAGCAGTGGCGATCAGCACCCCGGTGCCCCGCAGGGTGGCCATGGTTGGGTGCTCTGGGTTGACCGTTCCTGCCTGCTGCGCGTGGGTGGCAGCGATCCTGACGGTGGTGCTGGCGCACGTGGAAGCGGCACAGCTCCTGGTAGCGCAGACCTGTGGTGCGGCTGGTTGCTCCTGCCTGCAGGATCTCTTACCCTGTGGCTGGTCCTGTGGCCCAGAGAAGCTGGGAGAAACCCTGCCGTCATCTCTGGGTGTCTCCCTCCGGTCCATGGGCTCCCTGCCAGTTCAGGGCTGGTGCCCACCCGCCTCTGGAGACAGCAGCTGTGCCTGAGGGCCCTGTGTCTGTGTGAGAGGCTCTCCACTGTGAGCACGGGGTGCCTTGGGCAGGGTCAAGAAGCCATGAAGGCTGTGGCAAGGGCTGGACGTGCCTCTGGACTTGGTGGAAGCTGTGGCAGGGGTGAGGGACAGCACGGACAGAGTCCCGTGCCGCGCTCTGCTCTCAGTTCCTCTGGTGCTGTCCCTGAGGGCCTTCTCGTCCCCACATGGTGTCAGTGTGGCCCCACACCACAGTCCTGAGGTTCACGGGGCAGCCAGGAGGCAAAGGGGCCGGGGACAGCCAGGTGCCAGCGTGTATCGCCCTGGTGCAGGGCAGTCCCAGCAGACCCCTTTGGAGGCTGCTGTGGCCCGTGCTGGCAGCAGGCAGCAGAGGGGCTGCCCCTGGCTCGACAAGCGTGGGAGGATGCTACGTGCACCTGATTGGTACAAACTCCGGCCCAAGTCTATTCGTGGTTGCTGTGAAGCCGCTGGAGACCCCCAGCTCACTTTGTAGTTGGAGGAACTGGGGGTTTGTGTTTCTTTACTGTTGGGTAGCCTTGAAGCTTCTGGTCTCCGTGCAGTTCCAGTCCCCTTCAAAATCCCAGTTCTCTGCTCTGCAGTTCTCTTGTGGCACTTAACAGAGGCCCAGTTGTGGTGCCCTCATTTAAAGCAGGACCTGTTTTTCCCAGCTCCTCCCTTACTGCTGCCGAGCAGCATGTGCGTAGCACAGCCGCCCAGGGACCGGCAAGCGCCAGGCAGGGCTGGGTGCTCCAGAGCAGGCGGATGTGTCCACGTCTCTCCCTCTCCAGGTTCCCTGGTCCAGGCAGCAGTGACTCAGCCACCTCGATGTCAGCGAACCCAGGAGAAACCGTCACGATCACCTGCTCCGGGAGCAGCGACAGCTATGGCTGGCACCAGCAGAAGGTACCTGGCAGTGGCCCTGTCACTGTCATCTACTGGAATGACAAGAGACCCTCGGGCATCCCTTCGCGATTCTCTGGCTCCAAGTCCGGCACCACGGGCACGTTAACCATCAGTGGGGTCCAAGCCGAGGATGAGGCTGTCTATTACTGTGCTAGCTGGGACAGCAGCAGTACTGCTGGTATATTTGCACGGAGAGGTGGGGAAGTGAGCTGTGGAGGAGAGAAACCCTGAGGTTTTCTGCCCTTCTGACTCATGGCTGAGCAGGGCTGTGGGGCTGAGACAGGTTTGGGTCCCCTCTGCATGGCCATGGTTGTGAAAGTCCTCCTGATTGTACCAGGCCATTCGGGAGGTGACTCTGGGGCTGTGCCTGCCACGACAAAAGGCATGGCACTGCCTTGTCACCTGGCCCACTGCCTCTTCCTGCTGGTGGGATCGCGCCATGGCCTGGCCCCCTCTCCTCCTCGTGGTGCTGCCCATGGCTCAGGTACCCTGGCCAGACTCACTGTGCCCGGCCGGGGCCTTTGGGCACACTGGCCCCATCCTGCTGCCCGGGGAGGGCTAGGGTCGTGGGGCACTGGCTGACCCCCATCTTCTCCCCTCTCTCCTCTCCCTCTCCAGGTTCCCTGGTCCAGGCAGCGCTGACTCAGCCGCCCTCGGTGTCAGCGAACCCAGGAGAAACCGTCAAGATCACCTGCTCCGGGTTTAGCAGCAGCAGCAGCAATGTTGGCTGGTACCAGCAGAAGGTACCTGGCAGTGGCCCTGTCACTGTCATCTATGAGAACAACAAGAGACCCTCGGGCATCCCTTCGCGATTCTCTGGATCCTACTCTGGCTCCACGGGCACGTTAACCATCAGTGGGGTCCAAGCCGAGGACGAGGCTGTCTATTACTGTGGTAGCAGGGACAGCAGCAGTGATGCTGTTGTAGTGACGTAGAGAGGTGTGGAAGTGAGCTACGGAGGAGTTAAAAATGTTTTTTTCTGTCCTCCTTCATTGCTGAGCAGAGCTGTGGGGCTGGGGCACGTTTGTGTCCCATCTGTATGGCCACTGCTGTAAATGTCCTCCCAATTGTGCCTCATGGTGCAGGAGGTGACTCTGGGGCTGTGGGAACCTCGTGCTTGTCTCTACAAAGGGCATGGCATTGCCTTGTCCCCAGCCCCACTGCTTCTTTCGCTGGCAACTCCATCCTGCTGGTGCTGCCCGTTCTCATCACAGGGCCCCAGGGCTCTGGCCTTGGCCTCTGTGTGTGGGGCTCTGGTTTCCTCTGTTTCCTCAGTGCTATCATGGCCTTTGGGCACAGGGATCTCATCCCTGTCCCATTGCCCGGGGAGGGCTGTGCTCGTGGGGCACTGGCTGACCCCCATCTTCTCCCCTCTCTCCTCTCCCTCTCCAGGTTCCCTGGTCCAGGCAGCACTGACTCAGCCGCCCTCGGTGTCAGCGAACCCGGGAGAAACCATCACGATCACCTGCTCTGGGAGCAGTGGCAGCTATGGCTGGTTCCAGCAGAAGGTACCTGGCAGTGGCCCTGTCACTGTCATCTACTACAACGACAAGAGACCCTCGGGCATCCCTTCGCGATTCTCCAGCTCCAAGTCTGGCTCCACAGCCACGTGGGGTCCAAGCCGAGGACGAGGCTGTCTATTTCTGTGGTAGCTACGACGGCAGCAATGCTGGTCAGCGTGAGGGAGGCACCAGCTCCAGCATTCCCCTTCCTCTTGCAGCTGCCAGTTCTCCTCCCAGGACCCTCACACTCTGGCCTTGGGCTCCATGTGCGGGGCTCTGGGTCCCTCTGTGGCATCATGGCCCTTGGGCACAGGGGTCCTATCCCTGTCCCTCTGCCCGGGGAGGGCTGTGCTCGTGGGGCACTGCCTGACCCCCTGTCTTCTGCCCTCTCTCCTCTCCCTCTCCAGGTTCCCTGGTCCAGGCAGCACTGACTCAGCCGCCCTCGGTGTCAGCGAACCCGGGAGAAACCGTCACGATCACCTGCTCTGGGGTTAGCAGTGGCAATGCTGTCGGCTGGTACCAGCAGAAGGTACCTGGCAGTGGCCCTGTCACTGTCATCTACGCTAATGACAAGAGACCCTCGGGCATCCCTTCGCGATTCTCCGGATCTGCATCTGGCTCCACGGGCACGTTAACCATCAGTGGGGTCCAAGCCGAGGACGAGGCTGTCTATTACTGTGGTGCCCAGGACAGCAGTGGTGATCAGCACCCCGGTGCCCCGCAGGGTGGCCATGGTTGGGTGCTCTGGGTTGACCGTTCCTGCCTGCTGCGCGTGGGTGGCAGCGATCCTGACGGTGGTGCTGGCGCACGTGGAAGCGGCACAGCTCCTGGTAGCGCAGACCTGTGGTGCGGCTGGTTGCTCCTGCCTGCAGGATCTCTTACCCTGTGGCTGGTCCTGTGGCCCAGAGAAGCTGGGAGAAACCCTGCCGTCATCTCTGGGTGTCTCCCTCCGGTCCATGGGCTCCCTGCCAGTTCAGGGCTGGTGCCCACCCGCCTCTGGAGACAGCAGCTGTGCCTGAGGGCCCTGTGTCTGTGTGAGAGGCTCTCCACTGTGAGCACGGGGTGCCTTGGGCAGGGTCAAGAAGCCATGAAGGCTGTGGCAAGGGCTGGACGTGCCTCTGGACTTGGTGGAAGCTGTGGCAGGGGTGAGGGACAGCACGGACAGAGTCCCGTGCCGCGCTCTGCTCTCAGTTCCTCTGGTGCTGTCCCTGAGGGCCTTCTCGTCCCCACATGGTGTCAGTGTGGCCCCACACCACAGTCCTGAGGTTCACGGGGCAGCCAGGAGGCAAAGGGGCCGGGGACAGCCAGGTGCCAGCGTGTATCGCCCTGGTGCAGGGCAGTCCCAGCAGACCCCTTTGGAGGCTGCTGTGGCCCGTGCTGGCAGCAGGCAGCAGAGGGGCTGCCCCTGGCTCGACAAGCGTGGGAGGATGCTACGTGCACCTGATTGGTACAAACTCCGGCCCAAGTCTATTCGTGGTTGCTGTGAAGCCGCTGGAGACCCCCAGCTCACTTTGTAGTTGGAGGAACTGGGGGTTTGTGTTTCTTTACTGTTGGGTAGCCTTGAAGCTTCTGGTCTCCGTGCAGTTCCAGTCCCCTTCAAAATCCCAGTTCTCTGCTCTGCAGTTCTCTTGTGGCACTTAACAGAGGCCCAGTTGTGGTGCCCTCATTTGAAGCAGGACCTGTTTTTCCCAGCTCCTCCCTTACTGCTGCCGAGCAGCATGTGCGTAGCACAGCCGCCCAGGGACCGGCAAGCGCCAGGCAGGGCTGGGTGCTCCAGAGCAGGCGGATGTGTCCATGTGCCAAGGTGGGGCTGTCCCCTGCCCTGTGCACAGGAGTCCTGCTGCAGCGAGGCCATGGTCCTCCTGTGCAGGGACAGGCACTGGGTGGTCGCTGGCTGAGCTCAGACCTCAGCAGCCGTGTTGGGGAAGGAGCAGGTACCTGGGGAGCCGGCGGCCCAGAGTGATCTTGGTGCCTTCGGGGCCCAGAGACGTGCCTGCAGCGGGCAGGGGGAGCGCTGGGACAGGAGCTGCCAGGGGACGCTGGGGGCCACGTTTCCACGGAGGGGCTGTGCCTGAGCAGGTGGGGGCTTAAGAGGGAGCTGGGTCCACGGCACAGCCCCATCGGCGTGGGGACGCAGAGCTGGTCGGATCGCGCCATGGCCTGGGCCCCTCTCCTCCTCGCGGTGCTCGCCCATGGCTCAGGTGCCCTGGCCAGACTCGCTGTGCCCGGCCGGGGCCCTTGGGCTCTGGGGTCTCATCCCGCTGCCCGGGGAGGGCTGTGGTTTGGGGCACTGGCTGACCCCCATCTTCTCACCTCTCTCCTCTCCCTCTCCAGGTTCCCTGGTCCAGGCAGCACTGACTCAGCCGCCCTCGATGTCAGCGAACCCAGGAGAAACCGTCAAGATCACCTGCTCCGGGGTTAGCAGCAGCAGCGACTATGTTGGCTGGTTCCAGCAGAAGGTCCCTGGCAGTGGCCCTGTCACTGTCATCTACAACAGCAACCAGAGACCCTCGGGCATCCCTTCGCGATTCTCCGGCTCCAAGTCTGGCACCACGGGCACGTTAACCATCAGTGGGGTCCAAGCCGAGGACGAGGCTGTCTATTACTGTGGTGGCTACGACAGCAGCAGTGCTGGTCAGGGTCGTGGTGATGCTGAGATTAGTTTTTTCCCCTCCTTTTCGTTGCTACTCCTTCCCCTGCGTGGGGAAGTGCTGCAGAGCATAGGCACTTCTCACCCTTCAGTTTTGTAGCTGTTGTGGCTCTGCTTTCGCAGGGTTTTGTCTGCGTTTCTGTCCTGATGCCACCTCCCCTCTGGTGCCCATGCTGTGCTGGAGATGCCCTCATTCCCTCTGTCACACATCGTCTCCCATGCAGCTTCTCACCGACTGGGGACCCCCTGCCCTGCAGCCACTGGCTGCTGGCCTGGACGGGCCCCATTTGGGGCACGGGCAGGGGTGTCTCCAGCCTGCCTCAAACACGGGGTGCCCACGGCAGGCCGTGCCCCTGGGCTGCCTGGTCTCAGTGACAGGGATGAGGTGTGCCCTGAGCGGCGGTGGGCAGGGAGAGGTCCAGGCTCTGGCTACAGCCACCCCTCAGGGAGTGCCTGGGCTTGGGGCTGTACCGGGGTGTCCCATCCATGTGCTTGCGGGCAGAGGAGTCCCATCACTGTCCCGCTGCCCGGGGAGGGCTGTGCTCGTGGGGCACTGGCTGACCCCCATCTTCTCCCCTCTCTCCTCTCCCTCTCCAGGTTCCCTGGTCCAGGCAGCAGTGACTCAGCCACCCTCGGTGTCAGCGAACCTGCGAGGAACCGTCAAGATCACCTGCTCTGGGGTTAGCAGCAGCAGCAGCTATGTCGGCTGGTTCCAGCAGAAGGTACCTGGCAGTGGCCCTGTCACTGTCATCTATGGTAGCACCAACAGACCCTCAGGCATCCCTTCGTGATTCTCCGGCTCCAAGTCTGGCACCACGGGCACGTTAACCATCAGTGGGGTCCAAGCCGAGGACGAGGCTGTCTATTACTGTGGTGGCTACGACAGCAGCAGTACTGATGCCACAGTGGCACAAAGCAATGGGGAAGTGATACAAAAACCTCCCGCCATCGCAGGGGCCAGTTAGGAGTCTCTGCTGTTCCCATTTGCTGGTGGGGCAGGTGCCCGCCATGGCCCTGCCCTTGCTGCCCTGCGCTGCAGGTGGCTGTGCCTGGTGTCCTGGCTCAGCTGTCCCTTAGAGCCCCAGGTCTGTGCCTGTCCGTTGTCAATTCTGGAGGAGACTGGATTGGATAGGATAGGATTGGATTGGATAGGATTGGATTGGATAGGATAGGATTGGATAGGATAGGATAGGATAGGATAGGATAGGATAGGATAGGATAGGATTGGAGAGAAGAGAATATTATATTTCCATTGGAAGGGACCTACAACAGTCATCTAGTCCATCTGCCTGACCACTTCAGGGCTGACCAAAAGTTACAGCCTGTTATTAAGGGCATTGTCCGAATGCCGCTGTAACACTGACAGGCTTGGGGCATCGACCACCTCTCTAGGAAGCCTGTTCCAGTGTTTGACCACCCTCTCAGTAAAGAAAGACTGGGATGACCCCCAGCAGTCCTGTCCCTGCCCTGCACTGCAAGTCTGAGGTCCCCTGCGCTCCCCAGCTGGCACCCAGGGCCCTGCCGGGTGCCTCCCTGCCCTCCTCCCAGCCCAGCTGCACCAGGAGCCCCCGGGGCACCACCCCAGGGGGGGTCAGCCCTGCCGAAACTGCGGCCCCAGCACCAAGAGGTGGGGACGTGCCATGGGCCGGGGAGCTGGGCCAAAGCTTTGCCTTCAAACCTGGCAAAGGGACATTTCCCATGGGCGCAGCAGCTCCAGGGCCGTGCGCGAGGCTGCCGGGGCAGAGCAGGGCTGGCTCTGCTCCAAGAGGAGCCCACGGGCTACTGCAGCGTTGGCTGTGTCTGCCCACTGCCAGCCCTTTGGGCTCGTGCTCAGCTTGTGCACGAGCCCCCAGCACCTCTGGCCCCTTGGGAAGCCCCTGACCCTGGGCGATGTCCCACTACAGCCCCAGGACAGCAAGGGGCTGCCCAGCACCCTGACCCCATCCCCGTCCTCTGTTGGGAGCTGCCACCTGGGCGCCTGGCTGGCCTTGTCCCTCTCCTCCTCGCGGTGCTCGCCCATGGCTCAGGTGCCCTGGCCAGACTCACTGTGCCCGGCCGGGGCCTTTGGGCACACTGGCCCCATCCTGCTGCCCGGGGAGGGCTGTGGTCGTGGGGCACTGGCTGACCCCCATCTTCTCCCCTCTCTCCTCTCCTCTCCCTCTCCAGGTTCCCTGGTCCAGGCAGCAGTGACTCAGCCGCCCTCGGTGTCAGCGAACCCAGGAGAAACCGTCACGATCACCTGCTCTGGGGTTGACAGCAGCAGCAGCAATGTTGGCTGGTACCAGCAGAAGGTCCCTGGCAGTGCCCCTGTCACTGTCATCTACTGGAATGACAAGAGACCCTCGGGCATCCCTTCGCGATTCTCTGGCTCCAAGTCTGGCTCCACGGGCACGTTAACCATCAGTGGGGTCCAAGCCGAGGATGAGGCTGTCTATTACTGTGCTAGCTGGGACAGCAGCAGTACTGCTGGTATAGTTGCATGGAGAGGTGGGGAAGTGAGCTGTGGAGGAGAGAAACCCTGAGGTTTTCTGCCCTTCTGACTCATGGCTGAGCAGGGCTGTGGGGCTGAGACAGGTTTGGGTCCCCTCTGCATGGCCATGGTTGTGAAAGTCCTCCTGATTGTACCAGGCCATTCGGGAGGTGACTCTGGGGCTGTGCCTGCCACGACAAAAGGCATGGCACTGCCTTGTCACCTGGCCCACTGCCTCTTCCTGCTGGTGGCCATGTCCTCTTGGTTCTGCCAGCTCTCCCCACAGGCACTCAGGCCTTGGGCTCTGTATGTGGGGCTGTGGGCCCTCTGTGCCATTAGGACCTTTGGGCACAGGGGCCCCATCTCGCTGCTGGGGAGGGCTGTGGTCTTGGGGCACTGGCTGACCCCCGTCTTCTGCCCTCTCTCCTCTCCCTCTCCAGGTTCCCTGGTCCAGGCAGCGCTGACTCAGCCACCTTCGGTTTCAGCAAACCTGGGACAAACCGTCACGATCACCTGCTCTGGGGCTGACAGCAGTGGCGATGTTGGCTGGTACCAGCAGAAGGTACCTGGCAGTGGCCCTGTCACTGTCATCTACTTGAATGACAAGAGACCCTCGGGCATCCCTTCACGATTCTCTGGATCCTACTCTGGCTCCACGGGCACATTAACCATCAGTGGCGTCCAAGCCGAGGATGAGGCTGTCTATTACTGTGGTAGCAGGGACAGCAGCAGTGATGCTGTTGTAGTGACGTAGAGAGGTGTGGAAGTGAGCTACGGAGGAGTTAAAAATGGTTTTTTCTGTCCTCCTTCATTGCTGAGCAGAGCTGTGGGGCTGGGGCACGTTTGTGTCCCATCTGTATGGCCATTGCTGTAAATGTCCTCCCAGTTGTGCCTCATGGTGCAGGAGGTGACTCTGGGGCTGTGGGAACCTCGTGCTTGTCTCTACAAAGGGCATGGCATTGCCTTGTCCCCAGCCCCACTGCTTCTTTCGCTGGCAACTCCATCCTGCTGGTGCTGCCCGTTCTCATCACAGGGCCCCAGGGCTCTGGCCTTGGCCTCTGTGTGTGGGGCTCTGGTTTCCTCTGTTTCCTCAGTGCTATCATGGCCTTTGGGCACAGGGATCTCATCCCTGTCCCACTGCCCGGGGAGGGCTGTGCTCGTGGGGCACTGGCTGACCCCCGTCTTCTCCCCTCTCTCCTCTCCCTCTCCAGGTTCCCTGGTCCAGGCAGCAGTGACTCAGCCGCCCTCGGTGTCAGCGAACCCAGGAGAAACCGTCACGATCACCTGCTCCGGGGGTAGCAGCAGCTGGTATGGCTGGTACCAGCAGAAGGTCCCTGGCAGTGGCCCTGTCACTGTCATCTACCAGAACAGCAAGAGACCCTCGGGCATCCCTTCGCGATTCTCCGGATCCACGTCTGGCTCCACGGGCACGTTAACCATCAGTGGGGTCCAAGCCGAGGACGAGGCTGTCTATTACTGTGGTGCCCAGGACAGCAGTGGTGATCAGCACCCCGGTGCCCCGCAGGGTGGCCATGGTTGGGTGCTCTGGGTTGACCGTTCCTGCCTGCTGCGCGCGGGTGGCAGCGATTCTGACGGTGGTGCTGGCGCACGTGGAAGCGGCACAGCTCCTGGTAGCGCAGACCTGTGGTGCGGCTGGTTGCTCCTGCCTGCAGGATGTGATGTTGGTGCTGTGTGTTTATTTACTGTTGGGTAAGCTTCGCGCCAGATGGCCAGCTCTCCCCCTTCCCGGGGAACGCAGTGGGGCTCCCCCACTACCAAGGTTTTGCTTAGCCCACGTGTTGGGCAGGACAGCTCAGCACTGATGTGTCTGGGGCTGCGTCCTGGGCCCGGAGAGGGCTGAGTTGCAGCAGCTTCTTGAAGGCGTTCTGCCTTCTGGTGTCTTCCCAGAAGCTGCATGCTAATATTCAGTAGGAAAGCAGACTTCTGGAGGCGCCGTCAGCTTTAGCGTCCGGGCCTGACACGACTGGGGCTGTTCAGTGGCCTCGCGGGCTGTTCTAGGCTCGGTGCCTCTCTGCCTGGGATGCTGCGTCAGTGCCTGCAAGCTGCAGTGTCTCCCAGAGCCCTGCAGCCCTTGGCAAGGGAGTGTAGTAGCCTTAAAATCAGCTGAAAAGTTAGTCTTGGTTTACGGCCAGAGTTTCAAGGCAGAGGCTGGGGCGTTTTGCCTCGTCGCCGCGGTGCTGCCGGAGCAAGCCCGGCCCCTGCCCGGGCGCCCTCGGAGCCCCGGCCGCAGCGGCGGTGCGCTGCGGGCAGGGGGTGCTGGCGCGGCGCTGCGGGCTTGTGCGGGGCCGGCCGCGGGCGCGGAGCCCCGCCGAGAAGCGCCCGGGGCGGGAGGGGAAGGGGAGGGCGGCTGGAGGAGCTGCGCTGCCGCCGAGGGGTGCGCCGAGGCGGGGTGCCGCCAGGGCCGGGGCCGGGCGAAGGCGGCTGCGGAGGATGCTTCGGCACGGCAGGGGAGAACAGCGTTTCCGCCGCCGCGTGGCACGCGTCTTGGCTACGGCGGTATTGACCAAAAGCAGAGGCGAGGAGCGTTTGCCGGATGCCTCGATGCAGCTGGTCGGGGTCTTGTGGCTCCTGAGGGAGACCCGGTGGTGGTGCCCTGGTGCGAAGCAGGACCTGGTTTCCCAGCTGAGGGGCCCAGGGAGCCGTCGGCCCAGAGTGATCTTGGTGCCTTCGGGGGCCAGAGACGTGCCTGCAGCGGGCAGGGGGAGAGCTGGGACAGGAGCTGCCAGGGGACGCTGGGGGCCACGTTTCCACGGAGGGGCCGTGCCTGAGCAGGTGGGGGCTTAAGAGGGAGCTGGGTCCACGGCACAGCCCCATCGGCGTGGGGACGCAGAGCTGGTGGGATCGCGCCATGGCCTGGGCCCCTCTCCTCCTCGCGGTGCTCGCCCATGGCTCAGGTGCCCTGGCCAGACTCGCTGTGCCCGGCCGGGGCCTTTGGGCACAGGGGTCCCATCCCTGTCACGCTGCCCGGGGAGGGCTGTGCTCGTGGGGCACTGGCTGACCCCCGTCTTCTGCCCTCTCTCCTCTCCCTCTCCAGGTTCCCTGGTCCAGGCAGCGCTGACTCAGCCGCCCTCGATGTCAGCAAACCTGGGACAAACCATCACAATCACCTGCTCCGGGAGTAGCAGCAGCTATGCTGTTGGCTGGTACCAGCAGAAGGTACCTGGCAGTGGCCCTGTCACTGTCATCTATGATAGCAACAAGAGACCCTCGGGCATCCCTTCGCGATTCTCCGGCTCCAAGTCTGGCAGCACGGGCACGTTAACCATCAGTGGGGTCCAAGCCGAGGACGAGGCTGTCTATTACTGTGGTGGCACGGACAGCAGCAGCAGCTATGGTGTCTGGTGACAGTAATAGGAAGTGAGACACAGAGTCCAAATCAGAGGAAGGTTTTCAGCCCTTCTCCCTCCTGGCTCAGCAGAGTTGTGGCTGTGGGGCTGAGGCAGGTTCCTGTCCTCTCTGAGCAACCCTGGCTGTGATTGTCCGCCCTTTCCTGTCCCAGAGAACTGGAAGTGACTCCGTGGCTGGGGAGCAATATCCCTGTCCCTACCAAGTTTGCAGTGTGGCCTTGTCACCCATCCCACTGCCTCTTGCTGCTGATGACCTTGTCCTCCTGCTGCTGCCAGAGCTGCCTCTGTGCTGGGATGTGTTGTGCTGGGCTCTGTTCCCCAGCTTTACCTATGACTGTGGTTGCATCCATTCTCCTCTGACTGTGGCATTCCCCATCCCGCTGCCCGGGGAGGGCTGTGCTCATGGGACACTGCCTGACCCCCATCTTCTCCCCTCTCTCCTCTCCCTCTCCAGGTTCCCTGGTCCAGGCAGCACTGACTCAGCCGCCCTCGGTGTCAGCGAACCTGGGAGGAACCGTCAAGATCACCTGCTCTGGGCTTTACAGCAGCAGCAGCTATGGTGTTGGCTGGTTCCAGCAGAAGGTACCTGGCAGTGCCCCTGTCACTGTCATCTACAACAGCAACCAGAGACCCTCGGGCATCCCTTCGCGATTCTCTGGATCCTTGTCTGGCTCCACAGCCACATTAACCATCAGTGGGGTCCAAGCCGAGGACGAGGCTGTCTATTACTGTGGTGGCTACGACAGCAACAGTGCTGGTCAGGGTCGTGGTGATGCTGAGATTAGTTTTTTCCCCTCCTTTTCGTTGCTACTCCTTCCCCTGCGTGGGGAAGTGCTGCAGAGCATAGGCACTTCTCACCCTTCAGTTTTGTAGCTGTTGTGGCTCTGCTTTCGCAGGGTTTTGTCTGCGTTTCTGTCCTGATGCCACCTCCCCTCTGGTGCCCATGCTGTGCTGGAGATGCCCTCATTCCCTCTGTCACACATTGTCTCCCATGCAGCTTCTCACCGACTGGGGACCCCCTGCCCTGCAGCCACTGGCTGCTGGCCTGGACGGGCCCCATTTGGGGCACGGGCAGGGGTGTCTCCAGCCTGCCTCAAACACGGGGTGCCCACGGCAGGCCGTGCCCCTGGGCTGCCTGGTCTCAGTGACAGGGATGAGGTGTGCCCTGAGCGGCGGTGGGCAGGGAGAGGTCCAGGCTCTGGCTACAGCCACCCCTCAGGGAGTGCCTGGGCTTGGGGCTGTACCGGGGTGTCCCATCCATGTGCTTGCGGGCAGAGGAGTCCCATCACTGTCCCACTGCCCGGGGAGGGCTGTGCTCGTGGGGCACTGGCTGACCCCCGTCTTCTCCCCTCTCTCCTCTCCCTCTCCAGGTTCCCTGGTCCAGGCAGCAGTGACTCAGCCACCCTCGGTGTCAGCGAACCCGGGAGAAACCGTCAAGATCACCTGCTCTGGTAGCAGCAGCAACTATGCCTGGTTCCAGCAGAAGGTACCTGGCAGTGGCCCTGTCACTGTCATCTATGGTAGCACCAACAGACCCTCAGGCATCCCTTCGCGATTCTCCGGATCCGCGTCTGGCTCCACAGCCACGTTAACCATCAGTGGGGTCCAAGCCGAGGACGAGGCTGTCTATTTCTGTGGTGGCGTGGACAGCAGCTATAATGGTGACGCAGAGCAATGGGGAAGTGATACAAAACCCCCTGCCATCGCTGGGGCCAGTTAGGAGTCTCTGCTGTCCCCATTTGCTGGTGGGGCAGGTGCCCGCCATGGCCCTGCCCTTGCTGCCCTGCGCTGCAGGTGGCTGTACATGGTGTCCTGGCTCAGCTGTCCTGTAGAGCCCCAGGTCTGTGCCCGTCCCCTGTCATTTGGGGAGGGGATGACTGCCAGCAGCCCTGCTCTTTTCCCTGTCCCTCTCTGCACCAGGATCCCTTCATCACTGGCACCTGCTCCCCACTGCCCTTTCACCTTCCCCTGGAGCTGCGGTGAGGTGCTGTGGCTGCTGGCGGGCTTCTCCCTGGCCTGGAGGTGTCCAGTTGGCACGGCTCTGTGCGAGCACCGGCAGGGAAATGTCTGACGGCTCCTGCAGCCAAAGGGCTCCGGCAGGAGCCATGCAGCAGGGAGGGAGTGTGGTGCCGCTGGGCCATTGCAGAGGCCCTTGCGTGCGGTGCATTCGAGGCCTGGCCGGGGGACACATGGGCTGAGGAGCCGTAGGTGGTGCCATGGGTGCAGGCTGGCTGGCGCAGCTGGGTGCAGGCTGGGGGAGCCCAGCTGGCCTGGGCTGCAGGTGGGGGACGCCTGGCCGTGCTCAGGCAGGACCTGCCTGCAGCGAGGTCTTTGCCCTGCTCCTGTGCATCACCGTGGGGGACTTCAGCCTGCTGAAACCTCGGCCCCCTCATGGATGGGCGGAACTGTGCTGCCGGCCAAGGGGCCAGGACGAAGCTTCACCTTCAAACCCTGGGATGAGGAGTTTTGGGGAGCAAACCCCTGCTGGGGGAAAGCCTGGGCAGCTGACAGTCCACTAAGGGCTGCAGGCCAGGGAGCTTGCGGCTCCATGCCCAGGGACCCTGCCCGCTGGGGCTGCCTCACAGGCACTGCCACGAGCCCTGGGGATTGCCCATGAGAGGCCTGAGCCCATCCGGAGGGCACTGGGCTGTGGGGCAGAGCTTGAAGGCATGGGGCTGGGCACTGGCTCCTCTGCTTACTCAAGGCAATGACCAAGGAGAATGGCCGGGCAGGTGGAAAGGCTGCAGCTGGACCTAGGGAAGGAGGGCGGGAATGGGGGGGATCTGTCCTGACGTCTGGGGCTGGGGGGCAGAAAGGCATTGCTGCTGCCCCATGCCACGTGCCCAGAGCTGTCTGCAGCTGGTGCTGTCCCGGCCCCTTTGTGCTCTGGGCGGTCCAGGCAGGATCCGGCCCTGAGCGTAGGGTCAGATTTGCATGGAGGGGCCGTGCTCCGGGCGGGTGGGGGCTTAAAAGGGAGTTGGGGTCCACGGCACAGCCCCATCGGCGTGGGGACGCAGAGCTGGTGGGATCGCGCCATGGCCTGGGCCCCTCTCCTCCTCGCGGTGCTCGCCCATGGCTCAGGTACCCTGGCCAGACTCGCTGCGCCCGGCTGGGGCCTTTGGGCACAGGGGTCCCGTCCCCGTCCCGCTGCCCGGGGAGGGCTGTGCTCGTGGGGCACTGGCTGACCCCCGTCTTCTGCCCTCTCTCCTCTCCCTCTCCAGGTTCCCTGGTCCAGGCAGCAGTGACTCAGCCGCCCTCGATGTCAGCGAACCCGGGAGAAACTGTCAAGATCACCTGCTCCGGGGGTGGCAGCTACTATGGCTGGTTCCAGCAGAAGGTCCCTGGCAGTGGCCCTGTCACTGTCATCTACGATAACAGCAAGAGACCCTCGGGCATCCCTTCGCGATTCTCTGGATCCACATCTGGCTCCACAGCCACGTTAACCATCAGTGGGGTCCAAGCCGAGGACGAGGCTGTCTATTACTGTGGTAGCAGCAGTACTGATGCCACAGTGACACAAAGCAATGGGGAAGTGATACAAAAACCTCCCGCCATCGCTGGGGCCAGTTAGGAGTCTCTGCTGTTCCCATTTGCTGGTGGGGCAGGTGCCCGCCATGGCCCTGCCCTTGCTGCCCTGCGCTGCAGGTGGCTGTGCCTGGTGTCCTGGCTCAGCTGTCCTGTAGAGCCCCAGGTCTGTGCCTGTCCCTTGAGATTTGGGGAGGGAATGACCCCCAGCAGTCCTGTCCCTGCCCTGCACTGCAAATCCAAGGTCCCCTGTGCTCCCCAGCTGGCACCCAGGGCCCTGCCGGGTGCCTCCCTGCCCTCCTCCCAGCCCAGCTGCACCAGGAGCCCCCGGGGCACCACCCCAGGGGGGGTCAGCCCTGCCGAAACTGCAGCCCCAGCACCAAGAGGTGGGGACGTGCCATGGGCTGGGGAGCTGGGCCAAAGCTTTGCCTTCAAACCCGGCGAAGGGACATTTCCCATGGGCGCAGCAGCTCCAGGGCCGTGCACGAGGCTGCTGGGGCAGAGCAGGGCTGGCTGGGGTCTGCTCTGTTGTGCCACAAGAGGAGCCCACGGGCTACTGCATCATTGGCTGATTTTGCACCTCTGGCCTCCTGGAAGCCCCTGGCCCTGGGCGATGTCCCACTACAGCCCCAGGACAGTAAGGGGCTGCCCAGCACCCTGACCCCATCCCCATCCTGCTGTGGGATCCCAGGACTGGGGCTACCACTGGGGACAAGGTGGCGGCTCCTCCATGTCATGGGGTGATGCTTGTTTTCAGGTTTGACACTTCCCATGTCCCCACAAGTGTGACAGGGCAGGGGACATGGGCTGGAGGTAAGGGTTTGTGATAGGGCCAGGCTGTGGGCAGGGGTACTGGCCCCAAGAGGGCTGCATTTGTGGTGTCGGGAACTGCCGCATGGGCAGGTGGGTCCCAGGTGGCCTTGTGCCCCAGCTCTGTGCCCGGGACCGTAGTGTTGGGCAGGAGGGCCACGTGCCATGGGCCAGGCCCAGAAGGGCATGGGCAGGGCTGCACCAGCACCCTGTGGTCCTCAGGGGCAACGGCTACTCTGTGCTCCCTGACAAGCCCTGCTCCCAGCCCCAGTTCCCTCGCCTGCTCCAGGTTGAGGTCCCAGGTGCTCCTCTGTCGCAGATAACGTTCAGCTGAGGAGCTTGGAGGGGTGGAAACAGGGAGGGAACTCCTGCCTTTTCCCAGCCCTTTCCCCATGGGAGAGCCCAGTTGGGCCCAGCTGGCCCCAAAAATCCACCCCAGTGGCAATAGCCTGCACACGGCCTTGTTCTTCCATCCCCAGCACCGGCACCAGCTTGTCTGCTCCCCCCAGCCCGTGGGGAGATGCTGGAGCTGTGGGTGCTGCCTGCCTCTCTACCCTCCCCAATCCTAGCAGCCCAGCTCTCCCGCACCCTTTGGCCCTGCAGCTGCTTGGCCCGGGCTGGGGACAACGGGTCCGTGCTGGTGGGTTTTGGACTCTGAGCTGGGATGTGCCCTGCTCTGTGCCCGGGGACAAGCCCCGCTGCATCTGGGACTGGGCGTGGAGTGGGGAGGGAGGTGGGGAGAGAGGCGCGGGCAGGATCCAGCCCTGAGCGCAGGGTCAGATTTGCATGGAGGGGCCGTGCTCCGGGCGGGTGGGGGCTTAAAAAGGAGTTGGGGTCCGTGACACAGCCCCATCGGCGTGGGGACGCAGAGCTGGTGGGATCGCGCCATGGCCTGGGCCCCTCTCCTCCTCGCGGTGCTCGCCCATGGCTCAGGTACCCTGGCCAGACTCGCTGCGCCCGGCCGGGGCCTTTGGGCACAGGGGTCCCATCCCTGTCCCTCTGCCCCGGGAGGGCTGTGCTCATGGGGCACTGGCTGACCCCCATCTTCTCCCCTCTCTCCTCTCCCTCTCCAGGTTCCCTGGTCCAGGCAGCGGTGACTCAGCCTCCCTCGATGTCAGCGAACCCGGGAGAAACCGTCACGATCACCTGCTCTGGGCTTTACAGCAGCAGCAGCTATGTCGGCTGGTACCAGCAGAAGGTACCTGGCAGTGCCCCTGTCACTGTCATCTACTCGAATGACAAGAGACCCTCGGGCATCCCTTCGCGATTCTCCGGCTCCAAGTCTGGCTCCACAGCCACGTTAACCATCAGTGGGGTCCAAGCCGAGGACGAGGCTGTCTATTACTGTGGTGGCTACGACGGCAGCAGCTATGTTCCCACAGTGACACAAAGCAATGGGGAAGTGATACAAAAACCTCCCGCCATCGCTGGGGCCAGTTAGGAGTCTCTGCTGTCCCCGTTTGCTGGTGGGGCAGGTGCCTGCCATGCCCTGCCCTTGCTGCCCTGCGCTGCAGGTGGCTGTACATAGTGTCCCAGCTTGGCCATCCCTTAGAGCCCCAGGTCTGTGCCTGTCCCCTGTCATTTGGGGAGGGGATGTACAGCACTTGGGATGGCCACGGTACCCATCCCTGGGGTCCAAGCCAAGGCAGAGGCTGTCTCTTACTGTGCTGGCTGGGACACCAGTGCTGATCAGGGTCACGGTGACGCCTAGTACTGGGGAAGCAAGACACCAACCCGCTGTTGCCCCAGGGCCCCTCGGGTGCTGCCTCCTGCTGCAGCTTGGATGCAGTTGTGGAGCAGCACGCATGCCTGTGAGGCGGCTCCTGCCATGGGACACGTGCTCTGCTCCAGCAGGTCCCCTCCGTGCTGCCTGCAGGGAGGCAGCCTCCCTTCAGCCCTGCCCTGCCTGTGCCCATCAGGTCTCTGTGCCCTGGGCACCCTGGGGAGGGCAGCGTGGGGGACAGGGAGGGGTCCTGGGGGTGGGGGCATTTGCCACAGGCTCAGCCACTCTCAGGCTGGGCACAAGGCCACTGAAGGGCGCTGCGATCCCTGTGCCCTGTGTCGGAGCAGGGCTGGCTGGGGGCTGCCCCCAATGGCAGCGAGCAGAGGCCCTGGGCTGCCATAGCTCTGGCTGCATTTGCCTAGCACTGGCCCGTTGGGCTCTTGATCAGGTCGTGGGGAGGCATTGCTGGAGCCTGGGGGCTCAGTGCTGGGTGGCTCCCGTTGTGCTGGGGAGTGGAGACCTGGGAAGAGCAAAGGTTGAGCAATGGGCTTGGGCTGGCAGGGGTAGAGCCAGGGCAGAAAAGCAGCAAAGCAAGAGGTTTCCATAGGTGCTGGGGCTGGGGAAAGCCCCTGAATCACTGGGGCTGGAGGTGCCTCTGGAGATCGTCTCGTCCCACCACCTGCTCAAAGCTGGGTTGGCTACTGCAGGTTGCCCACAGCCTGTCCAGCCGGGTTTTGAATATCTCCAAGGGTAGAGCCTTCACAGCTCTCTGGGCAACCCATTCCAGTGTTTGACTGTCCTTGCAGCAGAAAAAAGGTTTTGCTATGTTTAGGCAGATTTTCCTGTGTTTCAGCCTGTGCTCGTTGCCTCTTATGCCATCAGCAGACACCTCTGAGAAGAGCCTAGCTCCATCTTCATTCCTGCCCCCAGGAGATATTTATAACGTGGATAAGATACCCCTGAGGCTCCCCACCCTGGGCTAGCCATCCCAGCTCACGCTGCCTCTCTCTCTATGAGTGATACTCTGAGCCCTTCATCATCCTTGAGGCCCTTCCCTGGCCTCGTTCCCATCTGTCCCTGTCCCTGGCTGGGGAACCCAGAGCTGACTCAGCGCTGGGCTGTGCCTCAGGGCGCTGAGCCAAGGGGAAGGATCCTCTCCCCGTCTGCTGGCAATGCTCCTGCTAATGCAGCCCACAGACGCTTTGCTGGCTCCTGTGCAACTTGGTGCCCTCCCGGTCCCCTGGGGCCTTTTCTGCCACAGGGCTGCCAGCCGCCCGGCCCCAGCGTTCCCAGCCAGGAGCTGTCCCCCCAGGGGCAGGGCGCTGCATGGCTGTTGCAAGAGAAGAGGCAAGGGCCCCAGGTGCATTGGGGAAGTGTAGAAACAGCCAAGGCATTTGTGGGGCCTGGGAGACCCGTAGGAGGGGAAGATGCTGAAAGTGGGGTGGGGGGTGCTGGGGGTTGGCATCATCCCAGCCCCATCACTGGGAGCTGCAGGGGCTGCCTGCCCCCCTGCCCCCAGCAGCCCAGCTCTCCCGCACCCTTTGGCCCTGCAGCTGCTTGGCCCGGGCTGGGGACGGGGGGGTCCGTGCTGGTGGATTTTGGACTCCGAGCTGGGACATGTCTCTGCTCTGTGCCCGGGGACAAGCCCCGCTGCATCTGGGGTGGTGGGGCTGGGCGTGGAGTGGGGAGGGAGGTGGGGAGAGAGGCGCAGGCGGGATCCGGCCCTGAGCGCGGGGTCACATTTGCATGGAGGGGCTGTGCTCCGGGCGGGTGGGGGCTTAAAAAGGAGTTGGGGTCCGTGACACAGCCCCATCGGCGTGGGGACGCAGAGCTGGTGGGATCGCGCCATGGCCTGGGCCCCTCTCCTCCTCGCGGTGCTCGCCCATGGCTCAGGTACCCTGGCCAGACTCGCTGCGCCCGGCCGGGGCCTTTGGGCACAGGGGTCCCGTCCCCGTCCCGCTGCCCGGGGAGGGCTGTGCTCGTGGGGCACTGCCTGACCCCCGTCTTCTCCCCTCTCTCCTCTCCCTCTCCAGGTTCCCTGGTCCAGGCAGCACTGACTCAGCCGCCCTCGGTGTCAGCGAACCCGGGAGAAACCGTCACGATCACCTGCTCCGGGAGCAGCTACAGCTATGGCTGGTACCAGCAGAAGGTCCCTGGCAGTGCCCCTGTCACTGTCATCTACAACAGCAACCAGAGACCCTCGGGCATCCCTTCGCGATTCTCCGGCTCCAAGTCTGGCACCACGGGCACGTTAACCATCAGTGGGGTCCAAGCCGAGGACGAGGCTGTCTATTACTGTGGTAATTACGACAGCAGCTACACTGCTGCCACAGTGACACAAAGCAATGGGGAAGTGATACAAAAACCTCCCGCCATCGCAGGGGCCAGTTAGGAGTCTCTGCTGTCCCCGTTTGCCGGTGGGGCAGGTGCCCGCCATGGCCCTGCCCTTGCTCCCCTGTGCTGCAGGTGGCTGTGCCTGGTGTCCTGGCCCAGCTGTCCCTTAGAGCCCCGGGTCTGTGCCCGTCCCCTGTCATTTGGGGAGGGGATGTACAGCACTTGGGAACATGCCACTCTCCATGGCCATGGTACCCATCCCTGGGGTCCAAGCCGAGGCAGAGGCTGTCTCTTACTGTGCTGGCTGGGACACCAGTGCTGATCAGGGTCACGGTGACTCCCAGTACTGGGGAAGCAAGACACAAACCCGCTGTTGCCTCAGGGCCCCTCGGGTGCTGCCTCCTGCTGCTGCAGCGGTTTAAAAGGGAGTCGGGGTCCATGACACGGAGGGGCCGTGCCTGAGCACGTGGGGGCTTAAGAGGGAGCTGGGTCCATGGCACAGCCCCATCGGCGTGGGGACGCAGAGCTGGTGGGATCGCGCCATGGCCTGGGCCCCTCTCCTCCTCGAGGTGCTCGCCCATGGCTCAGGTGCCCTGGCCAGACTTGCTGTGCCCGGCCGGGGCCTTTGGACACACTGTCCCGCTGCCCGGGGAGGGCTGTGGTCGTGGGGCACTGGCTGACCCCCATCTTCTGCCCTCTCTCCTCTGCCTTCCAGGTTCCCTGGTCCAGGCAGCAGTGGTGCATGCTGCAAAGCTGCTGAGCACATCCTGCCCTTTCCCTTCTCATTTGCTGCCAGGCATGACTGGGCGATCGACATGGCAGCAGCAGAGAGTGCCTGGCGTGGCCTCTGCTGCTCAGCCCCACAACTGGGACACAGCAGTTGTACGTAGCCTCCCCAGTGCCCCCCTGGGACCAGCACCCCCTTACCTGCTCCCGCTCCTGCCACGGCCATGTGCCAGGCAGGTGCTGAAGGGCCAACACCCCTGGTACGTCCAGCACAGCATCTGTCCTCCTCCATGCCTCCCTCCAAGGAAAAGAGATGGACTTTCAAACTGAATGTTCTTCCTCTTTATTGTCCTCCCCTAAAATGGAACCAAAAGCCCATCGAAGTCTGAGTAATGCTCAGAAACTGGTTGTCCTCATTCAGCTAAATGCTTTACATAGACAATTTCAGTGATTTTTTTTTTTTTTTTTGGTAGTTACAGCCTTTGCACCAATGCATAAGCCTCCCCAGAGGCAAACCAAACCTCTGAAAGAGAAAGTGCCTCAAACCACAAAATCTTCGAAGCATAATTTATTTTCTAGTGACTCAGGAGACTCACTGACTCTGCCTCTTTCTATAACCACTAGCACAAACCACAGTATTTGCATATTTTCAAGTTCAATTTAAGTCGGTGCTATTGAAATTCAGGGCTCCAAGAGCTTGTTTGCTCCGAGCCGAGCACCCTGTGCCCCGTGAGTTTGGCACCATGCTGGGAAAACACTTTACAAATCATAGAATCCTAGAATCCTAGATGGTTGGAAGGGACCTCAAGGATCATCTGGTCCAACCTTTCTAGCACAATCTAGACGAGATGGCCCAGCACCATGTCCAGCTGAGTCTTAAACATGTTCAGCGTAGCGGAGTCAACCACTTCCCTGGGGAGATTATTCCAATGGTTGGCTGTTCTCACTGTGAAAAATTTACCTCTCGTGTCCAATTGGAATCTCCCTGGGAGTAACTTGTACCCGTTACCCCTTGTCCTCACCATGGGACTCCTTGTTAAAAGGGCAGCAGACTCCTTGTAAAAGCAGCAGCCAAACCTTCCCTGGGGGATTTGAAGTTAATCGATCTTAGCTGAAACCCATCCTGGCTCACCCCTGCCTTGGCTATTGCAGCTGTATGTAGGTATCCACATCCCTTGCATGCTTTTCTCTGCTAGTCCCAGCTCTTCCTCTTTACCAGCAGCCTCTGATGCCTCCTCTCCAACCCACTTTGCGTGCCCTGGCCCTTGGCAGATGCTCCCGGGAGCCCTCACCCGAGGGCTGCTGCTCCAAGGGGCTGTGAAGGCAGGGGCTAATAGGGCACTACAGCACCAGCAGCCTGGGGGATGCAGAATGGGCAGGGGCAGCTCTGTGGGAAGCTGAGTTCCTGGGTGGGTAGGGGATACTGCTGGCAGGGTGCTTGGAGCAAATCTGCAGGTCTCTGCGGTCTCCCTGTCTCCTGTGCAAGGAAAATATGTCTGCCATGCCCTTCTGTTCCTGCTGCTCCTCCCTGCTGCTCTGGAGCTGGCTTAGCTGGTGGAGCAGCACCATCCTCCACCCCTGGTGCCTTGGGAAGCAGCCACCACCTTGGCAGAAAGGGGTGAGATGGGTTTAAGTGCTCCGCTTGGTGCTGAAGGCTGCTCCAGCACCATCCAGCTCAGCTCCCAAAGGCAGGAGGGTGCCCAGGGCAGGATTGGCAGCACGCAGGCTGCCTGCCCTCCACTGCGCTCACCCTGTCAGTAACGCGTGTTCCCCCTCGGCACATGCATGCACTGGGACCTGCTGCTCTCACTCGCCCTTTATTTCGTGGTACTAGGCCATGCCTCCCACTCAGGGCTGCCCGTGCTCAGTGCATCTCTGACATCTCCACATGACGTGTGATTTCAGCCAAGACCTTGGCCAACAGTGGCACAGCTGCTGGATATCCCTTGGGAGAGACGGGTAGGGGGGAGGATGCACAAATACCATCCCTACTCCATCATCCCCAGCAAGCAGCACTGCACAAGCTGCATCAGTGGCTGGAAGCCCGGCTGCCTCCCCGCCATGCTCACGGGGCACAGGGGCCGTGGCTGTGCATAAGCAGCTGCTTAGGCTCCTTCTACGCAGCAATGTGTCACTGTGTTTAGTTCTTTGGTGGCAGGACCCAGCTGACTGTCCTCAGTAAGTTGCTTTGATGCTCACACAGGGTCTTCCCCGTGCCAGGGGCTGTATGGGCTCTTCCTGGGGTTTGAGGTGGTTTTTTTTTTTCTTTCTTCAACTTCTCCATTTGGCTATAGTAGCATGTCCTCTGTCTGTTTAACTGCACTGAAACGTATTCATGTGCCTTTCCTTGACGGGAGGAAACAAGGTTTTACAGGCTAATTGGGCTTTGCTGCTTGCAAAACATTTTTGGTCCTTTCAGATCTGCAGACCCTCTACTGATCTCGTGGGTCTTGTTCAAGTTGTCTGAGTGCAGAAGTTACTGGGTAAAAATATATCTATATATTTGCCAGACAGCCAGATGATATTGGAGTGAATATTAGGCTGAATATTAAAAAATAAGCTGACTGCAGAGACCTTGAGCTATTAGCTCCTTTGCTGGTGGTGGGAGCTGCACTGAAAGATTCCAGTCAGGACCAAAACCCCACGGGTACAGGCATGTCCACACTTTAAAGACCTTCCTCCTTCCACATCCACCTCCCCGCGCCGCTCTCTCCCCTGGCAGGGCAGCCCAAGGTCTCCCCCACTGTCCACCTCTTCCCGCCATCCCCCGAGGAGCAATCAGGGCAGAGCAAAGCCACCCTGGTGTGTCTGCTGGGACACTTCTACCCCGGCACCACACAGGTGGCCTGGACAGCTGATGGCCATGCCCTCACCAGTGGCATCAGGACCAACCAGGCTCAGTGGCAGACCAATAACCAGTACATGGCCAGCAGCTGCCTGACACTGAGTGCTGCTGACTGGAAGAGCCATGAGACCTACACCTGCAAGGTCAGGCATGAGAGTGGCACCATTGAGAAGGTCCTGAATAGATCTGAGTGCTCCTAACCCCACTGGGGAACAGACAACCCTGGTCCTGGAACATCACATCCCCTGGCACACTGCTTCACCACCTGCCCCATCCCTGTCCCCTCCTTCTGTACAAGTCACTGCCATCTCTGTGGGCTCTTCCTTTTCCCCGTGCCTGAATCCCTCCCATCTCCCCTGCCCTGTCCCCTCATCCTGGGCATCATCCAAATAAACCCTGAGCCAGTGCTGGCTCTGGATCCACATTTCCCAGTCCTTCCTCCTTGGTCAAATGTGATCATGACCCTGCAACAAAACATGGCCCTGATCGGCTGAGAGCTTAACTGCTCGCTCCCACGTCTTGAGCTCGCTGGGTTGGTGCATTTTCCCCCCTGCAATGGTCTGTGGCTGATCCTTGGGTGTCCCCAGCTGACTGCTGTCTTCCCTCCCCAGGCTCCTGTCCCAAATTCTGTTGCAGCTGGGGAGTGGAGCAGGAGCCATCTCGGGTGCTGGGGCTGCACCAGCCCTGAGTTTGGTCCGTGGGCACTGGCTTGATCTCCTGCAGCAAAGCCAGGAGCTAAATTAAGTTGGAGAAAGTAGCCAGCCAGGGGTCGTCCACTGCAGTGCCCAGTGCTGGCTGATGCCCCTAGCCCTCCCCTCCGCCTGCAGAACGGGCCCCCCGACCCAGGCAGGGCATTAAGCGCTGAAACCTGCGCTGAGCTCTGTTAGGGCAGAAATAAAACTTTGAATTTGGCCTTTGGTCATCACCCACTGATGCAGCAATAGGTGCCTTCAGCAAGCAACCCGGGGTGTGATCTTCCGTCATGGCTGGCAGGCTTTGTTGTCTCAGGGGGGCTCTGAATGCACCAGAGCCAACCCTGCACCAGTGCCTTTGCCGGCACCGAGATGCTGGGCGTGACGGAGGGAAGTGCTTATTTATCCTCAATGGGATGGTCCAGCGCCCCGAGCGCCGGGCTGAGCTCTGGCACAGCGGCGGGTGCAGCGCGACGGCAGCCAGGGCTGCACTGCTCTCCTGCCACTGGCTGCCCCAGCACAGGGCACCCTGACACCGCTGCCACAAGGAGGCTCACCCACCCACCAGGCACCGAAAATCCTGCCCAGGTAAGGATGTGGGCTGTGCCAGGGTCCGGTTATGCCCCGGAGAGCAGAGCCAGGCTGCAGGGTGGCACAGGCACCAGGAGGTGGGGTGCCCTATGAAACCACAGCACCTACTCCAGCACTGGTGTTTCTGGGCAGTGGGAAGGACAGATGGATGGTTTATTCATGAAGTTTACCTGCACACACACTGTCCGATGGTGGTCCCTGTTCATCCCGGCTGCAGACACTGTGAGGCCCGAGGGGTGGCAGGACGGCGGCCAGTGCTCCCCAGGGCAGCCCACAGCCACCTGCATGGCAGCAGTGCAGGTCGAGGCAAGGAGCTGCCTGTCGTGCCTTAGGGGCACCCAAAGCCTCCACCAGCCCTTCCTCACCTGGGATTAACGTCCTCACACCACAGGCAGGGATGTGGGCTTGTAACAAGCTCAAGGTGCATGGTCCTGGGTAGCAGTGGGTCTCTGGAGCAGCCAATGACACAGCCATGGCTCTGGACAGCCCGGCCAACACGGTCCATGTGGGATGGCGGGGCCAAGGCCACCTGTTTTCCCGTGGGCCCTCCAGCAAGGACACGCAGTTGCCCCATATGGCCATCCTGCTGCTCCTGCCCTGCCACATCCACTGGGGCACATCCGACGCCATGCATTCAGCCTGCTGTGTCCATCGGGACACCTCCATCCCATCACCTCCATCCTGCTGTGTCCATCGGGGCATCTCCATCCCATCACTTCCATCCTGCTGCATCCATTGGAGCATCTCCATCCCATCACTTCCATCCTGCTGCATCCATTGGAGCATCTCCATCCCATCACTTCCATCCTGCTGTGTCCATCGGGGCATCTCCATCCCATCACTTCCATCCTGCTGCATCCATTGGAGCATCTCCATCCCATCACTTCCATCCTGCTGCATCCATTGGAGCATCTCCATCCCATCACTTCCATCCTGCTGTGTCCATCGGGGCATCTCCATCCCATCACTTCCATCCTGCTGTGTCCATCGGGGCATCTCCATCCCATCACTTCCATCCTGCTGCATCCATTGGAGCATCTCCATCCCATCACTTCCATCCTGCTGTGTCCATCGGGGCATCTCCATCCCACCACTTCCATCCTGCTGTGTCCATCGGGGCATCTCCATCCCATCACTTCCATCCTGCTGCATCCATTGGAGCATCTCCATCCCATCACTTCCATCCTGCTGCATCCATTGGAGCATCTCCATCCCATCACTTCCATCCTGCTGTGTCCATCGGGGCATCTCCATCCCATCACTTCCATCCTGCTGTGTCCATCGGGGCATCTCCATCCCATCACTTCCATCCTGCTGCATCCATTGGAGCATCTCCATCCCATCACTTCCATCCTGCTGTGTCCATCGGGGCATCTCCATCCCACCACTTCCATCCTGCTGTGTCCATCGGGGCATCTCCATCCCATCACTTCCATCCTGCTGCATCCATTGGAGCATCTCCATCCCATCACCTCCGTTCTGCCACATCCATGGGGCCCAGGACTGCTCCTGCCATGGGGCAGGAGGTTTTTGCATGGCCCTGTATCACTGTGTGGTGCTTTCGGGGGCGGGACCATGTTGACCGTCCTAGGTGAGTCGCCGACTTCTTCTCGGTCTTTCCTTCCCCACCACGAAATTGTGACATTTTGTCGATTTTTCAGTGATTTGGGGGTTTTTTTCTCGGACTTGGCGCTGGGCTGGGGTCTGCCGCTGGTTTGGGGGTGGACACCAAGCGCACAATTGCGGGCTGTGTCTTGTCCCCGTGGACTTGGAGGGCCACAGAGGACTGGGGGGTATTTTCTCAATTGAAAGACCTTAAAATTTGGCCAGGAAATGTGTCTGAGGTCTCAGGGAACCTATTTCAGAAAATCAGATTTAGATGTCTAAGAAAGTCAATTTTATTCTTTGTTAAAGAAATTAGTCGTCAGTCTAAGGTCTAAGTCCTCAACTCTTAGTCCTGAGGACTAAGTCTGTCGCCCTCAGTGAAGAGCAGGGGCTCCTCTGTGGTGTCCCGCGGCTGAGGGTGCAGGCGCTGCGAAATGGCAGCCCGTCCTTGGCTGTGAGTGGGCTGAAGTTGCATCCAACTTTGTGTTAAAATGGCACGTCCCTGCGGTCTTAACTAAAAGTTTTCAGGGGTATCTTAAAGAGCCCATTTGTCCAGGTAAGCTGTGTCAAAAATTGAGATTGTTGTGTTGAAAATGCTGCTGGGAACATTGTTCGTCTGTCTTTGTCTGTAATTTTTAAAAGAATTTGGCCAAAAATCCCAGTCTGAACCAAGTTACTAGAGGCATAAGATCGAGAAAAATGTAGTTTGCCACTTTCTTCAGTGGCAAGTTTTTAATGGCGGAGTCCTCCTGGTTTTCAAGTAGAGACAGAGATATATAGAGAAATTGTACATTTGAGGAGGGAGCAGAACCACTTCAGAAAGACCAAACATCTTTTCTCTGCTGTCCTTCGGGTGATTCTTAGTTGTATGTTTTCTGAGACAAGTCTGAAAGTGTCTGAAAGCAGAACTGGGGAGAAAACAGGACGGTTTGTCTTTGAAATTTTGATTTTTAAAAAAATTGCCTTGCAAAAGGAAAGAAATGGGTTTATGGCAACTAACCAGAAATTTTGTTTTTTATATATATAATATATATATAAATATATATATTTATATATAATATATTTTTATATGAAATATATATAAATACATAAATATGAATATTATATAAATGATATATAATCATACATATATTTATATATCAATATATACTACATATATATACAATATAGTATATATTTTATGTATGTAATATATAATATATAATATAATATATTATAATATATAAATATATAATATATATGACATATTAGATGTATATATAGATATCTATAATATATAACATGTATATGCACATATATATACATATAGTATATATATAACATCTATACAAGTATATATGGAATGTATGTATATGTGTATGTGTATTACACACACACATATATACACATATATTTTTATATATATACATCTGAGCAACCTGATCTAGTTGAAGATGTCCCTGCTCATTGTAGGTGGTTGGACTAGATGGCCTTTAAAGGTTCCCTTCCAACCCAAAGTATTCTATGATTTTATATATATAGAGAGAGATGTATCCCAAATCTAAATATATTAGAGTTATAAATGATAAATTCTTAGCTGTGGGGGAAGTGGGGAGTTTCTGGGCAGTGCCAGCTGGGGCAGGCAGGGCAGGCAGGGCAGGCAGGGGGCTGTGGCGGGGCACAGGGTCGCCCCTGACCCTGTGCCGCTCTCTCTCCCCTTCCAGGACAGCCCAAGGTCTCCCCCACTGTCCACCTCTTCCCGCCATCCACCGAAGAGCTCTCAATGAAGAGCACAGCCACCCTGGTGTGTCTGCTGGGAGACTTCTACCCGAGCAGCATGCAGGTGACCTGGTCAGCCGATGGTAGCACCCTCTCCAAAGGCATTGAGACCAGCCAGCCCCAGCGGCAGACCAACAACCAGTACATGGCCAGCAGCTACCTGACGCTGACTGCTGACGAGTGGAAACGCCACGAGACCTATGCATGCAAGGTCACGCACGAGGCTGGCAACGTGGAGAAGAGCTTGAAGAGATCCGAGTGCTCCTAACCCTTCTGGGACCTCCCCGCACCCGGCAGCCCCTCGCCGGCCCCCTCCGTCTTCCCTGCTGCTGGGGGCAGCGGCTCCCCCCCACTGCAGATGTCTCTCCCCATGTCCCCCTGTCCCCTGCTCCTTGTCCCCCTGCCCTGAGTGTCACACAAATAAACACTGACACTGAACTAGTGCTGGCTCAGCATCCCTGTCTCTGTGTCCTTCCAACGCGCCCGCTCCCCCCGCGCCGGCTGGCATCGCCCCAGTGGCACCAGTATGGAGGAGGGTGGGATGGAAACACACATGCGCGCGCACGCACACACACACACACACGTATTGCTGGGGGTGTCCAGGGCTCCCTGCAGCTCTTGCTCACTCTCAGGGACCCTGCTGAATCCCCCTGGCACCACCAAGACCAGGGGATGAGCAGCTTGGGGCATCAGCCTGGTCTAAGCTCCCATGCTGGCAGCAAGCACGTGGCCCTGGCTGTGCCGGCCTTGTCCCTCGCCCGCTGGCCTCTGGGCACCAGGTCCCTTGCAGGGACACATGGCTTGTGGTGGGGCCATGGCCAGCTGTGTCCCTTTGATGGCCAGCCCTGCCTCTGTCCCCATTTCCTTGGTCACCCCTGTGTCCCCCGGGATGGGGCTGCCAGTGTAGCCGCCGGGGCATTCACATGCACCACTCTGTCTCTTGCACCCTGTGCCACAGCAACCTGGGCCCCTGGTGCCACGTGCCCCATCCCCGGCACAGCCCCAGGGAAGTTTCCCTGCGGCCCTGCACACAGAGCGACTCACAGCCACAGCTGTGCTGAGAGCACCAGTGCTCAGCTGCGGGTGCCTCATCAGAGCTGCCAGGAGCCACCCCGGGGACAGGGGATGGGAGCACCCAGCCACACTGTGTGCAGTTCTGGGGGAGATGCCCCAGCCTCTTGGTAAAGGGGGGATGGCCTCACCACATCCCCCTCCTTGGGCTGTGCCAGTGCCAGTGGGGTGCCTGGCCCCGCCAGGCTTTGGGTTGCCACATGTCCCTGCAGGCGTCTTCTGGGGACACAGAATCATAGAATCATAGAATGCTTTGGGATGGAAGGGACCTTTAAAGGCCATCTAGTCCATCCCCCCTGCAATTGGCAGGGACATCTTCAACCAGATCAGGTTGCTCGGAGCCCCATCCAGCCTGGCCTCGAATGTTTCCAAGGATGGGGCATCTACCACCTCTCTGGGCAACCTGTTCCAGTGTTTCACTACCCTCATTGTAAAAAATTTCTTCCTTATATCTAGTCTGAATCTACCCTCTTTTAGTTTAAAACCATTACCCCTTGTCATATTGCTACAGGCCCTGCTAAAAAGTCTGTCCCCATCTTTCTTGCAAGCCCCCTTTAAGTATTGAAAGGCCGCAATAAGGTCTCCCCTCAGCCTTCTCTTCTCCAGGCTGAACAACCCCAGCTCTCTCAGCCTGTCCTCATAGCAGAGGTGTTCCAGCCCTCTGACCTTTTTCGTGGCCTCCTCTGGCCCCGCTCCAACAGGTCCATGTCTTTCCTGTACTGAGGACCCCAGAGCTGGACGCAGTGCTCCAGGTGAGTTATCTCCACGTGCACTAAAATCAGCTTTTGCCAAGCAGCAGGGCTGTTTGCGGCTGCCATTTCTCTCTCGCTGTCTGGTGACCCTGCAGCCCCTGGAGACGGTGGGGCACTGGGAGGTGCACTGAGTGCCCCAGGCCTCTTCCAGCCTGTCTCCCTGCCTGCATGCCACCGAAGGGGGTCATCCCAGCTGGCACAGGCAGGGGCTCAGCCCCTGCAGCACAGCACCACTCTGACCCCCAGCAAAGTCTCACCCCTCACTGGGGCTGCCCCAGGGTGCCCTGCTCTGGGGCTGCTGGGGTTTCCCCGGCTGCACCAGGCGTTTTGTCCTCACCAGGGGACGGCTTGAGCCTTCCCTAGGCACCCCGAGGAGCTCCAGGGATGTGTGCCAGCCCTGCGGTGACCATGGGCACTGTACAGTCCTGGCAGGACACAGATGGGAGGGGCAGGGGGGGACGTGAGCCCTGGTCTGTCCTGGTCCTCCTTCCCTCCTGCTTTTTGGAGCTGGCAGCGGGGCCTGGACCCCACCAGAGGTGCCAAGAGGCACCTCATGCTCCAAAACAACTTTATTGGCTTTATTCTGCCTTTATTATGGCTTCATCCTGCTCCCCAGCTGGGCAAGGGAGACCTTGCCACAGCACAGCCCCATGCATGGGGCAAACACCCTTCCCATCGCCCTGCACAGGGGACTGGGATGATGGAGGCAGTCCCAGTGTCCCTGCCCATGTGTGGGGTGACAGGCTCGGGGTTTTCCCAGGAAACCCCATCCCCACAGAGCAAACTTATGCCCAGGCCAGATTACAGCCCCCTGGGCTGCCACTGGCCCCAGGGAAGGAGTCAGCAGCAGGATGGATGCTCAGCCTGCATCGCAGCAGGGGAAGGAAGGAAGGGCGATGGAGGCATCTGTCCTGATGCGTTTCAAGATGAGCTCCTTTAAGACACAGCTTCCCAGGCAGAGAGAGCCCGCAGCAGCAGAGGGCTGGCAGAGTTGGTCCTGGGGTCTGCCGGGCTGCAGCACCTGTGGTAGGGGGTCCAGGAGGTGAGGGTCCCTGCAGTGTGGCCGCACACACCCAGCCTGGCTCGCTGCTGGGGGACATGGACTCAGAGACGGCACAGCTCCTCTGCCCTGGCGCTGAGCCCCTTTCCATGGGCGGGCAAGGTTATTCCCCAGCAAATCCCTGCAGTGGCATCCTCATCCCTGGCCTCGTGGTGCTGCCGGGGCTTTCACCAGGGAGAGCTGCTGCCTGGGTTTCTGCCAGCCAAAAATGCCCCAAGGACTGAGACCTGCTGCCAGGAAGGATGCTTGCTTTTTTTTCCACTGAGAAAGCTGAAGCCTCAGTAATTATTGCTTCCAGTAGTTGGCAAATCACGCCCTTAAGCAGTGGTTGAGGCCAGAGTGAATGACGGGGTAACACAGGAGCCCCTGTCCCAGCCATGCTGCCAGGTTTTACCCTGCTAAATGCCACATTTTGGTGGGCGGCTGGTCAGGAGGGGAGCAGCAAGGCAATGCTTTTGTGGGGCTTGAAATCCATCTCAACGTCCCATGAGTAAAGCATGTCCCTCAGTTACAGGACACCAGATCGAGCTTTTCACAGGCTCAGTTTGGGGCAGGTCTTGCTGGGCCATGAGCCGGGGTCTTGCTTTGGCTCGGGTCTGGGCGAGCAGAGCACAGGCGCACCTCTGACTCCTGGAGCAGGAAACCTCACTAATTATTGATTAAAAGATTGTGCTAAATCCTTTCCGTAAGGAACAACTGGCAGGGAAAAACCTACTGAATTATAGATCAGTGGCCCTGCTTCCCCCAGGGCCCCCATACTCCCCTGCCACCCGCAGCATGGTGAATTTTCAGCCACCTTTTTACCCATAACAAGTCCTTCAACAGGGCTAGAGAACCACTGCTGGGAATCACACTGGGATGCGGGGCCTGATCCAGCCCCCAGCGGGGAGGGAAGCGGTGCCTGGGAAGAAAAGGCATGTCCCGCTCCCACAGCCACCCTTGGTGGGGCTTTCTGGTGAGCTAATGTGCTGAGCCGAACTGAAACCCGCGCCCCTCCCCAGCTGCAGCTCTCGCTCTTGCTCTGCTGTCTCTGGTGCTGCAATTTTAAACAGTAATTTATTTTTTGTTTTCCCAGCTCACCATTAATTTTAAATTGAGGAGGATCTAATTTAGTAAATGAGATGCTTCAGGAAGGCTTTAATTAGCTGCAGAGAGAGGTAGCAGGTCCCATGGCAGGGTTGGGGCTTGGTGGGAGCTGTGCTCCCAGGCTGAGGCTTGCCAGCAAGGGCTTAGCAAGGCCTTCGAGGGGGTTTAATAAACCCCAGTGGTTTAGATGCTTTGGGCTTGGAGGGGCCCCACAGCCAAGACAAGAAAGAGGGAGGTCAGGATGGAGGCAGAGGGGTGTAAAGCCATGGGAGCTCTCGCAACCCTTGCCCCAAAACAGCCCCCCCCAGCCCCAAGGGGCAAAGCTCTGCTCCGGTCCCCAAACCCTGCCCTGGGGTTAAGGGCAGCTCCCGCACCCATGGCCTTGCACCTGGGGGTGGCCATGCCAGACCCCCTCCACGGGGACCACCTCCAGCCAGGTTTGCCCCCGCAAAACCAGCCTGGGCTTGCTTTTTTTTTATTGCACATCACTTGGTGATTTCCCCAGGCCCTGGCGAGCCCCAGTATCTCATGCCAGGAGCATTTGGGGTCTCCCTTTGTGGGGACGTGGCAGGAGTGGAGCGAGTGCACCTGGGGCTGATGAAACACCTCGTCTGGAGAGACATGGGCGACGTGGCGCAGCCAGAGGGGCCGGGGGGTCCCGCCTGCCCTCCCCGCAGCAGCTGCAGCCACCCAAACAGCCGCCGTTCCTGGAGGCAGCAGGGCTGAAACTCGAAAGCAAGAGCTAGACCCAAGAATAGCCCTGGCCCAGGCTGGGGGGGAGCGGGGCAGAGCCAGACCCCGCTTTGGCTCTGTGGCTCTGCCAAACTCTGCCTGAGCTGGGGGGGTGCAGCCCCCAAGCACCTGGAGGGGCAGCTGGTGGCTCTTGCACCCCATCCTGACATCCCCCCGCCCATGTACCCGCCTTCTCCAAAGCGTTTGGGGTAAGGCTGTGCAGAGCCCGGGCTGTGCCACACCAGCCCTGGCCCCCCCCGGCCCCCTCAGCCGGCACCGCCGTGCAGCTGTGCGGCCGCGGGGCATCCCCAGGCTAAATTTACTCCTTGCCCGCCACAATCTCCAATCAGAAACTCGAAGGGGGGCCAAAAAAAGGAAGCGAAACCATCTCCAGTGGGTGCTGACGTGTGAAGGCGAGCGGGTGCCACGCAGACAAGCCCAAAGTCGGCTCAGCCCTGAGATGGTTGCTGGCTCTTTGCTGTGGCGAGTTTGCCCCTGCCTCGCCAGGCTGTCGCTTCGCAGGGCCATCAGCCACTGCAGCGGGGGGACAGGTTTTGGGGCAGCCTGAAGCTGCCCAAAATGGGCAGGGTGGGTGGTGGGGGGGGACCAGGGACCCACTGCGGGTTGGTGCCGAGGCTGGCGGGGCTGCGTGCCTGTGCCAGGGTACATGTCCCCAGCCCAGAGTCACCCCTCCTGTCTCCTGGAGGGTCCCTGGCAGGGCCCTCCCCAGCGGGATCTCAGCCGGCAGAGTGGTCCCTGCCCCAGTGTGGGGTGTCCCAGATGCTGCACGTGCACATGTGTGCACGTACACTTGCATGCACACAGTCGCACATGTATGCACAAACATGCGCACACACGCTCTCATGCACACCCCTCCCCAGAGATCCCAGCGCAGCCAGGCCCCCCAGCTGGGCAGCGCTGACCCCACCAGGGTCACACCAGGTCTGGGGCCAGGGCTGACCCTGACACTGCTCAGCTCGTGGCCTGGTCCCCCTGTGCCGCTGCAACAAGGGGACCAGCCCGGGGTGTCCTGCTGCCACCCCGCTCCTGGGTCACCCCAAATCCTCTCTCATTAACTGAACTAAAATAATCACTCTCTGCCTCCTGCCAGGCAGCCCCTTAGCTGGGCTTGTCCGTCAGTCTGAACTGCCATGAGATGCATGGGGCAGCCTCCAGACTCCCACAATATGGGGAAGATTTCCCCGAATCTGGGAAATAAAATACAGATTATGAATGAATAAAGTATGGGTTATAAATTATAAAATACACGTTATGAATTATAAAATACTATGAAACACCCCCCAATCAAAGCCCCAGCTGGGGACAACCACAGAGCCCAAAGCCGAGGTTTATTGCCCTGCAATTGAAAGGGAATTAAATGAAATAAATAAATGTTTGAGACTGGCGTGGTCGAAAACACGACCTGAGCAATCAGGCCCACTTGCGAAGAGGAGAGTATTTGCATAGCTCTGTCAAAACAGCAACTGCCGGGGCTCGCAGCTGGCAGCCGGCAGGAAGGTGCAGGAGGGGTGGCCGGACCCCTTGCTGGGGTTTTTATTTATATGTGTATTAAACCTCAGGGAGAGGTAAACAGTCCCAAAGATAAACGCTCAAGCTTGTAAACATGCTGAACCTCAAAAATAAACACCTTTCAGCTGCTTCAAAATATTTATCATCTCAAGTTTAGCGTGATAATAAAACAAACCTCCCAGTAGAGCTTCAGCGCTGGTCTGGGGACCAAGCAAACCCTTGTTTTCTGCTCGTACTCGGTGTAAACAGCCACATCTCCCCAGGCAGGTGTGCCGATGGAGAGGCTTTATCACAGGGCTAGTACTGCCCATCTGGAGAAATATGATTGTTAACTTTCAGCCCTTGTTAGGACTTCCAAGATGGGGCTTTTTTAGCTTAATGTTAAGAAATTTCTCAGTAGGGAACATTGGCGGCAGGGTGACCGCAAGGCAGTGGCAGGGTGACGGCAAGGCAGCGGCAGTGGTGGCTGATGGATGTGATGGAGGCAGCCGCCGCAGTCCTCGCCAGGCCCTCGGGAGGGAACAGAACGGTTTGACTCAATCAGTTAGGGAGGACGTTAAGCCAAATTTGGTTTTCTGCCCCTCCGTGGCCTGCCGGGGTGAGCAGTGCCAGTGCCACGGCTTTTGCAGCCAGCCCGGGGGGACTGGAGGGGAATGCGGGGTGCACCCCGAGGGTGGATCCTGCACCAGGCCAGTGCCACCCTCACCGGCAGCCTCCCCACCCTGAGCAAATGCCGCCGGCCCCAGCCACAGCAGAGCCCCCGCCCTTTCCCCTTCCTCTGCAGCCATGGCAGGGGAAGAATATCAGGTTTAAGCATTTCTGCCATGTTTTGGGCACTTTTGGCCGGGCACCCCAGGCTGGCTGTGGGCAGGGGGGTGCCGACATGCATCGCCGCCCCCCGAGGTGAGCTGGGGCTCCCCCCGGGCAGCTGTGCCGACCGCAGCCCTGCTGTTCGGGAACAGCCTTTGCTAAAATTACAGCCTGGCCGAAAACAAGAGCCCGCTTTGGCCAAACACCAGCTGGGAGCCAGGAATAGCCCCGGCACGCGCCACTTCCTCGGCACAAACTTTCCAGCACGTGGCACCCAGAGCGTCGCTGCCTGGCTGTGCCGCGGGCAGGGCAGGAGGCGGGAAAAGCCATTTTGTGGCCCCATTTCAGCAATGGCTCTTGGGGGGGGGCCTGTTCCAGGTCCTTTTTCCCGGGCAGCCCAACGTTCCCAGCAGGAGGCACAGCACCACAGACATGGGGTCCCAGCAGGCTGCACAGTGTGTGCTGAGCCCTCAGGGTGGTTTTGCTGTCCGGCTGTACAGAGGGCCTTGGCTGCCAGACCCTGGTGCCACCACTGTCCTCTGCCAGGGGCACTGGGGCCAGCCGCGATGGGTCCCCCAGGGGATGGGGACCCTGAGCACAGGGGTGTCTGCTCCTGCCAGGCATTTCAGCCCCCCGCTGCTCTTGGAGAGCCACAGCCTTGTGCCCTCAATGGACCCCCTGGGCAGGCAACGTCTGGCCCCACTGCCCAGGTGCCCCTCACGCCCTGGCCTGGTATTGGAGTGGACTGGGGGGGGCTGCAGCCATCTGGGGCTCACCGTGGCTGAGCAGGCTGCACCATGCTCTGCGGCTGGACCCGCCACTCTTGCCAGCCAGGCCTGCGACCACCCTGAGCTGGACCCGGGCACATTCATGGGGCAGCTGCAAGGGGCTGGTGCTGGGCCATGCAGGGGGCACGGGGGGACTGGGGCACGGGGGGACACGGGTGCACAGGCAGCACAGGGGACACGGGGGGAGCACGGGGGGACAAGGGGCACAGGGGGCACAGCGGGATGCGGGGGGAATGGGGGGGGCACGGGCAGCACGGGGGAGCGGGGGGAGCACGGGGGGAGCACGGGGGGAGCACGGGGGGACAAGGGGCACAGGGGGCGCAGCGGGACCGGGGGCAGCGGGAGCACGAGGCCACGGCGGCAGGGGCGCGAGGAGGCGGCGGGGGCCAGCGGCGCGCAGCGGAGCGGGGCCAGCGGCGCGCGGGGCCGGCGGGCGGGCGCCCCCTGGCGGCGGCTCGGGGCTCCGGCAGCCGCGCCCTGCCCGGCCCCGGCGGCGCACGGGGGGGGTACGGGGGGAGCACGGGGGGGTACGGGGGGAGCACGGTGCCAGCCGGAGCCCCCCCAGGCAGGCAAGGGCAGCCCAGGCTGCCCTGGGCACCCGGCGCGAGCATGGTCCCACGCCTGATGGCTCTCCCCGGCCTGATGGCTCTCCCCCAGCACGGCGGGGGCAGGCGGCCAGGGCCGCCACCCGCGCTAAGGCGGTCCCTAGCGAACGGTCAGCACACGGGCCCTGAGCAAGGCTGCCGCTTCCAGCCGCTTCCAGCCACAGCCCGGCGGGAATTACCGAGCAGGGCAATGGCCACCTGCACGCCGGCGGCAGGCGGCTGCAGCAGCATGCGGCAGTCCCTGCTCAGCGCCCTGCGCGTGCTGCACGCCCAACAGCACGCCGCACCCCTCGGCACGAGCACCGGCTCTGCCGTCCCCTCCCTGGACCAGGGTGGCTGCTCCGAGACCCCAGGCCTGAGCTCTGGGGTGGGTTTACAGAGCTGCAGCACCCACAGGGGCCTGCGGACACCACGGCGTGGGGATGACGGGGTCTTCAGCTGGGCCCCTTCACTCCCTGGAGATGGCTCTTCCCTGCTGCGGGCTTCAGAGGGAGCCCGAGCCTCGCACCAGGAGGACGCTTGGGCCCCCCTGCACCCATGGGTGCTGCGGCCACCCCTTGGGCTGGGGGCAGGGGCGGAGACCTGCACTGGCAGCGTTTTCCCCCAGCAATGATGAAAACCTCAACCCGCCCCACTGTGCTCCCAGGTAACAACCTGTGCTCTTACGGCCATAATTCAGGAGGAGATGGGAACACGCCTGGAGCTTCAGCGCATTAATTATGAACCACCCCATTCGCCCAGGCCCTGGCTCTGCCCCTGCCTTGCCGGGCAGCACAGGAGCAGCGCCAGCAGCTATTTCTGCCAGTGTAAAATTAGCTCCATGGAAAGAGACATCGGGTCCCTGTGTCCTTGTCCTGGTTTGAGCTGGGATAAGGTTAATTTTCTTCCTAGTAGCTGGTATAGTGCTGTGGTTTGGATTTAGCATGAGAACAATGTGATAATACACTGATGTTTAGTTGTTGCTAAGCAGTGTTTATACTAAGTCAAGGACTTTTCAGCTTCCCGTGCTCTGTGTAGTGCACAAGAAGCTGGGAGGGGGCACAGCTGACCCAGACAGGCCCAAGGGCTATTCCGTGCCCTATGGCGTCACGCTCAGTATATCAACTGGGGGGAGCTGGCCAGGGGGAGTGATCGCTGCTCGGGACTGGCTGGGCATCCATCGGCGGGTGGTGAGCTTGTCTTTCCTGGGTTTTGTTCCTCTGTCTCTTTTGTTGTTTTCCTTTTCATTACAATTTATTATTATTGTTGTTGTTGGTATTGTTATTATTTTATTTCAATTATTAAACTGTTCTTATCTCAACCCGTGAGTTTTCTTACTTTTGCCCTTCCTATTCTCTTCCCATCCCACCTCAGGGGGAGAGCGGGCAAGCGGCTGTGTGGTGCTTGGTTGCCAGCTGGGGTTAAACCATGACAGCCCTGCCCCAGGATACTCTGGGGAGCTGTGTCCCTGGGGACAGCCCCATCCCTCCGTCAGCCAGCCCCAACGCTGGGGAAAGCAACAGGGCATTGTCTGCAAGCACAGGGACCGCAAGGACCCTGAGCCACATGCAAGGCCAGGATTTGGCCCTGGGGATTTACTGCACAGGGAGGAGAGGGGGAGGCTCATACCCGCCTGCACAGCCACCGGCCCCAGCTCCCTCCCCTACCCCCTGCCAAGCACCCTGCCCCAGCAACACCAAAGGGACACAGAGCCAAAGAGGCAGCGACCTGCAGCCACTGGCGAGGACCTTGGCTTTATTCCAGCCCCTCCAGCATCCCCTCCTGGTGGCTCCCACCGCCTGGCTACGGGGGCATTGCAAGGGAGCCTCTGGGCTTGCAGAGATTCACTTCTGCAGAGATCCAGGTTTGCAAAATCTCCACCCAGCCAAGGTCTCGACATGCTTTTTTTGTTATTTCTTTTTCCCATTTATCCGTGAACCAGATGTGTTGCCTCCCCGTCGCCGTTGGAGTGGGGCAATGCTCGTGTGGAGGCTGGTGAAAGGCTGGGCCAGACCCTATGGGGTTGGTGAGAAGGGGCCGAGCAGGGCCAGGAGGAGCAGGGGGGAGAGGAGCTGGTGGTGGCCCCTGTGTGGGGACCCACCGCTGGCCGTGGCCGCCCTGGAGGCGAAGACCGTCCGGCTGCGGAGGGGCTGTGGCGGACGGAAGTTGTTGGTCATTTTGAGGAGTGTGGAGCCAGCGGCCGGGAAGTGGAGGGTGCTGACGAACGCCCACAGCTGCACAGGGGGAGAGGCAGGGTGGGCAGCCGCTTCGCCGGGTGCCCCGAGCCCCCGCCCGCCTGTGAGCCCCCTTTCGTGCTGCCCCGCTGCTGATGGCACAGGACCTGTGGCATGGCCCCACCACCCCTCACCGCTCTCCCGAAACCAGACCCGGAGGGTAAGCAGGGCCTTGCAAGGATGAGCTCTTGAGTTTTAAAGGGGCTAATTGTGTTTTAAAGGGGCTAATTGTGTGCTGAGCACTTAAAGAACAGCTGGCCCATGACGCCCTCAAGGATATATGTCTACTAAGATGCTTGGGCAGCAGAGGAGAACTCACTCCATCCATCCATCCATCCATCCATCCATCCATCCATCCATCCATCCACCCACCGACCCACCCACCCACCCATTCACCCACCTCCTCGGAGCCTCGTCTGAGCTCCAATAGGTTTGCTCCCATTGCGCTTTCTGAATGCTGGGGCTGGGCAGGAGAGCGCTACAGACAAGATTTCTCCCTGCTGGCAGGTGGCCACGGCTCCGTTACTTAACCCTCATAAAATTAATTAATTGCCAGGTTGCCGGGAGCATTATTATGGAGATGACTTTCCCTGTGCTCTTGCTTAGGGGTCAGGAAGGGCAAGGAGAGGGGCCACCTGGGGGGTCCAGCCCTTCAGGCATCGGAGCGTGGGGCTGTGCACGCTGGTACCTGCTCCCGGCCGATCTCCACAGGCTCCTCGAAGACGGTCCAGACGACGACCTCGCTGCAGTCAGGGGTGGTGAGGGAGCCCTGGTAGCGGTAATACGCAGAGAGCCGGCCGGCGCGCGGCAGCAGGGTGCTCAGGCGGAAGGTGGAGGCCAAATCCACTGAGTCCCCTGCAGGGCGAGACATGGGCATTCAGCCTGTCCCATGCCGGGGACATGGCGGGGACAGCAGGGCCACTGCCATCAGTTTCCCTTCAGCCAGATGGCCCCACGGACTGGCACGTCCTCCCCACCCAAACCACTGGGGCACACTCCTGCCCTCCTGCACCAGGGTCTCTCCCCTTTCTGTCCCTGCCCCGACGAGGAGGTGACTCACCAGCATGGGAGACGTTCCTCAGCCCCGCCACGATGGTGTTGTAGTTGGTGTTAGGGGTTTCGGAGACCTGCAGAAGGGGAGAGTGAGCGGCTGGGGCAGGGCAGAGCCAGGTCACCCTGCACCACCGGAGCATTCACAGGCAGAGCCGGCGCCGGCCCCCCATCACTGCAGAGCAGCGGTGGGGATGGATGAGCTCCCAGCCGGCACCCCTTTGCACGAAGCCAGCGGGGAGGTCATGGCACTGAGGTTTCCCCAGCACCTCCTGGCCTTGACCCAGCCCTCCTGCCCCTTCTCGCTCCCCTGGGGCAGCCGTACAATGCTCCCCCAGCCGCACCACGAGCAGCCTGTTCCCAGGGGGTCCCCTCCCGCCGGCAGTGTGAGCCCCAGCAGACCCACCTGGAAGAAGAAGCCGAGAACAGCCAGCCCGTTGGGATGCCCCTTGGCCTCTGCCAGCGTCCGGTACTTGACATTGATGTGGACAATGTGCAACTGGGGAAAGCATGGAGGGGGCAAGTGTGGGCAACTGCCCCCGGCCAACCCCCCGGCAGTGGGGCACTCACCCATGGATCTCCCCAGACTGTTTGGGGCGGCCAGATGCTGAGCCAACCACCCCCAGAGCCCCCAGCCACCCTTCTGGTCCCATGGGCGCTTCTGCAGGGTGGCTGCTTGGAAGATCAAAGCACCCCAATGAAGCGAGCATCTTTGAAGAGGTGGGGAAAGGGAGCCAGTGGTCCTGGGGCACCCGCCAGCCGCAATATATAAATTTTGCTCTCCTCTTGCAGATAATTAATATTTTAGAGGCGCAGAGCCTCTTTCACCCAGAAGGATCCCGACACGCTTGGCACAGCATGCTCCCACACGCTCTTGCTTGCATTCACTGACTCAGCGTGCGGTCCCGGCGGGGCGCAGAGCCCTCCAAACCCAGCTGAGTGCCTCTGACGAGGCAGCTTGGCCCACACACTGTAAAGAAAAACCTTGAGTCTCATGTCAGCTGATTTTTAACCACCCAGGTGCCCAGTGCAGCGGCTGTCTGTATCCCACCATCAGCGCAAGGCTATGGTGACAAGGAGCACGGCCGAACCCACTGGTGCAGCATCACCAAGCCCGGTCACACCGCTGCATGGCAGCCTCGGGACGCACCAGTATCACACCTTCCCATCAAGGCAAGGACTTGGGCCACCCAGAGAGTCTGATGGGTGCTTTTTCTCACCTACCTCCATGGGGAGCTGGCGCCCGTCAAGGGTGTGCTCAGAGCCGTTCCCAGCCGGGCTGCCCCAGTGGAAGTGGAGCTGCAGCGCATGGTACCTGCCGGGGAGACCTCCACCGCTGATGGTGATGTGCTCAGAGGCTGACTCGCTTGCCAGGCTCAGCGTCACTGCAAGGGCAGCCAGACAGGGTAAGGATGGGGGACAGCCCCGTATCTCTCCCCGTAGCCCAGCAGACCACAGGGTTCATCCTGCCCAAGCTTCGTCCCAGCACTAATGCAAACCCACAGGGCAGGAGCTGCCCCAGGACCCTGCAGCTCGAGGGCAGAGAGCACCCAGGAGCAGTGGCAGAGCCAAGCCCCAGCCAGGACAGTGCCTGGGCAGCAGGGGCAGGGGAGGGTGCCCAGCCACAGCACGCACCTGTGTGCCCATCATTCGCCAGCCTCCACTTGCCCGGGGGAGCCTGGTCGTAGCCCTCAAAGAGGATGTCCCCGAGGCCACCGTCCCTCTGCAGCCGGCGCCTGTCGATGTTCACCGGGGACTGCTTGTTGCCGCCACACGTGGCTTTCAGCTCCTTCCAGTGGCTGGGACCTGCAGCGGAGAGGCAGAGGCACGGTGGGCAGCTGCTGAGCTGCTGCCACCGCCGGGGGGGACACGAGGCCGAGGGTGACCGGGTCCACAGCCAGCCCTGCTGTCCCTGCCACGCTCACCTGCATCCCGCGGGAGCTGCCCTCCTGCCCAGCCAACCTTCCTCCCTATTGATGAGTGGGGGCTTATTGCAGCCTCATCCATAATTCATCAGGATTTCCTCATGGGTCCAGGGGCTATATTTAGCCTGGCAGCGTCTGTCCCTCCATGCTGCCACTGGTGAAGGGCAGGCTTTTCTCCCAGCCCCTGCTGCCCGACCCTGCAAGCAAACCCCTTGCTGTGGGGCTGCACCAGCCACCGCCCCCCCGCCCCCATGGCCCCTGGGCTGGGGCTCACGCTGGGACTGGGCAGGGGGCTGCTCTATGCAGAAGGAGCAAAATACCCCATACAGTGCCTAAGAGGGAAGGACAGACAGGAGCTGCTGAGAGGGGGGGCTTAAGTCCTCTGTCCATTCGCAGAGCACATAGTTTGGTTTTTAACCACATTTTACCCTACTCATGCTGGTTTTGTCCAGTTGTGGCAGGTGACGGCGCATCCTGGCCACGCAACTCATCCTAGGGCAAATCCCATGTGGGGTCCGGGGTGATGACACGATGCCCATCGGCAGCTCCTGGGGTGGGGGAGTCACCGTGGCAGGAGCTGGGTGAGGATGCGGCAGTGCCGGCAGCCAGCTGGACCTGCTGCAAACCCACAGCACTGCCCGGGCACTGTGAGCAGAGGTCCCCACAGCTGCCACCACAGCCAGACCCCACACATCCCGTACATGTGGCTCAGTGTCCTCATCACCCCGGCATCACCTCTTCTTGCAACACTCATTGCAGTCCACAGCCATGGGACACTGCTGATCACTGCTCCAGTGCAGCTGCCGTGACACCCCGCTCCTCCTCCTCGTGGCCCCGGGGCAGCCCGGGCTGCAGATGCCCAGGCAGAGGTGTCGGCACCGGGCACTGCTGGCAGCTGGGCTGTGGTTCCAGCCGGGGAACGGGTGCTCCCCTAGAGTGTCCAGCCTCATCCACCCAGGGCACCCCCAGTCCCAGGGGAGCTCAGGGCACCCCTCCACAGGCACTGCTGGCTCTGCTCTGGCACCCATTGTGGTGGGCAGCCACACACCGTTACCCACCCATATCCCCTATAACCAAGGTCTGGAGGGCCGTTCCCCCAGCAGTGCCCCATGGCTCAGTTCTCACCTTTACCTACCTTCCTCTTGGGCAGTCAAAACGACAGACACACACTCACCCCCACCTCCTGCCCCCCCAGGCTCAGCCCTGTCTCCTTCCCTTCTTCGCTCATTACTCCAGGCAGCTTTTTGCCTGGAAACCCCAGGAGCCGCAGCCTGGCCGTGCTGCCGCACCCCTGGCATGGTGCTACTGAGTGGCCCCACAAATAATCCAGTGCCTTCATTAAGGGACCGTTCCCCGCGGCCCTGCTGCAGGCACGTGGCCAGCTCCATGCTGCCCAAGCCGCTGCCTGCTGGCCCCGCTGCCCTGCTGAAATCTGCCCTCGCCACCGGCTCGATGAGGTTAAATGGCCAGTGACACCGAGTGTTGGTTCGGTGGAGCCCAGCGATTCACGGCTGATGTGCCATGGCGGCTGGGCACAGGGCGCGTGCCCTCAAGAGCTATAAAACAGTTGGGCCGTAACGGCTGATTAAATGCTCGTTGATCCTTAATTAACCTTTTACAAGCTATTTGCATGCTTTGAGACAAAGTGTCCCCAGCGGGGGCAGGCAGGGCTTGCTGCCTGGAGCCATCCCTCCTCGAGGCCCCTGTGCCCCATGGTCCCCCCGATGCCTGCGCCTCGCTGGGGTTGCTAATGGCATATTTTAAATCCGGGCTTAAATTTGCTTCAGGTGAAACGGGGGAGGCTGGTGCTGCCCCAGGAGTACCCAGACCTGGCTGGGGCAGGGGGCCAGGGCCAAGCCGCTCCGAGGGGCTCAGGTGCTTGTGTCCAGTCTCTACACCAGCACACCTGAAAGCGAAGCTCCCCTAACCTTGGTGTGATATGGGTGAATTTGCCTTCTCCAAGCTACACTCCCCGCTGTGGCCTCGCTGATGGTGCCCAGGGTGCCCTCGTCCGGGCACTGTGGGGAGACATGGGGGCTGAGCCCCACACGGCCCTGACACCCCCTATCCCGCACATGGCACCACTCACCGCATTCAGGGTCCTGCGAGTCGTAACACCACTGCCCTGTGGGAGAGAGGAGAGCTCAGGGCAGGTGACAGAGACAGGCACCCGCTCCCCAAACCCACCCACAGCCATGCCCGGCCGCCCGATGGCGAGAGCACCCCTCATTGCAGCCAGGGGTCCCGCCGGTGCTCGTGTTCATCCCAGTTATTCTCGGCGATGGTGTTTTCACGCATTCGCACCCTCCCTGCCTCCCCCGGCCACTCTGCAGGGAAACCTCCCTCGGCATCGCTCCATTCTGCAGCGGCCAAACCTTGCTGCCTGCTGGGCAGCTTCCCCCGCTGCTGTGGGGCCGTCCCCCCCTTACCCATCCTGGGGAGCTGAGGCAGCCCCTCGCCCCACAGCAGATGCCTCGGCCACCCCCCAGCAGCCCTGGGTGAGTGGGGAGCCGAGGGGGGCTGCTGCAGCCCTTCCCTGGTGCTTCCCACCGCTCCCCGAGAGTGGGCTGGCAGCAGAAGGCAGTTGCTGGGGGCTGCAGCAGGCAGGGGCTGGCGGTGGGCAGGCCTGCACCCACGCTGCGGGGCGACGGCTCGCCCCGTCACTCATCGCTCAGGGCCACCTCAGCCGGAGCTGCCGAACTCCCACCAGCGCTGCTGCCTGCGCTCGGGGTGGCTACGGGGACTGCGCACTCCATGCTGGGTGCTGGTGCAGCAGATGCAGGGATGCCGAGGGGATGCCGAAGGGAAGCCAAGGGGATGCCCAGGAAGCCGGAGCCCAGCTCCTGCTGTATGCACATCCACCCAGGGCCATCAGCTCTGCAATGGGAGCCGGGGAGCACACCCCTTCTCTCCTCAGCTCCCTATCCTGCTCCTGGCAGGAGGCACAGAGCTGGTGCCCGGGGTGCTGCCTGGGGCCAGCCTATGCAAGCAGTCCCCGCTGATGGCTGAGGGGCCACGCCAGTGGGCCGGCTGCAGGCAAGCCGAGCCACACTCTTGTGCCAGCCGTGGCCAGTCAGACCGGCAGGACGAAGGCAGCCCTGCCTGCCTCCACCTGTGCTGCTCGTGGCCCCAGCCTGCAGCACCGCATCCAAAGCCTCGCTACAGTGGTACAGGAGACACCAGCCCCGGAGAAGAGCCAGGAGTCAGGACTCAGAGGGTCCCCAGGGCAGGGACCTCAGGCTTTCCTCCCTGTCCAGAAGGAAGCTGAGCTCCTGGGAGACCCTCGGATCCGCACCCACCAGCCCTCACCCGACCTCGAGCATCCTCCAGCAGGAGCCAGGGCAGCGCTCGCTGCTGCCAGCCTGGCCTGAAAGCAGGTGAGCACCCCAGCGCCTCGGCACCGCCGGTTTGCTCGGAGGTTTCATCCTTGTCAGTGTTTCCCAGTGGTGCAGGTCTGCGGGGCAGATGGACTGAAGCCCAAGACCCAAATGCCTCAATGCCCACCCACCCTGAAGGGACCCCAGCCCGGACACCTCTTGCCAGGACAGACAGCGACCTCCCGGAGCCCGGTGGCACAGCAGGGACATCCTCCAGTGGGGAGGAGGATGGTGGGAGGGCAGGAGATGGCTCCTGGGCCAGACCAGGTCCCCCAGTCCCTGCCTCCAGCCCTGCTGGCGTGGCTGCCCCCAGCACCCCGGCCCCGTGTCACCCCCAGGCATGTGGGAAAGGGAAGGGAATAAACAGAGCTGGCACAGGTGCACCCCAGCCCGGCACCCCGGCACCCCCCGTCCTCTCCCACCACGGGGACCCCTGTTCCCTCCGGCCACCTCAGATGCCCGGGAGGAGGGTGGGCAGGCAGAGTATCTCACCTCCCGCGGCTGCTTGCACGACGAGAGGCAAAGTCAGAAAAGTTATTCCCAGCCCCTGCGTCCCCATGCCGGTGGCAGGGATGGGCAGCAGCGGGCAGGCGGCCCCGCCGCGACGCCCCGTCCTCCTCCGCAGTGCGCCCGGGCAGGCGGTGGGGCTGGGGCGGGAGGCAGCGCTGCCAGCGCCCAGGCAGCCCGGAGAAATCCTCCGCTCCAGCCTGTGCACTGCTGTTAAATATTCATCACAAGGGCTGAGTTTTTAACTCCTCGGCTGCTAGGAGGGAGCGGGGGGGAGCAGCCCGGCCCCCAGCCAGCCCCTCTGCGCCGTGCCAGGCCCCTGCCCGGGATGCCAGCCCAAGGGCAGGCGGCAGGGACAAGGCAGGGGAGCAGGGGGCTGGCAAAGCCAGGGGGGGCAGCACGCTCCCCGGCCTGCTCCCCTCCGAGGGGTGAGGGGGTGGCCCCCGGCTAGCATCCTGCTCTCCATCCCCAAAGCAGGGGTTTGGCAGCACCCCTGCTGTGCCCCATCCCACCCCCAGCACAGTGCCCTGGGGCCACGGATGGGCTTCTGGGGGACTGTCAGCAGGCAGAAGGGGCTGGGGGCACCAGTTCTGCCACATCCCCTCCCACTCTTTGCAGGTACACGCCACGGGACAGCCTTTGCCCCTGCCGCCCCAGCTTCAGCAACCCCCCAGCCAGCAGCGGGTCCTGCATCCCTCACGCTGGGAGAGCAGCAGCTCCCATCAGGAACCTGATGTGGGGCGGGCAGTGCCATGGGGACCCATGGGCCAAATCCAGCTCATCCCCACAAACAGGGGCCCCACAGCCCCTCCCCAGGCAAAGGCCAGTGGGTCCCCATGGCGCCTTGGCCATGGTAACTGCAGTCCCCAGGCTCGGGGCACAGGTGGCCTCTGCAGCTGCGCTATGGGGGACCCTCAGGCCCCCGGGTCACCAAGAAGCAGCACACTGGTGGGGCAGGATTCGGCCCTTTCCCCTCCAGCCGTCATGAGGCCGCATCATGCCGTAGCAGCTCAGGCTCTCACAGCCATGCAGCACTGGCCGGCCAGGGCAGGGGGGCAGCGCCAGGGCACGAGCCTCAGCACCCACCTGGGCACCACAGGAGCCCAGCACAGGCATCCTGTGCTGGGGACATGGCTGTTCAGCTCCTCAACACGGAGGCAGTGCGTGCCGTCCCCATTGAACCCATCCAGGCAGGTCCCACGGGAGCCGGTATCTCACCAGCAGAGCTACGCTCCTGCAGTGGGCAGGTAGGAAGGGGGGTGAAAACACAGGAGCGTGGTGTTGTCACATTCTCCTAAAATATCCCTGCCCTCTTCAGGCAGCAGTGGAAAGGAGGCCACGGGGCCCAGCCCGCAGCTCCTCTCGCCGGCACTTGGCCCTGCCTGGGAGCACTGCCGGGACGCTGCCAGGATGAACAAACCCGGCAGCAGCACGGGGGCAGCGGGAAGAAGCCTCCTGCTGCCGGCTTGGCCGGGGACAGGCTCTGGCTCAGCGGAGCTGCTTGGCTGCCATGTGCTGCAAGGGGACAACACACCCGGTGGGGCTTGTCCTCAATGGGGGCTCTTTGGGGCACCTTGGTCCCCCCCAGGCAGAGCCAGCCCCAGGCAGGTGCCTGGCAGCACCAAGCCGCGTGTTTGGGCACTGGTGCGGGGCACAGAGGAGGGCGGCGGCACAGGGCTCCCCCACGCTGCTCTGGATTTGTGCCATGGCTGACGCTTGGCCCCTGCTCCGGGGATGAGGTAGTTTGCAGAGGGCTGCCATCATCCTTCCGGACCAAGCTGCAAAGAGCTGGCGGACGAGGCAGAGGGTCTCACCAGGGCCACAGCCTGCTGCCGATTGCTGCCGGAAAGGAGAGGAGCTGCTCCGGCACCCGGGGGAGACTGGGACCTCCCTCGGAGATGTGAGCCCAGCAAGTGGCACCAGTACCTCTGCCACCTGCCCGTGGCAGGACCGCCTGTAGCACCAGGCAGCAGGGGAGAAGTCCAGACCCTCGGGGCTCAGGAGCTGATGGGACCCACTGCCCCCGGGCTATTCCCCGCAGGGCATCGACCAGGGCAGAGGTGCTCCCCAGGACATCCTTTTAGGTTTTCAGGCTTCTCCGGTGGTGATTTTTGGCAAGGAGGGCAAGAGCAGAGGCATCACCGCAGAGACCACATGGCCAGGAACACCAGCAGCACCGTGCTGCAGCTATGCGACCTGACACATGGAGGGACGAGTCCCTTGTCCCACAAAGGGCCCTGCCAGGGCAAGGAGCGGCACGTCCCGCCCAGGGTCCCGCGGGGTCCAGAGAGCCCTGCATGGCTGGAGGGGGATGCAGAGCCCCGGCAGGGCTCAGCACAGCCCTGCTGAGGGGCAGGAGTGGAGCGAGGAAGCAGAGGGGGCACCAAGGCACGTGGAAAGGCAGCAACAGCACCGAGGCACAGCACCGTATCCCGCTCCCACCCATCCCCAGCTGCTGGCACCAGCACCAGGCAGGAGCAACCTCCAGTTTCTATAGGAACCAGATCAAACCTTGAAAGAGCCGCTCTGTACTTGCCGGTCTCTTGCTGCCGCGGTGGTGTGGAGCTCACAGCCGATCCTGCAGCTCCGCGCTGTCCTCGTAGGGAGAGACCACTTCCATCGTCCTGCCACCACAGAGCCAGGAGGCAGCCAGGGTCCCCGCAGACATGCGTACTCACAGCATCAAGGGCAAGAGCCATGATAGGGGAAAAAATACCGCTGAAAAATAAAAATAGTTACTTAAGCTGCAGCCATCGATCGGTTGTGGGCACGGTGCCACCCTGCTGGGAACCCCTGCCACGTGCGCCATCAGCAAGCGCTGCACCAGCACATAGCGGAGGTGCCAAGATCGCCTTCTGGAGGTAAATCCTGTGCTGCTGCCTGGGAGCCCAGCCAGGCACCTGGGCTGATGGGGACAGCGACAAGACAAGGACTTGAGCCGCCAGAGCGTGGTTCGCATCACCCAGGAACAGGGGTGAAAAGGGTTGTGGGCATCCAAAGAAGCAAGTGCAGTGGGGAGGTGAAGTTCGAGGGGAACAAATACTCCAGCCACTTCTGATTTTCCATTAAAATCTTTGATCTCCATAATAAGCTGCCGCTAGCCGGGGGAGAAAGCCGGGAGCAGGGCAGGGAGTGCAGCCAGTGCCGGCACAAAGGAGGCACTGTGGCCGGCAGATGCGCACTGGCCACACGCCGCTGCACAGCCCCTTCATTCATCCCGTGCTCCCACCGTCACCGGCGTCAGCGACATCTCCCCCCGCCCGGCCCCCCACGGCCTGGCACCCCCCGGGGTCGCTGCCAGCACACAGCCCCTACACGTCTGACCTGCGCCCCCAGGCCCCGGTGTTCTCCCAGGGGCTGAGCGCCCTGGACATGCCATGCTGAGCACAGCTGCTAATTACCCCCGCAGGAAAATGCATTTTAAGCTGGTAAGAGCTTACAGCAGGAGGCTGCCCAGCAATGCCCCTGCCACAGCATCCAAGCGTCAATGCTGACAGCCACCCCCCCCTTGTGCGGGGTGCAGATGGACACACGGCTGTGAGTAGGAGTGGCGGTGAGCCCTGAGAGCAGCGGCTGTGTTCTGGGCACTCCTGGCTGCTCCCTGCAGCCGTGACATCGCCCCTGTCCCCAGGCGACAAGAGAGGAGGAGGGCAAGTCATTCTGCACAGGGTCTTGCAGTGTCAGCAGAGCCCCACGGGGTCTCTGCCACACTGAGCCCCCATCAAGCACTCGCAACATCAGGGAGCTGCTATAGATAGATGCTTGTCCCCCCTGAGACCGGCAGCAAAGGAAGGGCTGCGTCCCATCTGCTGGTGCATCTCTCCACCTGGAGATGAAGCTCTGGGAGCTGCGCTGGTTCAGGTCCAGCAGCAACAGAGGCGGCTGCAGGTAAGGGAGAGCGGAGCCCCCCCGCAGCACCCACAGTGATGATCACTCTGCATGCTGGACAGCTTTCAGCAATGAATGCATCCTGCGGCCACGAGCAGGGCACGGGGACAGCCCAGCAATGCTGCAGGGACTTGTTCCGCAGCACTCACAGCAAACACTATGAGCCCAGCAGCTTGTCAAAAAAAAATCCAGTCAATGTTTATAGGACCTGAGCTCCCAGCCCGGAGTGTGGGCAGGCATCACTGGAGCCAAGTCTGGACTGTGCAAAAAGGAGATGCTGTTCTTTTCCCGTGCCTGAAAACAGCCCCTCTCATGGCAGGCTGGGATCAGGAGGTCAATTCAATTTTAATTCTTAAACTACTTCCCCCAGGTAAAGCAGATTTAACCCTGCATAGCTGCAGAAAATCTGATTGCAGCACTTGTACCGCAGGCCATCCGCAGAGCTGTCACCGGGACAGGGTTGATGACCCAGGGGCTGCGCAGCCCCGTGGCACTGTGCTTGCTGCCCAGACTGCTCCAGAGGAGAGGCAGGGGCGCGTGCCAGCAGCACAGCTTTCCCCACTCCAAAAGGACCTGTCCTCCGACCAGCACGCTGACCGTGCCAACGGCTGGAGTCTCCAGCTGTGTTGCTACGAGTACATGCTACAGGACAAGTAATTTCCACAGCAGCGCTCGGCCCAGGGGAGGAGACAGCAGCAATGCCAAGCTCACCTTGCCGGGACAGAAGAGATGCGACAGTTGCTGTTGCTGCATCCCATATCCCACCAGCCTGCCAGCTCCAGCTGCAAGCCTGCTTTACTAAACCAGCACAACTGTTTAAAGAGGCTTATTTATCCAGCAAGGCCTTTTGGGGGAATATTCCCTGCTATCAGCCAGCTTTATTAAATAATTTAGAGTTACTGGCTCCTTCAAGAGAGGCAGCATCGCCTCCCAGCTCATGCAGGCCAAGGGGGCTGGCGGGCCAGGAGAGCTGCCTCTCCCACTGCGCACCCCAGCTCATTTCATTTCCCCGCAGCTCCAAAGGGAGCTGCAACCGCCCGCAACGCGAGGCAGCTGGGGTTTGGTTTGAGCAGAAACGCCATCTGCTGTGCATCTCCCCGCAAGGCAGAGGGGTCCTGGTGTCGGACGGGAAACTCCCCACGCGCCCCAAACCACAGCTCTGCCAAGGCTTCTCCTGCCAGCCCACCCAAGGTCACCCCAGGGCCCCCCCTCCAGCCCCGTACCATGCAGGGGGTGTAAAACACAACTGAGGGAAGGGTGCAGTACCCAAAGCTTTCCTTTAGGAACTTGATGAAAAGTTTGGAGCTTGAATGAGACAATGTCAGGACAGCCAGACCTCTCACCGGGCTTTTCCACCGGCCTCCCCACTGCCTGCTGGGCGCCTGGAGGCAGCACGGCTCAGGGCTAACACCGACCCCTCCGACTCCACACCAAGTCTCCGACTGACGTAGTTCATTCCCCAGAGCCCTGCTGCCCCGCGCCGGGAGCTGGGGGTCCCGAACACCCCTCCCGTCCAACACAACCCCCTGCACCTCCTGCCCGGAGGCTTGGCATCTTCCCCACAGGTTTGGAGAGGGCAGCAGGAGCAGGCTGCACTTCACCTTCTTGGGTACGCAGCCACGACTTTCTTAAAATTAGGGTAATACAGGTAAATTCCACTGGTATTTGTACACAAAGGGACTTCAGCAGCCTCCCTGCTTTAAGTTAAATGTGTCTATTGATCTTTTTGCAAGACCATAGCTCAGAAGCGTGATTTAACAAGACCTTCCTCTGCAACGCTGAGGAACCACACTGATGCAGAAATCAGGGGACACTGGAACAGGACATTTCTCTTACAGAACACAATTTATTTGGCATTTGGATGAAATGTTTCTCACAGCATCTTGAGAAAGAAAGATTAGTGCCAACCCCAAAGAAAGAAGTTAAAACAAAAAAAACAGTGTCACAGGGACTGAGTTATTATAGTATCAAATTTAAATTCTACATGGTATTTCACAGAATATCAAAATCTTTTATACACTGCCACAGTTAAGTCCAGTCACAAACCAACTACACAGGACAAGCCTGCAAATGCAGCGTTGGCTAAAATTATTTTCCAGGAGAAGGTAAAAAGCAGTGCCTCATTCTCTCTTGCAGCCCCCCAGGCATCCACCAGCCTGGCACTCGGGGTACGGCGCAGCACGGCCACGCATGCAGCCTGCAAGCGCAGCATCCCTGCTGGCAGCGACTCCAACCCACTCAATGCTCAAGGTGCACAATACCAGAAAATTAAAGCTATGTCGTACTGTAGCAGGCAGGTAATGCAGGCTGTTGTTAGGGGAAGCAGATCTTTACTGCCGAAAGCGTCTATTCCAAAGAAATGGGTATTTCATTTGGAACTGGGGAACGTCAGAAGCAAAATACATGAACTTTGATTTGCCTCCTCTACACTAATCTGCTCTAATTTTAGGGTCCAGCTCCCAACTTGCAAGGGAAATTTAAAAGACATTTCTGTATACTGTATGTTCCTTAGCTAGGGAGAAAAAAAGATGTTTCAGTAAATGGAAAAAAAAAAAAAAAGACACGTTATGGATTATATGAGGCAATATTAAAACTTCAGTGCTTTGCCACTGAAAATCGACATCTGAAAGATAAAAACATCTTTAAAAAACAGCTTCAAATTCACTTAATATTAGATGGGAAAAGAACAGTAATTACTGGTCACAAAAACATTTTCTTCCCAAGTGAAACTCAAGAGACGTGAACAGGCCATCATGCCGTGACACCCGCGGAGGCAGAGCACCCGCTGACTGTAAGATTAAGCCTTCAGAAAAAGTTTTCCACCTACTTCGTTCTTCTTCCAGATCAGTGTCCTGCCATGAATGGGTGAAGGAATAGTCTGAGGCTCAAAACTAGACAAGACTGAACATTATGCAGACAAGCTCTGTACATCTGAGTGACAGTTTTCATCTTCTAGCACAGAATGAAACCCGCCGTCCTTCTAACGCTACAATACTCTACAACTCCCCTAGTAAAAAAATTAGAGGCTGCTGTGAGACTGTGTACAGGTATCACCGATAACACCGACAGAAGTGAATATCTAGGGCTCTTCTTGAAGGAACTGCAGAGACCTCAATATGGCACCACAGTACGTCGTAAGGAGGGGGAATCTGACGAGCAGTTTTGTCCAAGGCCACAGCGGGAGGTGCGAGCCCTGCGCAGAACTGAGTGCTGCGACTTTACGACGACTGCGGTCAAGGACATCCCAAGAGAAATGCACTTTCTGCTCACGCGTGCTGCTGGGAATGCTGCTGTAATGCCATCTCCCCTGCTGGGTCTGGAGGGACGTTTGGGATGCACCAGTAGTTAAGAAAAACATCCAGAGAGGTGAACGGTGGTGGGGAAAAATCAATGCACAAAACTCCAAAGATCTCATCAATCTAATGGCAATCAAAACAAAGGTCTTCCTCAGGCAAGCATCAGCTCTCTGCAATTGGTGCTCAGGACTAACTGCTTACCAGTCACCTTGCCAAGGGCAAAGAAGGTTTGCTGAGGAGTCAACTGCTGTCACAAAAACTTGACTCTTCCCCGGTTGGTCCAGAAGTCTGAGTAGTTGTGACGTTTTCTGCTACAAAGGCTCTTACTCCAAGAGAAAGTACTCAATGTGAAAAAGCTACATTAAAAAGGGAAAAAAAATGACAATTTTATTGCCAAATTCGAAGCTCACTGAGAAGTAAGTGAGCTGTACTTAGTGAGCTGCTCTGTTCAAGGCAAAATTTCTTTGTCTACAGTTAAGATGAAGAAGGATAGTGGAAAAGAGAGAAAATAGCAGCCTCTGTGCCAATATACGAGTGGGAAAGGCTCAGAAGCAATGGGGAAAATATCACACCGAGGCTTCTACAAAGAAGCCTCCATTTGGAATAGCTACAACCAGGAGCCACCATGAAGCTGCCAGTTGTAACAGAGCTTATTTTCAAATAAAGTTCACCACAGAACCAAAAGTAAAATAAAAAAAGTATCGAACAGATTCCCGCAGTGTTAGGAGAAGTGTGAGGTAAGGTATCTGTTCACCTCAGCCACAAAACACAGCTTCAGAGACTAAACCAAGCCAAAAGGCCTTTTGTTATTGCGCTAGGATACTACAAAGAACAAATATTCCATCTGGCTTCAAAAGAAATTGAAAGGTTTCTATTTTGCACTGCTAATAAAATATTTTTCAGGAACAGATTGTAGTAGCATAGACTCTGCATCCTACTTAAGTGTACACTATCACAGCCTGTCCTACAACAGAGTGTAGACAGCTTGAGAGAAGTATTAACCCTAAGAGCCTAGTTTATATCCCAGTGCTTAGCTTCACCTAGCTGGACGCAGCACAAAGGTTACCGTCTACAGTATGTATGTGTGTGTGTATATATATATCTATCTATCTCACCACCCAGAAACACACACAGGCACACACGCATTCGCACCTATAAAACTAAAGAAAAATCAGTACATACAATGTATAAAACGTATGAATGTGCTCAAAAATGCACAAAACCCGCTTTATTTTCATACTTCAGAAACGCTCAATAATTTGTACGCATGGTTCTGACTACTGCTATCCACCCACTTCATTAGACCAGGACTTGAACTCAGAGGAGGAGACGGTAGGAGATCCCACAGGGTGGAGAATTGCTCCTCTCGTTTCGTACCACTGCTGTTAGAGCTAGTCAAACCAGAGAGCAGGACGCGGGCGGTGGTACGGCTCCAGGCGGAGAGGCTTCCTAGCAGTGCTTCCTCCCACTCGTGTGCCAGCAGTGCACCCCAGAACTGTGATTCACGCTCTCTGATGGATTCAGGATTGCTAGCAAGTGTCTGAATGTCAAGAGACCAGACATGATCTCAATAACAAACCTCACAGTTTTCTGTGCAAAAGGAGTTGAATTGTCAAGACCAGTCCCCAAGTACAGTATAAGCCTATAGGCAAGACACAGAATAGAAAGTAGCAGCATATTCAATGGGGACAGTCAGCTGCACTGGGAAACCACAACAGTGGGTTAGGATTCATCATAAAAGTATGATTTCTCATCATTACTAGAAAAATAGATCACATACACACCCCTACGCAGTGTTTTCTTCCTGTCCCTCTAGGCTTGTACCCTTCATAAGGTAACAGGAGAACACTCACAAGGGGCATTCTTTACAAATTCCTTATAATTCATCTCATTTGCTGACTGCTACAGTAAATCAAGGAGAAGCAGAGGCAAGAGGAGGATGGGGGGAAAGGGTAAATTATTTGTACACTGAAATCCAAACTTAAAGTCACCTGTAAACATTATTTTGCACTCATTATCAAAACCAACAGTGCTTGACTTTGGGTTTAGTGAGGGAGCGAGTGAATCTTTTTGCCATCTGTAAATTAACTTAGTTTGAAGAGTTCAATCTGAGGGGGAAATTTAAGATGACATATCAGACTGAAGCAAACTGCTTTATTGATTTAAGCACACTAACCTCATTATAACCCCTCGTGGGACCTGGATAAATGGTTTGGGGGGCACGGGGGAAATCCCTAGAATAGGGTTGGCCATTCATGGGACTCGGAGAAGGAACAAGAGTCCAATTAGAATTAAACATCACGTATAGTGTGTGTTGATCACTGTTTTCAAATGGTATTTGTAGAACTGTAAAGAAGTGAAATGGAGGAGAGGGAACACACTTACATGCTAAATATAGCATGCAATAAGAAAAGCAAGAACAACGGTCTTTTATCCAGGCCAGTCTTGTGCAACTGTTCACTGTAGAGGAGTTAAACTACAAAGAAAAACACCTCAGTCTTCCTTATGGGATTATAACAAACAGGGGCTTCATGTAGTGAAGTCAGACTGCATCAAAGTTAATTGCTCCCCGTCTCTTCCCTAAAGTACTACCTAACACATATGAGGATTCTACCAAAGAGACACAAGCATTACACGGACCCAGTTTTCTTTATGGGCCAGAAGTTTACCCGACAACATGAGATTTTGCAGCTACCAACAACAAATAATGGTAATTGCAAATCCTAGTTTTCTTAGTACCCACTTGTCACGTATTGTGTAGATCATTCATCCTCCAGTCCCTACAGTGTTTCTGAAACAGCAAGGCATATCAAAACACGCAAGTGTTTTACACTGTGTAACTCTTACTTGGTGGCATGTGTTTTAGCTCTTCAGTGATCCCGCTCTGTAAAACAGGCCCCCAGCCCCTTCCCCTGCAGTTCCATCTTCTCTGCCTTTTCCAAGTGTAGCACTGAAGCAAGAGAGAAAGCAGTTGATTGAACGGTGACTGCCCCCACCCTCCTCTTCCATCGTCTGTTCCCTGGGTCCAGTGGTATCCAGCCAAATCCAAGCAGCTTTTTTCTGATGTAGATTTTGTTTCCTCTCAGGTTAAGAAAACAAAAACAAAAACCCAAACAAAGAAAAACCTACCCACACTTTTCACCTCCTCAGAAGTCAAAGGAATTCTCTGCACTCTTTTCCATAGCCAATGGAAAAAAAGAGCAGTTATACAATCCATATTTACAGGACAAACCGATTAGTGAATGAATAACGACAGCCAAAAAACGAGAGGCACAATCCTAATCTAGAACATAAAAGCAGTGTTCAAAAAACAAAGTGGAGATTCCTTCTGAAGTTCAAACCACGGATTAGTGTTTGTCTGTGCAAACAGTTGCTAAAACTATTTCTGACCGGCAGTCGGCTTTTTGCTCCTTTATACAATGGTATTGAGAGAACAGTGGCTGTGACAGCTGCCCGTAAGAGTTTCTGCCGGTGTGTTTTCATTTAGCGGTGTGTCAGGAGGGACAAGAAAGGTGCTGCTGTCAGCAGAGTCTTCCAGCTCCACTGGAGAAGGACCAACTGAGGGAGGAAGCGACCCCTCTGTAAGCTGTGGGGATACATCACAGTTTCCTAGTGATGGAGGACTGCTTTGCACAGTCTGAGGAAGAACTCCATCTGCAAAGGACAAATAACAAGCAGAATCAGAACGTGAAGTATATCATTTCACATTCCCAAATAGAATTACTTTCTGTATTTCTGGAAGCTCTACGTTTTTCCTGGTTTTGCATGAATGTACAAAGAGATGACACTGCAAAAGGGGAAAATTATGTAGCAAAAATAAAACTTTGATATATAAATAAGATACTTGCACTAATCAGGCTCACTTATCTCGTGAGATATGCTGCTATGAAATCCCAAGTTGGAACGATTTCTACAGTATGTGAATATCGCAGCTGCAAAATTGAAGAGCACTGGGTGAATCATTAGAAAGTGATATTTTTGGTCAATTTTTCGGGGGTGTGGGTGGGGGAAGTGGGGAGGAGAGAAGACGCTGGATATATTTTATTCATAATCTCTTGTACTTGGCATTTGTTCTACTTTTTAATACCAATCTCTATAGACCTATCTCCAAAAGACCAGAAAAGGTACCAGCATAGTGGAAACTAGGTAACCAGGTAACCCATCCAAGGCAAAGCTTGAAAATAAGTAAGGTCTAAGAGTTAAACTGCTTGCGGCATGGATTCCACTTGTAATTTAGGTGATCCAAAGAACCTTCGAGAAAAACCAAGCTTAATGATACATTTTAACAAAAGACTTTTCCATTGCAGAAATAGGAGATTTTCTCGTGAAATATATTTTCCCACTGCAATCACTAAAACATATGAGTATAGTTTAAAAAAAAAAATCTACCCTCTAGCCAAAAGGAAAAAAGAGGAAGAAAAGAGAAGTTATTGCCGGCGTACCTGGAGTGGAACAAAGGATGCTGTCTGGATTGACAGAAGCCTCATAAGGAGGAGGCGGGTCATCCGGATGTTGAATATCTGGATACTTGTAAGCAGTATAGGGTGGAGGTGGATCATGGAAATGAAATGCCCCACCTTCCCCATCATCTGAAAGATGCAGTGGAGTAAGGCCAGTTCCAAAACCATCGGGACCATAATCAAAACCAGGCATCCTGCGGCCCAAGTTAAAATGGTGCACTATTTCAAGAGAAGAAAAAGAAGTAAGTGACTTTATCCCGTGCTTTCTTCTTCAGTTTAAGGTAGATCTCAACACCTTTTTCCACTTTTCACACCCAAGGAACTCATGTCTCCTGAAGACCTAAAAAAGTCTACATAACCTATACAAGTCAACTCACTGCAGTTACACAGTGATACCCAGGTGCACCTGCTCCCAGCCTGTTTGTCCTGCATCTAAATCTAAATTTGATTGCATCTACATCTAAATCTGAACCTAACCTCTTCAAACTAAGGAGATCATTCACACATAGAAGATATTTCAGATCTGGACCACATACAAACAAAAAATATTTTTCCATTATCGGCTAAAAAAGTTCAAGTTTGAAGAACCTACTAAGACACACACACACACACAGGCGCAGTCAAGCAAGATCATAACATTTCTCACTTTTACGTACATCAATCTGTCAATAATAAGCATGAGGCTTATATATATTTTTTTATTATATAAAAGTTTTTTCTTTGAATGTGGAGTGGTTCAGAGAACCAAAACTTGTACAAATCATGACCAGTTCAGGCAGCCAGTGCAGAGCTACATTTGGGTACAGTACTGACTAGAATCTATAACCAGACTTCCGCTGATGTTTTCCACAGATTTGTATTTCTTCTGCTCTCTTTATTCTGAAGCACATACACTACTTAGATGAAGACTCGTTACAGATATAGGCTACTTACAATTCGCTCCAATCAAAGACTCTATGCGCTCTCTCCGCCTCTGGCGTAGCCGGTGGACCATGAAAAGCAGCAGAGAGAGGATGAGGAAGGAGGAAATGCAGCTAACGATCAGACGCATTCCACCGGCCATCGAGTCAAATAAACTGTTGCCATCTGTTACATAAAACATAAAAGAAACCTGTTACTTTTGTTCAAGACTCATTTTTCCTGATGTTCTTCTGTCAGTAATGGAGAGATAAATGCAGAGTGGAGATTCATTAGCCTGGTTTAACACTTCTCCATATTTCAAAAATGTAAGAAAATTATGAATCCTCAGGTGATTTATCTATTTATTGCAAGAAGATCTAGACGTTTCTAAAAATATCTTAATCAGCAAAAGGGACAAAATGTTGAAGGCTTCAGGTCTCTGAAAACAGGAAAAAGGGAAGGTTAATGGCATTTTGCACATCCACTTGTCTCCCTGGCACGGCTGATGATGTTACACTGAAGAGGACAGCAGGCCTGGAAGCTATGGGAAAGGCCTGAGAACTGACATACATACACACTATTTCTACATGATTTCTGGACACCTTAACTTTTACATTTCCAACAACAAAATCTCTAAACGCTGTCATTATCACCAAGATGTGGTCATCTAAATTCCATTTGTCATTGGTACATTGGTTAGCACCATTAAGTGATAGGAACTAAAAATAACTTTAAAAGGTGAATCAACATGATAATCATCTTTCAGGAACTGAAGAGATTAAGGTAAACAGGAATTAAATCTTTTCCTAGAACCACGCAGAAAGCAAGTAGCAGAACATGAAACAGACTGAGGAGCTTAGGACTTTGAGAGCTCTATACCATTGCTAACCAGAGCCACACTTGGAAGGCTGTTGCAAGCAAATTGTCACTGTTCTACCAGTGCCAGACATGAGAGGTATTAGTTTTTCACAATTCAACTAATCACACTTGGTTATGCTTAAGTAGCATGTGCATATACAGATACTCTACACAAAGAAAAATGACCTAAAAATGACTGTGCTGTGTTCTTTGCACCAATTTCCCGTTAAAGAGCTCTGAATGAGAAACGCACCCAGGTTCAGTGTGGATAAGAAACAGATGAACTGGCTGCACAGCCTGATCACCTGCTGCTACAGGACACAAGCACTACCAGGTACGAAGCCCTCTCCCCAGCCACCGCGGTGCCACCGCACTTCCTAGAGCCACCAGTCAGATCCTGGCCACCTCTCCCTTCCCGCGCCCACCACAGCCGCAAGAGCTCTCAATACTTCTCCCTTCACTAACAGCAGCTAAAGCTGTATCAAAGATTCCTTAACAAAAGAAAAAGCTAGAAGCCTTACAAAAGTTGTAAGTACTGACTTGCTACAAATGCTAGTAACAGAAAAATCCACCTAATTTATACATTGTTCAAGTACACGGCTAACAGGCTGGTATTTTTTATGTAACACATTCTTGGCAACAAGAAATTCATTTAATAGTGCACTATGCACAGACCTCGAACGTTACACCCTCTCAAATCTGGCTGTGCAGTACAAAAGCCTCTGTGCTGTCAAAGCTTTTAGCAGCTCTTACTGTCAGAGCTTAAACCGATGCAGTCACACACCTACCAACCAACACACCCTCCTGAACACCACAGACCTGCTGTTGTTCCTCCTCCGTTTTATGGCAATGCTGACTTCATGAACATCATAAATTAGTGCTAATAACTGCCTTAAATAAAGTGACTTAAGTAAAATATACACACAGGCAAGCATGACGCAATCTTGAAGGCAGAAAGCCTGACCTCCACGTATTCTCTTTAGGCCAGCTACAACTGCAATTCTTGGACCTTCTGAAGCGTCTTGGGCCTTTACCACCCTGCTCCCAGCCTGTGAGAGCTCCTAACGTTCAACCTGTTTGGCTGGATAAACTATTGTCAAGTAAAGTCCTAGATTAAAAAAAAAAAAAAAAAGACAAAGACCCAGCTTGTACAGAACAAGATAAGTCATCACCGAGGTTTCCAACCACTTACATACAAATAGATTATTTCAGAAAGGCTGTTTTACACTCAATACAGTAGTAATACCCTGTAACTGCACCAGTTTAGTCACTAAAAAGGCTTCTGCACCATCAGCTCTTCAAAAGTATTTTGTTTCTTTTACTACCTTTTCACAAGTAAGAGCTGCAGGTCTGTCTAAAACAAAAGCCACACAGAAAAATTATTTTCTACCACATCCATGGACCAGCGATAGACAGACTACCTCCGTTTCAGCATTAGTTCATGAAAGATTTTCGTCTGCTATTTATCTTCAACTAAATGAGGAGAAGCATCTTTCAAGAGAGTATAGCTGTGATTGCTCAGCTTACTCCCACCACTGAAAAATTCCCCTACTACCAAGTCCTTGAGTAATATTCGTTATCCACTTGTAATCATTTCTCACCCACTCACACTGCAAGAGCTGATTACCTGCCAACCCAACAGCAGGATTTATTTCCTCCCGGTCTCTCCTTGGGTGATTAATTTACCTACTGTTGATTAGTAAACTGTTTTCTTTCCTTTGCAACAGAGCTTAGGGAAGAGATATGTAAGAATTGGACAAAGATAAATACATGCTGATTAAAGAAAGTAATTCATTAATTTTGTCATCTGGAATAGTCATTTATAAACACCCAGAAGAAAAACTGAAATGCTTCATTTAAAAACGTCAGTGTTTATCACTAGCTGAAGTAACTTCATTATGAAGGAAGTCTGACAACTGCTTGATGATTCTTCTCTCAAAAACTAAGTTATTAAAAAAACCAGAACACTTCAGGCAAGAGTATAATGAAACAGTCTTATTTAGCATCAGTACAGAAAGGATGTGATAAACACACTCTTCAAATCAGTAGTCATGAAATAGTTAAGACCCACAGCAATAAGCAAGGATTAAAGAACACGGCAGGAGGTTATCCCAGGTCATCTTATCCTGTCTGCTGGATCATGTTTTGCTGACACTGTTCCTGGAGATAAAAAAAGTGAAGACAAAGTCTTAACTCTGCTGATAAGAGTGGGAAGAAGACTCCTGCTTTTTCCCCACTCTTTCACCAACCAACCTGCAACATTAACTACGAACATCTGTTAAGCTTAACCCTCAGAACGAATGTGAATGACAGCAAGGAGGAGCCAGGGGCCTTTAATGATTAACTTCTGTAGTTAAGACAAATAAGAAAGACTGCAAATTTGGAAGCCAATAAGCCCCCCTTTTTTCTAACAGATTGAAACAGGAACCTCTGACAGGAAGAGCTGACCTTCAATGTTTTCCATAGGAGTTCAGAGCAATAGTTTCTTAGTGCACTCAGGTAAGATTAGGTTCTTTTAAAACACCAGGAAATAACAGTATCACAGTATGGCTGAGGTTGGAAGGGATGTCATGAGATCATCTAGTCCAACCCCTGCTCAAGCAGCGTCAGCTAGAGTAGGTTGCCCAGGACAGAGTCCAAATCGGGCGTTGAATATCCCCATAGATGGAGACTCCACAAGCAATCTGCTCCAGTATTTGACCACCCTCACAGTAAATTCCAAGTAAGATCCATTTCTTTTCGCAAGTCTCTTTACAGGAAAGTACCCCCCCCCCAATCTACATCCCCAAATGGTGACTGACAAACAGTTCAGTCAGAGTCAACTAAAGACTTTACTGATCCAAAACAAGAAGCTGCAGTAAGATGCCAAATCCAATAAGCAAGGTTGCATGTCCTGATTATTATTGCAACCCTATAAAATTTGTAAACTTTGCTTCTCACGTGAGCCCAGCATGCAAACTTCCACACGCTTCTGCTCATGTCCAGTAAAAGATGCTTAATTAGTGCTCAAGAGAAAAGTCTTTTCTTTTCATGACAACTAAACACGACAAAGAAACCATGCAAGACGTGCTACTAAAAATCCACAGTAGTGTCAACCTCCATACAGAAAATAAGCTACTGCTTCTCCCATATAAGTAGCATCAAGGATGACAAATTATTTCTAGCCACAATCTGAAGTGTTTCATTTCCCACAATTTGAGATCTTTCCCCAGAAGGGGTTTGTACCCAGCAATGTTGAGGCATTGAAAGGATGCGTCCTTTCAAACAAAGTTATACCCAAAGATAACCAAGTTGAGCACTGAACTAATTTTTCTTACCTGGGTCTAAACATGTAAATTTGCAGCACTCCTTAGGGTCTTTGCGATACTGCTGACAACCCTGGGGCCGTTCACACAAAGCAGCCACGCACATTTCAGGTTCACCGTTGTGACACGTGCAGCTCAAACAGGGATCATTCCCTTTTGGAGTGAAATAGTAGCCTTCATCGACAATGTTGTCTTTGATATCAACGCAAGTCTGGCCTAGAACAGAAATGCACATCAATATCCAAGTGTCTGCGAGCCTGCCAGACAGGAGTCCAGTTTATTCTGTTACATTAAGTGATTTGTAAACATAAGCAGACCACCAGTTAAAAGCCATGCCTTCACATTAAGCAACTTTGAAAAGGGATCTCCAAGGAGTGGGGAAGATAATGGATAGTCTGGAAGCACACAGGGATGATTCACTGCTCAAAACTGACAAAGTGAGTTTTAAGTATTTAATGGAATTGACACACTTCAGGCATCCTTTCCAAGACACAGGAAAGTAAGTGGTCTGAGAAGTTTAAGCTTCACTGTCAATGCCTGCTGCAGCTCCCTCCCTCTCTTGTGGTACTTAGGACAAGGTGGGTCTTCTCTGGACCAAACCTGAACCTCTTAACAGGCCAGGCCTAAAAAAGGAAGGCAGGCAATAGCACTTCCACTGCCCTAGCTGCATCTTGATCCCTGCCCAGCGGAGGAAATGTAGGTGTCTTCTGTCCACTGTCCTTTCCTCCCACTGACCTAAAGGCAGGTACCAAAACCAGAGAGAGGGAACACAGACAGCGCTGGGACCTGGCAGCTGAAGCAACTGCTCAGAGGGGGTGGCCTGCCCCCTCCACCATACGCACAGGTCAGCTGGGAGGGTCCACAGGAAAGTTCAGACTGGAAGAGACCTGAGGAGGTCTCCAGCTCAAAGCGGGGTCAGCTAGGGCATCCCAACAGGTTGCTCAGGATTTTACCTAATCTGGTCATAAAACCCTCCAAGGATAGAGGCTGCACAACCTCTAGTTGTTCCGCTCTTTGACTACCCTCACAATTAAACAGTTTTCCCTGGCATCAATTCAAATCTCTTGTTTCAACTTAACATCCCTTGACTCCTGCCACACACCACTGCAAAGAGCCTGGCTCCATCTTCTTGACAACCTCCTTGTAAGTACTGGCAGGCTGCTATCAGGTCCCCTGGAAGCCTTCCCTTCTCCAGGATGAAGGAGCCCCGTTCTCACTGCCTCACCTCAAAAGATGGGCACTTCAGCCGACATCACCACCTTGCTGGCCCACACTGAACTTGCCTCAATTTGTCAAGGTCTCGTCAACATTTTTCTTGCACTGTGAGGCCTGAAACTGTACACAGCGTTCTGCTGCTCAACTTATACGTCTGATACCCTCACCCTCTGGTTAACGTTTTGGCAGAGCTATCACCTTCCTTGCAACATCATGCCAAAAAGATGACCAGAAAGGTCATCTTTTATCATCATTTTGACTAAACACATGTCCTTCAACATCAGACTCCAAGATTTTATTACATCTCAAGGTAGACAAGGCAATATCCTGTCTTCCTAATTTTCAATATTCCAGTTGCAAAAGCAGGCAAAGAAGGGCTGAATTTTCCTCCCTTGCCATTCCATAAGTCTTTTTCCTGCTTTAAAGAAAAAGCAAATTAGAAAAACGTCAAGAACTGCAGTAAAAATTCAACAACTTTTCTCCTTCTTGCAAAAAAAGCACCATCCATATCAGGTATCTTAAATATCACCTGAAAATACTGCCAATACCTCTGCTGGTATAAAGCCTTTTGGAGTAAAGAAATGCAAGATACAGAAAGCCTTTCTTTTCACTTTAAGTCAGTAGCTCCACTTCCCGCCCCCCCAGTTCTAATAACTGGCTGGAAAAAATTTAACAGAATTTGCTATATTCAAAATAGACCAGAAAAAAGTGTTTCCTCATTTTCATGTGAAGTTAATAATTGAAGAGTGATATTTACTAATAACACGTACTTTTTTTTAACTTTTTTTTTCCCCAAGTATACTTTATTTTGGGGCTGATATAGCTGCTTAACAAGCATTTTTTAGTGAAAATCTGTACTGTGACTGACAACCACACATTATGATGCTCTTATTTAAACCAAGCAGAAATTTAACTCCCCCCCGCCTTTTTTTTTTAATTCACTGGGCAAAAAGTAGAAAGGATAACTAACCAATTTCCCCATATTTGTTATATGCATATTTAAACATGCAACACAGTTAACACTGAACTAAAACCAACTTACTCCTTTTGCAGAGGAATGAAGATTTCTCATAGCAGTTTTCAGCATACCAGCTGTGTAAACCGTGGTGCCGAAGGGTAGGAAAATGGAAACACTGAAGCTGGGCACAAAGAACGTTTTCATTTTCAGACATAGCCGTACCAAAGATAGGGTCAGGGGGTAAAAATACTTCTGAAGAGCCTAGAACAAGATGCATTGGTATAAACAGCCTGCAGGTATGCAAAGCTTTAGAAAGGCTCTGTAACGTCACCCATTTCATGCACACCAACTCTGCTACAAGGCTACTGTCCTCTAGCTTTAGTTTCCATTAGCAACATTCCTCCGGGGGAAGGCAAACAGTGGGGAGGGAAGGGGTGACTCACAGAGAGAAGAGGCTGCTGTTTTCAAAGTACTGGGTAATTTTGTCATTCTGCATCAGTAGGAGTGATGTTCTGATATCTCTACAAGTGCTGCTTTCCAGAGTCCCATGAGGTTTGCCTGCCAATAGTTATGCACCCCTTCGAACAACGCTGAGTCTGGCCACGCTTGCTACTAGTGGAGCAAGAACCCGTACCAATCTGGTACCTGGCACTCCAAGCACCTACTAGTGCTTCCAGAGATATGTGTACATCCGTCCTGCACAGCGCACTGCAGAGCCGCTCCCCCGCGCCTCACGCTGCTCATTCAGAGCGCAGAGCGGTGCTATGCGGAGAACAAGGCTGCAACACTTCTGCTGCTGCTGCAGTGGCGGTATGGACTATTTGGTCCTTCCAACTCACATAACTGTTAAGAGACTGCATTGTGACGGGTTGCAAACAGTGCAAGAGGTGTTGAGGGCATTTCATAACCTTTAAAATGTTGTTTCTGACCAGCGTCTCGCTTCACCATTAAATCTGCTGGTAGGCAAAGTTGCAGAGATTAATGAGAGACCAAGACAGAGCGATTGTAAAAACTAGCCTATTTTATATGCTTTCAGAAGCCTACTTTCCAAATCTGTGTGCTTAAACATAGATTTTAACAGCTCTTGCAGTTAGCATATTACAGTCTTCTCACATGATGGTCCTTTCAAACACTGTTAGGTATGATTTTTGTTTGTTTATTTTTTTTAAACACAACTAAGTTCTGCTATCATTTTTTTGAGGGCTTACCTTCCACATCGCCCAATAATGGATTAAAATTTCCAAGCTATAAGACCCTAAATCACTTTTCCAACAGAATTCCAGTAGGAATACAGAGTCTGCCTCACTACAAGTCAATGAAGCTTAAGTAAAGTTTTTCAGAAGCTACTGAATGCTACTATATACTTTATTTCATATAGGGATCCCTTTATTAAATAGAAAGCTGGCAAACAAAAGAATATATGGTATTGAGAAGGCTTAAATTTATATAATGCATCAAATTAAATAAAACTTACGATAAAAACAGTTATCATGATTTTTCTATAATTTATGCCTCCCTGCTTGTCAGCAGATGGCAGTGCAGTCAACTCTCCAAATAGCAAAGAAAGGTCCTTTTAAGGAGAATGACTGTGTTGTTTTTTTTTTTCCCCTTTGGGCTTCACAGGAGAAACCCACCAGTTTTGCCCAGACCAGAAATCCCCACTATGAGAAAAAGTTGGACTTTCCTCCCTCCCTTTCCCCTGCTGACCAAAGACATCTTTAGGTGCTTTACTTTAAAGAACTAATGAAAATGTTCCTGCCCCACAAGAAGGAGCAGTTTCCTCTGAATATTCAGTCAACTCTGTTCACTTAAATGACAAAAGAAATCAGTATTTTTGTGCATGGCAGCACAGTAAACAAGTACTGCCATTAGAAAGCTACGCAGGGTTCTACTACTCCTCATGTGTCAAGGGAAGTATTTTTCAAGACGCAACTATTTAGCAAAATTCTGTTCATAATTATGTATCTGTACCTAATGGACAGTTTTCCTTCCAGGTTTTCCATTACTGAAAATTGTATATGAGAAGAAAACTATTCAGATTAGTTTTCCAATGCTACACTGGAATTCACAGTGCTGATGCTTAAAAAAACCTCTTTGTTTTAAATTTTCCATTACCTAAACCAGTACAGCATTTAGATATTCAATTCTGCACATAAGAGTTCATATAATGACTTTAAGATTAAGTAATCCCTCGACTGAATTAGTTCAAAATAAAAGGTATAGAAACATAACTTTGCATCTTCAGCAGAGGGAGCTGCTTGTTCCGCAACTGAAAAAGTTCAGCAAGTGATGCCTATCAGATTAATGTTTAGTTTTTCATATAAACTGGGATTTATTTCTGTGATTAGGCAAATTTTGCCTTGGTTTAAGTAAACTGTCTGAACTACTTTAAAATGAAAAAAATCTGGGTAATCCTGCAAAATTCAAGATTTTTTTTTTAAGCATATAAAAATCTACCAATTTTTAAAAAGCTAGACCCCCCCAAATATCCTACACTAATCTGTGCAAATACTAGAATGAGGAATCAGCAGTTCATCTAGACGCTCACCACAAAGAATGAGAAACTACAGAGTAGTTTCCTTTTTCTTAGCTTAATCAAGGGGAAAGCCCAAATAAACTGAAAAAAAAAAAGTTTTTCTTCAAGTGTAAGAAGTTTCATAGTTTTTCACATTGACATCTTGTGAAATAAGACACGTGCATGGAGTATTAAACTCTTCCATTTTTATACTGTAAAGCAAAGCAGTTCCCCTACACTATTTCAACACTATCACTGAAAGAAGTTATGTTGTTTTCACAAATAATATTCATGCTTTAAGACAGTTTCCATGGGCCATTTAACTAAGTAATAAGTTGAGAGGCCTACCTTTGTAAGCTACTTCCCAGTGACCTTCTAGAGAATGATTTCGATTGGTGATCACATACTGATATCCAACCCAGAACCTACAAAAAAAATTGTTAAGATTCTGAAGATACAAGCCAAAAACATACTAACAGATTAAAATGAATTACACAAAACCTTCCAATGTCTTTATACTTAAAAGCTAACTTTCAAAACATTCTGATCATTTTTTCCTTAACATTTCAGCCTACATGTTGGTAATGTAGAGAGAGAGAGATTACAGTTGAGGAATAGAGGGAAATACTTTATAGTTTTCTATGTTTACAAAAGACAACTCACCGTGTCTTTTATTTCTACTCATAATAAGCACCTTATTCTGTTGTTATGGCAGCACTTCAGTATCTTGAACCCAAAAGCCACAAAAAAGCATCCAGAAGACAAGTAGTTTATAAACATATACAACTTATGCCAGACTGTTCCAGATCAAACCGTCTAACTCTCCAGAGACAGAGATACACCATTACTGAACCACTTCTGGTGATCTGTCATGGGAGCCCATGAGACTGATGAAAAACCCACAGGCAAAAAAAAGGAATTATGTTTGTTGTGAACTAAAAGAATGAAATATCTAAAGCCACCAGAACATAGTTCTTGCAACTCAAAACGGCTTTTTACTTCATTCTTATCTCAAACTTTCAGTCTTTGTTAGAGCTACTGGTACTTAATGGAAACAAAAATTATGTTGAAAAATTTAAAGAATTATTTCTCTACAAGGTAGTGCAGCAGTAAGTCATTGTAAAATCCATCTTCCTTGTTGCAGTTCAAGAATACTGGTACGTTGCTGAGACAGTCTGAAGATAAAAAGACTCTTGAATTGTAGCCTATCTGTTAATGTTAATTAAAACATAAAATACAGATGGCCACTGCCAAACAGTCAACCAGCATGCTTATACTGGGTTATTAACCCAAAGTCAATTTTACCATTAGATTTTCTAAGCAAACTGGACTACCAGCATTTGTATCACACAGAAAGCATTCTCGGGTGATATGAGATCTTTGTCCTTTCCCTCCTACTCACCTACGCTGGTCCTTCCTTACAAATGTTTTTTCTTCCAAGTCCCACTCCTGTGCCAGGATAAACCTTAGCTCCTGGTCTGCAGTGAAGGTGGCAAGGGATCCATTCACCCGCTGACATGTCTGCACAGCGTCCCAGTAGTTCTCCCCATTTAAATACACTCTGTAACAGCTGGCTGTGCCCTCATAGTGGTGCCATCCTGTTGGGCACTTTCCTAGGAAACATGAAGAATGGAAGGGAAACCATTCCCCCCAAATTAGGATCTTCAACATAATGCATCCTAATCAGTTTATGACAATGCAATGCATAATCACTTGGATGTGTACACACGACATGCTGTGTATACCTTACCTCACCAGGAGGAGATGCATGCATTACAGATCACAGAAGACTTACTTTACTACAGCTTTTGATAAAATTTTTTCAAATGTATTTAAAAAGATGCAACTCCTAGTAATGTTTCATTGCACTGTGACAGCCTTTAAAGTCTTTAATTAAGACTGATGATCTACTGTGGAAGACATTTCCCTGCACATCTTTATAAATCCAATCAGTTTGATCAATCCAAGTCAAAACAGGCAGCAAGAAGCAGGAAGAAAAGACAGAGGTGGCCAATTTAATGATTCTGTCTGTCTATTAGGTGGTTAGCAATACATTCAACTTGCTGTGAAGTTTTCAACCCACTTTTACAAACAGTCTCAGCAGTATTCACATAATCCTGCTCCCATAGTCGATCACTAAAGATGATGGGGGCTCTGGGGCAATTGTTGTTTCCTTTGGAAAAACATCAATGCAAAGTGGATCTTTAGGAATTAAGAAGGTGATGGCGTGAACAGCTGTCTCTGCTTTCTCTCAATGAACTCAACTGAGGGAATACGCAACGAAAGCCTTGAGGCATTTCTGGATGAAACAGGCCCATAGGCTTTTGACTGGCATTCTTGGGGGTGATGGGTAACTAATAGAGAATCACAGAGACAGGCGGATGAAATTTAAAACAGACATGAAATATGATTTTAGCACCTGCATTTGCAGTATTAATTTTGCACGATGCCTAAGAAGGGAACTTGAAATTCACAAACTGTTTTATGTTCATTGCATGCATTCACAGAGTTCCTGTTCTCGAGCCTCTTTATTCCCTTCAGAAACAGTGATCTTTATCATCAAATAATGATATACAAACTTAGATTTGAAGCCCTTTAATTAAGTATCTTTCCTTATTCTCCATTGGATATTTTAAGATCTACTGTTCGCATCACTAAGATGGGACAGAATGCAGTATCAGACTGCAGAGCATATTAGATATTGCTGTATCAATTTCTAAATTGCTTTATTGTCCTCCATAAATTTTACTAACATAATTTAGCTACCGGAATCCATGACAAATCAAAATACCTATTTTAATAAGCATGTTTGTTTGTTTAAAAAAAAAAAAAATCAACTAAGAGGTGAATTTTTACTTTTGCTAATCCCTTGTCTTTTTCAGAAGATCACCACAGTCCAAAGCAATTGTTCCCAATTACTGCCATACTGTCTTCCCCCCACGTCATCTTCCTAGCCTGTCCCATCCCTCCCTCCAAGGCTAATCAGTGCTGTCTCACATTCCCAAATCACTGGATGACGCCCAGAGCAAAGAGGGAACCAAGATAAGAGGGAGAAGGCAGGGGAGACGTAGATGTTTTGGGCCTGGAGAGATTCAGAGGCAACAGTCACTACGAGCTATGATCAGTGGGATCATAGCTTGCAGGACATTTATAATGCTTTAGACAAAGCTGGGACTAGGATGCCAACAGTTGCACTAGCAGTGCTGCAGGTGAGAGGGTAGGATGACATTGAAGTGATATTTTTGAAGATTCCGGACTGATTGATGGGAGTAACAAGGCAAAACCCATTCAAGTGCTACATACTTCCTTGATAGACTTTGTCTTCAGAGAAGAAAATGAAGAATTTCCTTAAGTTCCCCACTCCCTAAAGAATATTTTTTGTATTAAAAAGGATACAAAAAACTCACAACATCAAAGATGCACTTAATCAATAATAGTGCGATGTCTTTAAGATCATCTTCAAAATTACTTCAATAGAGAGCAATTAATTTTGGTTTCCCCCCACTTTCCAGGGGGACAATCCTACATGCAAGCTCACATCAAGAGACAAGGGCTAGACTATCACCCCTGCTGCAGGCTGAAACCATCACTTAAACCATGGACTTATTTTTCTGTAATAGCAATGAGTTATAACAGAAAATTGCAACTCTGGTTTCACAAAAACAGGATTACTAGGGAAGTAGAATTCTTTGCACGTATTGGCCTGCTATATAAACTACGCAATATAACAGGATATATATAAAAGAAACTTACAAAAACCTTAAAAAGCACTGCACATGAATAGAATCTGGCCCAAAATCTATGCAAGAGAAAAATCTATTAATTTCTCCTTAAAAAAAAATAGCCTAAATTGCTAAATTAATTAGCAGAAAGATGGCCCAGATTTCCCAGTCTGCAACTTACTGCTAAATCGGACAGGCTGTGCCACATTGACAGTGTGAAAGCGGGTTGTCTCTCCTCCTCTCCCTCGACTGTGCCTGGAGTCCACATTCTCCTTCCCATGGTAAGTTCGCTGGTCCCCTGTCAAGCCTGAGGACCAGAAGGAATAGTCAGTACTCGTGAAAGATGCAAGCAGATGTAGATGTCATTTTATTGAACTTTCTCTAGGTTTTAATTCAAGACATATCTGTTAAGTAACATAGGTAAACAAAGATGGTAGATCCCTGCAACAACAGCTTGGCCATTTTACACGGTACGTAACCGAAATACCTACAATTGAAAAGAACCAACAAGCCATTACACGAGTCTTGTAGAGTAAGCTAAATATTTTGGCAGATTCTCAACAGCCTGCAGTTGTACACAGGACCTGATGCTCATCATTTCAATTGCTGCAGCAAATGCATCATCCCCAGTGCATTTTATCTGTTCCTGTTTACAGAACTACCCACTCTCCAGCTGCTTCGTTTCTCAGTTGTTGTGTTCAAGAATATAAGACAACTTCTCCAATACATTTTCCAAAACATTCTCTGAGATCTAGGACAAAATTAAAACCTGGAAAGGAAACCTATCTTCAACCAGAAGAACAAGGGGTTTCATTCACTCTCAAGCTTCTAAAGGAAATGTTAGTTCATTATTTCTGAAACAAAAAACAAACACATCCTCATCTCAGCGTCAGGGCTTCTAACAGGCGTATTGTGACAACTGGATTCAATAACTTAGGAAGAACACAGTGCAAGATGTTATTCCAGAAAAGGGGCTGGGGGGCTCCACATGCCTACCAGGAGTAAACAAGGAGCACACCGTTCAGGTGGAGACGCTGCAGGATGGGCCGTAGCCAGCAAAACTAGCAAGATCCTAAGTAGGAAGGCTGGCACAGTGGTGGGGAGAAACCTTTGAGAAAGGCAGAGATGAACACAGAGAAAGATTAATCTGAAACAAGTGATTAACCTTAAAAAGAGAAAAATGAAGAACCCAGGAATGTAAGCATTAGAAATACCTACTAGTATGTTATTTAACACTACTATATGTTGTTACAGGTAATAGAGTTTAACCACCACAAAGAGCTATGCAGACATTCATTTCTATATAAAAAATTGGCTTATTTTCCTTTAGAGCCGATTAGCTCTATTTAGCCTAGCTAAACCAAATAAACCAGTCACGGTCCCAAATAAAGAGGAGCTACATGGTCATCTTCAACAGGTTTAACTACATCCGTTTGAAAGATATTCAAAACTATGTCAATAAAACTTTCTCCTTTCAGACGATCTTTAAAAAGCAAGAGGTCCACAGCAATTTCATGATAATTTAAACCCAGAGTTGGAGACTGTTACGTGTATTACCTGGGGGGAAAGACCTCCAGAAGACCCACCATCAAACAACGCACTCCTTGGAACAAATGTTAGCACTGATGAGCAAAAAAAAAAAAAAAAATCACTAGCTGGAGCCCAGGAACAGCAGAGTGGCTTTGCATTCATCTGGCTCTAACATACTGAGTTTGCCCTGGGTTAATGGGATAAGCAAGGGATATTTAATTATCACGTTATCCTAGGAATTACATGTCTATAGAGATCACCCATTAAGAAATGGCTGTGCATAGCACACTCACGTGGCCTTACAGGAGTGAAATAGTAATTCTACTGTTCAATATTAGAATACGCTATTTATCACAGGCAAGAAGCTAGTGCCAAGAAATTCAGTTAGCGTACATTTCAAAGGCCACAAAATGGTAAAATAATTTGACAGTGAAGATCACTGATTATTTTTTATTACTTTAAAGGCCAATCTATTTTTAGTTTTAGAATTTGACTGTTCTTCATGCTAATGGTTCAGCACCAGTATTTACACTATGATTTTCAACGCGATACTGAGACACTAAAAAAAGCAAATCTTTAATTATAGTAAGACTTTAAAAATAACGCTAACTAATGTAGAATGCTTTATCAAAGATGAACTGAGCTCAGCATGGGAAGCTCTATTTTCCCATGGCATTAAATGGTAACAACTAAACCCAAAGAACCAGTAAGAATCAAATGCACAAAGAATTAGTTCCCTTTCAGAAGTGAGAGCAGATGCAGCACCATATGGCTGACCCTCCACGGCTAAAGAGAACGCCCACGAGGACTTAACAATTTACCTCCCCCAGGAATAAAACAGAAGTTCACAGGTTTTAACATGCAAGGTTAAGAAAGGGTTACTTGGGCTAACAGCTTAAATAGACAATTTATGCCAGATGCTTTGAAAAATAGCTACACAGATCCCACACAAAGCAAGTTCAAACAGTCCTCACCCAGGAAGCAGGACACTCATTCCTTCCGGAGCGCCTGCCCGTGTCAGCAGACTCGCCACTGAAACCAGGCAGGACTGAAGAGGCAGAAAGCAGCCACCACAAGTCACTTCTCCTTCAAGCCTAACACTATCAGCTGCTTAACAAACTGGTGCTCTTCAAATATTAAATTGCTTCTATTCAACCTGAATTTTCGGTCTCTGAGAAAAGCAACGATGACAAGTTTTTCCAGGGCAATAAAGAAAGAGATGCTAGCAAGTCTCTAAGTCACCTGACTGCCATGAAAAGCCATTGCAGATTCTGGTGGCAAAGGTGTAATTGGACTGGTTTTCTATTGTACTTTTTCAACGCTGCAGAAGAATGCTTTATGTACTTTGCTGTTCCTGCTTCCTTTATAAAAAATATTTTTATCTTTAAAAATAAATTAATAGTGCCACGGGCTAAGCTATAAGATAACAACCTAAGCCAGAAGATCACAACCTAACCATGTTTGAGTGTTTCAGAAAGGAAAAGCCATCGTTTTTATTGCTTATGTGCATACTTAATATTCTGAAGGCTATCAAATTTTGGAAGATCAGCTATTTTCCAAAACATTTATTCTTCTACATACTACAACCACAAGCAATAACAGCAACAGTAGCAGTTTTACTAGCCAAGACAAGACAGTTCTGTTTCCTTTGACTTTGTACAATTATACCAGAAATGTAATTTGCTTGTTAGTTGGTGGGGAAAAGGGAAAAATGGGTTCAAGGAAAAATTCATGGGGCGTAATTTTTTTACTCCCCTCGAATAATATAGCATGGTGGACACGAGCATCCTCCAATCTGTTTCCAAATGAATCAAGTCATGATTAGTATTCATCCAGCTCCTTCCAATTCACACTTGCTATCTAAGTCACTCTAGCACAATTACAGTCTAAGTATAGTGCTATACATCAAGAAAGTTGTCCAACACTGCTGATTCTGTGACTATTTTCAGTTGTTTAAAACTTCAAGCTGCCAATTCAGAATGGAAGTTTGCTATGCTGGATGGCTCCTGCTACATTTTATATTGGTAAACTTTTTCAGATCTGAATCAAAACAGTTCAACAATTGTTCAGAACAAAAATTAAGACATTGGAAGGGGAAGAAATGTTGCTTACATTTCTAACTACCTTTTAGTTGAACAAGTGCTGTCACTGCAGCCTGCAAAACACAGCCCTGCTAAATCACAGAGAAAGCTTTGTGCCATGTGTACAAGGTTTGCTGTTTCTGTTGGGGACACAGAAAAAACAGAGGGGACAAATGCAGTCAAGTTTAAGTCTGAAAGAAATATGAGCTTGCTCATTATTCATAGAGGCTGGGAGGAATGCAGTTACGTTGTCCATACCCTTCCATGTACATCCATGGAGACTACTCTGCAGCAATTATCCACAGGATCTCAGCAACGCTTTCTGTGCACATGGTGTCTCATTAGGGGAAGCCAAGTACACAAGCAGAGCAGAAAGCTCCTGTTTTGTCCCCTTCAGTGCCTCCATCATTCAGACCAAGTAAAAGGAAGCAAAAAGCCAAGTAGTGCAAATGAAACGTGAGCCGAGGAGCTGAGACCACACAAAAGCGAGAGCTGGCACCAGCTGAGACGGGAACAGGCTAAAACATACGCGTGCCGAGCAGCACTGCATGGGGGAACAAACATGACACCAAATGGAAAACTGTGTTTGAAGGAGCTAGAAGAGAAACTGCAATCTGCCACACACACCAAGGTCTGCTTTGCACCAAAAAAGGGCAGGCAGACAAAAGACACTGACTGTAATATAGAGAGGTCCTTGCAGAGTCAAGACTCAAAGGGGTGAATATTGGATTTTGGGGAGTTGAACTAGTTTTCAGGGTTACTGTGTCACAGATGACAAGTCAGTCAAGCCAAACCCTTCAGAAGGATGGATATACTATGTTAAATTATGTCAAAATTAAACTGTTTGTGAAGCAACCAGGTCTTGTCATATCTTATTTGTTCCAAGATGTGAGTTGCTCCTGTTTAAACACATAGATTCTCAAAATTTACATAAAAAGCTGCCTTGTCCCCTAAGCTTCAAATTTTCTGTCCAGCATATTACCTAGTAAACGCTTGGAAAGCTTTTAATTCCATCTGGCAGTTCGAGAGGTGAGAGAACTTCAGGATTAAATCCAGTTTTGTGCCTAAAGATTTGGAAATACAGTTCAGAAGTCCCCAGAGAGGAGTGATTCTTCTCAGATCAAGCAGCTCCACGCTTTGCATTATCAATTGTATTATGCTAGGAAATAAATGTCAACCAAGAACAGTATCCTGCTGTGCTGAGCACTATTCAAAGTAACAGACTGACAGGAAAGAGCTTTAAATTTAAACACCACGAAGCAGGGTAAAAAGGATGCATCATATAGGAGTTCAGCAAGAGCTCAGAAAAGGTGTGGAAATGATCAGAGGTTTTTATCATTATTATCTAGCTTTAAAAAAGGGGATGTACTAAAAAGTGCACAAACGTCAACAGTCACCTCAACCAAACACGATATCCTTGGCGAAACAAAACACAAAGCTGTTTATGATCACTGCAGAACAGTGTGCTGCAGCTGCTGTTTTATCAGTTACTGGCCATACCTTCAGCTGGCTCCACGAAGGAGACTTTGCAGACTCAAAGATGATACAGTGCGTATGTGCTGTGGCAAGTGACCTCCAAGTCTGCACACTTCTTCCTGATAGAGTAGCTGGGGAAGTCCTTAAGAACAGCATACAAGACGACATTGCTCAAGATCAGCATTTACAGTTAGCTACCTGGCAAGATTTGTTTCTGTATGAAATTAGGCTCCCAATCTCAACATAAAAACATATAAAATGATACTGTTTGCCATGGCACTGCAGGGCAGCTTGCAACCGCTGCCCCAGGACCACTGCCGCCAGGATGGCCAGCTGTCCAGTGCTGATTGTGGCCTCGGGCTCGGGGCGGGGGGAACCCTAAGAATTCAGCTCGCTGAAACCTTCCAGTGTTCTTGTTTCTGACCAAGCAAGTCTAGAAAAAAGTACCGAGAAATACCTTACAGAGGAAGAATGTGGCATTAGGCAAGGGTGTGCACTACAGGGCAAGCTGAAGGTTTTCAAATTCAGATGCTGGGAGAAGCCCAAGGACAGCTGACGGCACAATCTGATCACTTATTCCTGAGAAGAATTCAATTTTTTTTAAATAATAACTAAATGAAGGAAGGAAACAGAGTGATCACCAATATAACTGCAAGCTGAAAAACTAGTATGGATAGGATGTATGAAAGGCACTGGAATTTAAGACATCCGTTCTCTGTTCATACATAATAGAAACAAACATCAAGCCTGTAACATAAGAATAAAACACAGGTAAACAGCCAGAGCTGTGCTAAACCCTGCTCCACTCGTACTGCTGAAAATGAGGTTTGACCAGAAGGCCTGCAAAGAAGGTAGGATATTTGGAGAAGCTGATCTGATAGTCCAGTCGAAGCAAAGCTGGAAATCCAAAGAGCAGTAAAAGGCAAACTGCAGAGCCCTTCCTTCTTAGGGGTTTAAATACAGAACTTTTACAAAGGTGGAAAAGTTATGTTTCTATACAAGTAATCAAAGTAGTAACATAAGGGGAAGTGAGAAGAAATAATAAATTCCCATTTGTAAAAGTCCCTGTTTAAGATATTAATGCCTGTTTCTACCATTTCACAGAATACACCACTTTGGGATAAACTATTTTTAGGATCAATTACTGTTGATATGGAACAGTACACAAATTTCATGAGTTTCCACTGCTTAAGTAGAAGAGAGATGCAGGCACATGCCACATAAACCCTCCCAGCAATTTTTAGTATGCTCAAAAGAGCAAGCAGCCATCAGTTTTAGTCTGCCAGAGAGATGAATTGAGGGTAATCACTGCTGCAGATTCCACTGCCATTTGCGTGCCTAGTGGGAAGGGCAGGGGGAATAGCACTTTACGCATTGCACGTTTGGGACTGAAAGGAATTCCACGTTTTAAAGGAAAATGGTCACTCTGAAAAGAGACAGTAAGAATAAAACCAGCTATGATGACTGTCTTCAGAGAAATATATGGTATAGCAAAAATAGGCATTTCATACACTGATTCGGATTGTCAATGAATTAATGTCTTACCTAATTGTGTTCTGAAAAAAAATGCCAGAAGAAATTATTCTAACAAAAAAGTCTTTGGGTTTGAGGTGTTTCTTGTACTTCAGACAACACACGATTACCAAACTAATTTATTAATTAATGATCCTCTTATATTAATAGGAGCTTTGTTACTAACATGAAAGAAATCAGGCCTAAAAAAGGTGAACTAAACCAACAGTGCCAAATAACTTACAATGGCTTTGTATTAAACCTTTGAAAAATACCAACATGACTAAGTAGTCATTGAAATGCACCTTCATCACCACCACAAAACCCTAATTCACTGCCGTTGATCTTTTCCGAGTTGCTCACATTGGAGTGTGCCATTAGTAGCTCAAAGGCTGAAAAGTAACAAGCTTCCCAACCAGATTCAGAGCCCTTTCTTGCAAGCTTTCTTTTCATGCTTCAGAGAGATTTCATACCTTTTAATTTAAAGACATTTTAATTCTCCAAAGTTTCACAAGTCCAGGTCACTTCACTAACTAGTTCTTTTAGTGTTCAGTCTGCATTTATTGAAATTAAGAACCTTAATTTAAAAGCATTTAAATTTAGCTGAATCATCTCACAATTGCTCATCTAAACCCAAAGGTATTTTCTAAATTTAAAGCTGCATCATTTCTTGTTAATTCAGTGGCCAAAGAGGAAAGTTATCACTCCTGAGCATGACTATGTGCTACTATTATTAGTTGCGTTAGCTCCCCAGTGTCGCAGGATTTAGCCTCTCCTATGACTGGTTAATATGTATTGCTTTCCCCAACATAAGAAAACTGTGCTCTTCCAAACTTATTCTAGCCTCAGATTTACTTTCATTCATGTTATTTCTTTTTATACTCCAGCACACCAACCTGTCCTTATTCTTGACAGTTCCAAATAACACATACCCTTCAACACCCATTTCAGATCACAACGCTATCCCACCATTTTTTTGTTACAGGTATAATAGAGTTTTTACATCCTACACCAGTAGTTCTTGTTCCTCTCGTTTGCTGGCTACACTCCTTGCATTACTGTGCAAATATCTCAGTTCTTTCACAAACGCCACACCCAGCTTTCTGGCTGTTTTACTGAGCACAGCCTTTTCACCAATTACTTATCCAATTACGCTCCTCATCAAGTGGAACACTTTCCTTCTCTATGCTGTCCATCATTTTCCCCTCTAGTATTCTTTATGTATGTTATTCTCCTCTTCCTGCATACAGACGTGGCAATGAATCGAGTCTCTCCCATGCCTCTCCTTTCATTTCTTAAAGTTCTTCTCATCATGTCAGGCCAGACAGTCCAGTGAGACCTACACCCCAAACACAAGAGCAGAGCCCATCTACTGAGAAATGTTACTTTCATAAAATCCTCTTCCTAGCCATTCTAGGAAACCAAATATTCTTTGTAACTCCAGTCCCTGAGTCAATATCATCCTGTTGCATCCTTCATTCAACAACTTAAATTGCTGACTAATACACTAGGCAACAAGAGAAGATAAAAATACTGTTGTCTTCTAATGTGGGTGTTCCAATATTCCCACAAGTGAAGCCTTCAGTGCTTTCTGAGTAAATCCAAACATTAACATGACTCTGCTTCCCCCAGCCATTGACTTCCATTACCTTCAGAATTTTATTAGGTCCCTAATTTTTCACATTTGGCCAAAGTTAGCTAAAAAGGAGGAAGAATAACAGCACAACTATAAAAGCACTGTTCTTTAGGACAGCCACATCATAAAGAATATCCTTAAAGTGAATATCAATGGCACAGCTTAATTTTCAATGTCAGGAGAAACTACCTACAGTTTTTTCCCCTGTGCTAGAAATACATACACTCACACAAACTAGCCAAAAGCTTTCTAAAAAGAGCACTGAACACATTCTTTTAATTATTTGTGCATAGCACACACTGGGGAGATGGCTAACTATAGCACAGTTTCAAAGTTTGAGTGTTAGATTTACTTCTGTAATTCCACTAGATAATATGAATATTTAGAAAAGCTTGTTGCTGTAAAATACCCATCTTACTATTTTGTAGCACCTCTCTAAAATAGCTCAAAATTCAGAACGATAACAGACTGAATGCTGTGATGACAATGCCGCAAAGCTCATGTGATTCTCTCCCAAGTAAATTAAGCAGTTCAGTGGCAAAGAACTTCTTAAAACAATTTTTGAATGTAATTTAGTCACACTGTAGAGATAAAAGTTTTGAATTACGCCACAGTTGAATTCATGCTTTCAGATTCGTGCTTCATTGTTCTCAGGACAAAAAAAAAAAAAAAAAAATTACAGGTACCTTCTCTTTTAAGACACACAGAAAAAGAGTTGCACTGGCCTGTTTGTCAAGAACAAATGAAAATGTTCAAAATTGCGATTATATATTCACCATCAAAAATTTTTTGTTTGCTTGTTTTTTAAAGACAGCTCAGTATCCAGTAGCTTTGGCAGAGAACCACTGCTGGTGATAGGCTCCTGAAAGCATATGATCACAAGAGTTTATGAAGAGTAAATACACCAGCTTGTTTGGCAGAACAAAGTTCTCCACTTAAGCACAAGCAGCATAATCAGAACAGGGAGCAATAAAACAAGCTCTCTACGTAAGTCCAACAATGTCACCCAGCACAGTTTGAGTGATATACAACCAAAACAGTAATTCTGAATTTAATCCCAGGCCTATGTGGCATTTTGGTTTAATTGCAACATGATTTTTTCCTTGTTGTTAAAGTCTCTTTTCAGACTCCTTATCTCCAGGATACCTACTCAGACTGTAAGAATGGAGGGATATTTCAGACAAGCAAAAAACTGTACCATTATTTGCACAAAATGAAGAGAAGCCAACTCAAAAGTTTGTTAATAATGGGTACAGTTCTACCAAACAATCTCCACTTTCAAATAAAAATAAGCAAGCAATCTTAAAGAGTCAAAGTACTGCTGCAAAACAAGCTGATACTGGGATGAGCAGTCTTCTCAGCTTTACTTACCTGGACAGTCAACTTCATCACTCTCGTCCTCACAGGTGGGCCATCCATCACACTGCCAATTTGAAGGGATGCACTGGATGGTACCACTCCGACACGCAAACTGCCCTGGGGTGCAGCGGAGCTCTAGGAAAGAAGAAGAAAGTTGTGCTTTGTTTGAAGTGTTATTTATTCTTGCAAGTCTATACATATATTAATCATCTGTCATGTAACGTATCACTGAAGTGTAATGGACAAAACCTCTGGATAACTCAGCCTGTTAAAAACTGCTTCGTTTCAGATAACTTCCATGTTTTAAACTGCATGTTTGCGGTTTTAATAGACAGGAGAGCCGGCTTCCAGTGCTTGGGAAATAATTCTCTCAGACATTCATAGTAAAAACTTTCTGATAAAGATACCATGCGAGCAGCTATCACCATAGCGTTACCCATTTACTTCTTGTGGGGCACTGAGGACTACTTGTTCACTTTTCTCAGAACCAAAGTTCAACAAAAATATGCTATGGTAGTTAAGTACTAGATTACGCAATAAATTCAGAATCCTGTTTCTATTCCAATCACTATGTATGCCAGGACCTGCTAGACTTGTGCAAATGTCCAGCCTGATTTAGAGCCATTTCATAGAACTGTTTGTAAAACAATTTCTATATCCATGAACCTGCTTTCACTTTCTAGCTTAAGCTCTTTTGTAGCATTTCTCCATATGAACACATCCTTTACAAGAAACTGTCAATATCTGCAAACATGTAGTTCCTGCTTCTGCAAGAGTACTGCCTACTTGCCATCATTATACTGTCAGACCTAATAAGCATTATAAAAAGTACAATTTTTTCCAAAGCTCTTTTATATCAATTCCATCTATCAAATGCCAGAACCTAATAATTCTGCTTCATTTTGTTTCCCTCAAAACATTCTGCAGGGGGCGGGGGGGGAATATCTGTCCACACAAGTGAACAATTCTAAGCTTGTTTACAGGTGGCAGGTCTGCAAGTCGCCGTTAGCACCCACAGGCTCACTTCTGCACCAGACCATCACCGTCCATCTTTCTTCTGGATGGTGTTTGTCAATTTTCCAACCAATGCTTTTGAACAATTTAGCATGTTTTCCTCTCAGCGAGCTACAATAAGCCCAAGTAAGCGATGTCTAGAGAATGAGCACCTTTAAAAAAAAAAAAAAAGTGTTTTAAAGTAAAACACACTCATCCCCAATTCTGAAAGAATCAAGTAGGTAACTGTTTTGTAGGGAGAAACCTCTAAAAGAAAATTTAAAATACAGGTATGTATTCTCTCATCCACAGTTTACAACCTAAGAAAAGAGCTGTAATTGCAGTTGTTACCTTCTTGAAACACACATCTAAATTAAATCAAGACAGAGGTCACATTTAAGTGTTCAGACAACATGACCAGTCACCCTGCACTCTCAATAAAAGCTGTACCTGTACACCTAGTAATTGGTATAGCACATTGATAAGAGGCTTCTAACTCAACGGTAGACTAAAATCCAGTTCTAGTACTGGTTTCTTCCCAAAGCACAGACCTGCCTTTCTAGAAAAATCAAAGCAGGCACATCCTCTTAGCAACGACCTACTTGGAGCAAACGTTCAGGTCACAAAATGGCTAAGACCTCACACAGACCTGCCAGACTACCTACGGCAACAACAGACCTTACAGCAAGACAAGAGTGTTGTCACCCATTTAGAGTTGTTTTACTCAGTCCAAACAGCTAACACTGAATAAGCACAGAGGATATGTGTTTAAAAAAAAAAACAAAAAAAAAAAAACAAAAAACAAAAAACCAAAACCAAACTACCAGCTTAGGTCATAATGACACCCCCCCAAACAAAAACTGAAGTAATTTATTTAGCCCAAAGAGGGAAAGGGGGAATAAAACCTTTTATTCACCCTGACTAGGAGAATAAAAAGGTTAAGAGTCACTTGCTCAATGTAGCAAGGGAGAAAATTTACAATCTATCTTTAAGTTGGTGGGGGGGGACAAACCAAAACACTAAACCAAACAAGCACAAAACCTCAAGCTGAAATGAAAACTATTCAAATTTCAAGTTCACAGAAAAGCGTCAACGCTTCAGCAAATCATTGCAGCTTCTTTCACCACTTTTGCGCTATGTCAGCACGCAGCGGGAGGTTTCTTAGAAAGTCCTGCTATTGCAGTTTCAAGTACGGAATTTACACTGGAGCCTGTGGTAGAAATTTTAACACGTGAAAGACTATCCTCAGCCCAGCTCCAGGTTCCATTGCATCCACCTGCAGTTACGGCAAAATTAAATTCAAAATTTAATATTTTAAATAAACTCAATTTTTTTACTGCTTGATTTTAATGGAAGTCATGCACACACGCTGTGAAGAAAGCTATTCTGCAGCCCTCTGGTTTCGCAGGCAGCATCCACCAGGAAAGCGCTACAAGCCAACGTGCATATGGGAAAAACAGTAAAGAATACTTTTGTCTCTCTATGATTTCATACATGCTATTACTATTTTATGTACAATTATATATGACTGGTTCAGATAAAAGGACGACTCCATCCCAATATTATGGGCATTAAAAAAATTCCAGTTACATGCTGCAATGTCATTACCTCCTGTATTACAGACACTCCTCTCTGAAGAATGTGGATACATGGAAGAGCACGAAACATTTCTATTAAAACACCACTCAAAACAGCTGAACAATTGTTCCCAATGGAAACCATGCTATATCAGATGCACTAATTATTTCAGACCAAGGAACACGAACTGCTACGCAATTCTATTACAGAGGGGGAAAAAGTGACACTAAAAGAAATACTGCGAAATGAAAATCTCCATATTCTGCAAACACTGCCAAGAACACCTCCTGAGCCATCCTAATCCGGGGCCCGTATCCCCACGTGTTACTGAACTACCTAAATCATCATGCAGTTATTGGAAGAGTTTAATCTGAATTGTTTTGCTTCTACATGTTGTCTATCGTGGTTTAGCACAAAGAGAAACAAGATGCAACCACCTGAGAAAATCTAACCACCTCTCTCACTTGTGCTCAGGATGGGTTTGGACATGCTCGATGGCCTCCTCGAGGACTGATGCTTAAGCTCAGCTTTTTTGGAAACCCCTTGCCACTGATGGAGTACAGATTTCCGCTAAGGCCCCACCATACAGATACCGGCGGGCTGTCATCTGGACAAGGCAGGGCAGCGGGCAGGCAGTTGAGCAGCGTGGGCAGTGGCACGGCCCCGCAGCGCCCAGCCGAGGGCAAGGGCCGCCTGCCGACACCATCCCCTTGGCCCCATGTGCCCCACGTGGCCCTGCATGCCGGGCTCAAGACTCCCACAGCAGCGCACATCAGCTAGCCAAGGCAGGAGCTTTCAGAGGTAAAATACAGACATGAAAACAGACGGAAACCTATAATGAACCTGGGGGATACTCGGCCAAGGAACAGAGAAATTTGGGAAACATGAGGACGCACAGGATAGGTGCTAGTCTCCACAACCCTGTCAAGCATTGCATTTCAGTAGCCTATTTTTAAGTCAAAACAGCAGAAAAAATGAAAACATTTCAAGCCTGTCTCTTTCCCGCAGAAAAGGCAAGTCATGCTGCCAGCAGCAGAACAGGATTCACGTGCAGCTCTGAAGACACATGAGCAGTAGCAAACAACAGTACAACACAATGTCATCATCCATCTTTCCTGAAATGTCATTACTTAACACACACTCAGACTTTATACTTTTGAGGAGCATGGTAAATAAAAACTGACTCTTCACCCATACCAGATTTCCAGTTCTTTGAAAGAACAGCAAAGTTTCAAAAATACCAGTCCCACTTCTGTCCCTGAAGTCAGATATCCCACACTGTTCATTAGCTATCGATGGTAACTCACAGCAAGAAAGAATGAGAAAGAAAAGTATCTTAAACTATCGCCTCCTAGCAGCACTAAAACCACATATTTTCCACCAGCTGTTAAAGCAGAAATATTTTGTATTTTCAATATTGTTAGAAAACATGTAAAGTTCAGTTACAAACAACCAGCTGTTGCAGCAGAGGTACCAATACAATAGCTCACAGTATCAATAACTGCCTAGAAGCGAAAAAATCAAAATACAACCATCTCCAGCATTCACGTACAGTGTGACAAGTTACACCAGCAGTATTATGATTCACATGTGAAATTCTAACATAAAAGGCTTCTTTTTCTTTTACGGATCAGATGCAATCTTTGCTATGCTACAGCACAAAATTTAGTAGGCTGAAATCTCATTTTAGAGCAATTAAATTCATCTGCCATTTACTGGGAAGAAGGGAGGCACGTAAAACACTGGAAATAGCAGCAATTGTAGTTTTTGCACTGTACATAATATAAACTTACAAAACATCACGAAGTTCAAGCAGTGTGAGAACGTGAAAACACTTCAAGCATCCAGGTGTCATTACACAGTCTCTTCACTTTACAGTCTCAAAGCACTTCTACAATGTTAACCCTCAACAGTCTTGCCAACCACTCCAACCTTCTGCCAGCAGTTACAATGAAGTACAGAAAAAATACATATCTTGCCAAAGGCTACAGATAACATGAGCCTACAAGCAGAAGTTGGCTGTCCTGACTGCACTTCCATGCTTTCATGACAATACCATGTCTCTTCCCTAAAGCCCAAGCAACCTACTGGTTCATCAGCACACTCCTACCTGAATGAACATTTGTCTTTCAGAAATATCAACAATTAATACCAATGTATTCTCTGGTAACACTTCACCTGTTCTCTCTAGCAACAGTTTACTAAGGCCTAGAGATTGGCCAGAGGGAGCAAGAAACTCCTTAACTTTATATAAAAAAAAGGAGAAGAAAAATCGAAATCAGGTTCAGACCATGTATAAGTTCTACAAGCTTAATATAGAACCCAAGATAAAACTTACTGTTGAGGGAAGGCCAAAAACCCCAACAGCAATTTGCTGGGACACATTATTAGATAATAAAATCTGCCCACGAGTCACTCACCTGAAAGAAGTCTTGCCAAAGCTAGTCGTGGACCTGTAATTTGAAATTTAAAAGAAAACTTACAGAACAGTTGGAAACTTAATTAATCAAACACCAGACATAACAGGCAAGATTATAAATAAATTCAAACAGTGCCATACAAACAAGAAGTCTTCATCTCCTTTAGCTGCCAAATATTATTTTTCTAAGTTAGTGACAAAACAGACAAGATTTTTGACTAATAGAAAAATCTAGGTTTCATACAGGAAAAACCTAAGTTTTCAAGGTGGTTGCTTACACTCTTACAGAAAGCTTTTGTTCCAAAGATTTTCCCAATTACATGTTGAATGCCAGGTGTTTCACAGCACTCATCACGTATTTCAACATAGGGCTCAACTAGCTTTTAAAATTTTCTTTACAGCACACTAATTTCCAGATTTTCTGCTAAGTACTCAAAATAGACATTTACAACAAGCATTATCCATAGGAAGGACTTCATGACAGATGAACAAAATACACACCCACCCACCCACCCTGCTTTAATTTCCAGACAACTTCACATGTTTCATAAAACAAACACCTTTTTGCCATTATAAAATGATCCAGGAAGCCCTTTCAGGTTTAATCATCTCGTGTAATCTTTCTGTGTAATTGAGAATATTTTCCTTCTGGAGCCCGAGTGCTGGGAAGTCCCAGAGCATCCGTGCTGCGGCAGATGCACGCTTGCTCAGCGTGCTGCCCTGGGCATTACACTACCTGCAACCTCTATTTTCTGCTTAATTTTAAGTCTTTCAGAGGTGCATTTGGGCTAGGACGCTTCCTACCTGCATTCAAACTGGCATTGATTTCTTATTCATCTTCCCCTTTTTTATGCAAGAGATAAGGGATAATTAGTTACTCAAAATAATTGTTTTATTTGAAAGAAAGGCAGAGGATCTATACCCGGTATCTGAGATGACTTTCCAACACATTAAATCTCATTTTAGAGCTTCCAATATCAAATCAAGACTGTAATAGGCACATGAGACAAAGCATTGATTCAGTACAAGTTCACCTTGCTAATTCAGTTTTCTGAATGAATTTGATGAGTTGGCTTTGAAACAGCAAGCTTCAGATCAAATGAAGCTAATGTCTGTCCACATTAATATTAAGTCAGATCAGCTGCAGTTTGTCCCCCTGCAACCAGAAAGATCACATGCTCCAACTAATTCAGCAGAAATATAGTTGTACAGATCCAGTATCAATTAATATGGAAATGGGGCCTCATAATAGTTGTCTGCCAATGAAGCTGGAACATCTACTAATGTGTTTAATTTTTTTTTAATATTACCTCCAATAGAAGACATTTTCTGACATGCTGGCATTACACACATCTCCTCAGAGGCAGAACAGCTAGTTTCAGCTCTGTGCTACCAGAAGCTGCCCTGTGAACAGAGCTGGGACCTTCACCTCCATACCGTAAGAAAAGCCTTGACTACTGACCAGAGTCACAGCTCTGACCCACGACGAGCTGTACCAGGTCGCACCACCACAGGGGTAAGAGAAGCAGCAGGGGTGGAAATAGCTCTTGGGAATGAGCAAAAACCAGCAAGCTGTAAAAAATTCTGCCAAGTGACAGAAGCCAACTGCCCATGAACCTCAAAAAAAGCACTTCTCTAGCCTACAAGCACTATTTACTCATCAAAACACTTCTGCGAAGATAAGGTGGTAGGTGAATGAGAATGCTTTGATACTGTCTTCACAGGATTATTTATCCTCCCTCAATTTAAGACAGAGATATAAAAGGAATTCAGCCCAAAGAAATGCTACATCCAATAAAAATGCCAGAGGCCGTGTCTCAGGTACATACAATAAACATCTGCTGCAAAGCATTAGGTGAATGCATCAAAGTTTCCAAAATCTAAATTTCAGCCTTATATTTCCAAGACACTGAAGTTCACCACTACAGGAACCAGTGGAAAAAGGAAGATGAGAAAGCCCAGTCTCTTCTAAGGTAGAAACGTATCCCTGACTGGCAGAAGATTGCCTTTACTCATAAGCCGTGTGTTCCTAACTCTGATACATAAACTGTTAGTGGAACAAAAAACTCAATGCCTTGTCAATTCACAATTTACGAGGTGGGTAAATGCATGAAACAATACAGATGAGGAGCCAGACCTCTAAACTAAAGCCTCTAAAATATAAGTCTCAATTCAGGAGAGTGCTTTGATAGAGAGATTAAATTCGGTGACTGCAATCACTGATTATGAAAGTTCGGGTTTTTCTAGTTGCAATGACTTAATTTCTCTTTATTAAAGAGATTCAGCAGTCAGTAAAGTCTGATACATTAAGATATTCTTTCGGTAACTAACAGATGCATGTTAGGTTTGAGCATTTACATAGCTAGTATAGATTTGAATCTATTTTAGTTTTTAATACAAAGAAATGACACTTTTCATTTGCTACGCTAATTGTTTGTTCTTGTCTGCTGAGCTTCATTTGTATGGAAATTGAAATTTGATTAAATGCACAAACCCAGCATTTAACGTTATTTCAATTATAAGCTATTACTCTAACTGAAATTCATGTATTTGAAAAGATAAGCTTGAAGTACATGGTTTGGTTTTGTACATAAGCTTTTAACGAACAATGGCAGTTTTGCGTATACCTCACGTGTACTTCGCTTATTTTGGTCACATTTCTCAAGACTGGATCTGGTAGATCCTCTGGCATCATTTTTATTTACAGACTGAAGGAAAACAGAAGACAAAAAAACCTTCCTGCTTTCTCAGTGTAAGTCACTCATTGTCCCAAACCAGACGAACCAACCTGTAAGAAAATATTTTGTTCAGATTTCAAGAGGCAATTATAGCTATCAAAAGCCGATTAAGCATTAACAAAAACTCTAACTACAGGTGCTTAGGCCAGTAACTCTTCTTATTCAGATTTTAACTTGTCCAACAGGTCTTTTTATATTTTATAATAGTAAACTGATATACTTAAGACCTGTACCTACATGTTGCACTACCATTTCATATTTTAACACATTTAAGAATAAGTTTACTAAAATTGAAAATTTTTTTTTTCTTAAATCACTCTTTCGACATATCCCACCCCATGCTAAACTGTACAAGCATGATCAGATCCTAGCATCTTCAGCAAGAAGCCTAACCACCTAACTCCTTAGCTCCTGGAGGTTTTACTCTGTATCAATGCTCAATAAATGCCTGCAAACGAGCATCAGAAACAAAACAACGACAAAAGAAACACCACACCCTAACCATCATCATCAAAAACACGTAGAGCTCCATATCTAATATTTACGCTCAAGAAGCAGCATAGCATAACCAGTATTTCTCTAGACTTGTATCTACTGAACTAACAGAAACTTTGAAATATTCTTAATATTCCAAATACAACAATACTGCAATGGTTCTCTGAATTTAATCCTCAGCAGAGACGTGGAAAAGCTGTCCATGAGCTAGTCGTCTGCACTGGAAAAGCAGTTTTCATAACTTGGACTTCTCTCGAGTCCACTGCTGAAGTTCGCTGGAGCAGGTACCATACCTCACACAAAACTGCTGACAATCTGCCGGCTCGTAAACAGCACGGCAGTCCTGCCCGGCCTCTGCTCCTGGTGGCCAGAAGTCTGTTGCTGAACAAAGTGTTTTCAGTGACAGAGAAGCTGACTGCAAACTTGAGGATGTTCTGACACAGTCCTTGAACAGGTTCTCTTGTTTTTAGCTTGTCTCTGAGGCATCACTGGTCCACACAAAGGCTCTGCTCTCAGGCAAATGAAGCCATACCTAAGTGGTATTTCCCCCCAGCTCCAGATCATGGAGAAATTTTCACTATCCATCCATCTCCCAGCAGGTTTCTTTATGTCACTGGGTGAATCTTACTCCCATTACGTGTTTTCAGATTTATCCTACCCCACCCACCACTGCATTCAGTGTAGCGGAGTGAGCACGTACAGTACTTTAACAAAGTCACAGTAGGAGAAAAACAGGCTAGGATAACAACACCTTATTTTCAGAGAAGAAAACTATTTGTAAAGCTCACAAGTCACCATCAGACAATTATCCATTCCATAGATTAAGTTTATTAAAGTTTCTCAATAAAATTGATTCTGCTTATTGTTCTTCAAATTAAAAGCCTACAGAAAACAGAGAACTCTATTTTCATGTTCAGTTCCACATTAGATACAATGCTCAGCCGTTCATCTGTGCTACTGAAAGTGTGCCTAAGCATGATCGTTAGGTCAAGCAGCTCTCGTTTGTCATGGCCCAAGCATGTGCAGGAGGGTATGAAAGCACAATGGCACAGAGCCCAGGAAAGCAAAAGGGCCCTGTGCTGTGTACAGAGCCAAACACAACCCACGCCTATTCTCAAACTTAATTCCAGCTCCTGAAAATTAGAGATTCTGCAGTTATAATCCTATTCTGTAGGAACGCATCAGTTCAAAAAAGAAATAAATAATACATGTTAGAGGCAACGGCATTTTCTGCATGACCTCAGCATGCAGTTTCATGAAGTAATTAAAACTGTGACAGCACTCCAGCTGAAAACTGTAAATCCTTAATGAATAACGCTAAAGTACATTCTGTATTACTCACTGTTCTGTCACAGTAAGTTATGCTAGATGTCCCCAACATCCATCAAAAGATTTTACAGCATGGTAGGGAACACTGGCAATCCCCTTCCCCTCATCCCCTCTCATCGATATTATACCTACACTCTGCACAAGCTTGGAACTGACCCAGTTTCTCCTTGCTCACAAGTGTCATTCACTGCAGTTCATTGTCTGCTCTTTGTCTGGAGGGCAGACTCAATGCCAGTGAGGATTAAAAAAAGAAAAAAAAAAAGGGAAAAAAATAAAGACAAAAAAAAAGCTAAGGCAGTGCAAGAGACCCAGCATTCAGCCAAAGCAACAACATCAGAGCTTCTTGAATGGGAACCCTGGCTATGATTTCCTAAGACTTAGAAAATACAGACTCTATGCTTTATGAATGTGGACACTTATTCCAAAGACTGAAACAGAAAAAAATATATTTCCCAATTTCCCAGTACGGCTAAAACCAAACAGAAAACAAAATTTGCTACTTGAACTAAGCCGAAAGAATACTGTGAATTAGGTGATGCAGCATTCCAGACTGAACAACAGTTTATTTTCATAGCAGTGAGGACACCAGCTAAGCAACAGGCTTGCATTTTTCCCCCCTAAGAAACTGTTATATTATGATAGTAAGTAAATAAGCAGAAGGGAAAGCATAATATAGCACTGGCACAAAGAGCACTCAGTACAAACAAAACCAAAGCCATGGGTACTCGAGAACCCTTTAATATGGCTCAAAATTAAAGCCTACAGTTCCTCTATACTAACAATCTTGTTGAGGACTTCAGATGTTTTATACAGTCTTAGGTGAGACTTAAGTGGTTTAGTACAACAGTGACAAGTCACCTAAATCTGTGCAGCACCAAATTTTTGGCCCTTTCCCTAAAGAAAGCCTGAGCAGTACGTGGCTCAGTGAAAGTGCCAATCACACCTCACAATTAAATTCACTAACCAATTTTAAGCCAGCTTGAGAAAGAAGTCAAGACTAGAAAAATACAGTGTGCAGTGCAAGCTTTGGAAAGCCTAGAGCTAGCATAAGGGAAGACAATGATGACCGCCTTGAACTTCAGAGGGTGGGAAATCCCCAGGTGGTTTGCAGTTTCAGCAGCTGCCAGCCTGCCAGCACACCTGCGCGTCGCGCTGCCACCGCAGTGGGGTGGCTTCCCCAGGAAGCGGTGACCTGGGGTAACCGAACACTTGCACGAGACCCTGCAGGACTCCCATCCTCCTCGTGCCAGAGGACGTATTGTGGACAGACAGAGGGGACACAGGGAAGACATAGCCTTATTAAATCAGTGGTGTCAGGCAAGGGTACTACAGCGGAGGAAGTTTAGGGACACAGGAGACAAGCCCACTGGAGTCAAGGTTTCATTAAACCCCACTACTTATGAAACATGCCCATGGGTGCTAAGAAGATAGCACTATTCCTCAGGCAGAATTTAAATACAGTCATGCACACAACATATTCATTCTCACAACAAATGCAGCAACTGGGAAAAAGTCCATTAAGAACCACATCCATAGTGAAATACTCAGCCAGTCATCAACTCTGTCCATAAAAGAGCACCATCACAAACAGTACTTTCCCCCCTACAATCCATACGCCCAGGTCGGGACAGACAGATTATTCCACATACACCACAAATACTTAAACTACCTGGATACCTCAGCTTAGCTACTTCCAGATTCCATCCTCAATCCTCACCTCAAACCTTCACCTTCTTCTAAACACAGCTTTTACAACAAGATCCTCATACTCCATTGCATCTAAATACTCTAAAACATCATACTAATGTACACATACTCTTCTTGCTCATTTGCAGCTCTTCACAAAGCTAGGGTCATTCTGAACAAGGAAACAGCACCCGGTTCTCTGCTCTGTCTCCACAAGTTTTCAGCATGACCTACACCTCTTTCCTCCCAGGAGGCATCTGCACTGATCCCTCACCAATACCAACTCCAGTACATTTCAGAGTCACCTCTGGGACGTTCAGAACTACAGAGCGGTGCCAGCAACCTGGGAAGGACCAGTCTGGTAATGAGAAGTATCTGAATACCAGGAACATTTCTTTTTTTTTTTTTTTGATTTCTGACAGTCTCTGCACAAGCTGCTTGCTGGAAAGCCTCTAAAAAGCGATCTAAAGAAACTACCAATAAAAGTATCCTAGGAAGTACTTCCATATCTTAAGCTATTACCTGGTAGCTGCCTACCCAAAATTACCCCAAAAAATCTAAGCATGAGATAGTTCCTCTCCTCTTCCAAGCAACGGTATTCTCAGGATTAGAAAAGTACACATCCTATCAAGTCAGTATGGACCAATATTTGTTCCTATGCAAAACAGTTTTCACTTAAGAAGGATCACCAGGGAAAGAAGCTGTATTCCCTTCGACCAAATAAACTGTAGGTGTAAAAGAAAAAAGAAAATCAGCTAAAAAACAAACAAACACTCTATAGAGATCAGTTTTCCACAGAGGAAAGAAAAATTTAAATCCAAAGTTTTACACAAACTGTATTAGTATTTTCTTTAGATCGGGTTTCAATGAGAAGAGTATTCAGATGAAACACGATAACAGCAATTCAAGAACTGTCAGAGCAATCAAGGCTAATTTGTAGCCACCATTAAACTGAAAGTAGGAATTGCCAGATTTCAGCAGTATTGGTTAGCAAGCCCATTTACTTTCAACAAGACAACACATGTTCCTACTTTGCAGGAAAACAAAAAAGTTAATATCTCATCTTCTTTTTCGTTGCTTTTTTTCAGTACAGGATTCAATAGTATTTATGCATATCCTTAATCTTTCAGCATGTGAGAAAGCCAAACAAGTCTAATGAAAACACACAATTTAAGGCCAAGTATATATTTCAAATACCTTGCTGAATTAAAACATGAGGAACTGCAATAGTCTTTAGTGCCAAGCAGGTGACAAAATCCTGCCTATGAAATCAGATATTTTTAAACCCTCCACTCTCTGAAAACTAATGCCATTTCTTAATTTCAAAACCAAATTAACATGGAAGAAGCTCTCTACAGGACCCTAAGGAAGGTCATGGTCTTAAACAAGAAACGTGATCTTAAACAAGAATCTAACAATTCAGGGAGACAGGAAACCTGCACATGAGCACTATTCAAATGCAGGTCACACTAAAAAAAGCTTTTGCTCCTGTTTCATTTTTTTCCTCACATCTCGTACAAGACTTGATGAGCAAGCACCTAGAACACTTAAAAGTAAAAATTGAATATATAGAAATATTCTGACCTCAAATACGGAAAACCCATTTTATCTTTTGCACAGTAGCTGGTGCAGTGGCTGTCGTGTACTGGAGCAAATGGCTCATGCTTTGAATAGCATTCCCCCGCTCAACTGAAGCCGAACATGGCAGGAATGCAGCCAATGTTAGTCACTGCTGCGTTTGTCCACATTGTATGAGATACTGTGCTTTCTTCTTCCACGGTAAAACAAATACCTGAACAGAAATTTCATATATCAAACCCTGAAGTTTAATAGTTCTATCAGAAGTCATCAAATATAAGTCCAACCCATTTATAAAAAGCCACTTAACCCTTTAAGAGTAGTTTTCTCATTCCCCACACTTCCTAACAGCTTAAGTACTGCCGGCACTCTTCAGTTCTTCAACCAGCTCCTATGATGCACGTGTGTCAGGTACTATACCATGAAACTTAATCTTTGCCATTTTTTAGCTGTCACATCAATAGAAAAATTACATTCAACTCCATTATTGCTCAAAGACACAGATGAGCACTCATATACTATAGCGTCCTTGGACCATTTCTCTCCAATCTGCTTACTACCAGAATTGAGGGGGGAATGATGCTTCCGATTAAGTCTCTGCACTTGGATCTCACTCCTGCAAGATCCCCAATGTTTCATAAAGATTTCTCCAAGATCTCATTAACAGAGTACATTTATGTCACTGTATTTTTATCAGTAAAGAGTAATTTAAGCATAACAAATAATTTCACAAATTCAACAGAGAGAAAACACAAATGCAGTTTTGACCATCCCTAGATTAAAAGAAGTTGTAACATGTTTTAGAAGTTTAGCATACACAAGGCAAAATGCTACTTGGGCACAAACTCAAACCAAGCAGGTGTTAGAGGCAGGATTATTTGTTTTCTTTTAAAGTATAAAAAAGAATATGTTACTTTGAAGTCAGAATAAACCTTTTCACTTAACTTGCTAAAGACATATCAGCACAGATGAAACATACAGATACTGAAGGACAACACTAACTCAAGTTTTATGTAAAATTTTTCTCACTCATGCAAAGGCAATGCTTGACACCCACCCTTGTATCACCCCATCTATCTTCCCACAGGGATCTGCGGGCAGAGCTGGGCTGGAGCTGACCTCCCTCCACACAGATCTAAGGGCTGCGCTCACCCACTTCAAACGGCAGCTGCTGTGGTATTGCCCACTCTGCAATGCAGATTTGAGTGTCAAAACCCAAACCGATGGAGGCTTCAGCATTTCAAAGTGACATGTGAAGCTCCCTCAAGAAAACACAGTTGCAGCCAGCCCAGAACACCCAGCATTGTTCTACCAGAAACGGCACTTAATCCCATTTTTCTACTAGCTTTGGTTCCCAAACAATTTCACTGGGTACCCCAAGTAACTGGTCCCGTAGCAGGAAAGGTATGAGGAAGCACAGCAGAGGACGTATATGAAAGAGAAGACAACACAGGAAAAAAAGTTACACAAATGAAAACATGACAAAGGAAAAAAATCAGTAAGTTAAAGGACAAAAGAGCAGCGAATGTCCCAAGAAGCAGCCACCAAAAACTAATTCTACATTTCCACCCACCGAACTGGCTGGCAATTGTCAAGCACTAATCAATAAACAGAACAGAAGCTAAATTGAATGGTTAGATCAACAAATTTTAATTGTAATTAACTAGGAAGTTGAATGTTATTTTGTTTAGCTGTAGTTAATGAGGCAACTATCAATTGCCATTAAACTTAAAGGTCTCTTTCTAAATAATCTAAATGGTAGGCATCAAGCACTAATAATAGCTTCCTTAGGAGTTTCATTTAGCAAATAGCATTAAAATGCTGTTCATCAAACCCAGAATTAGCAGGCTGACCCTTTAATACAAAGACAAAATTAAAAGTTTCACAGGAAACCACAAGATGCCAGAGGATTTCACAGTTTGGGGAATGCAGATTAAAGGTTAATCCCGAACTCACATTTTTAAGCAACTCGGTTGCTAGAGTTCTGCTACAGCTAATCGATGACTTCACCGAACAATCTGTGATTTCTCCTTGACTCAATAAGTTCTCCACAAAACCACCACTGGAAGTACAATGTAAAGGTGTGAGTCTGCCATGCAAGGATCTTGAATGGTACATAAACCCTTCCAGAGAGCGGAAATCCAGGAAGGAATGGGCACTGCCGGGCACACACCGCACTTATCGCTGATGAAAAACTGGTGGGTCCTGGCACCCAAACGGTCTTGGGAAACTGGCAAACTGTTCTTTATACTGTAGCATGAGAGGGACACGTGCACGACACTGTATTTAGACAGGAAGAATAAGCTGCAACTGCAGAACAAGCAACAGACTGGCAACGAGACTTCGCAAAAGAACCTGGTGTTTGGAGTCTCTATCACAGGAAATCATTAAAAATGTGCTAGACAAATATCCTTGACAAATTGCCTGGGTTCACCAGATTTTGTTTTGGGACAGGAAGACAGACGACCCAGTCTCTTAGTACCCCTTCTAGCCATAACTTTCTATCAGTCTATACAGAACAAATGATTAGCAAGCCTTTTCCCATCACAGGTTAGCCCTTGAGCTCACACAGGCAAAGATCAGCAGAGCCTGTCATCAAGCCTGCCATTACCCGTGATCTGGTTCTTTTCTATCTGAAGGACTTCCTTGTTCAAGCTATCAGTGCAAGAACCCCTCACACACTTATTTCATTTTAAAAGTACAAAACAAACTCGAGCACCCACGTGGTGCTGAAGGGCAGGAGCAGCGATGCCACCGAGCTGTTTCCAGGTTCTGCTCTGGCCACGCTTCAGGTACCAGAAGTTCGACTCCAGGTACGCTGGCTCTGCCGCAGTGCAACAGGAAGTTCTGCTAATCACAAAACAAGTTATTTATACGCATCCCATAGGATGAAACAAGACCTTATAGAAGTTGCAAGAAAACACCACGTAAAAACCCAGAGACCCAGGCATTACTCAAAGACAGATTCTAAAGGTAGTTACTACTCTTGCATTACAATTCAACATCAAAGCCAGGCGTAACAAAGTTAATTCCAGGGGACGGAATTATTCATTGAAGTTTTGGCTGGTTTTCTGACATTCATCGGGGGATTTTACATCTTTCATACTTAGTATCTAAAATTCTTCTCCCTTCAAGCTAGCTGTGCCTTTCCCCCTAACTACTGAGAAGGAAGAAGCACTTCCACAGCTGCCTCCTCCCACTACAGGGAGAGGCTGCAGCAGTGCTCTCTTCTCCATCGCTTCTGCTGTTCTGGCCCAATCTTCCTCTACTCCCAAACCTCCTGTGGGGACACAGAAGTCATGTGTTTGCAAACCCCCAAGTTCCCCTTCTGTTTTACCACTTCTCAGAACCAGAGGAATGCATGCAAACAGCCCTCTGCCTACTGACTCCTTTCTTCTCCTTTACTTTGTAGCCACAGCTAGCAGCAAACCCACTCGCACCTCAAAAATTTTGCCTTATAATTAACATTAGGAATTACCAGTCTTAAAATATCACACCTGCTAATAAGGTCTGATACCTTCTGCCTTGTCTCTCTGCTACGCTGAGAGCAACCGCAAGAAAGCCCTTTCAAATCCATCAGCCTTGCTTCGCAGCACGTAACAACAGCAAACAGCACAGCACAGGAACAGCCAGGAAAAGAGCACACTCATATATAACAGTAGGACGAAAAACAAAACCTAAAAGCAGTAGATTAAGAAGTAAGGGGATGAGGGGGGAACATAAGTCTGGAAGACAGGCCAGCCCTACTTTCAGCAAAACTAACTGAGGAGGTGTGATAAAAACCCTTCAGCCCCTCACACCTAAAAGCTCTCACTTGGGAATACAGCTAAATACAAAGACAGAGACTATAGTTAGCAATGACATGGAACCAAATAAACATTACTCACCACATCTCTCGCTAAGGTAGAGACAGTGAACAAAAAGCACAATAAGGGCTTCTATTTGCTACCAACGAACTCCCCTTAGAGCAGAGGAACGCTGGGCCCAGGTCACATTTTATGACTGATATAGTTGGATCTCCAATTGAATTAACTGATACAATTCAACTAGCCAAAACCAGATGCATTCAGTAACAGCACACAAGTGGATCACCTTGAAATGATGTTGATTGTGGGTTTGTTTAGACTTCTGCTCAGAGGAGCTCTGCCTTGTGTTTAAGACTTACAACTTTTGACTAAGTGACAAGAAAGAGTTGGCAATTTAAACAGATTTGTCAATTCTATTGTGTCAAGACACCAACACCCCACCAGTCAGAGTATAACCGCCAGCTGAGTACAAGCAAGCACCAAAGCATATGAAAAGTTCAAACTTTAAGCTAAAGTTGCGGGGCTTTATAATCAGACCACTTGCGCTGGCAAGTCTTTCTAAGCATTGCCGATTAGGCAAGTTGTGCAAAATTTTTAAAACCAGAACTTGGGTAATAAAATTACTTCCTCTAGCTAGCTTTGAAGTGGAAAAAAAAGCTACAAGAACAAGAACTCAATTGGCTTTTAGCTGCCTGGCAAATGCTCTAATAAGAAAGCCCGATGACCTACATTCACAAGGCTCTGTACTAAACCACTGTTACAAAATCCAATATAAAGCCTGACCATGTTTAAGTGTTTTCCATTAGCAAGCAGCAGTATCTTGTTAGACAAATATGAAAACATGTTATTGTCTTTAGCAATTATGATCTTAATTAATCCTCTAAACACTATTCTGAAACATGTCATCCTGATCATTCCAGACTGTTTAAGTTCCCAATGTTACATAAAGTCATCGAAACCTTTGCTTTTTGATTGTGCAATGGGATATTAACAGAAACTTCTTACATATTCTCAAACTCTGCTACAAAACTGAATTCATAACAATTTCCATCTCTGGTGCTCTTTTGACAACTGACAGAAACGCACTAGTGTTCAGAAACTCGGTCTAAATCCAAGCTAGCACTAGTAGAGTTTATTGTGACTCAGTTAACACACCACTGAAATATTTCTTCACAAAAGACAACAGCTCTCAGCCAGCTAGTCAGATAACCTGAAGCAGATGTTTTGAGTTGTCCCGGAAAAGATACTATTAAGCCAAACCCTACTGTGGTAAATATTCCCCCAAACAAGCGTCTGAACACCAGATATAATCAATTCAGTAAGTGTTTAAAGGAAATACTAAGTTAGTCCTTCACTGTACACCCATATACATTCAGCTTCAATTCACATTAGCAGCTTCCAAACACATAACGAGTAACATAACTCAAGGAGAAATGCCCTACTTTAAGAAAAAGCAACTCTTTCAACAATGCATTATAAAGCAGCCAACTAGCCAAAACAAGCAGGTTATGGTCAAAACAGTTAGAAGGGGAAAGACGGAAACACTGGGACAAAAAAAATCCAAGCAGAGATTCTCAAAGGCACAAAATTACCATTAAAAGTCCAAAGGCTCAGAAAAATCTAACTGCCCACGGCACCTTCAGGAACCCAAGTCTCCATGGCTAGGGCTGATGTCATGGTATGTTTGATGTACCTGAGGCTGTTAGTGATGGCAGCAGCATAAGACAGGCTCGTATAACCAAGACGGAAAAAATCAGGAAAAAAAAGGAAATTTTAATTAATTTCTCTCCTAATTTACTAAAACCCATCTCACCCTAAATGCAGAAAAAATAGGTCCACATAAAATCACTGCCTTTCAGATTGCCTGAAAAGATACTACAGTTGAGGAGGCTTAAAAGAAGGTTTTCTTTATCTGAAGAGCACAGCAAGAACATGGATACAAAGCTAGTGTCAAATTAACATGGAAGTACAAAGAGGTGCCTGATTCGCTGGGACTGAATTGTGAAGGGACTACACATTCATCTCGGAGTACATAAAACCTCCCATCACTCTGCAGCACTCATCTGATAGCTCCAAGTACAGATTTAAGCTAAGCAAGCTGCAGACATCATTTCTAAACGAGTAAGACAGTTGCTACAATACCCAGGTTTACAGAAGCAGAAAGAAAAACAAACACCACTAAGTCCAAATACTCTTCTCTTTCTGAGGAAATCCATGCGCCTCCCCAAAAAAGACAAGGGAGACTTCTTCACCATTGATTAAAATGATAATGTGGTTCTGTACATCCGCTGTACTTGCATGAAACAGATTTTCCATATTTGCACCTTTTGTTTCAGGATCAGCCCATATACTATTTAATCTACTAAACAGGTGATCTATTTGAGACAGTAGAGTCCAGATATCAAATGAAGCAAGCTAAAAAGCAAATGACATTGGCAAAAAGATGTGAGGTCACCCTTAAGTGATGGCTCTCTTCTGAGGAGGAAGGGCAGGCATCACCATGGACAGCTCAACCACCACACTCATCCGGAGCCTCCAAGTAAACAGGATGGATGAGCGTATTCCAAATGAAATTCAGAAATTCCTCCTACAGCAAGGAGTTCACGCTGCAGCATGACATCCAGTTAGATTACTTCACATTAGGGTTCAGGAATACATACGGTTTGAGCAAAATTCAAGGAATGCATATGGAGTTGCCATAGAGGAATCCTAGTGCTACAGGTTTCAAAGCCAGTGGTGTATAACTTAAGCAGACAAGAGTTAGGGTTTGTTCACAAGAAGGATGCTTCTGCCAGTGTGGCTTCAGCACCACAAATCTCTAAAGTACATACGTTAGAGCACCAGTGAAAAAAATTCATTTGCCTTAAAGAAGAAAACCTCAGTGCAAAACTTGTCGTCATCCATCAAGCATCAGCTGCTGACAGGGATTTGATATCAAACGGGAGCGACAAATGTTCTGACACAATATGGAAAATGCCATTTTCTAATTTCTAGGAGGCTACAATGCTCAACACCAACAGAGTTCCGGGTCAAACCTACCCACCTGTAAAAGTACACAGACAGCTATGAATCTCTGCTGAACCTTTTCAACCAGCAATTCAGCTGTCTGTAGCACTTAGTACTAAGTTGCTTGAAATCAGTTTTACATAGTATCTTCTCCCACATAAAAGCCTCTAGCTGTAATAATACCAGGTTAGCAACTCCATCTATTTTTTTTTTGGCTACTTAAGAGTGTATCATAAGCACATATACATACACTGCACTGCCAAAAAAACAAGCTAAAACAAAACAAGGCACACACAGAGCAGTTTCAACATCTAAGTTAGTTATTTCAATAAGATTGTCTACACTGACCCAATTGTGTTTCAGCTGTACTTGCTTAAATGCAGTTCACTAATACTGTTGCATTTTATTAGTCTGGGTCATAAAAGTTATTTTGAAGAGAAAGAACAAGGGGGTTTCAAAGTTACAATAACAACACCGTCGTTCTTACTCTCCTATTTACAAAGGAGCGAGTATCACCCAGGAGCAGTCGCACAGTGTGATGGGAGGACGCTTTCCAAACCTGCAAAGCCACTCCAGGCAGCCTCACGCTTTGGCTATTGATGCTCTTTGGCAAGAGCAGCCTGAGATACGCGAGGGCTCTGCCAAGCTCCAAGTGAGTTCAGCACCCGAAAAGAAACTTCAACTGAGCAATATAGCCAGAAAAGCAGCAAACACCAACCATTTATTGACAGTTAATCATCTTAACATTTTAAAGCACCATGCGTAGCAGCTACCACACAAACTCCATCACTAAATTATTTCCCTAAAAGAAGCAAAAACAGAACTAGGAAGATGACATATGAACGGAGATGCAACAGGGTGTTTTTCTCTTTTTAGCATGATCATATGGCACTTTAAAAGCGAGGGGTTTGTCTTGTTTTGTTGGCACCCAAGGCCCACAACATAAAAGCAGGTAAGGAAGAAGCACCTGAAAACTCAGTCATGCCGCCACACTTCCACTGCTGATTAACTGTAGCGTTATGTAGTTTTCCACCCAAGCTCTCAAAGTTTAGATGGATTGTTTCACCCTCGCTCGCAGCCCTCTCAGGACCCGGCCAGCCGGCGCGGGCCCCACGCCTCCCGCCGCGACGCGGCCGGCTCACGGCCCTTTCAAGAACCGCGCCGAAGCGGCGGAGGCGCCGCCGCAGAGCCCCGACCCCGGGCCCGCACCGGCCCTGGGCCGCGGCGACCCCAGAGCTGGACCCCTCCCGGCGCCCCGTCCCCGGCGGGAGGGGAGCGGCACCGGCGCCCGCCCGCGCGGACCTGCCGGGGGCGCCGCGCACCGCAGGCTGACCCGGCCGGCCCCCCGCCGCGGGGGCGGCTCTCCCGCCCCGGGGGAGCCCCGGCGCCCCCCGCGCCCGCACGGCTCTGGGCCCGGCACCCGCCCGCGGGCTGAGGAGGGAGGACCGGCAGCCCCAGCCCCGCCGCCCCTACCTGGCCGCAGCGGCTCGGTGATGCTCAGCACTAGGAGGAAGAGGAGGAGGAAGGTGCCGCTGTCCGCCTTGGGCACCATTTATCCTCCGTTCATCCTCCCCCGGCGCAGCGCCACAAACCCGCGGGGAGGGACGCGAGGAGCGGCGGGAGGAGGGGCCGCCGCCGCCGCCGGGCCCGCGGGGGGCCCCCGTCCGCACCGAGCTCTCCCCCTCCCCCGTCCGCCGCCGCCCCCGGGCGGGAGCCAGCGGCCCTGGCTGCGGCGGCGGCTGCGGCAGGAGCGGCGCGGGGGTCAGGCGGCGCCACGCTGCGGGCCGCTCGCCTGGCTCCGGCGACGCACAAGATGGCGGCCGCGCCTCCCCGCCGCCTTCCCCCCGCGCCGCCACGCCCCCCCGCCGCGCGCCGCACGGCCAATCGGCGGCGCGGGGGCGGGGCCGAGCGCCCGTAGCTGCACACGCCCCGCCCACCTGCGGGGCCGGGCGGGGCCGGGGGCGCCGGGGCCGGGGGGCGCCGGCAGCGGCAGCGGGGACGTGCGGCCGCGGGGGGCTCCCCCGCTCCCCTCCGCCCCCCGGGATGGCCGTGCCCGGTCCCTTCCGCCCCCCGCGGCCGCCATCGCCAGCCACCTCCGTGCCCCCAGGACGGCCTCCACCGCTCCCCTCTGACCCCCGGGAGGGCCACTGACAGCCCCCACCGCCCCCCCGGGATGGCCTCCACCGCTCCCCTCGGTCCTCACCAGGGTGGCAACGCCAGTCCCTCCGTCCCCCCAGGCCGGCCTTGGCCAGTTCCCGCCATCCCCACGGGGATGGCCTCTGCTGGTCCCCTCGGTCCCGCCAGGACGGCCTTTCCCCATCCCCAGCTGGGGCGGCCTTTCCCACTCGCCTCAGTCACCGCCAGACGGCCTTTCCCCATCCCCTCCCTAACAGCCTCAACCAGCCTCCTCTGCCCCCAGGACGGCCGTTCCAGGTCCCCTCCACCCCTGATGCTGGAGGGCTTCCCAGCCCCGTCACCCTGCCTGTCCCCGCGGCGCGGGCACGAAGCGCTGGGGGTTCCCAGCCCCAGTGGGCTCCAAGGTTGACCACCATTTGCCTGCTTCATTAATCTGCTCCCGCTGCTCACCGCGGGGTTTGGACAGTCCCTGTTTTCGCACGTCTGCAAGGGCGGCATTGACAAGCAGCACCCGGGGCTGGGACGTCCCCGCAGCCAGGGCCCAGGCGCAGCGACTCCCAGCACCGCAGCAGTGCTGGAGCCGGCTGGTGTTTCCATACCTCCTGGAAACACTGCGTTCCCAGTTCCTAGGCCCAGCCAGAGAGGAAACGCATATAAAGAAAACTAATTGTGCAGCTCAGATCATTCTTAATGGCCCTGCAAATGACAGGTGCCTTTAGGAATTTGACCCTGGGTGTTGCTGCACATCAGGCTGGGCAGGGTGGTGGCTGTCCCCGCCGGGGAGCCCAGCCTGGGGAGGTGGCACCATCCCTGGTGCCACAACTCTCCTGGTGCTGGGGGTCAGCCCAGGTGGCATCTGGGATCAAAAGGCAGTTTTACCTTCAACACCCACTGCCCAGATTGAGCTGGAATTCCCTCCAATGACAGGAGGTGAAGGAGCAGTGTTAGGCAGCACTGGGGCATGGCGGCCAACCCACGGTGGCTGCTGGGGGTGCAGGGAACCGGCACCTTCCTCTGCAGGGAATTCCAGCTTTTCAGTAAAACCCTACTCAGAGTCGAAGCCAAAAGCTGGGAAGCTGCCTGGGAAGTTTTTATATTTAATTTTGTTGAACTAAAGTATCTGGAAGCATCTTACAACAAAGTGTTTTTCACTTTTATGCTACAATTTGAAATATTCAAATAAAACATGGAAATTCCAGTAAGGACTATTTTAACCCAATCCTATACTCCCCATTTCCCTGTTAGTACCAATTACTCACTACACCCAGAGGCAAACCTCCCTTGGAGGTATTCCCAATGGATGTACACATACCTCTGCTCTCGCATTGCTTCTGCTTGCCCCCAGCCACTGCCCAGGCCGGGCACCGGCTGCCAACGTGTGGGCAAGGGGACGGGGACTTCTGTGGGTTTTCTTCAGCACTCACCGCCTCCAGCCCACGGGAGCTGTTGCCGTGCTCAGGACAGCAGCAGCAGGGAGATGCTATTTCCAAAGCTAAATGCAAAGTGGCAGTGGAAATTGGTGCCCACAAAGACCCCAGAGCTGGGATAGCAGCAAGCACGAGCTGCAGCTCCATCGCCCGGAGCTGTGAGCCCTGCAGGGCCCCAGGAAGGCTGCGTGGTGGGGACCATGCATGCTTGGGGACCTGCTGGAGCATGTCACGAGCAGCGGGGGGTTGCCTGAAGATTTAGACCAAAACCCATTTTGCCAGCTCTCACGTGCTGCCAAATACTGTCATGATCCAAGTGTCCGTGGGGACCTGAAGCATGACAACATCCTCCAGCATGAAAGCACAAGCATCAAGTTCCCTGGCTTTGTTCCTCCCAAGGGATGTTGTGGGGAGAGGCTGTTCTCAGCCCAGCTTCCTGCAGCCTAGCCGCACATGCTGACCCCAGATTGATCCAGGACATTCCTTATCCACCCCGAGCCCATGACACCCCATCACCCATGTATAAGTAAATGCCCCGTGATGCCCCTGGCACAAGAGCAACATTCCCCTCGCAGACAGGGCAAGGCTGCTTCTCCCTGGCTTTTGACCCGAGGAAACACAGACCTCATTTCCCCACGCTGCAACCCACAGTGCCCCACCAGCTCTGAACAGAGGCGGGTCTGGAGCACGCACGTGTGCCAGGCAAGCACCACAACCTGCACAGCACCTCTGAGCAAACAGGCAATAAATGGCCCAGCCACACAGGAGCACAAAGGTGAAGGGTAAGAGGCACCCATTTCCCCAGGCTGTGCTGTGCCGAGTGCTTTAACACTGGCGGAGACCGACATTATGGGATTGTCACCGCCCTGGCCGAGCCACAGGCAGGTGCGAGGCAGGGCTGCCCTGTGCAGCTGCACTGGCCCCGAGGCCCCAGGCAGGAGGCCAGGGCACCGGGGGCTGCATCGGGGGCAGCCCGATGCCCCGGGCAGGAGGGGTGAGGACGGAGCATGTTAGCAAAAACATGCCGAGTGCCTCTGCACAGGGCATGCAGGAGCTGGCGCATCCCAGGCACTCCCAGTTTCCTACTGGGAACAAGTTTCTCTAACCAGTGAGTGCAATTCACCTGTGCCCAAAAAGCAGCAGAGAAAAGCTGCCGTGCCCAGGAGGAGCACAGGGAAGGGGCTCAGAGGCAGGGCAGCCTAACCTAGCTCTCACCCTGGCCTGACTCTGAGCTGGGGTTTGCAGCTGGTTGCTGTAGGGCCAGCTGCAGCAAGCTGGGATTGAGGCAACAAATGCAAACATGAGGAAGCGGGAATTGCTTCATCTCCCCCTCCAGCGAGTGGATCCATTTCCTTTATTTTTTCAGAGAAATAGCCCAGTCCTCCAAAACAACAAAGTATCTCCAACCACAGCTTCCCTTCTAAGCTAAATAATCAGAGAAGCAAAAAGCAGCACAGAGCCCCAGCCCTTGTTGGAACCCGCTTTCAGGTAGGTGTAAAGCTGCAGCCCCTGCACGGCCCCTGCACCACGGCAGGGGTGGCTGCCTCTGCCCCAGGGAAACGCTCTTGGCCTGAAGGCGAAGCGCAGAGGGAACCAGCTTGGGGCTCGGTGCCTTTGGGAGGTCCCATTACCGCAAGACATGGCTTGTGTGGGCCGCAGGGGATCAGCAAAACTAAGCTGGAGTGCAGCCTCCCGCCCCAAGGCAGCGCCCGCACTGCTCCTCTGGCCCCTCTGGCCTGGCCGTTTGCTCAGAGTATGGTGTGGGGTGATTGTGAGAGTTTTTATTCTCACCTCACCAAACCCTGTGCTGCTGCTTGTCTGCTGCTCAGCATTTTCTTATCTGTGCCCCACAAAGAAAAGAGCAGCAGTCATCTCTGGTGCAATCAGTGTTTTGCTTCTTTAAGGCATCTGAGCCTGCCTTCTCCGTCCTGGTTACAGCAACTCATCCCTCATCTTCACTGGCTCTTCACTAATGGTTCTTGCAACTTTCTCTCTAAGAACTAGGTCCTGCTGTTCCCCAAATCAACCATAATCCCCTCCTTTGTGGTCCCTCGTCTTCTTTCCTGCATGGAGCAAGGAGCCAAGCCCCAAACTGCACATGCAAGCACCCACAGACTCTGCACGTGATGATGTTGCAGCCCCACGTCACACCACACGGCCCCAGGTCCACTGGGGCTCCCACGATTTCTTGCAAGCAGCCAGTAACCGCAGCCAGCCCTGCCACCCAGGAGAGCCCCGCTGCCGCTGCTCACTGCCAACCGCCTCTGCGGCATTAGGAGAGCTCCGGGTGCTATTTTGGCTGAGGGAGGAAGTGTGCTTGGGCCTTGCACACAGGAAAATGCAGATAAACAGGAACAGCAAAAGGAAAATAACCCTCTGAAAGATGGGAGGAAAAAAAAAAAAAAAAAATCACAAGTCATCAAGAACCAAGATGGTTTTTCACACTGGATTTGGTCTGTAAGGCACATTATCTGCTAGGGCTACAGCAGCAAAAATATCTGTCAAGAAAGAGTTTACTGATTCCCAAATTACAGATAGCAGGGGCTGAACTGCAGCAGGAAGCAGAGACCAGACATTACAGCAGGCATTACAGGAATAGCCCATCTGAAGAGCACTACATCCCCTTCAAGAGATCCAGTTTTAGAGCATTTCACTGCAAATAAATTACATTCCCAGCAAACACATGAAGGCCCTTCAGTCTGGCAGAATCGAGACTGTGATTTTAGTAGGGCTGTCTAGGTTAATTCACTTGAGGGTGAACACAAAACCAACACCGTCCCACAGGATATTTAATGCAATCTGCTTTTAAGCATGAATTGTACAACACAGAACTAATCCTTCTCAGGTATCTTATTCCCCTCTCCGTTACTGCAGCTACATCTTGGTATGAGCACGACCAGTCTGAAATGCCATGGAAGATGCATGCCCCATCCCCGCTCCTGACCCACGTGTACACGCCCTCCACGGTCCCTCAAACACTGCCCAGCCTTTACGTGCATCCCATGCCCAGAAGAGAGAGCTCCCACACCCAGCGAATGGGCAGGAATCACCTAACAAGAAGATGGAGGAGATCAGGCACCAGGCTTGAGACACGCACACTGATCGCAGCCTGCTTCTGCACATCCAGCCCGTATCCCGGAACATGCTCCATGTTCCCATGCTTGTTCTTCTCTAATCCCTCCCTTTCCCCATCCCTCATCTCCTCCCAAAATAACCCTCCCTTAATTACTTTTCCCCATCAGGCCCAGTCTTGCTACATCTGTAGCCAAATTTGGTGTTTCTGATACCTCTCACTGGGTCACCTCCACCTCGCCAGGTTCTACACCCCAGGTGGCCCCTTGGTAGTTTTTAAAATTACCTGAGAACTTCATTATTATTTAGCCAGTTCAGTCCTTAAAGAACACCACCGAAAGCACGGAAATATTAGTAAATGGATTCCCTTTACATTCATTCATGAGTACCTGAGAATAATTTCTTTGCTTAAAGAAAAAACTTAGCCTTCAATTATTTCTGAACTAAAAAAAAAGCAAAAATTACTACTTTCTTGCAGTCACAATTCCTAGCAATGCCATGTTGATCAATTGATTTTTACAAGGTGCACTATGAAAATTGAGTCCCTTGGAAGGGTTTTTCACAGTCAGGGACATGAGTTTTGGAAGTGGCAGTGGAAACCGCTTAAGAGGAGGCTCTCCACCAAGACAAACACAGCATCAAACACCCCAGACCTTACAGAAGGCTGCAGGCACTGCTCGAAGAGCTGCATGAGATTTTCCATGGATGCTCCCTCGGTAAAACAGCACCTGATTATAGCAAATGTCAAGACTGCCAAGTGTTACACAGGCTGTCCTGTGCTCAGGTGTGGTGCAAGAAGCGTACACATCTGGCTACGCCTGCTTCCTGCTAAAAGGTGCTCGGTGCTTCTCCAGGCTGGATGACCCCACACAAGTGCTCATCCCACGCTCAAAGGCCAGCTCATACTGGAGCAACCATAGCTCTGAGTGCAGGCTATGTATGGTTAAAACTGCTCTTCATTTTTTTGGCTAATTACAAAAATTAGCCCAAAGTTTCAAAGAAAAGGAGGGAAAAACCCAAACAAAAGCCCCAGTGCGGCTGTCAGAAGTACCATTTCTGTTCTTCAGAATGACATTGTCATCCATGCTGGTGGACAAAGCAGGACTGTTCCTAGCCCCTGTGTTGTGATCATCAACATCATCAAGTCTTTGGAGTCACACACATAGCAGCTGTAAAAACAAATTTGAAAAAGCTGAAATCAATGCAAAGGAAAAAGCCCCAGAGGTTGATTACAGTGAAGCAATCGACATGCAAAACAGTAATCCTTAGAGCCCTTCTGAGGAAGGTGTTGATGTGAGCCTTTCTCAAGAACACCAGAAGCTGGAACTCAAAACACAACTCCCCCAAGGGCTAAGGGTTTAAGTAAAAGCCAGCTGGAAAGCCCACGAAAGCAGCCAATCATCAGAGCTACAAAATGGAGGGGCTGGATGAACAACAAGGAAATGAACTTAAGAGAAGCCACCTCCTTCCCCTAACCAGCCCATGAGGAAAAAAGACCAGTTCTTGAACACAGCCCCAGTGACAACAAGAAAAGCAGCATCCCATCCCTTTTGAAGAAAGCTGGCCGACGAGGAGCAACACCACCATATGCCAGAAGCAAGCCCACGTGGGGCTGGAAAGATCATCCGAGACATAGAAGAAGACAGCAGACAAAATTTCATCTAACGTGATGATGACTTAGGTACATTTTAGGAAAGAAAAACATTCAAGCTACTTCTATCCTGTTAGCAAAACTAAATATAAAGATCATTTTATGAAGAAGGCAGAGCACAACCGACGTCTCTCAGCGACTTGATGTGAAGTTTTGCCCTGGATGACGTCATCCAGTAGCTTTATAGAAGGACTGAAAGGTCCTTCCAAGTGCCCCGCACAGGGGCACCTGCCTGTGACATCACACAGCGGCCAGCGCTGAGGGCACCCACCCACCCACAGCACCAGTGCCAGGGCAGCCGCCGCGGTGCACGGGCACGCCACCTGCCCTGCCACCACGCATGATGCGCACCAGCACCAACTCATGCAGCTCCCCCCAGGTCTCCCACCATGGATGATGCTGTGGTGCTTGGAAAGAAAGGCTATAGCCTGAGCAACACGCTAGGTGAAGGCTCTTATGGCAAAGTGAAATCTGCCTACTGCGTCCGGCTGAAATGCAATGTGGCTGTCAAGATAATCAACAAGAGGAAAACTCCTCGGGACTTCCTGGAAAGATTTCTCCCCAGGGAAATAGAGGCTTTGAAACGTTTGCACCACCCTTCAATCATCAAAACCTATGAGATTTTTGAGACATCAGCTGGGAAAGTGTACATTGTGATGGAGCTGGGGCAAAAGGGAGACCTCCTGGACTACATCAAGATCACGGGAGCTATGAAGGAGGACATCGCTCGCGTCAAGTTTCAGCAGTTGGCTTCTGCCATCAAGCATTGCCACGACTCGGACTTCGCTCACAGGGACCTGAAATGTGAGAACATCCTTCTCGATGAAGACCTCAACATCAAGCTGTCAGACTTTGGCTTTTCAAAATCCTTGTCTCGGGATGAAAATGGAAGAACTATTCTCAGCAAAACCTTCTGTGGGTCTGCTGCATATGCAGCCCCTGAAGTGCTACAGGGCATTCCTTGCGACCCCAGGATTTCTGACATATGGAGCCTGGGTGTCATCCTGTATACAATGGTCTACGCTCTAATGCCATTTGACGATTCCAATATCAGGAAAATGATCTGTATTCAGAAACAACACAGGATTCCCTTCCCCAGCTCAAAATACCTGACTGTAGAGTGCAAGGACCTCATTTACCACTTGCTCCAGCCCAACATGTCTCAGAGGTTGTGCATAGATGAAGTTTTGAAACACTCATGGTTGCAGACTCCAAAATCCACGATCCCTTCCTCTCTGCCAGCTGCAGAAGAAGGTGAGTGTTCCCAAAACCTGCGTGAAGGAAAGCCTGAGCACAAGCAGCAAGCCAAATCCCATTCTGCAGAAGAGGAAGGAGAGAAGAAAACGGGGTCCTCTTAAGGATGGCTAGTTTTAACAATATCACAAAGTTGGCCTCACTTGCGAGCTGCTGGTTCTCAACTTCAGCTTCTCTGGACCCTTTCGGCAATAGCCCTCTTCTTTTGCTTTACAAAGGATAGCAACAGAAGACACAGTACATCTGCTGAGGTGAATGAACAGCTTAACACTATTACTCTCAAAAGACCTGTCCTTAATATGGTTTGCAGGGATGAAAAGTTACTGTCAAAACACATCGGAAAGCTTCTTTCGGTGCTGCTGACACTTAACAGCTCTTACGCTCACGTTTCTCAAGTTCCTGACTACACCGGCTGCAGAATTCACACGTGCATCAACCACATTTTGGATTCAGTAAGAGCGCAGGTTATCAGGAAGTGTGAACTGATGTCTGAAACTGTATGCATACTGCTTTCATAACATACCAACTCTCTTGACAGGCCCACTGTACGTTCAAGAGCATCAGTTTAAACTCCACTTAAATTAAAGAGAAGCCCTCTAAAATTCTGGGTCATGTCTCAATATATACATGGTTGTATCCCCTCTTCTGCTAAGTACAAAACCAAAGAAGTTTGACAAGGTGGAAGAAAGTCCAGTTCAACCTTTTAGGAAGGCTTCCCACATTTTATAAATAGACATGTCTGTACAGAAACGTATTTAAACGCATGGCCATCTTAAAAAGAAATATATCTTTAAAAAATTATCGCCGTTTTCCAAGAGTCCAGAATCTTCTTTGCCACCGCAGGAAGTATCCTTTTGCTACAGCAGCCCTGTGCATCCCACCCATGCAGTTCAAAGGGAAGTTATGTCACAGCAGGAGATACTCTGCTTCCAAAAAGCACATCACAGGCTATTTTAGCTATATAGTCTAGAGTAGCGCTGGTCCCAGATCTTGTAACCACTGGTTTCCATTCTGGCAGCTGTATCTAGACACCCCTTACTACCGATGGCTCACAACATCCAGTTCGCAGACAGCTGAGCGCAGCCAGTTCACTACTGCCTTTCTGGTGACTGGAATATTCAGAAGAAATCAGATGCCTTCCTTCTTTTAGGAAGCTGCAGTAAATTGTCTGTGATCGATGTCGTATCCTGAGATACCGGTGTCTGAGATACTGTCCTAGATTGTGGGGTGCCTGTGGGTGTATGAGGCCCAGTTGCTGGTGTCTTGTAACCAGGAGTTCCTGTGTGGGCTGGGGAAGGCGTATAGCTGGCTCGCAGGGCTTTGTCAGTATATTTACTCGCAGTCCTGTTTACTAGTCTTTGCAAAGCTGGTGACATTGCTGGGCTTAGTCCTTTCGGAGTGAGGCTGGAATAGAATAAACCGTTTTAAAAGATTTTACAGTAAAAATCTGTCATTTATCAGGAAGAGCATCAATGCTTCCACAGGCGAGCTCAGTGTCCACTCCCCCCACGGACCAGACCCGCTGGCTGCAAAAGTCTTCTGCCTGCAGGTAAATGCAGCCTGTCTCTCTAGAGAGACAAGTGACAGAGAAACCTCTTACATCCCTCCCAAACCTGAGTGGTACTGCCTGCCTTTTCCTTTGAGCCTGTTCCGTCCTTCCCGTGACCCAGCCAAGCAAGCCTTATCATGTCTCCTCTTTGCAATGAGGCAAGACATGGATCCAGATACATTGCTGGGTGGCTGTAGGGCAGAACAGTAATGTTGACGAGAGGGAGCATCAGGGACAGCCACCAGCCACCTTCCCTCAGGAATTAAGTTTTTTAATTTCTAAAAACTTTTAGTTTGACTGTACCTCTTCCTGCTTCCAGTACTCTTATCGTTCCTCCCTTTCTACATACGTTGATTTAAATCTCATCAGAAAATACCCATCCCCAGTTCTGCTGTCAGAACAGAAGTCTCACCTGGCCAAGTTTTCTGTCACTTTTCGAAGTGCCTCCTGCTTCTTTGCTCGGTTTTTAGCTGCCACTTCATTGGCCATCTTGAGTCCCAACCTCTCACGGCGCCCAGGCTCCAGGATCTATAAATGCATCACACAGTTCACTCATCAGGGCACTCACATGAGTGCTGCATAAATGACTCAAAGCACCTTTATGTTTGGATTCCAGCCTACAGGGATCTAAACCAGGGAGAAGTGGGGTCAGCCCACACCTCTCTGCTGCTGTATAAAAGCCAGAGAGGACACAGAGAGACCTTCAACCTGCTTCAGCAAGTAACAAAAATGGTAAAACCAGTTCAGTCAAGGAAGCAGCCATTACCTCTGGCATTTCCTCCTGTAGTCTCTCCTAGACAAACAATGTCACCTGTGTCTTGCCTAGCTTGGCCTGTAGCCAGCCAGCTCTCAGGCAAACACAGACATTGCTAAACAGCAGGAGAACCAGTCAAGGGCTTCAGAGTCTGACAAAACAGAGGCACACACAGCAAATTAGCTTAAGAAAAAGCTAAGAGTCTCAGATGGCTCACATCCAATGACACCAGCAGGAGACAGGTGGCATGCAGGGTCAGGTGCCATTAGCAAAGCCAGAGCGCCTTGTCTGCTCTCAAGTGATACACCTGCCTCAGGCTGTGACAGCCGGAAGATCAAGACAGAGGGAAATCCTACAATTTCTATCCATTCATCCATTAAAATCAGAGAAATCATGTGTCTCTTCAACTTTCTCTGAAAGTCCCTCTGTCTGGGCCCATCAAACACTGAGTCTCACTCTGCTGCCAACAGTGCGTGTTCCACCTCAGGTATCTCCACAAAGTAGCTGTCATGTGGAGCCATGTCCACCTCCACCCTCCAAGCAGAACCTAGATTATTAGTCTCAAGGACTGGGAACACAGCCCAGAGATGTGTCACACTCCCACAACAATGTTAATCTATTAGTTACTCACTTGCCTTTCCCTTCTTAGTCCTTCCCCCCCCCCCCCCCCAAAAGAATGACATGCCAACTCCTGATGTGAAATACCTTAAAGGCAGGTCCAGGTGTTCTGTCCACATACGGTGTTTCTGACCCTTCTAGACGCAAAGGGGTGCTTTCGATTTCACCCCATGTCATAAAAGGAGACTCATTCACACCTAAAAACAAATTTAAAAAGTCATACTCATGCAAGGCATTTGACTATTCGTTCACCACAAAAAATCCAGAAGAGCAAATTCTGACATGCAGCAAATTCATCAACACACAAAGGAGCCCCTCCACTGCAGAGGAAATCACAGCCAACGTTGAATAGCAACATGTGGCTGCCATTAAAAGGGCATGACCTTAAACTCGCAGGATTGCCTGTGGCTGTGTCACCCTCCAGGTTACAACACCCAAGCACTGTCCTTTCCATGTGTTTATTTTTCCATTTGGTGAGCTTTTGCTTAGCGACACTTTCATTTTTTCCTCTACGGTATTAGTATTCCCCTCTGCTATTGTATGAAAACTCCTTCAACATGGGGAACTCCTTAAAAAGCAGGGAAATGGGCAGAGGACTTAAGATACATGTAATAGCCAAACGTACCCTCAATTCATCTTGAGGCTAGCCTGTACCAAACAGTCTAACAGCTACAACTGCAGAATAGATTCTAAGAGCCCGATTAAGTCACTGGCTAGAAAATCCTGCTGTCCAGGGTTTGGAAAAGGCATTTACAATGGAGAAAGGAGGTGCGCTCCAAGTGCCACCTACAGGCTTTCCGGGGGAAAAGCCTCAGGATGTTCACACCTTTTAGCATAGTACCAAAACCCAGGGAAACATAATGGCTGGTGAAAATTCAGATACCACATTTCAGCTGGAAGAAAAATAATCAGTTTGTTCTAACTGAAAGTATCCTGTGGCCAATTCATCTGAACAAAAGGAATCTATAATACACAAGTGTATTCAGACAAAGGTAGAACCTAGAAAGCAGGAGAGCTGGAGAAAAACAGTAGGTTAGACTGGTAAGGAAGTGAGATATGCCACATTGCTATGAGGCAGGCTGAACCATCACTCAGCAAACTACTGGACACACTGACATGAACGCTCCTCGTTTTGAAAAATGAGCACCTGAACTCATTGGAAGGTTAATGTTTGTGAAATGCTTGAATTCTTATCTTTAAGCTCTAGAGAAGCATCACCCAGGGATAAAACAAGCAGCCACAGCACCCCAGTTGCCTAGGAAGACTCACCGCCCCCTAGACAATTCCTAAGCAATGGCATGGCAGCTTGCTCAGAGCCTCTGAGTACACCGTGACTCCTCTTACCAGTGTATTGGACTAGGATTTAAGCACTGCATCAAGCTGGCATACATGGTACACAAGAAAGTCACCAACTCATGAGACATATACAGATACAAAGCTTACCTCCTTGTCTAAACCAGCAATGACATCCCGGTGTTGAACAAACAGAGCATCAAAATAAGTGCGGTAACAGTCCTCTTACATCAGAAAAAAATAAGAAAACCCTCTTACCAGGGGCAGGAGAGGGCGTAGCCACAAATCCATATCCATTCACTTTTGGAGACTCTTGGGGTATCAGTTCTTTCCCATCTGGTCCCACTTTGCCCTGTTTGTACTGAAATAAAAAAGACAATGCCATTCATGTGGAGAAAGGTGTGAGTCAGCTGTATCTAGCACACACACAGTTCTCCTGGTTGATGAACAGCACCAGAGGGCAGAGTCTAACAAGGTTTTAGTCAGAAGAAGTAAAATTATCCAACCTGAGCATTGAGGGCTGCAGCTTGTTGGAGCTGTGATTTGCTCACGGCTTGGCTAAAAGGGTCCTTCACAAAACGGGTGTTTCGATGGACGACTTCCCTGGGCTTCTTAAATACGTCATCCTCATCAGGTACACCTTGAAAAGCAAAAAGTCTTTTAAGAAAGGGCTCAGGTAACACTAGGCAGCGAGGCAGCGTGCTCCAAAGCTCCAACAAACATGGCACTTGCCACACGTTCCTACACAACACAGAATCCACTAGCAATTGCAATGTGTATCTCTAGCAATTTAAAACAAAATTTGCACTAGATATATGCTTCCTAACACCTGAAATCTGTAAATTAAGATCAGCTTTTTTTTTTTTTTTAAGAAAATAGTCAACAAGACTTTCTTTTCTCTACTTCACTGGTTTGCAGAAATTATCAATTGTACATTTATAGCCAAAAAGAAAACTGCATTTACAAAATGATGTAGTTTTCTATAGCAACCAAGGGACCAACAAGCCCAAGGAGCACTCTTTGAGCAGAAGCAAAAAATTAATAAAGATGACAAGGAAATGGTCATAAATAAGATAGACCAAACTGGAAAGACCTTTGGCTCCTGAAAACAAGTGCTTCTATAATACAGATAATGAGCTTCTCAATAACAAGTACAACATGATCAAACCTTGCAATCAGAGGCAAAAGAGCAAGGTCCAAAGAAAGAAAAGGAGGGGGAAAACAAAAAAGAAAAGTAAAAGACTTGTTTAAACAACTTTACATATCGGAGCTTCATAGAAGAAAAAGTGCAGTATTAGCAGTAAGAGCTGCTCAGTCATCTATAGAAGTGCTGTAAGCACTGTTTGGAGTCAACCCACCTAGAACTAATGCCTCTCCTGAGAAACCTGCACACCTCACCTGTCGGATAATACATGAGGGTGTTTCGAGCCGTGTACTCCCAGGTCTCCAGTCCAGCTTTCACATTCTCCAGAGCTTGTTGCTCTGCTGAAGGAAGTGCCAGGTTCTCATTGCGTCGCTGAAAGGGCAATAGGAAAAAAAAAATAAAAAGAGAAAAAAAAAAAATCAGGTCTGAAACAGACTCCTGCCATCTCTTAATCAGGCATACACAACTTGGAGAGCTCAATCGTGAGCTCAGCTACGTGCCCTAGCACACTTTGCATCTGGCATGGCAGAAGCACTCTCTCTCTGGCAAGTGGCATTTGAGAAACCATCCTGTTCCCAGGTGAGCTTGCAAACAGCAACAACTCCACATGTGGTTCTGGTATAAAATCAAGTGAGAACTAAAGAATTACATTTTCAGAAAGATCATGTTTATGACTTTGTTTATTACATCTTGTGACAACACTTGTGACGGTTCAAACTTTTTCTGTTTTTTCTCTACCTACTAATCAAAATTCAAATGAAGCATTCATTGCTAAATAAGGGGAGAGCAATACATGACACATATCTAATATAAAGACAGTCTACAAGGCTTTGGCATGTCACCTTGGGAGGGTATTTGTACCACCCTAGTCTCGTGCAAACGCTATTAGCTGAGGCAAGCAGTAACAACAGAACAGATACTTCTTCAATACTTAGTCAGAGAGTTTTCAAACATTTCCAGAGGCCGTACAGGTATGGAAGCATTTGACATACTCACACGATTACTTACGTGCTGTTACCAGCATACTAGTATCACTGATACCAAAAAGAAACTAATAGAATGCAGTCAGCCACCGATAAGTTACTCCATTTTAAAATTCTCACACTAATTAAACTAGACAATTACTGCCAGAAGCTACATATTAAAGACATCAACTGATGTTGTCTTTAATAGGTATCGTCCATATACATTTAAATAGCAGTATTGTCACTAAATACGTTAAATGAGGCATAGCGAAGTTGTCTGCTACACAAACAGACATGCTGTGCAAGGAAATGCAATGTCTGAACAGAGTGCTGGCTAACAGGAAGACACACAACATCAGCGCAAGACCGGCTCTGGCAACTTCACCTTGACCTGAAACAACCCCTGTTTTCCTTTGGGAATGTTCTCCTGCTGCCTGCCTTTTAATTCTGGATGAAAGCATTCAAGCAAAGAAGATGCATAAGGAGCCGCAGAGGGCATTTTTATTGTAACAGACTCCGAGGGTTTACACTAGCTGGGATAAAAACTTAACACTCACTCCTAACAACAACAGTAAACACTCATGTGTCAGTGCCAAACTTCATTAAAAGGCACTGCAGCTCACATCCATCACTGACACAGCTGGCAACAGTGCCAGCTGCTCACTGCTGATGGAAAAAGATTGACGTGGCAGCCCCAGAACAGCTCCTGAACCTGCCATGAAGCTAGCTGAGGAAGACAGCACAGCCAGCCATACTGCGTACAGTACTTTACTTCGGCAGCTGAATGGGTTATTACTGACAATAGAAACAGAAAACTAAAATAAGAAAGACAATCTAACTACGAATAATAAAGGGCTGATAGACAAACAACAGGAGCTGTTCTCAGCTGCTCTCCTTGGTATTGCTGCTTATGGAAGAGACTGCCAAGAAGAGCAATACTTGCACTTAGTGCAATGCTTCACAGTCTCAAAGCTTTGGGAAGAGACAGATCCTCAGCACCTATGTCAACACTCTTCTTGCATTACAGATAGGGGAAAAAACAGGACTGCAAAAGGAAGCAATGAGCTGTCACAGGACCCAGGAAACTCAGGCTTAGCTCAGATTTAGATATGATCACCCCACGCACCTACTCTTCAAAATCAAGACCTTTCTGTTCTTATTCAATAATACGAGTAATTCAACAGTCTAATGCAATAGCCCCATGCTCAGAGCCAACAAATTCTCATCCATATTTATAGCAGGATTCGAGAACAGAAGGTGAGATAATATTCTATTTAATCAAACAAGAAAGAAATACAGTAAAATGGTATTTCCCTCTTGTGTCACTTTGAAAGAGCAGAGATACAGCTGAGCCATTTCCCTACCTGGGCATACTCCTCTTCTGCACTGTACAGCCAAGCATGCTTGACTTTCTCCTTCTCTTTCGCCACTTCCATGATCTGCTCAAACGAAGCATTATCTTCACTCGTGTGTTTTGTTAAGAAGCTGTCCAAACTGGGAAGTGCATCTTTATCATCTTTTTCTGCTTCTCCTAAGAAGAGGGAAGAAGCCGGAGAAAGGTTAATACACCTCCCTTTCTATGACAGCACTATACATAACTCTTAATCCCTTCTGATAGCAAGCCTTCTATGGACCCACTAATAATTAACATGAAGCTTGGTGAAAAAAAAATATATATATAGGCAGAGTGGTAGAATAATAAATTATTTTTTGGAAGACGTATAACCAATTTTCACATAAAACCTTTCATGGCATTTATAGCTATTTGTGTTAAAGGGAAAATGCACGGGTGGCCAGCTTCTAGCAGACATTTTTAATATACTATATGAACAGCTCTGCCCCTACAATCTTTGCTTACATACAGAATTAATTTCAGGTGACACAGCGTGCTGTTTTTGGCTGAGGTAGAGTTAATTTTCTTCATAGTAGCTAGTATGTGGCTATGTTTTGGATTTGTGCTGGAAACAGTGTTGATAATTCAGGGATGTTCCAGTTACATCTGCTAAATACCCAAAACCCTTACAGGAGACAGAGCTCACAAAAGTATTTTCCAGCTGCTGAAGAATTCAGTTGGAGAAACATCGTTTTCCTACCTTCCTCCTCAGTTTTGATGCCAGCTTTGGATTTATTCCCCAGTGGAAGACCACTTGGATGCACTTCTGGGGTTTCAAATGTGGCTGGAGTAACATCTGTGACGGGGGAAGAAAAAAAAAAAAAAGGCTCACGTGGTTACTACAGCACAGAACAGGACACTTGCTGTGACATCGTCCACCATAACAAGGGGCATGTGCCAAACAAGTCACAGAAGACATATCAAGAGAAAAAGAATTTAATTAAAAAGTTGTGAAAAAGACTCCAAAATATTCTATTAATTTCTGTCCCAACCACTGAACAAGATTTTGCTTTCATCTAAGACATTATTTTTCTGCTGCTGGGAAAAATTCACAGGAGAGCCGCAGCCCAGTATATCTGCCACCCTATCTACAGCTTTAACCAACAGAAGCAAGCAGCAGCATAACAATCCTAACCCAGGCCAGGGCCAGCACCTACAGTAAGGGAGGAAGAAAAATCACTTGGTGACACATGCCCTTTGCCACAAGAACGCTAGTTACCTAAACCCCACCATGAGAGCTCAGCCAGGGACTGGGCTTTAGTATAAGAAACACCTGAACTTGAAGTGAAAGCAAACATACAACAGGGCACTGGATGCCTGCTAGGTGAATCTCTGATAATCACAAGCTTCCAACTCCTTCTGTCCCCAATATATGAAAATCTTAAATTAGATAAACCAGAGCAGTAATATTAGATATAAAACCCTTATGCCCCAGTGAGCCGGTTCTTACAGGGTGCAGGTGTGTCCCTCGATGATTTACTCAAGGAGGAACCAAACTTGATAGCAATTTGTCTCATTTTCTCCAAGTCACCATTTTCTTCTGCCTCCAGATATTCCTTCTGCGCTCGCAACTTCTCCACATCAGGAAAGAAGTCTCGCTGAATAATTTTCTCTAAACTCTGCAAAGAGAGAGACAACTGCAAGGCCGTGCTGGGACACCTCGGAGCGCCGGCTCAGCTCAGCACCAGCCGCACAGAGCGCACGGGAAGGACGGGCAGCCCGCGGGCGCCTCAAGCCGAGGCTGGGCCGGCGGCAGCGCGCTGACAGCTGTCGTCGCAGGAGCCCAAGGGGCGGCCTCAGCGCTGCCTCGTCCCCAGGCCCGACCCGCAGCCGGGGTTACCGCGGGCAGTGGCCGCGGACGGACCCGAGCCCGGCAGACCCGAGCCAGGCCCCGCCGCGCCGGGAGCCGCTCGGCCCAGGTGCCGGGAGAGCGGGGTCTCCCGGGCCCGGGCCCTGGCCCAGGTCCCGGGCCAGGCCCAGGCCCAGGCCCGCCGGCCTACCTCGATGTAGGCTTCCTCATCCAGGATCTTCTTCGGGCGCTTCGGGGCCGGCGGGGTCGCCTCCTTCCCCGTCGCCACGGCGGCACCCGCGGCGGCAGCGGACACCAAGGTGCCGGAGGAGACCGCCCGAACCGCCGCCCCCTCCATAGCGCCGGGGGCCCGGGCGGCGGCGAGCGCCCTGACCCTCCGCAGCCGCCGTCGCGAACGCGACGCGCCGTGACGTCATGCCGCCGCGCCGCGGGGAGCCGCAACGTCCCGCACCCGCCGCCCCGCCCAGGAGAGACGCACGGAGCCATGCGCGCGGCGGGCAGCGCGCCCCCTGCCGGCCGGGAGGACCCGCCCGGTCCCGCCCCGCGGCAGCGGCGCGGCCTCGGCCCGGGGGGCGGCGGGGGCGGCGGCCGGGGGCCGGGGGCCGGGCCCCGGCCCGGGGCAGCCGCGGGGGGCGCAGCCCGGCCCTGCCGGCGCAGGCCGGGGCCGGGGCGAGGCCTGTGGCACCCGCCGGCCGCGCGTTGGGTCCCTCCCCCCGGCGCCACCCGCGGCCGCCCCCGGGGCTCCTCAGAAACACCCCGGGCTCCCCGGGGAGCGGGGGCCCCCGCCCGGGCGCTCCGGGGCTGCGGGAGGCCTCCCCGCCGCCAGGGCCCCCACCGCGGCTCTCGCAGCACGCACGGAGGCGACGGGGACGGTTTTATTGATGTCGCTGCTCTACAGGACGCGGTTTCTCTTCGGCCCTGCCGGGGACGCGGGCACCGCTTGCACCGACAGGGAGCCGGCACGGGCTGGCCGCGGGGGCGAGCTGCCCGCTCGCCGTGCCAGCCCCTCGCCACAGCAGATCGAGCGCCTCCCCCACGGGCTGCAGGGAGAAATCCGTGTGGATCGAGGAACAAATCGCCCGTTCGGTAACCTCAACCCCAATAGCAACTCTAGATGCCGTCGAGGTGCTGATAATAGGAAACATTCATTCGCAGGGTATTTCGCAAATCTACAGTAGTAAAACAAGCACAAATACTACCTGCATAGAGCAAAGACAAGGAGGGGAGTCTCCCCTGCTCCTGAAGCACACACATTTAACACTGGTACAGCTCTGTCCCCCGCACGGGCTTTTGGCAGTGGTTTCTGCTTAAGCATCTGAGGGTGAGTTATTTGCCACATGAACTAGGTTTGGAAGAGAAACGGGGATGTGAAGGTACCATGCCTGCTTCTACCTGTCCTCCTCCTCTGGGAATCACAGAGATTCCCTTCTGCTTCATTAGTCGCCCTCGGGCTACCACCCTATGGAACCTGTCAGCTACGGGAAATGGATGCTCTTGGCGTTCATCTGCTGAGATGCAGCCTGCGACCACTAACAGCTCTCCTCAGAGGGCTTCTTGGTGCCTTGAAGGATCAGTGCTGAAGCAGACGCCCTCTTCTGATGCCGCCACTTGGCCCGCCGATTTTTAAACCAAACCTAGAAAGTGCAAAACGAAAAAAGAACTTTTGCATTTTATGTGTTACTTAGAGAGGGGCAGGCAGTTACACTCCTGGGCTGTACAGCATAAGCTATAGGATACTGCAATATATTTCCTGATATAAAATTTTGATACAAAATTTAATCAGCCCCTCCCCTGCAATCCTGCCCAGATATATGTAAGGGGCACAAGGGAGCTGGGACCCCCCCCATGGCAAATTCAAACATCACACAGATCACATAAATAAGGAATATACACTCGGGTGCAGGGGATGAGCAGAACTGGGCATGTCTGTTTGTGTAGGTGAATCTAGGTGAGACAGAGTGAGTGAGTTTACAGGACTGGATACCAGAACAAATCACACCAGCAGAACTGGTTTAGATTCTTCCATTGCTTGCTACATCTAAACTGTGTTTTGTCGAATACCCAAGAATGGTTTTTAAAATGAGGCCCTGGGTCTGCAGCTCCCAAAAAAGACAGTGCAGTGCCCCGGTCTGTGTTGTCAGTGGCTTGCAGCAAACACCACCTCACCCACTGGCAGGATCTCACCTCTACCCTCTCCTCCTTCAGGTGAATGCGGTTTGCCAGGTGCTCGCGGGTGATGACATCTGGGTACTGGTTCTGATGGAAAAGCGTCTCCAGGGCCTGCAGCTGATCCTCGGTGAATATGGTGCGATGCCGGCGTGTCCGGCGCTGGATCTGGTGGAAAGTCTGCAGCTTGCTCGGGCTTCCCTGGGGACTCTTGCAGACCCTGACCGCCGAGTGGAAGAGCTGCATGGGCCAGGGGAACTGGGCGTCTGCAGGGGGAGAGGTACAGCGGCAGCATTAGGGGTGAGGGGCTGAAACACCCATCTTGCTCAAGGCAGTTCAGACACAGGTTGCATCCACACACGTGGCTTGGAAGGAGGCAGCTGGCCAGCTGGCGTGGGTGATGAGCTGTGTGGTCACCATGCAAGTGAGAGAAGGGCTTAGGGCATCACTTTGAGAGAAGCGTGCATTCAGGGAGCACTGTTTGGGTTTTCCTTGTTTACTTACCAATTGCACTATGGCCAGCTCCAGAAAATGGATGGAAACTCACAGCCCAGCTAGGAGCTGTATTTCAGTCCTGACACAGGGGATTTCTGAACTTTCAGGATGCTCTTGACCTGCATTTTTAAGGGTTTGTTACTTCCCCCCCCCCCCCCCCCCCCAGGTGCAGTAATTTTGCTAGATGTAGCCAAAAAACTCTTTTCCTTAAAGGACAAGTGAGGTTCCCCAGGGCCGGTGTTGTCAGGAAGCACAGGCACAGCTCTGCGCATGGGCAGCATGACCATGGGGCTCCACGCTCCACAGAGAACTTCCACCCCTAGAAGCATCATCCTCTCAAGTGTTTTACAATAAAACAGTAATATACAGTAAGAGATAGCCCCTGCTGCTTTTAAAAACCTGGTAGCATTGCAGGTAAAAGTGCCTGCTTTTAGGAGCTCCGCTGAGAATGGATCCTGCTGCCCCTTGCCGGAGCTGGGGTCTAAGACCACCATGGGGACAGGCCAGACGCTATATTGTCACTCCACGCCCAGGTTTTCCCCTCCACCCGGCACTGGCACCAGCCCCTCCAGGAGCCCTACGCCCTGATACAAACCCAAACACTCACCCAGCCAACTCGGCAAGTCCTGCCGGGAACGGGTGCTGGTGTGAGAACAGCAGCAGCAGTTGCAGCCTGCCCCTTCCAGCTCTTCCTCCTCCTCCTCTTCTTCCTCCTGCAGGGAGCTGGCTGGGATCGCCTCCAGCTCACACAGCCCCTTGGGCATGCAGTCCAAGATGCCCCGCAGGCACAGTGGGACCAGGACCTGGGGGCTCTTCTCTGCTGGGCTGGAGAGAATGTCCTCGATGCTGAACGAACACGGCTTCTTGAGGCCTCTCCTGCTGGCGTCAGCGTCCGATGCCGGCTCCAAAGACATCCTCTGCTGACGGCAGCAGCCGCGGGAACGGGCAGCTCACGCTGAGTGGGGTTTGCTCTCCGTGCACTAACTCTGGAGCGGGATCTCGCAAGGAAAAAGGCAGCTTACGTAGCTTTTAAACCGAACCGTTGAAGCCATCCAGAATCGCTGCTTTGTCTTGGCATTTCAAGTGACTGTCATTCTTGCAGCCGAGTTTTTATTTTATATGCACACACACTTTTTCTCCCTCTAACCTAGCTGCTTTATGACTGAAGCCACCCTAAATATATATATAGAGAAAGATATAATCCCTTTGGAAAGAAAACCATAAACCCCCCTGTGAATAAAATAAATTCTAACTAATCTTGGCAGCTTTGTGAAGGGTTAGTGTGGATCTAAGATTTAGCTAATCCCACAAAAATGACTGGAGAAGGAAATCTGATTTCTCCATCTCGGGTGTAGATTTGAGGTGGTTATGATCTCCATTGTGCTGCCGCCTCCGATCCAAGGAAGGGGGAGGATAGCTGTTCCCAGCCCGGAAATGGACCAGAGGATTAACTCCTTAAAAGAAGCAAATTATCCCTTTCTTTGGCCAAATGAAAGCTTTCCCATCAAAAGAAAGCTGTCATATCACACAATATGAGAGAGGAGAGAGTTCAGCTTAATAAAAAATCATTTTTAATGGTAGCACAGCCTTTGGCCGCGCCAGAACTCTCTGTGAAAGTTGATTTATTTTCTGCTGAAAGCAGAAAAATTGTATTTTCCCTCCTTCCCCTTTCCTCCACCTCCGCTGCCCTAATCATAGTGATAATGCAGATGCTTTGCATGTATCCAACATACTCTTTGCAAGGACTCAAAGCCCTTAATAAATTAGATCACTGGCAGCTTGTGGCAGCTCTGCAGCATAGCTTAGTGCCATGTAGCCACCTCCTGTACAGCTGAGCTGTACCCCGGCTTGGCGTTGGGAAGGGGAAGAGTGCTGCCTGCTGCCTCCACGTGCAGGCAGGCAGGCAGCGAGGTCCCACAGCAGCTCGGGCAGGAGCGTGGTCTCAGTGCCATAGCTAATGGGCGGTTCAGTGGGCCCAGAGCAGCCAGGATGGCTGCCTGCGACAGCCAGGCTTCCCCAAAGTGCTGTCAGCAAGAGAAACTGGGGTGAGAGCAGCGACTCAGGGCAGGAGGGGACGCCTGGCACCAACCCTCCCGAGGGCAAACAACAAGGCCTGGCAGATGCGATCCACGGGAGCGGAGAGGACATCTTCCGTCTTGGGTTTATAACTGAAAAGAGTAGCTGGCATTGAAACAGAGAACCTGGGATTGAGCTCAGGTGGCTTAGGAAAGTTTAAACCCAAGTTCTCTTGCCCTCAGTGCGGTTTAAGCCAAGGTGGGTAGCGAGGCTTTGGGAGCTCACATGAGGAACTCTCCCGCTTGGTGTTTCTTCGCAGGGGAGAGAAGATGCCAGTCCCACTCATGGTACACCGAGGAGACGCACAGGTGAGTGCTGTGAAACCACTGTGCATCAGAGGTCCTCCTGGCACCTTGTGGCTTCACGCTGAACAGCCCAGCAACCCCTCCAGCATCACATGGAAATGCGAGCCAGTCTCCAGGAGAGCCCCTTCTCAGTCCCCTTTCTTTTCTCCTTGGCCCTGCTGTCTGCCTGCCCTTCCTCACCCTGCTGGTCTCCCAGTGCCGGGAAGAGATGCCCCACAGCCGCTCTACCTGTGACCTTCAAATCTCTGTAAAAATCTCACTTAAAACCAAACTGCTATCTTTTCTTCCATCCCTTTATCTTCCATCCCTTTTTCTTCCATCCTTTCCTTCAGCTAGTCCAGTGGTGTAACATAAATTATAGCCATGTTCTATGAATCTTTACATATTTGCTGTAGGTTTGAGAGGAAGATGCTTTTGTAGCTGCCTGGTTTGGATATATTCCCTGCTGCCCTGCCAAGGCGTCAGTGCTCCGGAGAGGCACTGGGGATGCCCTAACACCAGACCTCATCACAAACTGCTCCCAGCTTTTATATATACACCCAAACGCTGACACAGGA